>JAHMML010000014.1:2329556-2937544 GCA_020341155.1 Eciton burchellii
CGACGACGACGACGACGACGACGACGACGACGACGACGGCGACGACGACGACGACGGCGGCGACGACGACGACGGCTGCGGCAGCGGTGGTGGCGGCGGCGGCGGCGGCGACAGCAACAACGGCGGCGGGCCACCGCGATTAAAAAACACTCGCGTTCTCGCGCACTCGCGACCCGACGACTCGGTGTCTCGCTGCGGCACGAAAATCGGCGCGGCCGGTCCACACGGCGTTTTCAGGGCCGCCAGGTTAACGTCACGAAATCCACCGCACACAACCATAGATCCAAACGGCGGACGGACGGACGTAAGGACGGACGGCAGGCTGGCAGGCAGGCAGGCAAGGCGGAATCACGGGTGAGGCGGCGCGCGGAGGGAAGGGAGAGCATTCGGGGCGGGCAGCGGCCGCGGGGTGAGGGTAACGGGCCGCCGCGGCAGGCGAGCGACGAGGCGGACGAGGGGACGTGCACCGGGCATGAGGGAGGGGAGGAGGAGTCTAGAACGACCGAGTGAGCGAGCAAACGAGCGACGTAGCAGCGTCGCGCACGTTTGGCGAGATCAGGGACGGCGGCGGGGCAGGAAGGGGCGAGCGACGGCCGGCGGGGTAGGGGCAGGGGGAGGACTGCGCTAGCTCAGGATCGGCTCTCGCGGTGGTGCCACGCGGGCCACCGTCGCACCGATTCTCTTCTCACCGAGCGAGGTTTCTCGACTTTTTGGCAAGTCGATTCGCCCCAAAATCGGCTCTCCGAATAATTTCGTCGATTTGTACGATCGAATTCAACGTTCGCGTCAAGTAATATATCCAGCTTGGACCATATATCGCCTTCTCGTCGTCGCGCCGGCAACAGCGGCGGCAACCGCACACGAGCAAAGCACTCTGCTACATTCTGAAAGATCTCCGACTTAAAGCGGATGGATTGAAACGTTTCGGCGCGAGACGGTCGGCGTTGTCGTCGTCGTCATCGTCGTCGTTTAGCTTAAACTCGTTATGAGATGCGTTCGCTCGTGTTGATATAATATCCAAATACGTACGATGGATCCTAATTCCGCGAAATGCGCGATTCTAGCGTTTCGCCGTTGACGATGAAAGTGCGATTCGTCAAAATTTGTCCACGTGGCACACATGCGTTTGTCCGACTTGTACTTTTACTCGAGTTTCCATTTTCCGTTGTTTTCGGTTCACTGAACATTCGGCCGTCCCCTTTTCTTGTATACTTGTATAAAACTCTTGCATCTTGATTCGTACGCGCGAGAAGAATCAATTCATCGATTCATGTTTTATCATTTTCAGGCATCGCTCAGCGATGCAACGCAACGGCAACGCCTTGTGCGTTTAAGAGCATTCGATATATCAGAAACTTTATCGATTCCTCGTCTCATTCACCGGATACGTCACTGTAATCGTGAAACGAACCATCTATGCGAATAATATCAAGAAAGCGATATGCGTTTGGAACTTTATACTTTTTCTTCCTAACTACGTGCTCGTTTTATAACGAGACTAGTGAGAAATGAAATTTTACTTTACTTTACTTATCATTGCTCTTGATACGTCTTTCGCCAATTCTTTCTATTCGATATACAAAAATCCAATCCGTCCGATAGCTAAATTGCTCCGGATGGCTGGATGACGAACACATAGGTCACGATACTTTGTCATGATATTTATATACACTTTCGAGCTTTCAAGGGTATAGTAAAAATTTTCGTAAAGATTACGTCGCAAATTCCGACGCAAAATCTGTCAGATGTAAAATCTCTAGGAGATTCGAGGGGGATATCGATACGCCGTGCTCATAATTTCCCTTTAGCTGCTCCAGTACGGGCACGTAAAATCGCCGCGTACGGCATTGCGTCGAGAACACAAGCAAGCAGGCTGGGTGCCTCGCGGGCAGGCGAAGGGGCACGGAGGGACTTTGGCAGTGGGGATGTCGGCCGTTGGCGGGGGAGGGTATACAGTTGATCCCGGCCGCGCGGAGGGAAGGGAATACAAGCGAGATCGAGCGAGTGGATGAATGCACGCGGGGAAGTGAAATGGCACGACCAGTCAAACTCGCGGCAACAACGCATCGCCGTCGAGCGCGTGACACGGCAACATCGCAGAAGGCCTCACGGGCGCCAGGCAATCCACCAACACTCACGAACCGTACGGAGAACGGCGGACCAGAGAAGGAAAGAATCCCGTTTTGCTGTATTGAAGGAGATGGAAAGAGATGGCAAGAGAACGAGTGCGCTTGCACGCGAGAGAGAGAGAGAGAGAGAGAGAGTGAGTGAGTGAGAGAGCAGGAACGAGAGTTGCAGGAGGGGAGTAGAGAGGAACAAACGTGCGAGCGAGCGGACGAATGAAAGACAAGGAGAGGTTATGGAAATAAAGAGAGAAAAAGATCCTCCGAGGCTCGGCACAGGCTCGGCTACCAAGTTTTCCGCCCGATCTCTCGAGATTTCAGGAAAGTGTTCGGTGCATTCGGAATACGTATATTTATACATGCGTCGTCGACCACATGGTTTTATTCGTCCAACGCACTTTTCCTGATCCTGATACGCAATTCCGCAGCTCTTGTCGCTGTCGCTGTCGCTGTCTCGCGCACGGCTGACGGGGAAGGAGGTCGCTTTTGTCTCAAGATTACGATAATTTTCTTGTCACGAGACGAGAGAAGCAACATTCAGCGGCTGCCGAACATTGCAACGAGAACGTAAAAGAGCGGTTTCCTCCAGTTTGCGAGTTGGAACCGCGCGAGTTGCTTCTGCGCGCGAACCGTTTCCTCGCGTCGACGCGAGATGAGAAAACGCATTCAAAATCGCGAGAGATCGAAATTGAGGGAAATATAATTTTTCATGCGAGAAATCAAAGACTTGCCGCGTTCCAATTTCCTTGTTACGGGCAAAACTTGTATTCAGCCGCGTTTGCCGGCATTTCGCCATCTTGATTCGCGAAAATGAAAATAAATTCGGCAAATTCCGAATATATAATTATCAATCGATGCACAAGTACATACTGCGGCTATGTACTGCGCGTATATCTCGTCAATTCTATAGCCTTTTTACAATCTCTATCACGATTGAACAATGAATAAGTTAGACAAAACGAGTTAGTAGGTCAGATGCTTCGCATCTCGACTGTACAGTCCCGAAGTTTCACGTGACGAAGCGCGGATAAATTCACGCCGGTATGAGCGTACACGAGCCAATGAAGACTCGCGTTTCGATCGAATCGCGGTGATCGCTTAGCCAGACTGCGGACAAATTCAGATTGCTCGTCGTCCGAGTAAAAAAGATCCGATTTCTCCATCTGGAATCCGCGGAAGGAGATTGATTCATTTCTTCGCGCGCGCGTTTTCACACGCGGAACTTGCAGCAGGCGCGATACTCGAGCGTGATAAGAGCACATGTATACATTAATGCGTCACACACAGGCGTCGCATTTATTGCGCGAGCGGCGAGATCGGTGCAGCGGCTTTTGTAAACACGCGACTCCGTTATACTCCCTATAGATATTTGGAAAGGGAATTTTGAACTCGCTGTTATCGATTAAACGCAGGCCGCGCGGCCGCGTACTTTAATGCCGGCGCGCCGCCTCGGTGCGAATGCCTCAATGTCACGCATGGAGAATTATTCCCGTAATGTAATCGCGCGACTTTGCTCGGCAAGGATTCGCGAGACATTTCGAAACTGGGGGAGATTCTTCGAAAAATTACAAGCGGAGCTGAAACCAGCAGATTTACGCGGTTGCCCATCTTCCACGTATTTCTTTTTTCTCCTTCTTCAACGCGTATACATACACGTGTCACATCACAGCGCTCGCGTATTTACTCGTATATTTACTCGCATACTGCCGTTAATATCGTTCGAAATACGTTAACCTTGTAAGGTTTTTGTTTCCCGTAGCCGTTAAATCGATACGTAAGAATGTATAATATCGTATTCTCGAAAACAAAAGGGAAAATGTATCCGATCGAATCCGGCTCGTGTTTAAAAGGAGAGGAACCAGAAGGGAGTGAATGGAAAGCACTAGGCGCGCGTACAGCTCAACAATAAATAACGCGGTACGCGTTCCCATGTTTTATCTCGAAAGGTTGCGTCGCTCGCGTAAAGTGCTTTGCCGGATCCGCGGCATACGAAAAATTTCTCAGGCAGATGGACAATGCGGTAATAATTGCGGCAAAGTGAGAGCGACGTTCTACCGACGTTGGATCTTCCGATGTGAGACAATCCGAGGCATTGAGTGTATTTTTGCACGATGGAAAAGGCTCGCATGGAGAAAAAGGTCGCGACGGCAACGCGAATTACATTGTGCACGATAATTCGAGAAGGAAACATGCGACGCATTCGCGTGAGCAAAAATATATTTGTTCTGTCGCTCGCATCGCCGCGGCATCCGGCGGTTCTTTTATCCTCGATCATCTTCAGACTCGCGTCATTTTAAATTCGCATCCGCGCGAAGTCTGTGCTTCGGACGTAGGAGCGGCGTAGGCTATTTTGTCGCGCATGTTGAAATATTTTCAGCTCCTCTCGTTCGTAAGCAACGCGCGACCACGACTGTCAAGTTTGCCTCTTACAGTCTCGCTGCACGAAGAATCGAATCGAAAGCTGAAAGGATCGCGCCTCTCGCGTTCGTTCATTCATTCTCGACTTTGTTCTTTCTGTTCTTTTAATTAGTTCTTTTAATCTTAATTTCGGAACGTTTACACATGCGCCGCATTCACGCGTATCACGAGGAGTGACGCATCACGGACAATGCTGCAAAGGAAAATTCTGATACGGCCGACGCATAACGTCATCTGTTTCCTCGCGGAGACTGTTCCGAGTATCGCGGATACTCGGAAGAATCTCCGAAACGTTAGCGACGCACGTCAACGTTAGCGGCAGATCCGCTCGCTAAATGCGGCCGTTAAACGTATCGGCGAGCTCCGTTCGTTCGCTTCGCTTGGCATGAAGATCGTGCTCACTATCCAAAGACGGTGGCCACATTTATCTCGAAATGTATGGCGAGAGAGAGAATACGGGGCTCTCTAGTCGGCGGCACACACGGAGCCTCGTACTGCATCGCTCCGCGTGGTTCAGCTCGAGGCCCCCCTCGACTCGACGCTCACGCTTCGGATCGGCGCGAGGCGAGGCGAACCGCGTAGTGACGCGGCGTTCCCGAACCGAGCTGGGGATCGATGGGTCGCCTTTCCTAGTATCGAGAAGCAATAGCAGAAGAGGAACTATAAAACAATAGCACTGATTACTGGATGGCGCAAGGGTGTGGCAGCGCCATTGAGTCGTTACACGCAGGAATAGAGAAGCAGTAGGGGTAATACGGACGAGAGCGAGAGAGAGAGAGAGAGAGAGBGGGGAGAGGGAGAGGGAGAGGGAGAGGGAGAGGGAGAGGTCGAGTACGAATCTGCACATGTGTGCGCGCGCGTTCGAGCGAGCGAGCGAGCGAGCAAGCGAGCGCGCAAGCGAGACGGACGAGGCGGCGGTTGGGAGGGAGGGGGGCGAGGCGGCGAGAGGAGGGGAAGGCGAACAAGAGAAAGAGAGGGAGAAGGAGAGGAGGCGGACAGACAAGGACGAACGGAGACCGGTAGAAGTGGTGGTAACGCGGGGCGGTACGGTGATGCGGACGGGGACAAGGATGAACCACCTTAAAGGGGATAGCGTGGATCATAAATAATCAATATTATACCTGCGACCGATATAGAAAAATTTCGAATAGCATTTCGACCGTGCCGTTAAATCCGTCAGGAAGAGCCGAAGCCTATTTTTGACGAGCTATAACTCCGCGACCGGAATTTCACGCGAAATTCCTTCTGCGTGGCTTGATGCGTACATTGTTGTGCAATGTAAAAAGCATTTGCGATAAAAGGATTATGTGTATATATGTGTGTATATATATATATCTACGCGATACAAGCGGGCTCGGATTTTTGCAGGTGATGATGAATCGATGGGTTTAATGCAATCACAATTCGCGCAATCTGCACGATCTGAAACTTTAATTGCACACGTACGTAATTCGCGATATAATGATGCGTCGATTTTAAAAATTACACCTACACACCTCCAGATTAGATTACTACGTGCAAATGCAGGTAGGAAGTCTAGTAACAATGGCTCGCGAGTATAGAAAAATTGCAAGTATCAGATGAACGTAAAAGCGATTCGCGTTTGCTTGCGATGCCTACGTGCAATCTGATCAATTTGAATTTACGACAATTATCTCCTGATATTTCGATCCACGTGAAACGTATCTTCCCACGTATCGCAATTCGTAGGAAAAAAAAAAAAAAGAAGAAAAAGAAAAAGAACGCGCGCGTTTTTCTATTCGGCAACGTTGTCCCCATAAAACGACTTTCAGACGTTGCGCGATTGTCTGCGCAAATTCGATGCTTCGGAATAATTCCGCGAGATTAGCAAAGCGTCGTGATAAATGCGAGAGCGTTCGCATTACGCGTCGCTCGCACCGTCACTGATGGATAAATATATCGTCTATCGGACATCGCTATCCCAGGATGCGTAAAAATACTTGATTCGCCTTGTTTCGTTTAGGAATAGCCGATGTATCAGATGTTTGTCGACGACGACAGACGCGTTTTATGTCGCGCCGTCGACTGGCAATATGCGTTTCCCGTTAGCGATGTACGTTTCCCGTTTCGCCGCGGAATATTACTTTCTGCATTTACGATCGCGCATTAGACATTTTTAGACCGGGCCGACACCGGTGCACCAACAAGGAGGTCTCGATAAAAAGAGCTATCTTCGCCATAAAAATAAATGAAACCCATAAAAAACACTGCACTCCGCGCCCGCGGGAGAACCTGGCATCGTCCTGCTGTTCTGCAGTTCTGCAGCGAAAGGATACCTTAACGTACACGCAATATACACGTATACATTCTCGTCCAGATCATTGTGTTCGGCTGTACGCGAGCTGTACGTATCGGGAAATATTCTAGGATGTTATTCCATTCCGGAAATATATGGAAATCTATATCGCGCCGAATATTCCATCCGCGATAGAGGATTACTAATTAGAAACGAATAAAATCGCCGAGCAAAAATAGCCCTAGGAAATGTTTATTTATGATGACGCATACAATTGCGCGCGTATAATACGCGAGACGTACGTATCGCGCACATTACGTGTGCATAATTCCCGTGCAAGGTTCCCTGCACGGCGAACTTGTGATTGATTTTTCCCGATGATGATCACTCGATGATTCGAGCACTTCTCCGTTCCGGTTTCCTTTTTTTTTTCCTTTTTTCTTTTTTTACACAAATACACGAGTTGCTGGGAGGTAACATTGCTGGATGACGTTCGGCACGATTATTTTCCTCAAGGCGAAGCCAATGCCACGTAACGAGTTCGACAATCATTTACGGGGAGGGAAAGATTCAGAAAGCGAACGATTACAGCTGAACTTGCACGGATCGCGGTGGGGTTCGTTAAGGAACAATTAGCTTGATCTGATTTGCAAATCGGCGGCACCGTTACTGCCATTCCTCGGCTAAACTTGATCGTTAAAAAGATCCGGGCAACGCGAAGGCGAATCTGATCTTTTACTTATTGCCTGAGACAATCTTTTACATGCGCTATTGCATTATTTGCAAATTCGATCGGATGGCCACCCGAAAGGCCCTCGGCCCGTCTTGAGCTGAGATATTGCTGGAAAATACGATCATCGTCTCTTTAACGATGACCGATTACCGATAATTGCTGCATAATTCCTGCTGACTGTGTTGCGTTTGCGTTTGCAAACGCACGCGTACGCGTCAATGAGTTTTTCTATGTTTATATGTCGCGAGGGAAGGCAAAAATCGCGCGAGGAATGATGTCCATGATGTCAATGATTCTGAAAACGCATCGTCATCCGAGAAATTCCACATCGACGACGACAACAATCGAGTCCAGGTCGATCCGAGTCGTGTTAAGATCGTGTTGGATTGAATCGAGGAAAATTCAATTCCCAATTTAACTATTTTTCTCATTTGCGCGAGACCGGCATTAGAAACGGCATTATTTCGTCGTCATGCAGATATATATAACATAAGTAGAACATGAAATTATAAGAGAAAAGGAAATGCTTCAAGGTTCGATTGCTGGAAACGTCACGATAGATTTGTTCACGTGTCGATTAAAGAAATATCTTTCTATCAGATTCGGACACCGCTTCGTCGATACATCTTCCCTACTTAAGGAACGGTTATTGCATTCGCCGACAGACAAGTCATTCGCCTTTTTTGGCGCACACAGATACGCGCGCACACGCACGCAAAACGTATATTAACAGTTGAATGGTCGGTTCCATTACTTGCGTTATTTTCACGACACATTGCTATCGTCATCGTTAAAGGCAGCCGCGGGCGGTCTCGCTCGCTGCAAGTTCGCGGAAATCCATTTTCGGAGCCATCTGCCATTGATCGTTATACCCGAACTTTGATTGTTATCTCGTACGCAGGATTTCCTTTCAATCCTGTAACCGCGATATCTTTGGCGCAATGCATTCGCCGTGCGAATGCGATTCAATGATATGCATCGTGATTGTAAGTATTCTCCGAGTCGGTGACTTGAAAAGTGAGAAAATTGCATTTCAGAAGAGAATTGCGTCTATATTCACATTCATCAGCACGAGCAGCATTTCATTGAACTTGCAAGAGCATTTGCAAGACCTGCAAGACCTGCTGCTGCGGTTGTTGACATAAAACGTCGGAAAAGACGGGGAAGAAAAAGAAATACAGTTTTTCATCAAATTCCAAGTATGAGTCATCGAAAATTCACGTCCAGTCCTCGACGCCATGGCAAAGGGAAGTCGTGGCATGGCCTTTTCATTGTCACAATAAATAATCATGACAATCAACTCACGTATTCATGGCATTTGGATAAATTGATCCTAGACCGATCTCGATTTGTTGTAAAAAGAAAAGAACTCGTTGTTGGAGTTCAGAAAAATTCTGGAGGAAGAGCTCAGGCGTCAAACGTCAGGCAGCAAGTCTTTCCGATAAACGTGCAGAATAAACTTGATATTTATAATTCTAAAGTGCCGAATATAGAACCTAATTGCCGACAAAAACGCATGATACCACGTTCAAGACGGGAAGGCTCGTCTCCGACTCGACGTGCATCTCCAACGCGCGTGTTTTCGCTCAACTAAGATCAGATAGAATAGAGTAGTGCTTACGTAAGGATATAAATAACGCGTATGCCTATTGGTGCTGCCCCCTTGCGAGATGGGGTAGAAAGAATGGCTATATTTCGTTTTCATGAAGTTGCAATGATGATTGCAATGATCATTGGAGAATTCCGTCATCACTAATATTCGCTGCAATACGATTACGATGCACTTTCGAAACATATTAGAGCTTTGAGATAGATCTAGATGTTTTCATGCTGTGCGTAAAATACGTCTCACATAATTGCACGTAGAAATCGACCAATCATAAGCCTGATCGCAAAGGGCTGAAGGACGCTATATTGTTGCGTTCTCGGTGGAGATGGAATTGTAAGTTTGTTCGGTTTTGATAGCTGATAGCTGGTGACCAATGCCCATTCTCCCAATTCTTTTCAAACATGAAATTTGAAGAGATGGTCATTCAAGGATTCATTAAAGACTTTCATGCGCAAACTACGTATACTTAATATTTGCATATTTGCATTTTACGTGTGCGTAATGTTTTTTATTTCTAATTTTATATACATGCTTTAAATATATGCGGATTTATAGTACTCGATAAATGCATATGAACTTGATACATGGGCAATAATTAAAAACTATTTGTACAACAGTATTTGAAAACGCGTGATCGGACCTCGCGAAAGGGCAATAATAAATACTAAATTGTTGCATTAAAATACTTTTTTTTCTAAAAAAAATAATTTCCCATTCAGTCGGACATGATCACTGTTTTGTTAAATCTAATTGGATTACTAGAGTCTGACAAACCAAACATTCGACTTAAAACATCCATAGCAGCCACGTTCTTAGCTTCCTGAATCGTCGAACCAAATCCTGAAAAGATATTATAAAGAACATATTAGAATATCTTGAATGGAATTAACCGTTAAATGTTAAATGATTATACTTTGATTTTGATATGCTTACCTGATCCTAAAAATTGTTTATCAGAATACATTCCTATACGATAAACTACTAAGAGTGTATTCTGTCCTGCATGTGCGATAAGTCTAGGTTCAACCGGCGATCTATTTTGTTTCTGTAAGGTAACATTTAAAATTTCGACAGGGTGATCTGGATTCCATATTTCTGTCAAATCCTTCTCAGCTAGTATCACAATTAAAAAATCTCGAACAAAATTTGCCGCATGACTCGCATCTACACTTTCCGCAAGTGCCGCAACAAGTGCGAGAAATGTGTCAGCCAAAGTTCTTTCTGCCACTGGATGTTCCTAAAATAATTGACGACTAATAAATTGATTATATAGATTGCCGCTAAACATGCAGCAAGAGTGACAATAATGTATTTGATATCTTTTTCTAACATTTTTTATTAGAAAATATAAGACTCAATTAACATTATCACCAAAGCAATGTTGACCAAGTCATTATGTACGTACCTCGGTTAAGATAATGTCTTTGGTTCCAATATGCATAGATGCTTGAGCTAAGATTTTTTCTGAGAGAAGATAATTGTGCAATGAACTGAAAAAAAATATGTTATATTATATTTCCTTAATCTCTTTTATAACTGATATTTGTTTGGTCACACAAGAAACATTTCTATGATTCAAAACTTTAGTTCTACAAACATTATGACATCTTCAGGTGCCTCTGGTAAAGCTTCGATTAAATAGTTTTGTATAATTTCCGATGTAAGTTTCTCGCCCTTCATTATAAGATCTTGATTGTCTTGTATATTAAGTTCAGGATCTTCTATACCCATTGCTTTCTGTCTTTCCTCTTCTTGAATAATGTAAGATCTATGAGTGAAAGCTCGCTCCAACTTTTCAGTGTCAAAATTTTCGGACAGTCGTTTATTAAAGCAAAAAATTTCCGCGGATCTATTCCAGTCTAAAAAAGTATTGCGCTTTGGTACTGGCTGCGGAGGCAACTTTCTTTTGATGTTAGTTATCATTTTTTGTGTCGGAGCTACCCATCTCTTGATACATCTTTGACCTGTCCGCGAAATTCCATATAGACAACATTACTCATGATATAATTGTAATGTAGAACAGAAGAAAAGAGTAACAGCCAAAAGTGATATTTAAGAAATAGCAACATGCTTAACCTTCGTAATTCGTAGGACGTATTCCTTTATTCAGGATAATCGCTTTAACACACCAACGTAAGGAATTCATATTCGGACAAGGCAATTATCTGAGATATTTAAAAGAATGTTGTTGACTGTCAACAATTGTCAGCAAATATCAATGCTGAAAACTCACAGCGAACGTTAACTCGCTGATTCAGGTTATCGCGTAATTGACAGTGCGTTGCGCGTTGCGCTGCTAAATTCGTTGCTTCTCACTTTAGCCGCGATATCTGACGAGAGGGCGTTAGTGTGCGAAAAAAAGCAGCGTTCCATTCCTCCTTTTTAGCATTCTCACGTGCTCCCCTTTTAAGGGAATACATCAGGAAATATTTTATGACATTTTATTTATAATAACAAAGAAGAATGAGACATTAAAACTTCTCGGTCATATTTCGCGTTTTTTATATCCGCAGTTGATAATACAACGAAGAGCATTTAGAGTTCCGGTAATATCCAACAGATCGCGACGATGCGATCTTCTCCAATCGCGCGTTTTTTCTTGGACGGTCTGGACCGAGAATGGTCAGACCGGGATGCTGCATAAACGCAGCAACTGTGTTAGCAGTAATTGACAGCTGCCGAAAATCGGCGGCAGCAGCGGCGGCGGCGGCGGCGGCGGCGGCGGCGGCGGCGGCGGCGGKGGCGGTGGCGGCGGCGGCGGCGGTGGCGGCGGCGGTGGCGGCTCGATCGATCGTGGTCGATCGTGATCGATCGTGGCGCGCGCGAAGAGCGTGATATCGCGCGAGAAAATAATTGGCGCAGGTACGTACGCGGATTTTAAAAACGGAAGTGATAGTTGCGCGCATTGCGGAATGCTACTCATTGCGCTCATCGTTGGATAGGTATCTCCGCGAGGACGATCTAGCGATCGCGTCGTATGCGAGACTTTTAAAGGCCCGGACGTGTTTACGGTTCTATGCGGCATTTTTGACCGTCGCGCGTGTCGACGCGCCACGCGTTCAATGTCCTGAGAGGTCTGTTCCTTTTAACTACTCTTCTGTCTTCTTTTATGTTTTAAACGCAGAGAATACACCGCTCGGGACGTTGAAGAAAGTTAAAGAGAGCAAAGCGAGGATATTAGAGAGCGAGAGAGAGAGAGAGAGAGAGAGAGAGAGAGAGAGAGAGAGAGAGAGAGAGAGAGAGAGAGAGAGAGAGCGAGAGCGAGAACGAAAAGTTCCGAATTCGATTCTTCCCTTTCTTGCAAGGTCTAAAGTTTTCAAAGCAGGTTTCGCATCGGAATTTTAAGAATTTTAAGATCAAACTGGAATCGACGGATCGTACCGAGTGTTCTGTGTTTGAGGCGTGAAATTTGACATTCAACATTTGAAGCTCCAAGTTTGAAATTCGAAATTTGGGATTTGAGGGTGGCGGGGGGGGGGGGGGGGAGGGCGATAGGGAAGCGCAGCTGAAAAGAACACGTCGCAAAGTTTCGAGTGTCGAGTAAGACGGTGTAATGAACGGAACGGAAACTTGTTGAAAAACGAGTAACATCGATCGCGAGTGCAGCTTGATCTCTTCAACCTCGCAAATATGTGTTCGACGGCGCGAGAATGTGCTCCTTTCTGTCAATGCGTTGAACGACTCTTGGTAAGTCTCAACTGGCATGTTTTCACAATCGGGGATCCACATTCGTGGATTAAGACTGGACGCAGCTCGTAAGTGCAACATTTGCAGTTCCGTTTGTTCTCTCAAGTCCTATATTAATTTTACGTAATGTTTACGGATCCTAAACGGCGAACCGTTAGGGTCGTTAAAGCCGATCCTTTCGTATTTACTTTGGCTTTAACACTTGAAGCCTTATCGAATGCCTTATCCTCTCTCCATGTCCTCTCCTACAGAGAAAGAGGACACAGAGAGATAAGAGATAATCACGATTGAAGTTAATTGACATCTCTCGGGAATCGGAACTGGTCGGGAAAGGAACATGAATAGTCGATGCGCGCGGATCGATGATCAATCTCGCGCGTCAATCTCATAAAGTCTCGCAATCATGAAAACACTTCGATAACGCCGGCAGGATTGTGCCAGGTGTCGCGCGATATTCGCGACGAATGGAGACAGAGTGTGCGGCAGAAACGCGGGGGGCGAGAAAAAGACAGAGAAGTATGTAAATTTCTCCGCAGAGTGGAGAGAGGGACAAGGTACACATGTCCCTCACGAGAGACGACAGTAAGGATGGAGAAAGGAGAAGAGGAGAAAACGAGGCGAGTAAGAAAAAAGCGCTACGGGGAGGTAAAAAGGAGGATGAGGCGCGGGGGAGGGGGCAGGATATCGAGGCGAAGCGCGCGTGCGAAGAGGGAGGTTAGAGAAAGAGAAGAGGAGGAGAGGAGAGCAGTGAGAGAGAGAGAGAGAGGGGGGGAGGGGGCCGCGAGGGTCGAGGGGGAGGGGGGAGGACGACGGGAAGGGGGAGTGCTCGGTGTATAAGGCATAGGCTTTAGTTTGGCAGCCCTTGGAATGCGGCGGTCGCGGGGCGTACGACCGCGTGCACGCCGCTCACATCGTGCTCCGTGTGTATGCGTGTGTATCCAATGCGGTGTGTACGGGGCACAACGGCGCAACAAGAATACTCCGCGCCCCGAGCTGTCGATCGTATTTTCGTTCACGCCCACGCGCGAGGCCCCAGCCGGGCCGATGAACGATTTTTTGAGATCTAAGAAATCTTTACTTCCTCGATGTATAAATAAGAGAAGTAGGGAAAAGTACGCACACGTACGTGCGGTTAGGTGTGCGCACGATTGCGCGATTAGTCGTACTTTACGTACGTGAGCGAAAGGCGCGCAGGTTTAAGAGAAATTTCCTTTTCTTTTCTTCTCTTCCTCTTTACATTTTTCAAAATATCTCGTTCGCATGCTCGATGCTCGAGCAACCACTCGGTCGATTCGTTGCGTTTTTTTCGTTGGATGTTAAAGCGACTTTGTATCACGATTCACGATTTAGGTGATCGCCAATTTTGGCGGTGAAATGGAACATTTATTATTAAGTACACAGAGATCACTTCGTACGTCAGTTATGTCAATTTATAACATAATTAATGTTTAAGATATTTTCTTGAGGATATATACGTAGCGTGTGAGATCATCTTCATTTAACGATCTTTTATATTGTAGATTGCACAAGAAAAAGAAAAATATTGGACGAAAATATTGAATATTGGACAAAAGAATAAATCAGAGTAAGATAGAAGAAGATAAAAACCTAAACAAGAATTGAATTTGAATTTATGATGATCAATAGTGTTATTTTTTTATTTTATAGCATCTTACAGCAAAAATGTATTTAATCAAAATTGTATGCGTAAAAAGGAAGGAGGAAGGAAGGAAGGAAGAATGAGAGAGAGAGAGAGAGAGAGAGAGAGAGAGAGAGAGAGAGAGAGAGAGAGAGAGAGAGAGAGAGAGAGAGAGAGAGAAATTGTTGTAATAAATCTTCTTTCCAAACAAACAGTTTATTTTTCCAAGAATCGCAGTTCTAAATTGGCCTTTTGCGAAATCACTTAACCATAGTTAACCCTGATTTTCTTTTGGCAAATGATAGGTTTACGGCAAGCACAGCTTCATATTCGTAGCACACACGTTCGTTCTTGCATACAGATACGGATATATCCAGTCGGTCAGTTAGAAAGGCAGATGTGTGTGGACCAGTCGAGGTCAGTTAAATACACTTCTGGACAACGCCATTTTTGGTGAGTTCGTTTACATTAAACAGTTATCTCGAAGTCTTGTACGTTAAATCAGTCAACGAACCGAGACTCCAAGTTAATCCATATAAAACTCTTTTACAGTTATCGACAAAGAATATCATCGGCAAACGTGCGCATCGGGAAGAATATTTTCGTTTCTTGCATAACGGAAACTTATCTCTAAGCTTATCTCATTTTCAATTGACTCTCGATCCGTTCGATCAAACGTATTCTTCGATAACGATAATTTGCGTCGACTCTCATCGACGATACCGCATTCGCGGTAATAGCGATTTTACGACTCTATCTTTCTAACGTTAATGACTGTCTCATTATTATCGTGATGTGATTCGGCGAACATCACATCGATAAAAGTTCCCCGAAAGAGCAACTCGGCGAGATTGGCACGTCAAGGAATACGAGGTCCCCTTCTTGAAACATACGCTTAAGGAAGCACTTTCGGACCCTGGCAGAGTAATTGCATACAAGAGTCCGTCAAAGCGAGCAACATGAGCGTGCACAAACACAGTGTTGCACGGGATAGGCCCTCGGGGCGACGCAAGGTCTCGTATATTGAGACAGAATTTCTCGTCGGGGACATGGCCCGGAATATTCGTCTTCGAGAGATGTTCCCGTTTTCCTCAACATGTCCGATAATGCATTCATAAAGCGGTTTTTACGTGCTCACCGTCTGTTTATCTGGCCTGGTATCCGTCTGGGTTATCGCAACCGGTTAAATTCAGAGCCTCCCTGTTTCATAAGCTTCTTCTTTGTCCTATATTCTTAGGAATGATTGTGAGCGATGATCTTGTGCGCGCACGAAAATGATCCGATGTTATCTCGCGAGTAAGAAAATGGAATATAAAATTTCGCGAATTAAGACACGCTTGTCTCTCGAGGCACACGTTGCGGAGTATGTAAGTAATTTATAGTCCCGGAAGTACTTGTACTATATCTCTGTACAAATTTTCCTGAGATTCTGTCTAATTTACAAGTTACGAAATCACCCTACCGCTCTTCCTCTTTGTAGCTTTCTCTTTTCTTTCGTCTCTAAATTTATTCATTTATTTCTTTTCTTTTTTCCGCTCATCTTTTATCTCTTCTTTAAGTGATTTAAATGTTAAGTAAGAATTGGACATTGTTAACGCGAAATATAATCCGTCTTTATTATCAATTTTTCTTGTTACTCGCCTATCGTACATGAAGCTTAAATAGCTCCTTTTTCCTTGGTACGATAACATCTCGCTAATTACCTCCTACGATTATACGACCGTTCGTTAATGACCTTCGCGCTCGAGAAAGTTTCGCATAATTACTTTCTTTCATAGATTATTTCTGGTTAGGTTGGTTTCTCGTGTGAAATACGTGAGATTTCTGCATTATCTCAAGCGACGTATTTGTACAACATTTCCTTTCATTTGTCAAGTTTGGAGATGCATTTGACAATACTTTGTCTTGTTTTTCGCAAGAGAACAGGTATCGCTGCTTTTGAACATCTTTCGAACAGTGAGATCGTTAATTGTCAGAGATTGGTATGAATTACCAATCAATTAAATAAATTAATTTCATTTCTATTTAAAGCTAATGAGAAACTTATTCAGCCGAATGTAAACGAACAAGATTTCCTGAAAACTTGAATCGAATCCAAGATATATATTTAAAATCGCGTCTGATAATACAAAATAACGGAGAAATATGAATTAAACGACATTAGATAAGATCGACATTTTAAACGAAATTATGATAGTATAAGATACAACCGACGACAAAATCTTGGTACATTGCGCCTCGTATATTGGGGAGCCGTTCTCATTCAGTTTCGGGATCTCATCTCGATTATTCCGAGAGAGAGAGAGAGAGAGAGAGAGGGAGGGAGAGAGATTCATAGAAAAGCTAGATAATGATGACAAACACGTGACAATTTGCAGATTTTCCGGCGGTGCTAACTTTTGGAGACACCATGAACCTGGAGCGCTCAACGATCGACAGCGGCTGCGGGCAACAGCCTCTCTTCCTAGGTAGCACTTCCGGCTGGGGAGGTATCTCCAGCCCTCAACAGTCGGCCGTGCAGATCGGCGGTACTCCATCGGAACATTATGGGGGACCATTAGGCCTAAGTATTTGTATATCTGATTCTGGTCACGAGATACTTCGTCCGAAACCGCGACGGTAAGTATATCTCTTTTCTTTTATCGTTTTCTCATTCGTGCATTCGATGGTCTATGCAATCTCAACAAAAATTTAATCCATATGCGCGCGTTAATGATACCGCTAAGTGCGATAGCAATTGATAAAATCGTTCGAGAACGATATTATACCATTGATTCTGATGCGCGATATTGAGTGATGAAATGATAAATATGATTTTTCTATCGTTTATTGTTATTATCTCTTTATTATCTAGCATTATTATCTGATAAATTAATGGATAAATGTGATAAATGTTCGCTCTACTTTCGCCTCCTCTTTCCTCTTCCTTCAAAATTTGTATTAATATTTTTAACATCGCCGCCATAAAAGGTGCGCATGTGAATAAATCTATGTAGCTACACGATAGATGTCCACGATAGAATTTGTCGAATAGCCAGTGTATAGAAGGCCGAGAACGTTAAGCTCACAGAGATCTCGCCTAACCTTTCGAACTTTTGCACCTGCAGAGTGTACGAATATCTGAATGTATTCGTGAGTCTCTACCGTTGAAGAGTGGGGTCGGTTGATACTTGGACGCAATATACTGCGTCGTTGTTCGTCGATTGTACAATACTCCGTTCGCAGTAATTTAAAGCTAGGCCGACGAGCCAGCGTAGCATCATGTACGACTCTACTTTCATCCCGGACTTTCATCTGACACACTTGAACGCGTATCACGTAGGGGAAAAAAAAATAGAGACATATCGTGGATCAAGCTTGTTAATCGGTACCATTGCATTTTTAACATGCGATATGCAGCAGAGCGTCGATATGTGTCAACCACTTCTTTACGTAGGCTGGATACTTTCACGGGGAATCCGATCAAATCATCAGTCCATCGAATTATAAAATTGCAGATTAGCGATCGACGTATGTTGACTAACGGTAATTCATAGACACAGCGACACTTTGAAAACGAGCATTCTATCGTATTCGCGTAATACGTTAGCGTTAGCGTTCCGGTCGACTTGTGGCCACGCGATTAGCGCGATTATCTGGAATTGTCATTAAGATCTGCGACGTTTATATGCAACATCGTTTTATATGCAACGCGGGACTTTGCAGCGCAAGTCCGTCAATTACAACGTCCACAATTTTGCGCGCCGAATCGGCCATTCTGATCGAAGATCGTTAAAACTTACGACGTACGTAATTACAACCGATTCGATTAACGATGTCGGCACCGTTCATGTGTCATTCCACGATGCTTATCTCTTTCCCTATTATTTAGTTTTATCGATATCACTCTCGATCCCGGTTACGGGATCCGGTAAGTCCGCTCCGGCATACAAATAAGATGATTAAAATTTTCAAGTCCCTGCACTCCCCGCTCCGCGTGAAATTCTTTTATCACATTGTGTGCGTTGATGCCGGATCTACGGCCATATTGCGACAAGCAACTCCCTGCATTGCGAGGAAGCTGGACGTACAGCCGGCGCAACATTGCACAACGTTTCTCATGTACATCTTTTGGCGCATGTATTCTTTAGAGCTTCGATTGTACTGGTACCTATTGTGGCCCACCATTCATCCCGTACTCTAACGCTCGTGAAACTTTTACTCTCGCTTCGCATCTCATTTCATTCAACGTTCAATAGCCCGATTCAGTTTCCCCTCGCGAGCGGCAAATTAGGATGAAATAGAAATTAGCCTGGCATTACCTATCGTGGAGGCTGGTGAACGCGCGCGCGCGCGCGCGCGCGCATGATCGTGCGAAAAGAGAGTTCGCTTTTAATTAGTTATCCGAAAGTCGGAAACCGGCGGGAAAACTGCATTATCTGGGAACGGCGGCAAGCACGGCTCGCGTGATTAAGGATGCTCAGCAAAGGGGAAACGTCGTCGATGCAGCGGCAAATCCGCGCCAGATATTTGGGTTAATAGCTCTTCCCACCGCACCTTCCTCCTTTCTTCCGTTGCACAGCCTTTCTTCCCGTTGATCTTAAGTAGCTTTTACTATTAGCGACGTCGGAAGGGAGGTCAGGGACGCTGCAGTTTTTATGTATTATTTCCTTGCGCGTAGGATTGTGCATCGGCACTTGTTGCGGCGCGTCATTCATGACGCGTGCTGGGAACGGAGCATCTGCATAAAAGTGTCGATAAAATTAAATAAACGGCAGATCGGAAGATACCGATACGAGGATGCCACGATTTGGCTCCGAGTTTGCTTCTCAGTTTTTCCCAGCGAAGGAAACGACCACGAAAATAGAAGGAAAAGGAAAACATTTTCTCCTCTGTCAGGATATTTCTCTGCTTGCATATTTGCATATTTCTCTTGTTCCTTCATAGGGATAACAGAGTCTAATATCAGAGCAAGACAGAGAAAGGGAGAGAGAGAGAGAGAGAGAGAGAGAGAGAGAGAGAGAGAGAGAGAGAGAGGGGGGGGGGGGGGGGGCAGGAAGAGGGAGAAAACGAGGAATAACGTTACGTTCAAAAATCGTTTATCGTAGAAAGTCGGCGCCAAACGAAACCGCGATGGAGGATTTCTAGAGCAGAGAGAATCTCGATTTTTAGAATTTTCTTTAATTTCACGTGCACTCCCGTTGGCGAGAACCGTTAGCCGTACAGCGCGCCGAGCTTCCTACACTTATTATTAGCTACGCCCTATGCGAGGCGCATCGAGAACAGGCGATTATTAAAGCCCAGGCCGAGCATGTTATTACATTTCGATGCGAATCGATCCGCGCCGTCAAGTACGCCTCTTATGCGGATAATTAACCGTACAGACAAGTTGGAACGTTTGCTGTAACGCATATATCATAGGCGCACTCGAAAGTTAACGTCATTCGTAGCGCAACGCGCCTTCTCGCGTGCGTCATCACGGTATTCCGGTGGCTGCAAAATCTCTCCTCTCTGTTTCCCTCATGGACGCAAGAAACAAACGAACGGGTGTCCGATTTTTATATCCGAGCGAATCGAAAATGCACACGCGCGCTCGAAGCATTGCGCAACTTCCGTTTGCTGCTCTATGCTGCCACTTTTGCGTGGGGAAGAAACGATTATGGGAAATTATACTTGCTTGCGCAAACTCGGCATGCACATTCTAGAGAAATGTGATGCTCTTTCGCTCGCAATAATGATCGAATAATGATCGATGTCACGATACGGCTCTCCCATAAGAACGCGCTGAATGACGAGACGCTTCTTGGATACTCGCTATGCGTTCGGACAGACACGCTTCGGTAAATAATTTAATATCGTTATACGTAAGACTGCCGCTGCCGCCCTTGACACCGGAGTTTCGCCCCGTGAACACGGACAATATCTGCTTTGAACTCTTCCTCGCGCTCCTTCCTTCGCTCTTCGGTATCCAGAGTGTTATGGATTTCGTTTGATCATTCTTAAAGCGTTCATTCAGCAACTGTTGAAGCACACAGGGATGAGGGATGGAGCTTCGATCCTCTCGCGAGAGAATTCTCCATTCATTCAGCGAGACTGATGATCCATTGAGATATGATGCGTGAAAAAGTCCTTGGATATTATTACCGAAAATATTTTTCTTGTCCACAGATTCCGAGTAGCATTTTATTTCCGAGAAACTTTTCTATCATCTTTTGTATCATCCTTTCTATCATTGTTACCTCAAGGCTTTACGATTCTTTCTACGACAATGTTTCTACGACGGGTTTCGATAGAGCACATTTTCAACACGCGACAAGGAGTAACCGGTTTATGTAGGTAATATAATTATCTACTTTTGCGTTACAGTAATATGAACGGAAGACGGTCATAACTTGTACATTTGTCATGTAACTACCATTAAGGTCATAGTATAATAATTCAGCAGGAAATTTATGGAAAAATGCGCACTCTATATTTGACGACCCATCCCGAAGCAAGGGAGAAAAACCTTTCTTCCATCAATTTTCCACAATCGCCTCGCGTACTTCCGTGAAAAAGCGTGCGCATCATGACGCGTCACATTCGATTTATCAATTTCGTCCATTATCAATCCCGACACGCGAAGCGCTTCGATAAGTATCGATAATAATCCGGCACACGGGGCATCGTCTCGTCAATGATGGCGATCTCCAGCACGCGCGCTATAATAATCTGTGCGGAAATAATTCCGCAGACTCTCTCGGTATCTCTCAGACCATGCATTGTAGTCACTGTATAATTCTAATGGCAACGCTTTTAACGCTGACCCACTTCGCTTCCTGTTTTCCGCGTGAGTGTCGAGCACCTTGCCTGCGCCTGTACCCGTACAGGTTTAATTACTACTAGGAACCTCTGGGAATCTTCCTCGCAGTAAAACAGTAGCGGAAGGAATCAACAACGGTGCGGTGTACTCACGGTCAACCTCCTCCGTCGATCGCGTGGACAGATTTCGCGATACAAGAGCTTCTGGTACCGTATATAAAACGCAATCGTGAGAGATTATTAAAGCACGACATTTCGTATACGACATTAAATATATATATATATATATATATATATATATATATATAATGTATCATCTAGGATAATAAATACGTTGTGCCGTGATCGCGATGTTCTGAGACCGAGGGAGAACGACGGAAGAGGAGAGAATAACAAGGAAACTTGGCAATTTTCAGGAATCGCGCGAATGAGAAGAGAAGCTTGAGAAGCGCTCGGGATAAGAGTCCGCGAATTGATCACGAATGCTTTTGAGATAAACGGAGCCATGCCTGCGTGCGGATTTTCAGAAGTTCTCCAGTTGAATTCAGACCGCCACGCATGCGAGATGACGAGAAATGATAGCACGGTATTAAATGCGATGTCAAAGTCCGTCACGGACGTTGACTGGGGCGACGTGATTCGAGCACACGGCCATAGGAAGTAGGATGGTCGCCGGAAGTTCTCCCCCGAAACATATGGTGGGGCTCCATTCGTAAAGACACATGCTCGTTTGTGCTCTCCCATTTCCTGCGGCTCGCCGGTGAAAAGAGTATGGCAGCAGTTTGCGAGTGACGGCCGGCACTTATGCACGTCGCGATCGCGAGCATTGCGAGCTGCCAGCTAAGCTCTCGTTACTATCGCGATAAAACCTTTGACCGGATTACGGGATACAATCCGTGATCCAACGAGCGCGCTGAGAGATCCGCCCGATGCTGCGACTTCATCGCGGATCCTACTTGTACAGTGCCGCATAATTACGTAATCCCCCTGTCGGAGCATTACGTGATTGTCATAGGATCATAGGGATCGTGCAGGATCATATGGATCCTGTCGTGAAGTAATCGACCGATTCGCGCAGTTCATGCAGAATTCGGAATCTCCGCGCGAGATCGACGAACAATGACGACTGCGAGTACCATCGAGCGTGATCCTCACGTCGCAGCGCACGCGGATGCAATTTTGACGAGAGCTGCGAAACTTCCTTTCCCGTGATATCATAGTTACGCGCGGCGGAACAAAAGACAGTGCGGCGGGCGGGGGACGCACGGTGAAGGTAGGAAAGTGATACGGATATCTCTTCTTTTCCCCGACACCGCGCCGTCAGGGAAGCGCTCGCGTTTCACCTGTGCCGATGCACAGAAAACCATACATGCACATCCTCTCAGTCGCGTGTTTACATTGAGCGCGGCATGATGACCGCAGCGGAAAGGAATAACGTTCTTCCGTAATTGCGGCCGATCTATCGGTATCGTTTCTTTGTAATGTTCCTATCGGAATCGTGTCGATTCTCGCAAATTGTCCCTTGTCATCTTACGCGGTCAACGCCGAGATGATCGACGAAAGATCTACGCGTGTGCTGTCGATCGGCAAGTAGCTGCCGTAATTATTAATGAACGTTATTCGAGTCTACTGATTTGTCGGGATAATGATATCCCGTTGGTGTGTCAAGAGGCTGAATCAGCGAGGGAATTTTTAACCAATCTCCCGGAACGGTGAATGTTATCGTGGCGGGACAGGAAACTGACATCCTACAAAGGAAGATTCCCGGGAACGAAGAGTTGCAGTGAACTCTGATTACTTCTCATATCCAACGACGGCTATTTGGAAAAAACAAGCGACACGGACGAGACGAAGATTCCTGATGCAGTAAGAGATGAATGCGTACGAAGTTGAGAACAATCGAAAGCTGAGTTTGTATTCTTTAAATTCTTATAACATGTGCACACGTCATAGATGAATGCTGAGATTCGCCGTTGCAGTGTGCAATGAGATTGTGCACTGATGAAACTGACGTATGATTAAATCGGGAATTGATTTGGGATACTATTGGGAATATTTTTTATTCGCACTTCCGCAAGGCAAGTACCCGAAAACCCGGTTGTTTGGCGCGATCTGAAAGCGCACGTTCTGGAATGATCGTCTCTCATGAATGACATGCCATCGACGAGACGAGTCCAGTGCGCGGAGGATTGCAGGTGTATATTGTGCCGCGAGTTGAAAGGCTGCAAGATGAGCGGCATCGAGATACAACAGCAACAGATCGGCAGCGAAGACACAAACTTCATACTGCGACGAGCCGTGCCCTTCTTGCCGAAACCCCCCGTACGAAGGGAGCCGCAGGAGAGCGCGAAGCACGAGGATTACGAAAGAAGCTCGACCCTGGAGGACAGAAGTCGCTGCGGCGGTCAAATCATGAATGACAGCCGCGATTTAAAAGGGAGAACGCGGAGCAACGATCCTGGAAAAATAAGGAAGGACGTCGGTCACAAGACGGTTATATATTTCGGCGACTCGAATCCGAGACAGAGAGAGGATAGAACCAGACAACCGCCGCCCTTGCTGGAAGCATGCGTGCGAGCGACATCAAGATTCAAGGAGAATCGCGAGATGTCTGTGCAGATACGAGATGACGAGATGGAAACTTTCCACGATTCAACACGGAACGACGACAACGACAATGGCGAACTACGGGATCTCATAGAAAACGGCGATTCCAAAACTGTGCACGAGATCGTGGTAAACATCAGCCCCAGCAGGGAGGATGTACTAAGGATAGAGGAAGATGAGAGTCAGCTAGAGGACTATTGGTCCTTGCCGGGGGACACGAGCGGGTTCAAGGCGGATTGGAGCTTCGTGCAGCAATGGCGACTGAGGGGGTAAATTCACGCTCGCTCGTCCGTCGTCATTGTTGAGGAAAAAAGATGAATCTTACCTCTCGGGAAATACGGATTTCTCATTTGCATTATCATATGCTTTATTCTTTTTGTGTGCTGCTGGTTGTTCCGTTTCATGCGTGTTAACGGTAATGAGGCTGATTGATTCATAAAGATCAGCATTTCTCGAATGAAAGTTTGTGTCACGAATGAAATGATTTTAACGTTTAACAAGAAAATTTCTCCATCCGTTAAACGTTATTATGTTTAATAAAACATCGATTTTTTTCTTTATAAAGGAATACAAATGACGGAAACATAAATATGTAAATTTACTTCCAATTTCTTAGTCCTTTTAAGATAAGATATTAAATGATGCATTCATGCATTTATCTCGCAAGTCGGACAAACGCGTATTTAAATGCGTTATCAATTTTGCACGCTCATGAAGAGCATTCAGCGTTCTATTCAACGCACTCTGTTCAACACTCTGTTCATTCAGCGCTAATTCATAATTTAAACGATTCAAACTGCACAATCATAATCGCACTATTCGCATTTAAATGTTTTATCTCCATTATTATTTAATTTTCTAAGCATAACTGATATTTGTTAAATAAAATGACCATCGCCCTGCATCGAATCAATATCATGAAACTCACATAAATAATTATATTAAAACATTTCGAATTAAGTTCAGTAATTGCAAATTGTCTTAAGATTTATGTTGCTAGCTGATTCATAATTTTAATGAACGATTCTTTCTATTTTCCAAAGAGATCCAAGTGACGCATGATTAATGTTCGAATTAATGTTCCAACAAAGATTCATTTCTTGAAATGAAAAATAAGTGCATTCCAGTTGAATGTCCTTGATTTGTCTCAATATTCAATTTCCTAAAATTTTTATCCGAGATAAATATTTTCTCATTTTAAATATGGATTAACGACTTTCATAAACATTCATGCATTCAAAATAATGTATTTTATAACATAATGTTAAAAGGAATAAATATTTATAAAATACTTAATTGTTAAATCTGCAACAGGAAGAAATAATGCGACATCTTCAATTATCGCAAGAAAACTAATGATTATGTTTTCGAGTGTTGATTTAATGTGTAAAATATACGATTAATATTTCTTACAAGAAAAAGATAATATTCAATTTCTTGTTACCGAAATTAATTTTTAATCCTTTCGTGATTGAATATTATCTCTATAATCTGAACGTTAATCCGTTTCGAAAGAGTCGTGTCTAAAAAGTGAAATGAGGGGAACGAGTTAAATGCCTTGACCTGCGCACATTGCGCACTTTTCACGTAATCGTACTATACCATAACTGGAAATTGATTTGTCCGATATGTTAACTCTACATTGCTACTTTCTATCTCGTGTATCTCTGATACCGAACACACATAATTGCATAATTCTTTACTATCTGAAAGCTGTCGAAGCTAAAGTCCCGCCTTGATATCGGCTAAGAATATAGATATAATAAAATTATTCTGCGTGTTACTACTTGCACATCTCTCACCATTTCATGATAGACGTGAATACCATTAGTTTAAATAATTTCAATCGATCAATCATCTCATAAAATACTGTCTTTTTCCTGATATCAATGTTAATATCAATATATCCTGATGATCCTAAGACTTTAAAAAAGCCTGATGAAACATGAATAGTCAGCAAATCATTGCACGTCGCTAGTCTGCTTTAAATTAAGATGCACATTTACATGCGCATTACTGTTCAGATTTTGATATCGTATTATTCAGAACGTATCATATTATTCATAACATTCTAGGCAAGAGAAGAGAAATATTTCCCAAATCTAGACAACTTTACGATTGTTACAACGGTTTGCGAATATCATTAGGACAACGTGAATCTTTATTTGCTTCATAGATGTTACACGTGATTTTTATTTCTCTCTCTCTCTCTCTCTCTCTCTCTCTCTCTCTCTCTCTCTCTCTCTCTCTCTCTCTCTCTCTCTCTCTCTCTCTCTCTTTCTCTCGAGCTAACTCGAACTCGAAAGAATTGGACGTGGTGTTAGCGTATAGATTACGACTCTTCAGGAATATAACTTCCACAAGGCAACTGCCTCCGTGGAATGCATCTGTCTCGTACGAGTCGAGATTTCATTTTACATATATTTCCTCGCGGAAGGTAAAACGGCGCGAACGATCGGTCGAAAGCGAGTCACTTGAATTATTCCTGCGACAATTAACAAGACGCCGACCTACCCAACAGGATATCGGATATCATTTGTTGGTCGCTCAGATGGAGAAACTTGTATACTGGGTGATTTTAAAATAACTCGCCGCACTGGGCGTGTTTTTCTCCAAGTTGCGATCGATTTCGTCGAAAATTAGTTATAGTTTTAAATCTCAAAAAAACTGGGGGAAAAAAAAGAAGAAATAGGTTCTCTGTCTTTTTTTTTAAATTGGATAAAGAGCTTTTATTGGATTCGGCTTTTATTCGGATAGAATGCTATCTGCTCTTACTGAGATTTAATTAAGGAGAATCTATCCTTTTCTATTGCTTACAATTACAGATTATCGATATATCGATAACAAGGAAAAACGAATTTTAACTTATTTTACTGAGGAACATTGCAAGTGGGTGAATTTGTGAGAGATATTCTGCCTGTCTAGAGAAAAATATTTTATGTTTTATAACGTGTATAATCGGGATTCTTTTCATAAACTTGTTCATATTTTTATATTCTCTCAGAGAAGTAAGAAAGAGAGAGATAATGCAATTACAAATGAATAGATTTATGGTAAAGCTACTTGTGTAAGATATGCAAAGATAATCTTACTACATTCTTCAGCAGTATGAGGCGAAGAAATTCCTTCTTGAAATTTATGTATTTCCTCCACATTGAATATAAATTAATCTTACAACATTTTCATATGTCTGTATCATGTACAAAGTCAATCTCCATATACAATATGTAATAAATATACATATAATTGATTAATGTGAATAATAATGTATAATATATTCAATCAATAATCCTTTTACAGGCCGAACAGCCGTGAGATATATTGTCCTCCTTATTCTAAGGATTTTACTGAAAACTCTCCTAAAAACGGGGTTCACGATATGGTTCATATGATACCGGAAAGAGATACAGATAGTGTGGCACCGACACCCACCCCACAGCATCCACGACACTCCCAACATCATCATCTCAGTTTACATGAACTTCGTGCGCTTCAGGTATATAAAAATATTATGATAAATTTAACTATCTCGCAGCGAAACATCATGGATAGTTGCTTTTAGTATTTTTTAATGATTACATTAAGCATTTTTAAGCGGACGTTGTATACTGGAAACCATAAAGCTTTTTGATGATCAGATAAAAATTGATTGTAATAAATTTTACGTTTGCCCATAACGTTACACTTTTTAAATCTAATATCTTGCAGAGGCGACCAGAATGCACGGGTAATAGCTCTTCTGATGAGAATCGATCATCCGGACATGCGAGCATGTCGGATACCGGTGGCCATACGAGTAGCAGTTCACCGCCGCATCGTCACCACAGGATTCACAGTCCTCAGCAATTGAATGCTGTGCCCGAGGACGACCGACTTTCGGCATCGGTTACTCAGAGAAACGGTAGAAGTCGATCCGGCCAAAGTCGTAACCGTCACCGAGCTACGCCTGCTAAGGTTCCGTATAATCTAGAAGTCTTTATATAAAGGCGCTTTTGCTAATATTAATTATAGTTATTAATGAAATTTTGTAGAGATTATATATTTCTTTCATATCTAGAAGAAAGATAAACTAATTAAATATCATTTGACATTTAACAATGCTTGTATAAAATAAAATGTCATAAATATTAGAAATAAATCTCACAAATATTAATATCCGTATAAATTTTAAGAGGAATTAACTGACCATCTCGATTGAGATTAATCTAAGATCGAGTCTCGAAATTTTCTGCGTATCATTTTGCTAGTCGAGCTCTTCTTGCAGCATCCAATTATGCTTGCAGTTGCAAGTACCATGGTCTGGTTCTGGTCTGGAAGACATAAAACTGGCGATCCAGCAGTTGACGATGCGCTCGCACAAGTCCTCGTCCACATATTCTTCGTTAAGCGGCTCGGAAAGTTCGGAGCCAGCAGTGAGAAGGCTGATGCGTCACTCCAGTCTGGAGACGATTAACACCAATGTGACCAGCGCAGATGAGTTTGTTTGGGTAGATTCTCACAATCGACTTGTGGAATTGCAGCAACTACCTTGGACCCATCACGATGTGCTCCGCGTGCTTCAGAACGGTCGTACGAGAGAACATATGGAACAGGTCTCGATGGAGACAATTCCGCGACTTTCCTATTTACTGCAACGCGCACTAGTCAGGATTGGTCGCGAAACTCAAAGATTGGCGAAGCCTATAGGTCTCTGTAGCAAACATGAGGTGTATAGTGCTTTTAAGATCGTGCTCTGTCCGGCTCTAGCGGATTCTTGCACAAAGGTACGCATTATCCTGAAATTGATTACAATAGTGTACAAAAATGCGGTATTGCCAAATATGTTATTCTCGGATTTTTGGATGCAATTGTATTTAGTTTTTAATAGCCAAAATGAGAATAAATTCGGTTTTAATATATAAATTAAATCCGACTCTAAATATCTGATTGTAAAAATAGTAATAATTGAGATGTAACATTCTGATAATAATGTATTCCAATTATAAAAATCTATATTTTTGTCCTTGTTTATGGTGCATTTAATACTAAACATCTGATATCTGCCTTGTTTAAAGGCCTGCCTTCGAGCTGCAGCGATGTTCGCTGTATCGGGCGATCAGCTGAAACAATCGAAAGCGTCCCGTTCGGGGCTGCAATTGCCAGTCGGGCGTTTCTTACGTTGGATGTCCGATGTGAGACTGGGACGGATGATACACGAGTATGCCGCGATATATCTGACGGCTGGGATCGAGAACCTTCTGGAAGAGATATTACTACAGTGCGTGCCAACTGAACCACATACAACCCTTACGGCCACGATGCTGGAGCATGCTATAGCCAACAGTGGCGACTTATGGGGTCTACTGCAACCATATGCACACCTCAATGCTGGTCGAACGGCATCAGGTCCATAATTTTTTTTAAAAAGAAAGCATGACATAGTTAAACTAATCTTCATCTCTATTCGTTGATAAATTTATATGTTCTAAATTATTTTTTTATATATTTTATTTTATTTCATATGTATATAGTTCTATTTTATTTTATATAGATTTTATTAAATTTAATTTTAACTTTAATCATAATTTAATTCAATAATTATTTAGAGAAATAATAAGATACATAATATCTAGTAAATTTGAAGTATACGTTCTACGTATAAAAATAAAATTTAAATAAATTAATATCATTTATGATGATATCATGATGATAATTGAACAAAACATTTGATTAAAAATAGGATTTATATCAACTATATTGCATTTTTATTGTTTAGGCGCACTCGCAATGCCTCGTTGGGCGAGTGTAAGTTCCTTAAACTCATCGTCATCATCGCGTAGCGGACGTGATGCTCAATCGGCTTTGGAACCCTCACTGCTTACGACATGTGTGGGATCGATGTCGGAATTGATAGATCTGATCTCCAAAGTAGCACAAACAGGACGTTGCCCTATACCATTGACGATAAGAGCATTACATGCTCTGTTCTATTATATGAGATGTTCGCAGGTATATTGCCTTGAAAAATAAAATATTTTTTGTTATATTACGTTACAAGAGGCATTATTTCTCCCCATAAATCTGTGCCCCATTGATCTCTTTAATTCAGATATATTGTTTTAGCTGGAACACGGTGAGCGTGGTTCTGGTATACAGGAATTAGCATACGAACGAGCTTATGTAGTATTGCCACCATTAGTAGAATGGTTACGTGTTGGTGCAGCACACGCGGAACATAGACACGGTCTCGTCGTGGATCAAGATGATATCAATCAAGCTGCCCGATTATTGTTGCCTGGTGTGGACTGTCCTGTTCGTCCAATAAGGTCAGCTAAATCGTACAAAAGAATAGCGAAATGAATATAATGAATAATATTTCACTAATATGATGTAATACTTTATTAAAATTTTTATTATTGCACATATAGTTCGGAGGAAATCGCAGTATGCTCAAAGCGCATCGATGATGCCGAATATGTCAGATTGTTAACCGTAGACATGGCATTCAAGATGTTAATCAGCGGACGAGCAGATCTCATAGCGCAAGCAATGCCATTGCTGCCTTCGACGAAGATCAATACAGTAAACGACGTTGGGTTTACTGCTTTGATGTTGGCATGTATTAACGGCGACGAATCAGCTGTGACGGCTCTGTTAGACGCCGGTGCGGATTTAAATATTGAGAGTCCATCATCTACAACCAGTTCATCATCAAACACGCCTTCCAAAATCTCTCAAACGTCCAGTGTGTCGAATGTTAGAAGTCCGATTAATCAATCAGCGATGGTACTGCCTAACAAAACGATATCGAACACAAGTGTACCGTCCGCTAATCTCAGTAGTCCTGGTACAACTATCTCGAACAGTATTTGTTGTGTGCAAACTGCCTTTAATGCGGAAACGCAACATTGGACTGCTCTGACCTATACGGCTCTGCTGGGCCATTGCAATATCGCCAGAATATTGCTAGAGAAGGGTGCTGCAGTGGAAGGTGGTGCAAAGCTCAGTGAGGATAAATGTACAGTCACACCTTTACAAGCGGCCACAGCCTCGGGGAATAACGAGATGGTGGCTTTGCTCTTGGCGCATGGAGCACAACCATTTCTGTCTACTCTGATCAAAGACTCATTTTCTTATTCAGGTTCTGCACAGCGTGGTTGTTATAGGTAATTAATTTAATTTTAATATTTTATGGTTCAATTATATATGATATTAAAATATCAAAATAAGCATCAGGCAGAAAATATTTTTTATATTTTTATATTTTTATATTTTATAAAATTATCAAAAGTTAATTTTTTATTTTATATCCAATCAATAGTGCAATCTCGGTAGCAACGGCGCACGGTCAGAGAAGCTGTCTTCACCAACTATTGTCACATCCACTCAACTTCTCGGCTAAACGAGGAGAGAAAGAAATATTATCCTTGGAAGAGATATTAGCGGAAGGTAATGCCGGTACTAATCCTCAACAACAAACTGCCGAAGGAAGAGGGACTTGCAGAGAAGGCAAAGAACCAGTATTTAATAAAATACAAACAAAAGCGCTGCAGGAAGCAATGTATCATAGCGCGGAAAGTAATCATTTAGGTAAAAAGATATATAATTTTTAAGCATAAATGATATCCTTGTCACATCAAATAATAAAAATTTTCATATTACATATTCTATTATTTAATTACTCGTTATTTTATTAGATATTACAATGGAACTTCGCGGATTAAAAGTTGGCTGGACATTGCATTGTTGGATGCATAGTCTTGCGACAGCTCACGAAATGCGATTGGATTCGATTATAGATCAATTACTGCAAGATTTTCTTCAAGTCTGTCCGGACGATTATTCCACACAATTCGTGCAAGAATGTCTACCACTTTTATTCAACATTTTTAGATATAGTAAGGTAATGTGTAATTTATAAACGTGTAGAAAATTTATTGTTAAATTTATTAATTTCGAGGGATTAATTATGTATTAAAAGTACATTATATAAAAATAGCGATTAGAAATATAATATATATAGAATATTGCGATTTATGTCCTAACATACTCGCACTAATGCATCTTTGAGATATGACGTTTACAATTTTTATCTTATTTTGATTTTAATTTATAATTAATGCATATGTAATTTTCATAGAAGGAAGGTACAACGCTTTTGCTTGCTGATATATTTTGCACATGTTTCGGCTGGGAACCAATCAAGCCGATTAGAGATACTACATTATCGAGCGGCTCAAGAATCGATCCGAAGTTTGTGAATAATCCCGAGTTGAGTGACGTACAATTTAGAGTGGAAGGTCGCGTTTTTTATGGCCATAAGATTGTGCTAGTTACATCCTCTCCGAGGTTTAGAAATATGTTAAGTTCCAAATTATGCGAAGGCAATCCTCCCATCGTGCAAATTAATGATATAAGGTATCACATATTCCAGGTATGTAAGTATTATTAGTACGTATCTTATATATAAAATCTATTTTCATCTTCTCCTGTTCAATAATAATTTAATACTACTAATAATGTCAGTAATGATTAATATATCTGACTAAATATATATGCAACGAAAGAATATTGCATTAGCAATATTCTTATATAAGCTGTGACTGCTTTTAGAAAAGTATTTTGATTTCAGATGGTTATGGAATTTCTTTATCATGGTGGTTGCACTACTTTAGAAGTTAATCAAAGTGATGTCCTGGAATTAATGGCAGCAGCCAATTTCTTTCAACTCGATGGCTTGCTCAGATACTGTGAAGCACAATGTTCCACAATGGTGGATCTTGATAACATTGTTTCTATGTATATTCATGCAAAGGTATATTTTTATAACGATGTAATTTCTCACATAGGAATTGTACATTTAATATTTAGACTGTCAATTAATAACATATATTTTAATTTGCAGGTATATAATGCAGCTCAGCTTTTAGAGTATTGTCAAGGATTTCTGTTACAAAATATGGTAGCTCTTCTAACGTATGACGATTCAGTTAAGCGTTTATTGTTCGCGAAAAAGTTACCGAATCATGATGTTCTTGCGGGTTTATTGCTTACTCTGCAATCGCGAATAAAAGCTAGACGATCTCAACAACAAAATAAAATAAAGACCTAGAGATATATGTGGATTTTTGATTACAGGTATGAAATACAAACGCGAATATATGCGCAGATAGAAAGCAATATTCAGTTTTATAATTGAAATAAACTTAAAATGAGTCCGCGATATGATATAGTTCTCACAATTTGAAAGAAGATATCTTAGATTACAATAATTATATAATGACAAAAACTTCATTGAATTATATTGTAGTAGAGAGATTGAAAATGATTGAAAATTATAAAATTACAGTTTCTTAATTTCGATTAAAGTAATCGATTTTCTATTAGTGTTATATATGTTTCTATTTTCATCGAGTATATACTTCAAGATATTATTGGCAAAATTGAACGTTTAACATTCCAAAAGAAGATATAGTGGGAACATGGAAAGAGTTTTGTTACATCGCGATAATATCAAATAATTATATGATCGTGAATTAAAAAAGCAAATTATTATACATGTATTGTATATTAAGCTATAAAAATTTTAAAGCACATACATATGTGCAATATTTATAAATAAGAATATAGGTGAACGTATTGCTAAATTCGCGACATAATTGTGCTAATTCTTTTATTATTATGATGTGTAAATAGAAGTATATTATTATAATATAAGCCTGGAATATTTTATATGATTATTAATTTCTCGTATTTATGCTTTTTTATATTATTAAATGAGTTTTGATAAAAAGAAGTCTATTTCTTCTGTTTATGTATATGTATATATTCTATTAGAAAAATAAGTCTATCTCTTTACATTATATACAAGCAATATAAAAACAAAATTATTGAACATAAAGCCAATAGAACATTTAACTTCGATGTTAACGTAAAATTAATAATACATGATTTACTTATTTTGGAAGTAACGCGAATAGAATTATGAAATATAATAATCTCAATCTCATGCATGATGTCATTGTTAATAACAGTTACAATTCCTGTTACTTTTAAAATAAATCATTTATAGTAAGTATATTGCGAGATAAAATTTTCTTCGATGCTTTTCTCTCTATTAACAGATAAAAATTTTAATAAAAATGAATATTTTTTAATTTTGTACGTTGTGTAATGAATTCCCTCACTTCATACATTTTATTCTTATTTACAGCGTAATATCGTAGATTATACATTTTTTATATATTTTCATATTTCTCAATGTAATTCGATGTACTTATGTCATATATAGGATATAAAAAATTTGTTTATTTGCAAAGAATGAAACATAATTTAATGCCTAATATTAATTTAGCACATACAAATCAACAACGCTATAATAAAGCTGTTATATTTTGACACTAAGCGCAGGTATTGATATCAATGTCATAGCACTATTTATTTAAATGATATTAATGTTAATTGTATATACAATATTCAGATTACAATCTTAATAATTATATGTTGGACTTTTAGGATCTGGAATGCCTAATAATCATGTCAAAATTGAGTAATCATAAAAACATGGCTGTCTCAATCAAACTTTTTCTTTTTTCATATCCATCACACGTAATTTTTGATGTGTTGACATCACATTCTTTGATAATATAATTACAAAGAAGCATTGATTAATCATGTATATGTAATATATATTAAATTAAAAAAAATTCAGAAATTACAAAATTCAGAATTTACAAATTAATATATTGCTTATTTATTATACTGAACACATACAATATGCTCCCAATGAATTTTTGATATAATACTATTTTTAAATACTTATGATACTTTCAAAATATTGTTGTTTAAGAAAATTATACTCATGTAATGTACAATTTATACGAAGCTATTTTTGCGAAAAGATAGATTAGAAGAAGATAGACTTGAATTATTGAAATAATTTTTAATAAGATCTAAATAATCTTCTTTTAATAGAAGTAACAGAAATTTGAATTTGAAGTATATAAATTTAAAATTAAAATTAAAGTGACAATTCAGAAAACACATAAATAGAAATTTTATATATAATATTAACTAAAATATCAATATACTTTTAGTGTAAGAAAGAATTGCTATATTTTTATTAATTTGAGATTATTATAAGATAATTTTGCAATTTTTATTTTTCTTAAATAATAACATTTAGTTAACATTATAAGAAATTGCAAAATAAATTGCTAACAGTATTCATAATAAATATTACATTTTATTCTGATTGGCAACTTAAGCAATTGTTATATAAGAATTGTTTTTAATATAAAAATGATTCTAAAGCTTCATACGTACAATTTTATATTAGCTATATATATTATATAGCTATACCTTAATATTTCTTCATATACAATTAAATGTAAATAAATCAAAAAAGAGTTAAAGAAATAAAATTGATACATATCAACAATTATTTAAATTTAGTTAATTAAAGCCATAAATTTATAAATTTATGGCTTTTAATGAGAATACCTATATCACTGTTATGTAGTTTAAAGCAATTGATATACAATAAGTTTTACAAAATAAATACATAAATATATATATATATATTTATATATATATATATATATATATATATATATATATATATAAATTCTTTTTTCGTAAATTATACGATTATGTGGAATAATTTATAGATTTAATAAAATATTAGATTCAAAAAACTGCATGAAACAATATTAATAAAAATTAATTAATATCAGAGAAATTGAGATAAAAACATGACATTAAAAGATAGCTACAAGTTACAATTATTAATTTTTGTCAATGTTTCAATATTTTGTCCAGTAATTAAGCTGAAATATAAAAAGATAAGACGAAAGCTATAAGAATTTATATGTAAAATTATTGAATACTGTAATATATAAGATTTTAAAATGTCTAATTTCTCCAAATCCGAGAGATAATGAATTTATTCATCAGCGAGATTGAGACAACCCTTTTTATTGAATCAATAAGATTCATAAAAGCTAGGAACGCTAACTTAATTTAATGACTAGGATAACAGTTAATATGATGGCAACTATAAAAGCTATTAACAACAAGATATAAATTTTCCGACGATATTTAGTTTGGTAATTACTTCCCTTCACTAATTCTTGTGCACCCAGCTCAACATTGCCGTGTATGTTTTCTATGTGGTTATCAATTGTATCTATAAAAAGAAATCAATCATTCAATAATTTCAATAAAGCATAAAATTAGTATTAATCAGACTGCTAAATATATCTTTATATCTTGCAGAACTGCATATCTTGTCGCACTCATCATAAAAAAATAATAATTATGTATATATGTATATTATTGTACGTATGTATGTGTATATTATTTTATAGAGATAAACTTTTAATTATGTGACACATGCAACAGAATTATAATATTATACCAATGCATGGTAGCATAGCACATTATTTTTTCTATTGTTATTATTAAAAAGAAACAAATTTACCGATGGTATCACCTTGCTGGTGCACTAATGCTGCGAGTTCACGCATAATTTGGTTCACATCCAGAACATCGCCTTCAATTCTTTTTATCCTATCCTCTCTCTCTAACAATAGCCCTTGTTGAAATTCCAATGTCCTACGCATAATACATATTAATTGCACATTATTGTCAACACTTGATTATTATTTATCATTTTATCCATTTGCAACGACTTACCACGTATAAGTGTATTTTATAGCTCCTTTATTATTAATATTTTATATGTCATAATTAAATAATTTTTTCACTGGAATTTTAAATTCACTCTATTTTGACAGGTATGCTATAAAATCCACAGTCTTATTACCGTTTCATCCAGAAAATCTTACATCCTTCATTAGCTGATACAATTACGATAGCTTCTAAGTTTACAGCATTGTCCAATATGTAACCAATGCAAACCATCGCTATTGTCCCAACTAAGCAAATAGGTAAGATTTCCTGCATTACTTGTGAGCGTACAAATATATTTTATTCTTTTGTGCAAAAGAGAAATATATTATTTTAAAACCTTTGTATAGCCCTATGTTCTTGCTCTTGTGCTTGAAGTAAGTGTTGTGTTTCGTCAACGTCCTCCCCATCCATCGAATTTTCTATATTTGTCATAGCTAAAATATGTCTCTTCATCTTTTCTGCAATTGACTGCAAAAGGATATCTTGTTACTGATATCAAGTAAAACAATTTGAGAAAACTTGTATCCGGAAATAATGTTAGATATTATTTCTTCAAATATATACCTTCTGCATATCAGAATATCTCTGTAATGCATCTTTGAAATCGGTTGTAAGTTTCTCAATTTGTAATTTTTGCTGCTTATCACCACGCCTCATCAATACCGTCAATCTTGCTATATCTTTGCTCGTCTGTGTGACTACCTGATTAGTACTTAATTGTGTTACATGCCTAGAAAGAAAGATGGGAAAGAAAAGAAAAGAAAAAAAATATATATATAATTGTTGTATATACATACATATATATGAATGTAACATATATGCATATATGAATATATTATTGATATATGGAAATGACAAATTGATGTTTTAAAATTTTTATATTTCTTAATATATAGCTTTATATCTCTTACACTTTATCTCTCAAGCCTTGATTATCCTTGCTAGTTCCAATGTTTTTATAAGCTCTCTCCAAAGTTTTCCAGCTTGCATTAATTGTATATATATTAGTGGTAATATTTTCACTGAGACTATAAAGTTCAGTAGGACTAAATCCTATTTCAGGTACATCCACCCGTTGATCCGTAGATCCATAGTTTTGTGAACGATAAGCCATTCTAAAAAATAATGTTATTTAATTAGCATGAAACTTTTTATTCTGATATAATATAAATATTTTTGCCTATTATTAATAATAGTATATTGCAATCATTTCCTATTTATTATTGTTTTTATTGTTATTTTTATCACGTAATTATTTTATAACTTTTTTGTTACGATATACTAAAATTCTAATGACATGATTTTTGCTATATGTTGTATATTGCTACATATTGCCATATAAATATTTTGTATGAAAAAATAGTATTATCCATATAATATTATATAAACATTTATTTCTTCTATTAAAAAATAAAAGAGAGAGAGAGAGAGAGAGGAGAGAGAGAGAGAGAGAGGGAGGAAGAGGAAGAGGGATAGGGAGGGATAGGGAGGGAGGGAGAGAGAGAGAGAGAGAGAGAGAGAGAGAGAGAGAGAGAGAGAGAGAGAGAAGAGAGGGGAGAGAGAAAGGTAGAGATAGAGGGAGAGGGATAATTATAAATATATAATACAATTAAAATATAAAATCATCAATAAATCAATAAACATAAATAATTTTATATTGGCATTTCCTATGTCTATCAAAAAAATGCAGTCATAAAATAATCTCTTTATCCTCACTATTTAAACCTCTTTTATATACATTAAACTTGTTCACATGTTTCTGTCTACACTTTTATCTACTTGTTTTTGAATGGATTAATAACATTTATATTAACGTAAAGATTACATGGCAATTATTTTGAACATCTAAGAACAATGGAAATTATCTTCACGAAGCCGTTGAACTCCCCGTGCACAATGAGAGACATTACAACACAAATTCTTATCGTGATATCGTGATGATACAACTGTATGCGATGACACATGCGAGGGATTTAACACTATAATCTAGCTAATTCTATGTATGACACTTATTTAAGAGAGTTAAATTAGCGGACATGTCTAAGGGGGGCGCGTACAGCTGATACATTGACGGTTGTTTGACACTAACCTGAGAATCCGTTTATCACACGCGGGTCCTTAAATATATAAATATAAATCGTCTCTTGCGGAATCACATTTAAAAACGCAGGAAAATATCTCCCCGCATCGAATTCTTGGAAAACTGACAGTTGTCCGAACGATCTAATGCACCGTCGCGCAGTCGTGTGACAACAGACTCTTTGTATTCCTGTCCGTATGCGCGGACCGATCCACGGGAGAAATCTGACTTATCGACCGTGTCGGATTCTTTTCATTCTCAGAAACTATGCGATCTCGACGCACACGTTCTGTCGGATCGAATTTACAGAAACAATAGCCGCGGCATTTAGATTTTAAGGAATTTCCCTTTTGACCGTTGTTTCCGTGTATTTTATTCTTTCCCGGGATGAATCCGGCTCGCTTTCTAGCTATAAAGGCTACTACCCACCACCGAGGTCAGATTGTAATCCGCTAACGACTTCCTGTCGCGAGTCTATTGTCGAATCGCGAAGAAAAATCGCAGAAATTTAGCTCGGTACTTTCTGAAATAATCCGATTGCGCTAGATCAAAAAATCCCCACCGGCGCTCAGACCCCGAGATAAGCGACATATATTTATTCGAGATGACTTTTTGCTAACTCACGTGGAATGTCTAATCCACCGTCCGATGTATCATCACTGCGGTATCAAGAAAAAATCTGATTTGCACTCAATCCGATTGATGTCTCATCGATTTACTCGACGAGATCCATAGAAATATTTCTCATCACTTTTTTTCGCTTGACAAACGTAGCGATCGCTCCGCGGAACGAACGAACTTAGTTGTGCAACGAACATTGGCTTGACCAAACGTGTCCTACGGAAGTTTCCGAGTACGACCGATAGATTGCGAAAGCCTTCAGAAACAACAACCGTCGGCCGTAAGTAAACGCTATTGTGTTCTCTCTTGGTTTTGCATGGCGAATTTACGGGTGTGTCGCGGCGTGGGTGCGGCGAAAATCCTGCGGCACGATGGCGCGTCCGCGCGGCGGCGTTTTGCCGCGTGGAAAGACGCGATCGGCCGCGATTCGCGCGGACACGGGCACGCGAAGAAATTTCTGGAGGGTCTCGGCCGTGAGGCCCCGTGCGGCCACCTAAGCCGTCGTCATGCGTCATGTCGGATGAGGAAGCAATCGTGCCTGTCCCGGGTTTCCGTTCGAATCCTACGGGATCTCGCCGAGATCCCGATTCGCCGCGGTAGGATCGCGGAAAGTCTCGCCGCGAAGCGTCCCGAGATTCGCCGTCATTCATGCCGCGTTTGACACTTTGTCTAACGTGCGACACTTCGTGTCGGTCGGGGGAGCCTCGGCTGTCGAGAGCGGCGAGCCGCTCGCCGACAATCGCCGGCGAGGGCTCGTTGTTCGTTGCGCGAACGACGAAGAGAATTCATTTCCGCAAAGGGAGTCTCGCCGCCGAGCCTTCCTCGGCGAGCCTCTCCGTCCTCCTCCTCCTCCTCCTCCTCCTGCCCCCACGGTCTCCCCGCGGCCCCTGCGTTCCCCGCCGTCCGCGCACCCTCCTGCTTCCAACGAATTCCTACATTAGTACGTGCCTCTGACGCCACGCTTCTTCTCGGAGATGCGAGAAGGCATTTTGGCCTCCTGTTACTCGCGCCGTGTGTCTCTCCTCGTTTACGAGTGATCCGTTTGGCTATCTCGTCGCGCGCAACGAATCCCGCGCAGAACTCCGCTCTGGAAACTGCCCTCGCGATTCCTCGACGGCGGATCGTCGGGCGAGCAGAGAACTTCGGAATAGTGACACGTGCGTCTCTCGACAGCCTGCCCTTGTCTCGAAGGTCCCGTTCGCCGATACGATTTAATTCACTAGAATACTGGACTGATCTCGAAGCGCTCGTTACTAACGACGCGTGAAAGCCGCCCGTCACTTTCGTGCAAACGGTCATTTTCAAGAGGCGCACAATTCTACCGGACAGAATCGTTGCAGTTTACGGTAATTGACTTAACCTTCATAGCGCGATAATCTTGCCGAGTGAGAGACGGGGGGAAAAGAAAAATAGGGAAGAGAAATGAAAAGAGGGGGGAAAAAAAAGAATTTCTCGAAATATGACCCTAGTCATATCGGAAGCGTGAGTCAGTAACGGCGTTCCACCATGTGCAACCACTACGCAACGGCGCCGATGTCATTGTACAATTGTGTGCGAATCGAGTGCATTCTCAGTATTCTAGGTTCATGCCACTCCGCGCGCCGATATTAATTAACGTTTAACGAGCAGTTCTCACGATTCCCGTCCATCTTGAGTAGCGGCGACGGCGTGCGATTTTTCAACGATGACGTATAATTAATAATTAATCCGACGTCGTCTGCTTGCGATCGTCGCCTCGGAAGCTTCGGCACGCGTGCCGAGTCGAGCGAACTTTGCTCGCTCTTTCCCGAGATAGATCCTCGCCATTATGCGTCGCACGCGTGCCTCTTCCGAGAATCGAGAGACAGCACCGTTGCTCCTTCCGGAAGTTCTGCACTGTTCTCGGAAGTGCAACGGGCACTCCCGTGCCGAACGATAGGGATACGCATGTACGTGTACTTGATCGATCGATCTGCTCGAGTCTCAAAGCACATGCACGCACGATGGACTTTATAAACTCGAAGACGAGTATCGTCGAGCTTCTGATGTGAAGCTTCGGCTGATAAGCGATTTTATTGGATGTACTTTGGACAGATCTCATATAAGACGCAAAAGAATTATTGTATGTATGTAACGGAAGAATTGTAGAATGACGGGAGGGGAGAGGGATTTGTATTATTCGATATATTTCGTATGTATGTTTGATACATACATCTGCACTCGTGAGGATCATTCGTTTAGTAGACAAAGCTTCTGATCCAAGTTTGCTTGGAGGAGCTTCTGAGTGATTTCAAGGTGATTTCGGAAGAAATTATGGCCCTGCTACTTGAGGACAGATTAACAGTCTTTGCTCTGCAGGATTGCTGCAAGATTTTACATAGCAGGATCGAAATTGTTAATCGATAATTTGTTTGCGCGCGAAGTATGAAGAAATGTTCGCTTCTTTCAATCGCATTTCACTTCTTCTGACAGTGTATCTAATTTAGTTTTAATACGCTTAATATTAGACTAGCATCTTTAGTTACTGTTTGTGATTGATTTGTAAATTGGCAAGATGCATCCGAGTTATTTTTAAGATTGACATGTTGTCTCGTTTGTAAATGAAAAAGTGGTGTATCTTAATAAGCGTTTTTCTAGTTCCTCTAGTTTTAATTTTTAGCGTATATAGCTCGGCGTATGTATATCGAAAAGTAAGATCTCGTATTCTTATGTTTCGAGTGTCTCGCGTATTCGTAGAAGGAAGAAACTATAATTATTTTGCCAATTATTCTACAATAGTCGGTCCTCTGATAAAACGGTTCTAGTAGATCGAGATGTAACTTTTGCGACAATAATTTCTACCATGATAAAATGACAATTTCTTTTGTGCGAGAGAATAGCCTCGTTAAAACTGCTCTACGACTGCTTTATTTACTATACCTCCACACGAGATTCTAAGAGTTTCAATTAGATCCGCGACAAATATTCAAGGGAGAATTCAAAGAATGTTGGCGCGAAACACCTGGTTGAAAAACCCGTTCTGTTCCATTAAAGCGCGCTCGAAGTGCATCGCTGTATGCGCCTTTAAACCGTCGAGCAGTGCACACGAGACCGTGCCTCGATCGGCCTCTTTGTTGTAGCAGACTTCAAAACGCTTATCGGACTATGAATAGACGCGCTGATTTTCTTTCAGCTGTTCCACGAGCGGAACCAGTCCACATTTGTGTTACGCGCATCAATGAATATGTTTATGATTCGAAATTCTTCTCTCGTACCTTCTCTTCGTGTTTCTATCAGTTCTCATGTTTATAACAATCTTCATGCTCAAATGGATCTGCATTTACTTCAAGATAACTCTCGTGCGCTTTCTCTTGGTGTGAAACTCATATCTTTCTAATTTTTCAGGAATCGAGATTGCCAGATACTTTATTTACTCCATCTACTTGAAACGGAACTCCTGGTAATTTATATATATATATATATATATATATATATATATATATATATAAATTATATTATATATACTCCTGGTAAAACGGCTCCTTCTGGTAATTTTGGAACTTTAAGTTATTTTCTTGCACTTGTGCTAGCTTCGCAGTTCTTCGAATCCATTCAAGTTTAGAAATACTGCTATGGGATCATCAATGTATCTGTGAGTGATTCAACTCTCAGCAATCCTACGATTAGTTTATTCTAACGCATTTATATTGTAAGATAAGAATGATCTTATCGGCATTATCGCGATTTCTTCTTGTCCGTCCACTTGACCAATCACTCGTTTAATATTGCATATTCTTCAACGAGATATAAACGCGAGTTATACGCGAATTATAATGTGTATATGTTTGTGTTTTCTTGAGTTTTGATGAAATCACAATTCGGAAGTCTCTTGTTTCTATTTCATATTTATATTTTGCATTTGCTTAAAATTGCCGACTTAAATAATCAGGAAACACTTGGCATCTCTCAAGTGGCATGAGTAAGTCGCTTATCTTTCTTATTAACTCTTGTTAGCAAGCCATCTTGCTATTTATTTGCTCATTAGTTTAAGAGATAATTTGAGCAGCAAGCTGTTCATTTTATCTTTTTTATTATCTCTCAAAGATATTGAGTGAATTACATTCTACTTATTTCTTCACCAATTTCGAATCACGCAGTAGGCTGTTCGTTTATCTTTCCATTATCTTTCATAAAATACAAACGGAAGTATGACTCACATTATTCCTTTGTACTTCTCTCTCTCTTTCACTTCGTATGATGCTGGATATAATATTAAGCCCACTCATATGATAATGATCTTGGGTAATAACCATCTTCCTCTAGACTTTTCATGTGTAAATTCCCTTTATGATTCTCACCATTCCTGCTTATTTTATATTATCATTTGAGTTTTGTTTTAGATATTCTTGTTAAAAACGATCTTGCGATTTCTTAGCGTATTTCTGATAGAAATTCATCACGATACGAGGAAATTTGTTAATATTGCCTGTTGTTTTTTGTTATCTCCTTCATCGTTTTATTATTTATTTTTTATTATTTTCTACGAAGGGAACAGGACCTAATTTTTCACCTGACCCGCTACCTGCTGGTTTCTTATAAATTCATTCTGAAATTGGCTGAGTTCTGACAGAGCAGCTGCCACAGGGCATCAATGATGCGTCAGTAGGAAACGGAAAGTAATGTACAGGGGGAGATCGGGAGGGATATAGAAGTGCGCTCGCTTTGCGTCACTCTGTCGCTATCTCTTTGTGTGTCGTTGTCATGCACCTTCTGCATGACGATTTCTCTCAAGGATTCTGTCGGCGTCACATCGATGGCCGATAGTGTACAATGTGGCACGAATCGAATGCGAATATTTTAACATACACCTTTCTTCAATTTTTTCTCGGGGAGAGTCTAGTGTATTTCGAAATAATATAAACCTTTCCGACGTTATCTGAAGGGACAAATGCATGCAACATTTATAAATCTATTTGATTTATAAATTAATTCATGTCATTAATAAATTTGCAATTGTCATGGCTTTAATATTTATCAATCCGTTTATTATTACCGATTATTATCGCATTATGATTTATTATTTATTATATCATTTTACATTTGTGTAATAATGAGAGTATAGATTTCATTTCGCGGAATATCAAACGTAAATTCTTGCCGATGCAGATCTTTCAAATTAAATCATTCAAGTACTTATTTGCTTTTTTCGTAAGGTTCTGACAATATTTCAATAATTTATTGCTGTTTAATTTATTTAAATTGATTCGATTATTTATCAATTAATATCGTTGTAAGTTTATTGTCATGCAAATTTTTTATCTTTTTCTCTTTTCTATTCATGAAGTTTTCATCAATATTTTTACATATGTACTATGTATTTTTTCTTCTCATAATCTCTTTTTCTGTAAGACGTTTTATAAAAGCTATATAATTGTGCACTTGTTAAATTTTTATAATCCTGTGATTTTCAGAGTATTATGAAGTATTATTTCAGAGTATTATTTCAGAGTATTTCAGACTATTATGAAAGTTATATGTGTCTTAGAAGCCCCATCCTGTTAAGAAATGTCAATTTTTTTAAATTTTATCCTTTATTCTCGTATTTTTATTCTTAATTCCCTTACTACTCCTCAGCAACATTAATCTGTCCGATAAAATAAATTATCTCATTCGGAATAAACAGAGCAAACAGGAAAGCCTGTATTTGCAAAATTACTAGACGATTATTCATGACATGGAAATATCGTGACTCATGTCGTAATGTAGACATATTTTGCAACTTATGTTTCTATCTATCTCGCTTACAGAAGTTCATCATGTTTATTATTATTATTATTATTATTATTATTATTATTATTATTATTATTATTATTATTATGTATTATTATGTATATGTTAACGTGAAACTGTGTCGATGAATATCGCAATGATTTGTTTCAATATCCGTACAAATCATTCGGTTTAAAAAGTATCCACTTAATCTCTATTTGTTGTCAAAACGGTTATTACCATGGTACTGTGATCATTTCCCAAAACTTCAGATATCTTTATTTGATTATAGGCATTCGAGATACTCGCGGATTGTTGTAGCTGCAGATTGGCGGTTAACTAAATAACTAAATAAATGTTAATTCGGTAGTTGGTGCATCACGAAGATGTACGTGAAATCTTTTTTCGGATCAGCAGACTGCTGAATAACGGGAACTGTCGGTGGCCCTAAATATACACTCGAAAATAGTATTTGCCAAGAACGAAGAAGCTTAATGTACAGAAGCGATAAAGACCATCTTTGAATGCGCTTGCATATCATCAGCTTCATCGGCTTATTTAATTATCTCACGAATTCCAACACGTGCGCATTCGTGTAATCCTGACCTCGCGGATCATATAGCGATATCCGTTGCGTTTTTGCCGCGCAGAATCTTTTTTATCACATGTAGTTGCTAGTTCGTATTAATCGCGAAAGAATACGACGTTGAAACGTGATAAATTTCAAATATCTTTAAAGCTAATTAAAAGAGACATGGCTCAAGCAACAATTGAGTTGCGCCAGTTTTAAAACACAGTTGGTGCAAATTGTAATTTTTGAAATTTCAATAGTGTATCTTTTAAGATTCACAGATAATACGTTGAATAGAATCATTCTTGCATGTTGCACTTGACAAGTTTGCGATACTTGATGACATCACTTGATGAAATTCGAACTGTATGAAGTCTACTAGTATTGTTTATAGAATAATGTTACTGTTGCATTAATGATTTTCAACATTCAAATCCATTGTTATTATTCCCGATAAGAACGTTTAATTTTATTTCAACGGATAGATTCTAACATTTTATTCCTCTATCATGTTCAAGCTCGCTTAAGTCGTTCATGAATGCGTCCATAAGAGACCGGATATTTTCATTGCGCGTTTAGTAGCTACGTATGGTTGTCAAGTTGAAACCAAATGTTTAGAGAATGCTATTTTAGGAAAACCTTTAGTCTTCTTTCTCATTATATATTTCATGCTAAATATAATTATTGATTTTTTTTCTTGTTAGGACAAATGTTAAACGAGTTAAGTTACGTCAAGAATTCTGTGCGATGATCTCGCATGTATATCGAGAACTAAATTATTATAATGAAATATCTTTTATATTTCGTATTAATTTATAATTGTACTTACTTGTCTTCTTTGCAGAGACATTTCGCATTTATTTCGAAAATTCGTTAGTTTTTGTTCTTACAAATATGATAGTCTCTTACAATATTCTATTATTTATGTCCATTAATTCATCAATAAACAATTCTTTTTTCCTAATTATATGCTATTCTTTATATATATATATATATATACATACACACACTATTCTTATTCATCCACTCTTAGTCAAATGCTTGGAAGACACCCGGTAGAGGCGGCCGGACGGGTACGACCTCCGTCCAACGAAGTCATCCGACCTCGGCCGAGCGACGACGGGGTTCGCGAGATGATCGGTCGAGGTGAAATAGGAGGGGGTTAAGAGGAGAGGGTTCATTGACCGTCTGACCATGAGCCGCGCCCCACATACACCTCCCCTTCCACGAACACCGTAGGTGTAGGTTTCGGTCGTTTTGTTCTCGGGCAGCAAGTAAGATCACAGCCTTCTTCCTGGCGAAAAAAGGCCTTGCCTCATCTGCGGAAAACCTTTCGAGAACAGAGTGTCCTGAAACTAGTCGATCAGCCGATCTTCTTAAGCAGCGCTGTTGCTCTCGGCATCGGTCAATTGGCAGGGCGATTTTTCTCTCGATGACAAACCAGGATCATTATCTCCTTCGTAATCCGACTCCTTCATTATCCGCGAGATGAACGATATTGATCTCGATTAATATAATAGTTAACGATCGCTAAGATATGCCATTTGATTTTGATTCTACCCTTGACACAAGTACGTTAACCGTAAAATTCACGAGTGCCGTTTATTGAACGTACGCAAGAACCTTTTCTAAAATTGCGATTGCATGCGCAATTACCATTCTAAATGACATATGTGGGTTATTGCAATGATGAAAGGAATGTCCTCGAACATATTGAACGTGTTCATTGCAATTGTATGTCGTTGTCCAAAGGTTGCAAATGCTCCTCTTTCCCCTTTTTTTATCTCTATCATGCATAACGCATGAATATCTTTTTAGCGAAAGAAAACTGCGAAAGCAAAACTGTGCGTATGATTTCAGGTTGTATTTGAAACTTCAAGCACTGAACTCTTTAAGTATATTGATTTAAAACCGAAATTTTCATGGTATGAAAATTATAAAACTGTTACATTATGTTGTAAAAATGTTCTTAAGAACACAATTCATAAAAATTCGTAAAAAAATTCATTATAAATATTTTAATTCTGAGATATTATCTTTATCTCTAATTATTTATTTGAATTTATTTCTTTCATTGCATTTGATTTATATCTTATTAAATATTAAACACAAAGTAGCATATAGATATAGTTAAGACGATATATAGTGCGTATAATATATAGTAGAGCATTAAGATTAATATATGATATAATGAGATCTTTAATTTAACAGTTAATATTATTTTTTCAGCTTCCTCGAGGAAGATCTGTGTGTTGTGATTTATCACTAAAGGGGCCAAAACACGCGCAACAACGGACAACCCCACAGGACCGGGGGGTGCTTCTCGTGTCTCGGGAGGAAGGTCAGGGTTCACAAAGTTACCTTGGCAATAAAGTGAACAATACAAACGCGTGTGAACGCGTTACTTATTACTGCCCGCACAAATCGCCCTTGTGTTGCGTCGCTAGTTGTGACACTGACATTAAAAAAATTCGATGCCTTCCAGGGACGATATTCGCTCCCTATCCACTGAGCAACGCTGGATCCCTCCTTCAACTGTTAGACGCGATGCGCTCACCCCAGAAAGCCGAAATGATCTCATCTTTAGAAAGGTGCGGGGTATCCTTAACAAGCTCACACCGGAAAAATTCGCAAAGCTGAGCAACGATCTGCTCAACGTTGATCTTAATTCCCATGTGATTCTCAAGGGTGTTATTTTCTTGGTACGTATATATAATATAGAGACATAAGATTATAAGATACTATATTTATATATATTTAACATGCGATGGCTCTTAATGTCGATTAATCTTTTAGATCTTCGAAAAAGCACTTGATGAACCCAAGTACAGTTCTATGTACGCACGGCTGTGCAAACAGCTGTCTGACGAAGCCGCAAATTTTGAACCCCGTAAACCGATCGATGAAAGTCAAAAAGGCCAGAGCACATTCAGAGTTCTTTTACTTAACAAGTGCAAAGACGAGTTCGAAAATCGTTCAAAAGCAAGCGAAGCATTCGAGAATCAGGATGAGCTTGGTCCCGAGGAAGAAGAACGCCGGCAGGTGGCCAAGCGTAAGATGCTTGGTAACATCAAATTCATCGGGGAGCTCGGCAAGTTGGGCATCGTATCGGAACCGATTTTACATCGTTGCATCCAACAGCTACTGGAGAAAAAAAGGCGAGGGGGATCCCGGGGGGACGCGGCGGAGGATATTGAGTGCCTCTGCCAGATTATGCGTACCTGCGGCCGTATCCTTGACTCGGATAAGGGTCGCGGACTCATGGATCAATACTTCAAACGTATGAACTCTCTGGCGGAGAGTAGGGATCTTCCTCTACGCATCAAGTTTATGCTGCGTGATGTGATTGAATTACGCCGTGACGATTGGAAACCGCGCAAGGCCACTAGCACCGAAGGCCCGATGCCGATTAATCAGATCCGCAACGACAACGAGGAACCATCGCGGGGTAATGGTTTCCACAGAGGACGAGAGGATCGCCTCGGTGCAGAATTTTTACGGAAAATGGGACGAGGCGGATTAGATGTGGATATGATGGGAAGTATTCCATTGACTTCCCCTTCATTCGGTATGCCACCACCACCATTCAGCCCGAATGGATTCGCAGGAACCCCTGGAGTTGGTTATAGCCGCCATAACCAACGCAATCAACCAGGAGGTTATTATCAGAACCAGAGTCGTCATCAGAACAATTACGAAGGAAAACGCAACCAACCGCAACATAATTTACCGCAGAACTTCAACAACAGTAAGAGAACTTATTTTTATGATTTACTCATAAATAATATGCAAGCTTTATCTCTTATTGATTTTTATTTTATTTATTGCAGATAGCAATAAAGAACAACTTCGATTTAATAAAAATAAAATGTTAATTGGAGGACATCCGGAAGAAGTGTCTTTGAGACCCTCAGCCAATTCGATGATGTTCAAACAAACTAATATTAACTTGAACTTGCCTCTCAATAATGGTAAGCATTTTTTAAATTATTATCGCGCGAAAGATGAGATCACTAAAAAATTTATAGAAATCCGGTGACGATAATAATAATTTATTAATTGTGGAAATAACAGATTTGTTCCCAGGGCGAGGTTCAGACTTGCCTCTTTTACGTACTACTGCTCTGAAACCCACCTCGCCTCTATTGCATAAAGAAACACCACCTGCTATTGTGATCAAACAAGGTCCTGTAGATAAACGGGAGAAAGCTCGAGATAGAAAGGACAAGGGACCTACACGCGAGGAAGTATTGAAGAAGGTGAATGCCTTAATGGATGACCTCGCGTCACACACAAATGTGCAGGATGCTCTGACTGCTTTTAAAGATCTCAAGATACCCGAACGATTTTTACGCCACGCGATCTGTACGCTGTATGCAAATACGCTTGATCGTGGGGATTCCGAGCGCGAACTCGCTGTCAAGCTCGTAGCCGAATTGAAGAAGGAAAATTTATTCACGCTGCAACAAGTGAATGAAGGATGGAAGGAGTTGGTGACCAGTATATCGGAGAAGGAGAGTACCGTGCCTTTGGTAGCGTCTCACGTTGCCTTTCTGACAGCCAAGGCCATAGTGGACAATCTAATCCAATTAACGGATCTCGCCTCAGAAACAGAAAACGGTCGTCATCATCCGCTGTTTCTACTAACTCTGCAACAACTTCATAAGACCCAAGGCAAAGCAAGGCTGACACAGATATTTAATGATAGCAAAGTGGATCTTATCAGCCAATTACCAGAAGCGGAAAAGACAAAGGAACGTTTAGGGGAGATTTTAGAAGATCGAGAGTTGACTTTCTTATATCCCCTTCTTAGAATCCAAGGGGACATGTGGCGTCAATTAGAAGCCGATCCGGCACCCAATGCTCTTTATAAATGGATTAAGGAGAAATTAGATCCTCAATATCATACTGATCCTGCATTCATTAATGCTATGATGAATGTCCTTTTTAAGTATATTACTGGGGTTAGTAAAATTTATTAAATAGTTATCTTATATTTTGATAGATAATAAATTATTTGCGATAGGAATATAGATTCGATATGATAAATTAATTATTCAAATAATTACTTAAATCAATAAATTAATTTTATTATTTACATATTTACATTTACATTAGAATTTATTTTATGGTATTTTCATATTCCTTCTGGGCATAACAGGAAACAACATTGGCGCCTGGTATCGATCCGACCGTAAATCCAGACAAACAACTGCAAGAGAAGGAAAGTGCGTTACTGCAAAAATATGCACGCTTCATTCGCACATTCCTGACTACCATCGACTCGCAAGTTACGGCTCTTCATGCGCTTCAAGTGTTTTGTTTCTCGCACAATTTTCCAAAAGGGCTACTGTTACGATCATTTATAGTGCTCTACAATCTTGAAGTCATCGAAGAAGAAGCCTATCATAAATGGAGGGACACCGTTACGGATGCTTATCCAGGCAAGGGCAAGGCATTATTCCAGGTAAATGTGCAGTTTTAATATATTCTGTTATCAATTTTGAAATTATTTTTTTGCTCTAAATATATAGTGTTTTCATTTCAATAAAATTTATTAGTATTTAAATGAGATTAGCACTAGATAGATATTTTAGAAATAAAAATTTTTCGGTTTTTTCTAATTAGATGTTAGTAAAAACTAAGATTGGGACTTGATAAGATTACTGAATAATTCTTATGTGTAGATTTTTAAATGCACTATTTGCAATGCGCAATTTATGTCTATTCAATCGATTTTTATTTAACAACATAAATAATATTACATGCAAAAATTATCAATATATAGTTATAAGAAAAAATATGGGTCAGTATATCATAAGTCATGTGGAAGTTAAAATTAATAATAAAAAATCATTATTTTATTGTGTCATGTTGTTTGATATATTTGATCATTTTATTAAATAACTTATGTAGTATGGAAATTAATACGAGTGCATATGTGTCATATTTAGGTAAATTCATGGTTAACTTGGCTTGCCGAAGCATCAGAGGAAGAAGAAGAAGACGACGAGGATGAGAAGAATTAATCACAAGAACCTCGAGAGCATTATTCAGACTACCTATGATTTGGAATAGGGTTTTACTATCTATATCGCTGAACCAGGAGGTTTCAGTTTTATTAATTGAGCTATCTCCATCCAGTTGCAAACATCTTGTTAGTCTGTCCAAAGCCCTCTCGTGTGGTTGAAAAAAAAGGACTTTACAATCATGCCTGAAAAGAATGAGATAGTTTCTAGCCATTGAGTGGTATACGACAGACATTTCACACAAGACGTTTTAGAATTTTTTTAGATAATTAAATATTGGTGTCGAACTATAATTTATAAATAATATTGGGTCACAGCAGACATCAAGATACTATGCCGCTGTAGGATCACATCGGTGCAAAAAAAAAAAAAAACAAAAAAAGCACGAAAAAATTAATCTGATTTGTGTTGTCCGAATTTTTGTCTAGTATTGTGCATGTGTGTCACGTTTTGTAAGTCTTTTTGTCCGCGGCAACGAGTGGAGTCATTTGTTATCTCTCTGTACCAAGCTTTTACATTTATTATGAGGAATTATTACTACGATTATTATCGGTTCTTAATATTATTATTATTATTAATTATACATAATTGATTATCAATAATCGAAATATATCTACATCTTTCTTGTGAGAATTTTTCTAAAAAAAAAAAGATTGGAATTTATCGGAAACACAAAGCCAACTTAGTAGTGTACACGAAACATAAAATTGTGAAGAACTTTGTTCTGAAAATGGAAGTGAAATCTAGATTGCAATATAGATATTGAGTCTGAACATTATACCGAGAGAAAAGAAAAAGAACGAAGAGAAAGAAAACACCGTTTGCCTGTGTATCTAATTGCTGCGCCACTTGATTCTAATAAGTACTAATTAATTACAGTTATAATAACAACCAGCAGCCAACATCACATCCATTTAACGTAATAATTAGCGAACACTAGTGACACGACTAAAACTCGTATTTAAAGAAAAAAAAAAAGAGAAWAAAATATGCCTTGATGTAATTTATTACAGATGGCCACTTGGTTGTTGCGTTGATGACCAACTACCATCACCACCACCTCACCTTATATTTCCCGCCTCTTTCATAAGCGTTACTTTCTTATTTTGATATCTTGCTTGAGCATATCCTCATGGGCAAATCAGTACGCGTGAGTGGCCTTGCGAAAAAGAGGATCGCGCGTATTGATCGTGATAAGCGGATGGAGAATAGATATCGAGAGAGTAAATGTATTTCTTGTACTATATTACTGAGCATTTTGATTATGATAGTTGATAACCTTCAGACCGGCACGATGTCATTAAATAAGCTTGAAGTTTAATGCAATAATTAGAATTGCATCAACTCTCGTATAATTTTCTCTTTCGTTTGTTCGGAGATACTTGCATTATTATTCTGTACATTTAATCTTTTCTTTATAATTGAATATCTTATTGTAATTATTGAATATACGTATATATAGATTAAATATCGTTCTCGAGAGAATTTGGATATAATTTTTATCGTTCATGTAATATTTGTTATTATAGAAGATTGTATATACGTATGTATCGTTATTTCACGATTTCTATCACAGTTTTATTGCCGGACTGAAGTGTTGTTCTTTTCTTCTTTTTTCAAGCAGCCTCTTTTATCAATAGGGTGATATACAATCAGAACATTATCAAATTAATATTCGTAGCGTTATCCACCGTTGAGCGTTAGATTTTCATCGAGTATCATATTGTCATTTTCCCAGTATGCATTATTCATAAACCAGTCTGAGAATACATGAATATACACGTTGAATGCTAATGAGAGATTTTCACTGCAGCTGAAGCGGTATAATAAGTAGATCATAATGCGTCAACTCTGGTTGAGGATTGGTAATAGAACGATATGTACCAGCGTGTATTCGTGATTTATATGTCTTCGTTTTCATTTTGTAGTAGCTAAAGCACACATCGACCACGTTTCATTGCGAGGGTTTTACATCGATTCGGAATCAGTCGGTATCCCTTTGCACATGAAAGAACAAAAAAAGGAAATATTTATAACGACATTATTGTAATACATTAATGGACATTCGTATTGTATTTACGTGTTCCGTCGATTAACATTCATAAGCGCAGATATCCATTATAACATATGCGCAAGTATATTTCGCTTCCGTTTATGATGTCACGAGAAAGTAACAATGTGTACTTTAATTTTGTTAATTAATTTATTTTCCCACGTATAATATGCATACAAGTCTTCAATTGAACATATACACACACGCATACTAATTTATCCATGTATGTCTTCAGTATTATTTCACGTATGAACTACGTTATGTAGAATCTTATATATATATATAGTTTCTCTTAGATACTGAAACTGAAAACCATCTTTTATCTCTGTCAATAAAAATTGTTCCTAGGACCATTCATTCTTTATATCTGCGTACTAATTACCATCGTTCTTACCATTCCTCTTGCATGCCATTGAATTAACAAGAACGGTCATCTTTGTGCTATCTTTCATTTATCGATTGAATCGTTTCATACAAATCACTTTTTGTATATTGATTTGCCGCAACACAATTCGGAACGTTTGATCACTCGATATCAATCAGGTAAGTATTTGACAATGGAAGAGACTGAGGTCACTTCTTTCGATGAACGAAACCAAGTACATTGTTCTAATTGTAATTTCTCTAAGAGATATGAAATAAAATTTGTAGGAAAGCGTTTTTTCATCCTAATCGCGACAAATACCAAGGAAATATGCTTTTCACGATCTTTATATGCGAGACAAGTATGCAAGATTATACTTACCGTACGATTTATAAGATGCAAAGTAACGAAACCAAGTATGCTTCGCGCAAATCGAATCTCACTTGGAAGAAATAGTTCTCTTATTACATGCAATTAATTGCATGCAAATATATAGCGGCTTTGTGAATGAAGTACAAGCATCATGATTCGAATGGACAAAATTCACATTTTATTTTCATTTTTGGAGGCTCAAAAGTAAGACATTGTGAAAACATAATTGACATCTCGCATCTTCGCATTGGAATACTTTTGGAATATGTTTCTTTTTTTTAACCGATGTGAATGTATTCATACTACACGTTGGTGTGACCAAGTGGTACTGCTAAGATATATCGCAGAGTAGTAGCAGAATGTATGTCGATGACAAGTGTGGCTAGCATATATATACTGCTGTTTTTTTTTTTTTCGTTTCGACTGAATGGCAGTGATAGAAACGAATATCAAATATATTTATGCACATTCGGCTACATTACGTTATATTTGTACACTACGTGACACGTAGAGTGTCCCGGAATAAGCGATTCAGATTCCAATGCAGATTCTCTGGAACATGATCTGATATTTTTCTTCGATAAGAGACGACAATCAGCGAAATTAACGGATTATTCGATCATCGGGAGGGAGAACAGGCGACGAGATAATATTCTTCGCTTAATTCCGAGCCGTTACCTTATCAAAAGAAGTTTAATTTCAAGTTGTATTCATTAATAACACTGGTTCTCTTTCTCAATACTTCAAACTGGTCGATTTCGAAGGTTTTTTGTTATCGTCTCAGAGAATCCGGATCACCTATCTCGGATTAGATACTCTGCAGCTCCAGGTAAAACTCCAATGATTAAGTGAGTACTGATACCGTTTGTCCAAATGAAATTTTTATTAAATATGGTTTTTCTGTAACATCGAGGACGAATTATAACATAAATAATTATCATCGATCAGTATCACTTTTTCGCGCTCAACAATGAGTCTATTAGTAACACTGGAAGATAGTAGAATCGGGATGGACAAGAATGGAGAGGGAAGGGGGGCGGCGGTGACAGCGGTTTTTCTGCTCCCTCTGCCAATGCATTTATCTTTCTCTTGCTCTCTCATGCATACTCTCTCGTTCTCGCTCTCTCATGTACACATCTTTCATGTATTTGAATAATTATCTTTCACTCAGCTACACGAGGTTTTGGTATACAACAATACCTAACCTAATCTAGCCTAAATTGTAATTATTATAGCGTGAAGCATCGTGGTGGTATGTACATACATCACACGCGCGCGCGCAACTATAATTAAATTCTGGGCTTGTTCAGTTTTAGTATATCGTTTGGTTCAATGTTACGTGAAAAAGGAACGGAGAGAAGAAATGGGATGATGCGGGGAAGAAAAATTGTTGGCGACAAAATGTGTTCCCGTTTTAATGTATCTGCTTTTTCTTTTTTCTCAAGCATCTAGTGACGATCGTTTGCATTTTAACGGGAGGAGAAAAAGAAGAGAACAAAAAATGGATAAGATAACCACCACCACCGCTCCCCGGCTCGCTTATGCAAAATTCTTTCTTTTTTTTCAACGATATTATCGATTACATAAAGTTTTTGAAAAATTGTGATTTCTCTTCCATGTTCCATTCTTTATTTTCGACAACATCGAGTGACTATTGTTTTCGATATTCTGAGATATATAAGCGCATTTCCAAAGTGAGAATCTCTCATGATTTTTGGCAATCTCCACGATGCATCTATATGTTTCTCTCTGTCAGAAGTGCACTTATATATGTTGAGCTTGTTTCTCAGGTAGAAAATACTGCACAGTCAAAAAAAAAAAAAAAGGATGGCAAGCGGGCGTTCAAATTTTTCGTTTATACTCGATCGTAATATTTATGGGAAGCGGTATTGGAGAGACCGTACGCATATTAAGGATATGATGGATTGTCAGCTCCCAGATGGCAATCCATCCAACGTATTGTCTATCCGCCAGCTGTTGCCCCATATAAAATATGTGTGTTTGTATATGCGTGATCGGTTGATTGAATTTTGATCGCGAAGAATACAATACAGCGGGCTGTGATACCAATTTTTATTACTATTGCAAACGCCCGCTCACCTGTACCGAACAAACTTAATATGGAATGTACAAATTATCTTTCGTTTACACATTGTTATTATATCTATAATAACTTTTTTCTTAGGTAATCATCGATTTCGCCATCATACGGTATCTGTTTGTGTGCTTACTGGTACGTATACGGTGTTTTATCAGTTTTATACAAGTTTCACATGCTTTGTTCGTTAATAATATACGACAACGTTTTCTTCAAGAGATGATAGACATAATGATGTGATCGGATAAAATTTGCAACTAATCGGATGTCGACCGCTGGCCTTTGCGGCTTCGACAACCAATTAGACAAATTTTTCCTTTTTTTATCGCGTATCGTTGTCTACGAAATAACCATGAAAATGTGAAATCCCGTTACGCCCAGCAGCCTCTCAATTGACTTAATACTATCGTGTGTACTTGTTGATCGACTATTCGCACTCATACTTTTTTTTTACTAGAGTTTCATCCATCATACCATTCTTTGTCGATTAATTTTTCAATTTCAGCATAATCTCCATATGAGATCTTGTCCAATATAATCTTAATCTCTCTTCCTTTCCTTCCTTCCCCCCTCTCTCTCTTTCTCTTTCTCTCTCGTGTCGTTTCATCGCGATTTAAGTGTCATTTACTTACACATTTATGTATTATGCCAATGATATAATTTCATTCCTTTAGAATTGTTTGTTTTCTCGCATGATGTCTATTTGCATATCTGCCATTTCGCGATTGTATTTAATATATATATATATATATATATATATATATATATATATATATATATATATACACACATATATAATATATATAATTGTGCTAAATATTCTTTTATCAATAACATGTTTTCCTTTATACATTCAGTAGAGCCGATTACTTTAACTGGTAATTCAATGTCATACTACACTACAAATGATTACTATACAGTGAAAGAGAAATGTTCGACAATGGGATTACATAAGAGATTTTCTCTCTACACATGTGTATTTCCCTGTCGGCTGTTATTTCCACTTCCATTTTTTCTCCTTTGCTATACATCCGTTTCTTTATATCTCGAAATGCACCATCAGGCGTTTGATCTTGCGAAATCCTAATGATCAGGCGCATTTCTCGATCAATATAGTTATTATGATTCATGTGATGAGTAATGTACGCGTAGTGTGATTAAATGCTCGGACGCTAAATAGATCGATTTCAGATACGATATTAACAGGAGGACGCGTAGAGACGATGAGCCGAGATGGTGAGTAATTAGGTATGGAATAACATGATTAAAATGTCAAAACAAGTTTTGTAGCATAATAATAGTCGGGGAGCGCTGTTGGTTGCAGACGACATGTCTTGCATGGAGCCATGGCAGATAGGATGCCATTACTGACCGTTTATTTGGTGTATAGATAGATGGCGACGATCAAACCGTATAGACCCAATACTTCGGCAAAGATCAGGATCAAGATCATACCAACAAACAGGCGAGGTTGCTGAGCAGTACCTCTCACACCGGCATCACCGACGATGCCAATGGCAAATCCGGCGGCTAGACCGGAAAAGCCTACGGCCAAACCAGCACCCAAATGGTTGAAACCCCTAATAAAACGGAAAATATTTTTATTAATCATAGAGTTTTTCTTTCTCGTTAATTATGTTATTATTTCCTTTGGTATAAATGTAATAAAAATAAAAAGATTTGCAGCTATATTGTAAAATGTTATGTTTTAGAAAAATCTAAATAATTCATAAAATAAAAATGCATTAGAAAGAAGATACGTACATATATAGGTCGTAAGCAGGGACTCTTGTAAGAGCGCCAGAAATGAGTACAGCCACTACAAGACCATAAATAGCAATGATACCTGCCATGACAACGGGAATAATGGATTTCATGATTAATTCTGGCCTCATGACAGACATTGCTGCGATTCCTGTGCCGGCCTTTGCTGTGCCATATGCTGCTCCCAGAGCTATAAAATATAATTTATAATTAAAAAATTTTATTTTATTAAGTAATTGTAATAGAATATAAACAAACACTTAATTTTTATAATTCTCATAAATCGTTATGTTTCTTTTAATTCTAATTTTTAATAAAAAAATGTGTTTATATTTTGTTACATTATATTTTACATATATATAGATATATGCATGTATGTAAATTATCTTTCATATAAATATGCACATATACAAAGGATCTATGAGAAAAATTGATTTTTTTCAAGCAAAGAAACGTGAAAGAATGGACAAGAAAATTTGGCTAACTGAATTTTATTCTTTTTGCCACTTAAAGAAGTACTTTGAAATAGTTTAAAACGAAATAGTCAAATTTCGCGCGCTTATGTACAGAAACAATATGGCGTATTATATCTGTATATTCTTATGACAAAGCGTATCGTACGCTTTCCAAAATTAATTTTTTGATCTGTAGCCACTTTAAGTATCCATATTTAAAATAAAAACTTAAATAGGAAAACATCAATAACGATAGATATTACATAAATAAAATAGAAACTTAAAAATATTTTTTATTTAGAAATCCTGTTAAGAATTGAAAATATTGCAAATAATGCAGGAAAGTATAATAAAATCCTATTTTTATAGGGAATAATCAATTCGCGCATGTTTCTCAGACAGATTGTACACTTCTTGCCAGTTCTAGCCAAGCGAGCATGTATGAGGATTATCGATCGAGTCCATGGTGACAGTCCCAATGGAAAAGCGAGGAAAATAATTTTCCTTATTATTTTTCTGTGAATACGTTACATATATCGCAATACACGATATATGTATATGTGTGTGTATACACATCACACGCAATTTCGTAATCGAAATCTATATGAAAATACTCTCGGTCTGGGCAAAATGTGCTGATGACAGGTATTTTACGGATACCCAGCCCAGTCTGGAAATTGTAGTCACATGATTCTCACGCTGGCGGTCACATGATAATCACAAAGTCCCATCTCGTGAGTAGGGGGGCGTGGCTGTGAGAGGTGATCATATATTTTTTTTTTACATTGTTAATGATTATGCTCTGGAGTATTTTATTCCAATATTATATATTATATATCATATACAGCAATCATTTATTGGACATATTTATTTTATTGTATCGTCCATATATTTTAGATTTTAGATTTCACGACATATGCAGTTTATCGTGCACAAATAAATTTCTAGTATTTGTGTCAATCGATTTCCTTAATTCGGTTTGCCCGAAACAAGTAATTTTTGTTTTTGATTGCATTTGTTTCCATTTTTAGGATTTAATTCTTCTTCTGAACTTCAAACGAAAGAAAAGCATCAAATCGTCAAAGCACGATAACATGATTCGCGAAATAAAAAAATGTATATAATGAAAAATCGATCAATGAAATAGTTCCAATGAAGTAGGCAGATAATCGATACTTTTGATCAGTACGTTTCGAGGAATGATGACGAGAAGAATCACGCGTATCATTCGTTGCGATGTCATCTCTCGTTATTTTCGTGCTCTTCGCGAAAAAGGTCGTAGGTGCAAGAAAAGGTATTCGTATTGATCTTTCCGATGGCAAGCAACGTTCACGGCGGTCCTGGAGAGCTATCACCGCGAATTCGGGGAAAATCATTAATTATAAATCAATATGCGCGGCAGCTATCGAGCGTGTTATCTTGTGAGTAAGGCAGGAGAGATACAGAAAAGATCTTTATTCCTTTTAATATCTTCTAAAAAATGCACACGTGTTCTAAAGAAGCAGAAAGGCTGATTCCATTGACTAATCGACGGATTGATTCCGAAAATCACTAAAGAGGTGTAAGAAGTGCAGATAAGAGCTGATCGCGCGACGTGCAAGAAAGCGTGTCTCGTGACACGCACGAGACATACACGTCCGCTCGGAATATTTCGTCCATCTCTTGTCCGCCGTTTTTCCGAGGCTCGTTAAATTCTAGCAGCGTACCGCCGCCGCTGCCGCGCTCGTTCGAGGTCAGCATTGCGAAATAGCTGTGCCCGGTCCGGCACTGCTACGACAAACCACAAATGCGCGAATGAAGCACCGTTCATTCCTGCACAATAAATGCGACACTTCGGACCGTGTTTTTTATGTCGCGATATTCGCGGCCCATGCGAACCAGTCCTTCAAATTTCAGGTGAGATGAACTTGCGAGCGAAATGGGAGTTTAAGCGATATTCGAGGTAGAATAAAATAAAAGAGATCGACAGATTTCCGACAAGATCAGAGTATCTGAAATTCTTCGCCATCGCTCTCCCGCATGGAACGTCGCTGGAATCGTCGTCACGCGTCTCATGGCACATGACGTCGCGTCCGCCACGAAACGCGACGAGGTTCCGCCACGAACAACTGTAGAGAACGCTCCCCCGCGTTCGCAGCAAGGATCGATAATCCGCGCGCGCCGCGCTATTCGCATACGATTTTCATTTGTCTTCTTATGCCGCTCTTGATCGAGAAAATGGCGTGAGATGATATTTCGGTTGTATTATGACGATAACAATAATGATAATGAAAACAGGAGGCATAAGCGACTATGAAGACAAAGTATGAACGCTATGCGGTCTCGTAGTTCCATTGTCGTCAATGTCGTCATGATCACGAGGTTGCAAACAGCCGAAACTCACCAGAAAACACAATGGCAGAGGCGGCGCCCATAACGCCGAAGAATGGCGAGTATATCGGAGCTGCTTCTGTGGCACTCATTGTGGCTAAATTTATCGGAGTTCAGCGGTCAAATCGATCGCGTGTATATTTACAGGTTGCCGATCGTTGCACAGAACGTCGAACGCAGAGCGATCTTCACGTCACTCACGTCGCTAAACTAGTGGCCACTGTCAAATATGGCCTACCAGAGTACAGTGGCGCGGGTCATGTGATGAGTGACGAGCATTCGACGCAGAGGAAGGTGGTCACCGCTGTAGCGTGTCGCGTTAGTTGCATCGTGATTGGTTGACAACGTATGCTTGCGGCCAATCATATAACACGTGTCATCTCTTCTATTCAACGTTGAGATTGATGATTGGCTATTCCGTCGCGCATCAACTTTGCGCACAGTTTTATCATATGAGCGCGTGACATGCGTTTTCCGCTTAATTTTCCATCATATGTAGAATTTTTCGAGCGATTTTATTATTACGAAAGATTCGTGCAAACCTTTTATATTTTATAGGATGTTCGCTCACTTTTATCATGAAGCAAAAAACAGTTTTTTAGACAAATCTATCTTTTTGCACAGATCTGCGCGTGCACGTGATCATCCATGTTTGAACTATCAATATCAGCTGATAGAGAGTACGCGAAATTTCAGAGATTAAATTGAGAACAGTTTGTTTCTGAATGGTTATATGGTTTTGAAACAAGAAATATTAAGGAAAGTGTTTTGAGAATTATTGTAATTCTACTTAACAGAAATTATACGTTTTATTAATGAAAAGCATTTTATTGATATTATGTGTTATCTACTCATACTACTCAATATGTCTTGTATAATGTGACCTAGTTACATTTTCTTGCAAAAAGAAGACTTGAGAATAATATTTTTCCTAAATAAAGGAATAACATCCGTAAACATATATCTTTTAAAAAATATAAACAATTCTGTTCTTCAAATATATTCTTTAAATATATATATTAAAGATATAGCATATTTGTATGGAATATATATATCATAATTATTATTCTTTACATAAATATCATTTTTGTGGATAAATGATTTTCAATTTATTGATTAACTACATCTATTCTTTTTTCTTAGCTAATAACAATAACAAATTCTTTTTTGAGTAAAAGAGACACAAAATCTTAAAAAAGACAACAAATATATTTTAAATTTTAAAGAAAAGATGAGTATGAAATATACGATCACAAAGTAAAAATATGTAAGCTGAATGAGAAAAATACTATTAATTTGTATTTTCATAGATCTTATACTTAGCATAAGACATATATATATAAACTTTTTTCAATATATCTGATATCAATGCATTATTTATGATAATTTGTGTAATATCATGATATATAAACATACATTATTCAAAATATATTTTATTTAAATAATTACTACTTGATGCAAAGAAATAGATTAGCAAGTAATAAACTTGATTTACAAAAATTTTGATCATAAACTACTATAAAGAAATTTATTTAATATGTAAATTATTACATAATAATCACATTGAATATATCATTTATCTTCTATAATGCGGTATCTTTATATCATGATTATAATTATTGAGAGTTCAAATCATTGTCAAATTATTTATTCATCTGTTTTATTGACCGAATAAAATTTTTATATAATATATTATTTTGCGCATTGACGGCAAAAAATTAAGGCTTTTGTGTATTACATATACTTTAAATTGTTCTTGAAAGTAAAATAATTAATCTATTAAATATAAAAATAAGTATAATAAATTATAATAAATATAAATTATAACAAATATAAAGATTTAAATATAAAATGACACACTATATTCATATACGTACATAGATTATAAGACAAACGTAGAGATATGAACTGAGTTTGTAAGTAAAAACATAATAAGTATTTTTTGTATTAAACTGGTAATTGATTAATATTGAAATGGTTATATATATGTAACTATCTATATGCGTTCCTTTAAGTGGGATTAATATTGCAGAAAAAATGCAGGAAAGAATATTGACAAAGAATAAATTATATTTTTTATAGTTTTTAATTTGATCAATGTGACAAATTTAAGTCATCAGATATGTAATGTCGGTTTCCATAGCTTGTCCGACGTAGTATGCACGTGCAGTAGTGTAGCGATAAAATATATGTATTTATATGTGCTTTTGAATTTTATATTATTACAAAATGAAATTCTCATATAAGGTAAAATAATGATTAATTTTAATTATTATTTATGCCATGATTGTGTATTACATTTGTGTTAAATCATCGAAATTACGTTTTGTGAATATTTTTAACCTATAATGCTTTTTATTTGTGTCCCTTTAGGATTATTAATTATTGTTTCATAAAGTCTGTGTAAATAATTTTAATCACAATAATAATGAAAGATATAATAATGAACGATAATAAATATATTAATAAATATATTCAAAAATATTTAAAAGAATCTTATCATAATTGTTTTCATATAATAAAATTTCATACTTTTTGTATTACAGTTTAGTAATTTACTCGGTGCAGTTTACTATCGGGGGAACTTACTGTTTACTCCAGATGGATCATCGGTTATTAGTCCCGTGGGCAATCGAATTACGATTTATGATTTGAAAAAGTAAAATATAAATAATATGAATAATGAATGTTAATAATCCTCATTTTGTATATATACAAAATAATGTCTTGAATTTCTTTTTTAGTAATAAATCTATGACACTACCGATTGAAAGCAGATTTAATTATACTACTATTGATATATCACCAAATGGTAGTATGCTAATTGCCATTAATGAAGGTAAAAGTCTGATATATTACATATAATATTTGTTTAAATATTATGTTAATATTTTGGAAGAATGATTGTAAGAAACTATTATATTAATTAAACTATTAATTTAATAATATATTTATTTTAGATGGTGAGGCACATATCATCAGTTTGATAAGTAAAAGGATTTTACATAAATATAGATTTAAAGGAAAGGCCAAAGATGTAAAATTTTCTCCAGATGGAAAACATTTTGCAGTTTGTAAAGGAAATAGCGGTATGTATCCATTGTTATGTATAACTATTTTTGCAAAACAAAATTATTTTTAACAGATATTTTCTATAATTTCTATTCATGATAACATTTACTTTTTATGTTGCAGTGTTTATTTTTAATGCACCGGGCTTACAAACAGGAAATTATAATCCATTTATTATGGAGCATTCGTATCACGAAGCTACTGCTGATACAACATGTATTACTTGGTCCTTTGATTCAAACTTATTAGCAGTTGGCTCGAAGGATAATATAATAAGAATATATAGTTTACAAAAATGGGCAAATTTTAAATGGATAGCATTGGGTGGTCATAATGATATAATTAAAGCATGTTTTTTTGAAAATAAAAATTATAATGTGTACACCCTTAGCAAGTAAGTGATATAAGTTAAAATCTTTATATTATATCGATTAAGTTCAAAATGATAATTTAACAATAATTACAATTGTATGTAGTCATATGCAAAGATATTCTGTATTAATAACTTAGATTAACATCTTATTAATCTCAGAGAATTTTGTTTACAGAAATGGCCGACTTTTTATTTGGGATTGCACAATAGAACCAGACGATTTAGTTAAATGGGAACCACCTAGAAAAAAAGAAAAAATTGAAAATAGCGATAGTGAAGATGATATTAATATTGAGGATATTATAGAAAAAACTGAAAGACAAAAGGCCTATGTTGAACGCAAATTATTAGAATCAAGTGAAAAAATTTTCTATATTTTTTATTGAATTTTTTATAAAAATTGTTTATAAGATTTTATTTACAAAAATATTTTTATCACTAGATAATCCATCGCAAGACGATATGAAAGAAGATATTGTAACAAAAAAAAGTGATATGAAAATCAAAAAGCTTGGTTACAAGAAATTAGCCAGTCATTACTTAAAAGACGAAATTCGCAATGAAAGTAAAAATGTGAAACTTACTGCAGCTGCTTATCATCGAGAGAGCCGTATATTGGTTGTTGGATTTGACATTGGTTTATTTTATTTGTATGAAATGCCACATGTTAATATGATTCATTCATTAAGGTACAGTAATATATTTTATTTCTAAAAACTATTTCACACAATATAATATCTGTATTATATATAATTCATTATTCAAAATTCAATAGTAAATTATATGGAATTGAAATTGAATCAAAGAGATTTCTGAACATTAATAAATGAAACATGAAGAGAAAGATCATTTGGACAAAATTATAATTTTATGCAAAATTATAATATTATTAGAATAATTATGTATTAAATTATAATAATTATTATGATAATAATTTATCAATAAATCGTGCCGTATTAAATAGCTTGGTTTTACTTTACATCAAGATCAAATGTCTTGCTCCGTATTTTGAGATTCTTATACAGTTTTATTTTACAGTATTTCTAAACAGCGTATTTCATCGATCGTTCTAAATCCTACTGGGGATTGGATAGCTTTAGGTTGCTCTCGCGCTGGTCAGCTATTAGTTTGGGAGTGGCAAAGTGAGACATATATCATGAAACAGCAGGGACACACAACTAACATGAATTGTCTAGCATACAGTCCCGATGGTCAATATATTGTAACTGGTGGTGATGACGGGAAGGTGAAATTATGGAATACATTAAGTGGATTTTGCACTCTTACGTTTCACGAGCATTCCTCGTCGATATCTGACATTCTCTTCAGTCATAATCGTAAATTTATTGCATCAGCCTCGTTAGACGGAACGATACGAGCATACGATTTAGCGAGATATAGGAATTTCCGAACTCTCACTTCACCGCGACCGGTGCAATTTTCCTGTTTGGCGCTTGATGCGAGCGATGAGTTTTTGGCAGCAGGTGGCCAAGATTTTTTTGATGTGTATTTATGGAGTATGAAACTTGGAATTCTTTTAGAGGTTTGTGTTTTTCGTAATTTGATAATGAGTAAAATTAAAATTTTGCAATTATATGATTTATATGAGATCTGAGTCATAGCTGATAAACTTAAATTGAAATATTTAATAATTTTAGGTATTAAGCGGCCATGAGGGACCCGTTGCAAGTCTGGCTTTCAATCCCAATCCATCTAGTACAGAATTGGCGTCTGTATCGTGGGATAAAACTATAAAAATATGGAATGCCGTCGAGAATGGTGCCATGCATGAAACTATACAATTAACTGCTGATGCGTTATGCGTGACTTACAAACCAAATGGGCAAGAAATTGCTGTTGCTACATTGGACGGACAAATTATCTTTTTCGATTGTAAAACGGCAAAACAAACGAATTTTATCGAAGGCAGAAATGATTTAGGCGCTGGTGTATCTGAGACTGATCTTATTACAGCAAAAAAGAATTTGCAGGGAAAGTGAGTATAAGTATTCACTGCAAGAAATATTGAATGTTTTCTTTACATTCTCAGTATGTGCTGTTTCATTCATCAATATTTGAACATCAATATTGATAATCATGATAGATAATTAGGTAGATAGAATAATTTTGCCAATACCAAAAGCAAATAACTGAACGCATCCAAATATATAAAACATACGTTTTAATAATATATTATTAAATTATTTTCAGAGCTTTTACTAGCTTATGTTATTCAGCCGATGGTACGTGCATATTAGCTGGTGGTCGTTCAAAAAACATATGCATCTATAATGTCCAAGAATCTATATTGTTGAAAAAGTATGAAATCACTCAAAATAGATCACTGGATGCCATAGATGTAAGTAATAAGCATATAATAATACATAAAAAATATTTCGTATACAAGAAAAGATTTTTTCTTCCTATAGCGAAATTTAAAATGGATATTCTATCATAAAAAATTTTAAATATCATTTCTATTTCCTGGCAGGATGTTATAAACAGGAGATATATGAGTGAATTTGGAAATAAAGCTTTAATCGAACACCGTGATGGTAAAAGCGTAAACTTACCATTACCAGGTGTTAGAAGTGGTGACATGGCAAGTCGAAAGTTCAAACGAGAAGTGAGAGTATTCTGTTTACGATTTTCTCCTACAGGTAAATATTAATAATTTGTTGATTTTTGGTTTTATTGTTATTTTACAAGCATATTATTTTTGATTACTTTGCAATTTGATTTTGCAAAATAGGACAAGCATGGGCAGCAGCAACAACGGAAGGTTTATTGATATATTCCTTAGATATTGGATTAGTGTTCGATCCATTTCAATTGGAGCTTGGGGTTACTCCGGATACTGTAAAAGAAACTCTTGAAAAATGCGAGTATGCGAAAGGTATAAATTTTATGCTACAACAATAACTTTTCGAAATGATTTTCAGTATTTTAGAGATTCAGTATTACTACGAGATCATATAAATTTATATATTTTCTTTTATATTCTTTCTATTTATATTCTTTCTATAATATTTCAATGATTAATTAATTTTATTTATAATAATATATTAAAGTTAACAAGATTATTTAAAATGAGGTTAAAACTGCAAAGCGTTGCTGTTAAAAATAACAATGTTAATTGATTATTAATGTGTAGTTGAATAATAATTTTTTGATATACTTGTGTTATTTTGTAGCATTAATGATGGCGATAAAGCTAAATGAGAAGCTGTTGACACAACAAGTTGTAGAGACCATTCCATACAAAGACAGTAAGTTTTATGTATATTTCCAAGATTTTTCAAGATTTTTCAAGATTTTTCAAGTCGATAATTTGATGTATGCATAATAGATATTTATTTTATTTTTTATTATAGTTGAATTAACGATAACAAATATGCCGGACATTTATGTAGAAAAAGTATTGAAGTTTATAGCGTCCGAATTGGAATCAACCAGGCATATACATTTTTATCTTCTATGGATAGAAATAATTTTGACAAAACATGGTTCACGGATTAATTCGGCACTTCAAATGCCAATATTGTTAATGTTGAATAAGAATTTGCAAAAGAAATACGATGATCTCAGTAGAATGTAAGTTATCCTATGTCTGTAACGATATAAAAATTGCGCATCATTATTAAACTTCAGGATAATACGATGAAATTTTTTTACAGATGTGATTTTAATCAATATACGATAAATTATATATTGAAGATAGGAGAATTAAAATCAGCTAAACAGGCTGCAATTGAAATAACAGAAAAATTAGATAATGAATCTGATACTTCTATGGAAGAAATGGATATGAGTTAATTTTGTAAGTCTTGTATTTTTATAATTTATATATATATATATATATATAAATGTGTAAAAAAAAATATATGTAATGTATATGTATATAATAAAATATATGAATAATATAGAGAAATCGAAAAAAATGTACATTTTACATTATGCAAATTCATGATTTTTACTGAAATTAACATAATCGGATAATATTTTCTTGAAGAGTATCTCGAATAGTATCAACGTAATGTGACAAAAAATAGAAAGAGTGTAAGAAACACAATTTTGCTATACCGATCTATCATTTGTACATGTTTTAGGCGATTGCATTATTTGGCACAGGGCGTAGGTTGGCGTAGGTAAATGTGTATTTTTTATTTTTTGATATAATCGTACAAATAAATTTTTCGTCCCAGATGTTTTGTTTTCTCTTTAATGTCCATTAATTAATAAGAATAATTACATTCACATACAATTAATAGTGATTAATAATAAGATAGAAAGGTGATATAAATGACAGTTTTCAAATTAAATTTGAAATAGAAATTTTAGGTTGTTCATTTGCTTATATTATCTTATATCTTATATCTTATTTTAAAATTGCATCGAATAATTTATTTGGCTATATTATTATTATATAAATTGTTGAACTTTTCCAAATATGAATTGAAAATATTTTTAATCTTTATAAGATTATTGATAAGTACGTGACTGACTGATAGGTAATGCGTATCAATATTTTACAAATTAAATACAAGTCGGAAATGAATGAGATTCTATAAAGGTTCGCGAATCATTTATTTCGTATCGCAGATCGAGTACTTTGATTACGATGATCCAAAGCTGCAAACATAAACATCATACAATCAATTATCCAAACATTCAGCACCTCCAGATGTGCAAACTTTTGTATTAAGAAAAGGTATCAATATGATAGATACCTCTACATTATGCAGAGAATTCAATAATAAGTACATAAAAGATAAAAGTGCATCCGCATAATCACTTGTATGTCACTGGTGGAATATAACTCTTAAGACCGGTCATCGTCATGAAGACATCGACCAGTTTAAGCATGCTCGTTACCAGAAGAGCCACTTGACCAGGAATCTAAGCCCAGTCAGAAGCTGAACTAAGACATCACTATCAGAGTTGACGGTGCAAACATTTGTATCAAATGGTAATCAATCTGCCTCTTTAAACGAAAGAAGACTAGTAATTTTGAAAAGTTTCCTATTAGAATAATCTTTAAACTTTATCGTTATTTTTCATTTCGTATATAATTTTTCACTATTTTTTATGTATTACGTTTCTTTAAGCTTTCTTGGGATTTGTCTTATTATAAAGGATACTTTGAGTAATGATTAAATAAGAGAGTTAGAGGATGTTATTTATTATTATTAAATTATAGATATAAGTTGATAAGTAGAAACAGAAATTAAATTTTAATTGTTAATGTCAATTTATTAATATCATTTTTTTCGAATATATAATCTATAGTTTCTTCGAATACTGCTGACTTCCCTATATCGTATTGCAAGAGTTCTAATTCAGGGTTCACTTTAAGCACAACCTTTTTCTGTTATAACAGTTGCATCTGTTGCAACAGATAGTAATAATCAATTTGTAAGAAAAATAGACAAATTCACCGAATTTTTTCGAAGGACATTCATACTTCCTCTTATTTCTTCTTTGCTTTGTTTTAAAAACAAATTCGTAAGAAACTGTGAGATATGCATATGTAATGTAACATATTCCAAGGTAATATCGCAATAGTTCTTTTCTTTTCAAAGAAATGTGCATATAATTACATGGCTTTTACTTACGAAGTTTGTTCATGTGTCATAAATTGCTTCTTGTATTTGCATTTTCTGATCCTAGCTTTGGCTAACATATCCATAAACATATCCATATTAATAAATAAACATATATGAATAAATGAATAAATGAACATAAATGAGCATTTGTAATTTATTATTAACGAAGGTCTTTCTCTCAATTCAAAAGAAAAGAATTTTAAAAGAATTATTTTAAAAGAATTATTTTATTGAAGCAAAAGAATACAACAAGCAGCTTATCAAAAATGTATCTTCAACATTAATAGGATTAGTATCAATAGAATTAAATTCACAATTATATCCTTTCCCGATGGTGAAAAATATAATTTCTGCATATTTTTTATTTTATTATCTGTTATTACATATAAAATGGTAATAAAAGCAGGACTATAAGTTCTCTTTTAACTACGTATTATCTTTCATGTAATGTTCTGACAGAATTAGTCTCGATATCATATCAATTGAACTTAAAAGTAAACTGCGTAAACTGTACTTTACTTAAAAGTAAACTAATAGTAAACTGCGAGCGGAATATTATACCTTGGAATATCATTGGAATTTTTTTTGCTTTCGTTTCAATCACTAATATTTGTTATTTGAATTGCCATAATGTACATGAATTATGCAAAATTATCCTTTCGTAATTTCTTTTTTCATATATTATTTTTTAAATATTTTCTTATTGAATCAGAAATACTCAATTATGTATAAAAAAAAAAAAAAAAAAACATTTTAGTCTAATGCGATTTTATCAATGCGTCATTGAAGCGAAGAACTATTTGTCTTGAGTTGGAAAACTTATTTGATCAGGTAAGGTGTCAGTGAGTTAATTCTACATTTCTGCCTATAAGCGCACGTTCATTATGTGCGAACAAGCGGAAGAATATCATGAAATGATAAAATATTATATTATAACTTGTGTTATACCGAAGGATTTATTAAACGATAAGAATATATCAAATAAGTTGTTCGTAATATGCTTATAAAAATTCAATATTATATATATATAAATAAATTATAAATAAATAAATTATAAATAAATATATATAAATTAATATATATATATACATTTGTTTTTTCGATATGTATTAAATGGATGAGCAAATTTAAATAGATTGAATTTAGTATAAATTAGCATTTTTAACTGTATATTTTTAGACTTGAGTTTTTAGAAAATACAACTTGCATGCGCCGAATTGTAGCGATTTCTCATGATAACATTGATTGAATGCTATCTTTGAAACCAAGTTGGTATTTTAGAATTAGATTTATGATTTGATTTAGCATGTTATCAATATCAATCACAGCAACGTATCGAAAGCATCCATTTCGACACGATTTATTCTTTTCTGCTTTTTAGACACAAAACTATTGCACATCATTTTTCTTCGCTGATATTCGAAAGCGATAAAGATGCCGCGAAACGACATCACGTTTGTCACGCTGTGCGTAATGAGGCGAAAATGACTTTTAAAGGAGTACGAAGCCATTTACTTCGAGGAACATACTTCCGGGAGAGAATTCCAATACAGATGGAGTAAAGTTACCAGAAGTGTGTTCTTCATCCTAGCGGGTATGTTTAACTGGATGCGATAACGTTTCCAGCAAGCTTTGTACCGCGATAGATGGACTGTTAGAATGGCAATTAATCAATCAGCGATCGTTTATACGTGATCTAGTTGATCGTAAATATCATTATCGTTTTGTACTTGTGGCCTTTGTCCTTCCTTTTGTGGCAATTGTTTTTCGAAGCGAATTACATAATGCTTCATGTACAACTATGCGATAATCTTCAATTTACTAGCACATGTATATTATGTGATGTAAACGGAATCACTCAGCATACAGGAAGTTGTGCATGCATAAAACATGTTTGCAGTATTGTTCTATTTTACATTAACATATTCAAATATTGTTAATGAAATCTATAGATAATTTGCAGTTATATTGCAGATGGAATTTTATTGCATTACTCTATTTTCTATTTGTGTCTATTTCAATATCTTATCCTAAGAACTGATTATTGACATTACTGACGATTAATATTGTACACATATATTAATTTCAATGCATCACTATTCATTATTTTATCTTCAAGTAGATATCAAGTAGATATTCAAGCAACAAGATTTATTTTACTACAGAAACATGAGAAGATATAATGAACAAAATATTGCGGGATAACTTTCATTGAAGATTCAAGAGAAGAATATCATTTTTTCCTCCACTTGTTCAAATTTTAATCTGCTCATCTGCTTAGAAAAATGTGTATACACGTGATAAGAAGTCTTTTTCTTGAATATGCTGTTATCATTTCGCTTCATATGCGCATGAGGAGATGTAGTCATTCTTGAGAGGAGAAAATCTGAAGAGAGAGACGGAGGGAAAGAGAAAGGTGAGAGTGAGAGTGGGTCAGTATAGCCGTCTGGTCGAGCTACGGATAGCTCGTTCCGATGCGGGCTTCACAAATGACCGAAGAAGAAGCGTTAGATTACGGTTCGCTACAGCATACGCGTGTCCTTCCCTTTCCTCTTGCTTGCGTCTTGAGCAACGGTACCATTCATTTAAACATCACGCGCGTCTAAAACTCGACCTCGATCGTCGGCCTCGATGGGACCTCTCATTTTTTTCCTGCTCATCTCTTTCTTCAAGGGCCTAATAAATTACTAGAGGGCGATGTTTAGCTTTAAGCTTAGAATTTTGAATTCATTGAAGAAAACCGTTACACGATTCCTCTCGAAGTATTGCGCTATGCTGTATTGAAATGTAAAAATACTGAAGTAATGAGAAAAATGAAGATGGAAGAAACGATGCACTGCATTCTTCTCTTTTAGGATAATTTAAGAAAATGTGAACTCCTAAAGAGTTTTTAAAGAGAACAATATATAAAATATAAAAAATGTAAAATAAAAATTTTCTATCCGAGTATGTTGCCATCTATAATGTTACGTATTAAAATTGCGCATTCCTTAGCACAATATTTTTTTATCGCTTGTGATATATGTTATATTAACTATAGAACGTGTATCTATATTTATTACGTCTAACAGTATAATTGTACGATATATCTTATATGTTATTACAATTTAATGTGTTTTATAATAAATTTCTCTGTTGTGTACTTCTTCTTGATATTTCTAGAATTTGTAGAATTTGTAAAACTTGTAGTTCTGTTTCAGGTAGAATTGTTGCGATGAGGCAGATCGAGGCGCGTTTCTATCTGAAGGTTTTTCCTTTTCGTCAACGACCGCTTCCTTAATGCTATTTCTGTTGTATAAACAGTTAGCGAGCATTCCTATAGATTGTAAGCGATTCGAAGCTTTCCCGTTATAATACATGTTTATTCATTCATTGGAAAAGATTGACTCATCACATTTTCATGTATTTATCGATATTGAAACTGATGCTTCTAAAAATAAAATTTTGCATGTAAGATGTATAACAAAGATTTTTATCGAAACTGATTTAAAAGTATAATTTCTATTTTTAGATTGTTTTTCTAAGAAAAACATCCTTCTTAATGACAAAAAAGATCAATTAACACCTCACTTGCTAAATCACTTCATGTTTATATTATTATGCTTACGTTATATTATGTGCAACATTTGTACCAATTTGTATCTTTGATTTTACTGATTACTAAATAATTCTCTCAAGAGATTAGGGAAACACTGATGATGTAACCGTATTTTAACGTAACTATATAAATATCGATTTATTACCATCAACAGAATCCGACGTTGCGTGGACCGACAAATAGTAAAACGAACGCTAGATGAGATGATCAAAAAGATAAATGCATAGAAAGTTCCCTGTATATCCATTTTCTACTATCGTCCTCGTTATTCTGTCCTAACAAATGCATTTTAATAATTGTCGATTTTTGTCTCGACAGGAGACGCATAAGCAAGAAGATGGAGACGATCAGACTTGATTGATAAGCCGCAGAGTGAGAGAATTGATAACTGGAATGGTTCGTGACAGTTACGTGACTGGTTTTACACAATCCAGGGTCGGTCAACTGAAATCGATATGTAATTTCATTGAGTGCAATTCTCCACGCGGCGACATGTGAGAGTGATTCTCATGCTCGCTCGGAACGGTGGAAACGCGAAAATTGAGGGCACGTGGTCGTCTCTTGCGATATCTATAGCATCCGGGGATCACGTTCACCCGGACTCGAACCGGTTTGAATCGCAGCCCGTCTAAAGTGGCGAGATCGTTCAGCTCAATGAAACTCCATAGGGTTGTAAGTTCCCCTTAAGGGTAGTATTGATTTCTATGATGGCGGCCGTGGCCGGCGCCTGCACTCTCTGCGATCGGGAAAAGCCGGGGAGCATCGCTCCGTAGTGTTTTTTTTTTTTTTTTCCGGCGATGTGAGGAACAACGTGCGATAGTGAGTCATAATTATTGCCGATGTGTATGATCGTTCTATCTATATCAGTCCATCTTTGATACTTCATCTCTGCGAATTTATCGAACGACTGTCGCGAGTATCGTCCGAGATCCATTTGCGAGTGACGGTGCGCACCACCGCGTTCATGCGACTATTGACATGTGTGTTGCTGACTAATCACTTCAATCATCACGCTAAAATATCGAGATTGCTTTTTATCAGTGACGAACTACTGCTGTAAGGCTTCCTCGAATGAGAGCAAATCTTAACGGGATTATTGTTCGTTGCGATTGCGGCGATATTGTCAAAGAGGATTGTTGTCTGGAGGAGTAAGACTGTGATTACTTTAGACCACGTTGGCAAACGGAGAATCTTTACATATTCTTGGGTAAGAGATCAATGGTTTGCAGGATGCTTATCAATTCCAGTTGCAGTAAGAGATAAGCTAGAAGAACTATCCAGCAAGATTGACATTAATTTCTCGATCATTATTCGTACTACTTTATATCTGATACTCGTTAAAATTGGGACATCTTACTTCTTTGGTTTGTTCAAACTGAATATCAAATATTAGTAATGTTAAAGAATTTTATGTTGTTTTTAGATTACGTTTAGTTAATTAAGATCCTGATATACTCCCGCAAAGTTTCAAGATTTTAGATATCCATTACAGAATCTGAGTATACGAGGAAGATATTCTCCCTTTTCGTGATTGTTCAACGATAGTATATTATCCCTCATTAATTTTTTGGTTTTTTGCCCGATTATCATTCACGAATTTTGTTCGATTTTTAGTAGATATTTACAGGGTTAATAGAAACATGTGGTTTCCATTACAAGTTTGCAGTACACAATGTTATATCTAAGCGTCAAACGTTTGTTTAAAATGTTTGTTTGGTTAAATTATAAAATCGTAACTACATAAACATTTTTCTAGATATTTTATTATAACTATAGTATATAGAGACATGCGTACACATCTGTCACCTAGCTTATCCTTAAATAACTTGTTAACTATAGTTTATACTCTTTCTCTATCGACCGACTTATATCCGCTTTCAGCGTTTGTCGTGTATCTTACTTTTAATATCTCGATCATTGATTTATCTGTATATATATATATATATATATATATATATATATATATATATATACATATACACACACTGTATATTATATATATATATTGTGTGTATATATATATATATACACATAATATACAAATAAAAAAGAACTATATATATATCAGTATATATATATAGTTATATATATGTGCACACGCATATATATATATATATATATATATATATATATATGTATTTAATTACATTTGTAGATTTGTTCCGTCTATAATTCAAGAAAATCAAAAATAATTGCATTGCATGTGCAAATAGTTTTTCGATTGCTATGTCTCACCCGAATATGTCGCGTAATGAAAGATCCGATGATTCAATAATTAATGTATAATAATTGTACATTGAAAATATGCACTCCTTATTATAATGATGGACGATTTTGAATAACAAAAATTTATGCATGTCATCCTGATTGAAATCATTTGTAATTCACATAAACAATCTTCTTATTAATATACTATTTGACTGGGAAGCGCGTGAACTTGGAGTGGCCTGTCATCCTGCCGCATTTAATGAGATGACGACATGCTCAAACGCGGTCAATCGCGTACTTAGTCATGTGACATGTGACGGTAGAAAGTATCACAATTCAGGCAGTTTAGTTAGAAGTTACATTAAAATGATTTCCACTGATCTGTCCACCCGCAATGTTAAAATTCATAAACAAGGCTCACGTAAAACTTTACGAGACTTCAGTCTCGAGATTTCATTGTAAAATAAAGTTTCGTTCTCTTTAATTTGAAAGGGATGTGTCTTTAAAATAAATTCACAGAGATACGATTGTTTGCCGTAAATATTATAGTTTTAATCGTATAAAATTGACACGAGCATGCAAACGCGCTTTCTATGTCGTTCAGATCTCAGAAATTTTACTTTCGCTGCTTCTTCGTTTACTACAATCGTTAGACAAACTAGATGGCCATGTGTGTGTGTGTGTGTGTGTGTGTGTGTGTGTGTGTGTGTGTGTGTAAGTGAGAGAGAGAGAGAATGAATGAATGAATAAATGATCTTTATTAGCTTTCTCAATTATTTGTATACATAATATTACAATATCCCGCTTAAAATATAATTCTTTAACATTCTCTTAAATTTACCTAGCCTTTCGCACTATTTTAACTCATCTGGCAAAGAGTTGTACATTTTTACTCCTTCATAGAACATACTCTTGCTCATACCGCACACTTCTTCTATGGAAATCTATTACAATATTTCCAGCTTGTCTTGTTTGTCTTTCACTATCGCTTCCTACTATATCTAATTTATTTCTTAACGCCTCCGAAAACATGTTATTTAAGATCTTAAAAATAAATATATACACATTATAATATAGCTTCTATCTTACAGACATAAACTGCAATGCTTACAATATATCGTCCACCTTGATATGTCTGTCATATTGTAATATGACCTATGGCCCGGACCTCATGGCTCGGTTTTGCGCCTTTTGCGATTTATCCATCTGTGTTTCTTCCATATCAATTAGCAGCGTTGCGCAATATTCAAAATGAAGTGCTATGATTAATTTATACACTCTACATCTTACGTATGCTGATACTGAAATTACCTATTCTAAGAAATCTATTTTTTTACGTATTTTCTTTGACATGTAGTCACAGTGATCTCTAAATTGAGGTTTATCATCGATAACTATGCCCAAATATTTCATCGTTTTCATCCGCTCTATCTCATTTCCATCAGAGTATCTAATTGATATACTACCTCTCTGTTCTTTCCTTTTGACTATCATGCATTTCGTTTCTACCACATTCAATTTTAACTTATTTACAGTCATCCATTGTTTCACTATATCAAATCCTAAATTCATCTTAGAGAGAGGGAGAGAGAGAGAGAGAGAGAGAGAGAGAGAGAGAGAGAGAGAGAGAGAGAGAGAGAGAGAGAGAGAGAGAGAGAGAGAGAGAGAGANAGAGAGAGAGAGAGAGAGAGAGAGAGAGAGAGAGAGAGAGAGAGAGAGAGAGAGAGAGAGAGAGAGAGAGACAGGGAGGGAGGGAGAGAAAGAGAGAAATTACCGCATTCGAGAAAAGAATGTAATAAAAGATTAATGTTATGAGATAAATGCTTTTATGACTCGTTGCACTGCGATGTATTAATGAGAAGTCGCATGCTGATTCGTTCAGTATATTAATTATCATTATATAATAACTTAATTACATTCTTTCACGCTGGCTGCAAATATATTATTGGAAGAAAAGTATCAGGAATAATAAATAATACGAATCTATAATAATGAATATTTTAGTTTTTACATACATATATATATATATATATATATATATATATATATATTTGTGATAAATGTCATAATAATAAGGAAGCTGCTTTATATGCGCGGCTACAATAACCGTTAATTCACAATGCTCAACGATTTTGTTTTTAAATGGTGCATACTTTTATTCTAAGTTATTTCTAGACAATGGGTCGAAAAGGTCGACTTAATGAAATTTGATAAAATCAAAATGGTTCTCAGGAAACATTTTCTTGCCTATCTATGCCAATCTATGCACCATCGAGAAATAAGAGAGTAGCATGTGCCGGTACGCCGCACTCTGATCAAAGAAAGTTGCACCGATGCAGAAGGAGCTAGTCGCATCTCGGGCGTATACCCCAAGCCTAGACATTGACCTCGAAAGTGAGGTGATCATGCCAGCGTAGGGACGTATCGAAGAAAGTGCGCTAACCAGCTTCCAACCGGTTTGCGTCTTACGTATATCGCTGATCAAGATTGTGTTCGATTTTCTTCTTCATGGAATTTTTCACGTAAATTGATGATCAGCCGTGCTAACATTAAGTGTAGATAGATGTGGATAAACAATATTAGTTGATACATCTAAGTTTTAGATTCATAGATTTACGTTTAAATATAATACATAATCAATATATCCGGCGCACCGGCACATGCTACTTTCTTATTTCTCCATGATGGATAGATTGACATAGATAGACAAGAAAATGTTTCCTGAAAAGCGTCTTGACTTTATCAAATTTTATCAAATCGATCTCTTCGACCCATTGTCTAGGAATAGCTTGGAATAAAAGTATGCACCATTTAGAAACAAAATCGTTGAGCATTGTGAATTAATGATTATTATATTTAACAAATCAATATAATAACAAATTTCTTTATAATTATAACGGTTCGTACTGTCAAAGTAATATAAAGCGACAATATAACAAATTATTTAATATTAAATCTTAATTAAAATCAAATGCATACGAACTTGACATTATATGTAATAATAATCGATTAATTGTCGGTTATATATTGTTATTATTTACCAATTATTTATCAATTATATGAAATAATTATATGAAACAGCTTTAATAGCTTTTATAATGCGGCTGCCTCGTATATACGAATGAGCATCTTCAATTATGCTGAAGAAATACTCATAAATTTGATTATCATTCAAGAAATCACTTTCTTCATTAACATTCCAACCGGCGATACTGCAAAAAGACTGACCGACTAGAGATTCTAATAAAAAGTAACTACTTTCATCTTATCCTTGCAATATCGATTATGTAGATTTGATCTTTTTTTCCGATCATCCGCGCGATGCGTATTTGTGTCTGTTTTCAAACTAAGTTAACGAGGATTCAGGTGAGATTCCGCGCTTCGACTATTCCGCACACATTATAGTATCTGCGGTTTACGTAGAAAGCGAAACTTAATAACCATATATACAGCGCAAGCATATTACCAGCAGCGGTGAAATTGATCATTGGGTCAATATTACTTCTCTTCAGCTTCAAACGATACGTGCCTTACGATGAGATGACTTACGATATCCCGTGTTATATTATCTATCGCTAAACATCACTTTCTCGCATCAGTTTCTCCTATTTATGTGTATTCCAGAAAATCTGTGAACATAAGAATTCATATTAAATTATTAAAATTTGGGGTAAAAATAGATATGACTTTTATGGCACAATTAAATATAGATAAGTGTAATGCAATAAGTGATAATACAATAACGAATATATGTATGATCCATGTTTCTTAAAAAGAGCAAAGAAGAGAGAAGAAGAATACAGTGAGAAAAATAAAAGAAAAAAATAGGGAGAATAGATAAGGGAAGAAAAAAACAAATCATATCGAGGACTGGATTAATCCTTGTGAGCTGATTGATTTAATTTTTGCGACATGTGATCCGGAAATTGAGCGAAAATCGATGTAGCGGAAGTTAGCAATGTTCAAACCCATAAAAGCACGCTGGAATTGTTCGAAGATCATGTTAATTGTTTTCTTCGATATCTCTAGAATCTTGTGATGATAGAGTGAAATAAAAAAAGATAGGAGGATTATTTAATAAATTTTTGATCATAGAAGATATGAAGACTAATATGATTAAAGTCCTTCCAGGAAATGGTTCGTAAAATTATTTCGAAGATTGGCGATATCGTACATAGCTGTGCGCACCAATCCAGGAAGGAATTTGAAGAAAATCGTAATCGATTTTCTTAATTTGTTAAATAAAAAGAGACATTATTCAGCTTTTTTTCTGTTATACTTCGTATAGTATGGTATAAAAAATTTAATGTTTTATGTGAGACCGATTTGTTGCTTTGAGATAATCAATTATCAAGATATCTTTGGTCTTGGCAAAATTATTATTCTTGGCTCAGAATGTCAGTGATTATGATAGATAGATTCTATCCTGTCCGATGCAAGAGAAAGGAAGTGCATCCACTCTCTATCGGACAACTTTTCCCTTCGTTTCAAACAAGCGTTAAGACTGGTTATCGTAAGAACAAACTTCTCGAAAGCAGTTTCACCTGTTAAAATTGCGATTAAGTTCCTTTTGCAGATGACAATATCTCAATCAGAATGCGTGGAAAATAAATTAGACGATTCTAATTATTATTTATTTCGCTCTTGGTTTTTATGATTCATGCAATGATGGATGGATTGATCATCACATGATAATTGGTTCGCTGAATTTAGATTACGTGACTTTGCATTCGATTTAGATAAATTCATGATTCCTGAATTTCTCCCAAAAATGAATTTTGAACGATGGAGTTTCTTGTGAGGCAATTACTGTAGTTATGCTCCACTTTCACGCGAAAAGAAATATGCGGTAAACTTATAGCCGTTTCACTGATTAATTTTAAATGCGAAAACCGTCTTTTCTATCCGTCTTCCAGATCGTAACCATCGCGCGGACATAAACCTTACCAGAGATTTTATGGCAGAGTAGAAAAAGTCGAATAAGATTTGATTGAGTGATATAACGAACCACACCTGTATTCCTTAGATCTCGTCATAGGATCTTAGAAAATGATAATAATGCAATGATAATAATGCAATGATTGAATCTCAATTCGTGAAAGAAAAGAATTTATTATTCTTTCACGAATTGAGATTCAATCATTGCATTATTATCATATCTGCAGAAAATTATGTGAGTTAAACAACAATAAGGATTAAAATCTCCTAAGCTAGTGTATATTGACGCTTAGCGTCGTGGTTCTCGGAAGATATACAACACTCGGCAAATATGTAAAGAGACACCAAATATTATTTCTTAAATTTGTGCTTAAGTAACGCTATATTCTTTTCCGTGTGTCAGGACTAAAGTGTGTCAGCTATCATTTTCCCTGGAAGTATGCGACATCAAAATTTCCTGTCGTGTTCGCAAAATTTTTTGTTAGATGCAAAATTTTTTATTAAGCTGAATTCGCAGATTAAATAATATCACATATATACACTGATTAATACTGCATTATAAATCTTCAGCATGTACGTCTGTGTTTATATTGAAATATATGTCACTTTTTAGTCAGAAATTTCTCTATACTCTATACTCTCGTTTTTCCCTTGTAATTGTATAATATAAAGATCGTGCATTTTATAACAAAATTTGTAAGTTGTATGCATATAAAATGTAAAATTCATAAGCAATTAAAGTACATAAAATGATTTAATCATGATACAACGCGTTCGCAGTTTTAGGCGTAAGATAACGGCATTTTAATTAGTTTACAATTAATGTAAGGGGTTCGTTCACTTAAGTTCGTTCACTTATAATTGTTACAAGTAATAAAAGTACTGAATAACGCGAACGATCATTTTTCGTTTTCCTAATCATTATTATCTGGCTGGCTACAAAATAGAGAGAGTGTAAAGTTGTCACCATCGCATTGCTAACCGCAAACCGATGAATGAGGTCATACAACATGTGGCATTCCACATTTCGTTCGTTTTAAAAGAGATGTCTGCTAGCAATGCTTGAAGTGCTGATTATTTATGAAGAGGCAACGCATTTTTGTCTAGATGATAATTTGGAGAAATGTGCGGCGCGTGGAGTTGGAACGACGAATATTTCGAATATTTTCGATGTTCTAAAAAGATGTCCTAACGTATAGGATTAAAAAAAATTATTGTCCTTGAGTGATTCATTTTTACCAAGCGAATATATATCGGGATATGTATAAACATGAAATATTGATATAATATCTTTTATTAAAATTATCACAACATCAGATTAAGAGAATAATTATTTAGCATACAATATGATTGTAATATTGTATCAAATTAATACAAAAATGTAACAATGTTTTATTGTTATTGAATTTCATTAAATTAATACCAACTTAATTTCTTTAAGAGAGTGCGATTATCTATATTTCAATATTTCTTTTGAATAATCAAAATCGAAATTTTATTCGCTCAGTCAAAAAATAAGTTGCTGCTTATTGAATATTCTGTCATCAGATATATGAAAATGTGTTAAAGCACTATTATAGATCGATTAGAGATAGCACTATAAACACTAGTAGCGTCTTTCATTGATTCGTCAATCTTTTTTTGACAAAATATTTATTATACTCGTACACTTAGGATATACAATGTCAATTTAACATCTTGAGAAAACTAAAATGATAACAATCTATTGTAACAATTTGTTAGATTTAATGTTTCATTAAACCTAATTTCATTGAACCTAAAAGAAGAAGGAAAAAAAAGGAAAATAGTTATCACTCTTATCGCATTTAAAGTGACGTTCTAGATAGAAACGTTTCTGCTTAACGAATAATTAAATGTTACAATTATTTAGTAATTGCAACATTATAAGTAAAAAGGGATAAAATATATCGATATACTGAAGCTGATAATAATTCGCATGTTATGGAGAAGATATGAACGCAGCAAAAACTCGAACAGAAAACTCATTTGCTCCTTATGTGTCGAAAGGTTACGTTTGATTTCTTTCATGGGCGTTATATCTCGATGTTTGTATTTACAATGAATGGATCTCCAATAATAGTTTAATTTTAGTAATTGTGAGAGTGATCTTATTATGCAAGATCATCTTGTTCTTGTTCTTTTCATTTTTCAATTTAGAATTTAATTTTACCAGACACAACTTGCTATCATGATAAAATGAATAGAATGTTGATACTCTTGTATATGGCTTCTCCATCTTTTCATATACCTTGCGATTTTATTACAAGTTCCGATTTTATTCTGTAGAGAATTTTCCTTTTGCTCGCGTTACTGACGAAGTATAATTTCATAAATTATTGACTATAAAATTAGCAATATCCTTGAAAAGATAAGGATTACTCGGCCTCCGTTTAATTATATAATTATATTGTTAAAACATGTGAACTTCTTACATGTTTTGCGAACTTGTTTTGCTAGTTTCATCATCTAGTCAAAAATACGCTCGAATGAAAGTTCGCTGCAGGCAAGATATTATGATTTCTTTTGGCTATATATATAATCTCAACTTATTTTCCAGTTTCTCACAATGTCGCTTTTATATACTTCCCTCGTTGTTCGCCAAGACCAATGTCCATTTGCAATCATTTAATCATAGACGTCTTCGTTGAGGATGATAAAAGTTCGCTTTCTCGCTAATAATTTTTACATGACTTTCTTCTCTTTCTCTCTCTCTCTTTCTTTCTCTCTCTCTCTCTCTCTCTCTCTCTCTCTCTCTCTCTCTCTCTCTCTCTCTTTCTTTCTCTCTCTCTCTCTCTCTCTCTCTCTCTCTCTCTCTCTCTCTCTCTCTTTCTCTGTCTCTGCGGTTCAATTTTGGCACGCAATAAAAGAAAAGAAAAAAATTCGATAAGCCTGCTGGAACTTGTTCGGCACCGCTCATGAGTTTCGGTACCTAGTAACCCAGCTTCCAATGTCTCACCTGTTGGTATCGGTCTGTACTCTCATCGGCCCACTAACAGAGATCACACAAAACAGGTTTCGTTTGCCTCTTTTTGCTACTTCAGCTGGTCGAGGAGATACGCAAGCCGTTAACTGGCATATTAACTCGATTGAGATTATTTAGATTGGAATTCACCAATTTCTTGATACCTTAAGTTCTGTTAAATCCTGTTATTAACATTAATTGCTGTACTACACAAATTAATGTAACACGTAGACTGTCATCTGTGCTCTTGTAGCTGAAAATCATCGAGCATATTTCCTTTCAGATTTATATGTTTTTTGTCAACTTTATAATGGATAATAGATATCGGAGAGAATGCAATCTCACTGATCCAGGTATCAAATCAGCGAATAGAGAAAGTTTGATTTCTCTTAATTTTTCTAGAGATTTTTCTTTTGGAGACAATCTGAATTTCTTGTCTCTATAAAACTCAGCTAAGAATCAATTTTCAATTAAGTAAACGAAGATATTATTCGAGCTTCTCCCGAAATTCTGTCACTTGTTTCCTAAAATCAATTTCAGATAAGTTTTATACACATCTTTGACAAATATGTTTAAAACTTTATGCAAGAGAAACAATGAGGAAATTTTAAGCTTTATCTTACACAAAAAGAAAATACTATTCATTCACGGAAACATTAAGAGAGTTAAATTCAAGGCGGAAGCCCGAATACCGATCGATTGTATCTGATGTGATAAAACTAGACTTGTCCTTTTGCAGACCTATTTTATAATACAGTATCAGAATATTTCATATTGTTACTTATTAATCGGTCAAAGTTATCCCTATAAAGATCTCACGAAATAATACTATATATATGAACCATATAATAACTATACATATATAACTATATAAGCTCGATGCTTTGGTATCTTTTAGCATTGTAGTATTGTAACATCGAGTAGTTTCAGCTAGAATTTTCGCAGATATTTAACATATATAATAATTATATTTTCTTTCTACCTCTTCTCTCTCTTCTGTATCTTTGTATCTATTTTGTACATTATTGAGTACAATGATGAAATGAATACGGTAGAATTAGCAAATGCGGAATATATTAGCAGTTTTTCGTTTATTGAATATACAAACGGAATCCGCGAACTAATGAATTCAGCTCATTTGATTTAGAATAATCAATCTGAGATAGGTAAAAGGCCGAGCAGGAAACAAGCCCGATAAACCGGCCTTGGATAAATGGCTCATGTGGACTCAGTTATTTGGAATTTGGAACCGTGCTCGTACAGTCGACGAGCGGTCCATTGACCTGTTTCGATTCATCGAATTATCGTTGACATGGGTTTTATGCCTTCCACCTCCTTTCTCCTTGATTACTGTTTTTCGCACGCCTTATTTGCTGGAATTAGTGGAGGAAAAAATTCTTTTCGGCAAAAGGATGTTCGCGAATAGAAGATCGATGTGATGTTGCAAACAATATGTTGTTGGCAATATGTTGTTGTCGAAAACAATGCAACATAATGCATGAAATATATACTATATAGAGTAATAAAAATAATTCTTACAACTTAGATCCATATTTATGTTGCATTTGTATTGACTAAATACTGTTATGTATATAAATGTATTGAAAACAATTTAAAGAATACAAATTTGAATGCGCATTTTTATGTATTTTTACATGAATAAATATGGATTTTTTCCTACGCAAATATTTATAAATTATATGTATTTTTGATTGTATGTATACTATGTATATGCATATGATTATATCTATTTTATGTCTATGTATATTATTTTACATAATCTATTTTATTTTATTTTATGCAATTTACGTATATATTTCTTTTCTTTATTTTGCATAGTAATATTACTCCTCGGTTTATTATTTCATTATTCATTTATGCATGACATCGGGGTCAGGTTTTATAATAAAATGAGGTTATACATATTTATGATGTTTAATATATTATGTATATTATGTATGTATATGCAAATGATCAAAAGTAAAAAAATTGAAGTCCCTTAATTAAGGTTCTTGAAAGAAGTAGGTTTGTTATTAAGAACTGTCTTAATAAATATTATTAAGGAAGATATATAAGAAAGATATCATGAAAAGATATGTCAATGTATATTTTGATAAAATTGGGTCTTACTTATCATGTGTTTTCATTTCTTGAATATATGAACATTATTTTACTTCTATTTTTATTCTATTTAACAATCAATTAATAATCATGTACACAATATATTATATGCTTGTATCAAATAATTTTCGCAATAATAAGAGAGAGATTAGTTTATAATATACAATAATTTCTCTTTGAATAATTAATAAAGAAGACTTACTAATCGTCTGTTTCTGACTTAATCTGTTCTATTATTCATTTCGATAATACGAAGGCAAGACAAAATTACCATTAGATATTTAAAATTTTACTTAATTGCATGCATTATATTATTAATATATAATATATATAATATATATAAATGGCAAGTATAATTTAACTGATATGTGCTAGTTTAATCATTAAAATTCATTTATATATATCATATATTTTAATTAATCAAAATGTAAGCAAGTTTCGTCTTTATATAATATAATTTATGCGTATTTATTGCATATCTATCAACATTGGTCATTACAATGCAAATAAAAAATTAAATTATATTATCGGCCAATAGTGTTTATCATGGCGATGAATATACTATAAAGATGACTATCAAAAAAATAAAATTGGAATCACGGATATCCATTTGATATTCATTTGCATCGATTAACTTTCCGGTGCACAGTTTAGTTTCGGTTTTAATCAGAAAAAATAAAAATCAAGAATAAAGAAATAGCAAATATCGGGAAAGATCTGATTAAAAATTATAAAATTGAAAAATTAGATGAATTAACTTGATTAACTTTTAACTTAACTAAAATTAGAATAAATAATAGTTCAACAATAAATTATTGGAACAATAAATAATTTTACAAAATTGATTTCTAGTCACTAAACGGAAACGAATTAAAATAATCGGGATGACATATCATAATGATATGAAAAACGAGAAAAGGGAAATAATGAAAAACCTATTCAAAAATCAAAGATTATTGAGGCTACGAATGGTCGATTCTGTAAATTATGGCATTACAGAGAAAATATCGTTTTGAATATCTGTGACAAATGGTTAACGGTTTTTTTTATCGCTCGTAAGATCAACGGTACGCTATAATATCCACATGCTAATATATTAATTAATACTCATTTTTTCCACGAGATTCCGATTACGGAGTGTGAATAAATTTTAATACCTCAACCGACTAAATTGGGGACTTTAGATTTATTATATTAATCGGCTGCACGAATTCATCAAACTGCGAACGGAAGTAGAAATCGCGCGAAGGATTTTCCACCTCGCGTGTGCATTCTCCAGATCATCGGGAGAGGACAGCCAGCAGATCAGGGGGTGGGTTGGGACTATGGTCGATCCCACCAAGTGCGTTTCGCCTTGACGATCTCGCTCGATTTATCCCCACGATCGGTTCCCACCACGTGCTTTTGGCCTCGTTTATGTCCATGTCTCGTACTACCTCCGACGAATCTCCGATCGACCACCACCAAAGCTACGTATCTGCACCAAAGTTATAAAGCAGACCAACTAAGCTGGCAAGCGGCGCTGCCACTTTGTCGAGCGACCACGACGTGTCACGGTACTGCTTTTGTGAAAGGGAAGACACTTTTCGGCAGACACCATACGTAGTGTCATCCTTTAAGGCGCACGCAACGTCGGACCATGTTAATTTGACGTACAACAGTCGCGGGTGCAGTTAAGATATTTTCCGGGACGTCGCTATCGATTTATCCCGCACACACGCCTGCCTTACACACGAAGATTAAGGATTCGATACTCTTGATTTAAGATATTTCGTACGTGACCAAAGAAACGTGTCAGGTAAGGAGACGCCTCCTACGCCTCTTTGAGATTTAATTCATTTCTAGAGAATATTATACGATGAGAATATTATACGACTTTGCGAAACTTTTGTGTTCCTTTTCTTCTTTCACTTGTAGCGTGTTGCATTTAGTTGCATTTTAGTGAAGAATGAATTAATGATACTTTGATGTGACATTTTCGTGAGATGAATATCACTTGTGAAATTATTCATTCTGTTACAATAGTCCAAAATAATCCTTTTGCACGCGATCACTTTTCTTTGTATGTCCAAAAATACAATAGATCTTATTTAATCAAAGCTTTCGGGATTTCTGCATCCTGTGACAATATTAATCGCGAAAGTTGTAAGTATTCGGCAATAAGAAAACTTGTAATTTATAACTCAAGGAGATGTTAGATTTAATTTTAATTTAATTTTAATGTTAGTCGAGTCAAAGTTAAAAGAAGGCATATATTGAGATTAACATAAAAATTGTAATTAAGCAATCAGCTAATTTGTGAAGAGTGTCTAATGAATGCAACAATTGGAAATGGAACAATTCTTAATCGTATTGAGATCATGTTATGAAATCATGTTATATATAAACAAACATATACACAATTTTTTCATTCGTTGTTCAATTAAATTCTATGATAATAATTAAATTCAAATAAACATATGTGTTGATATGGATAATTTATGTTATTAGTTATTTACAATAAACATTCTATTATTTATCATCAAGCTCGTTTCGAGGATACGTTTAAAATTCTCAAATTCATAATTTGTAATGACGAACGATTTGGTGATATATTATTTGCCGAACGGATCGTGGAGAAAAATTCTTTTTCTTTAAAGAATTTTCAGATTTAGCAAATCATTTATATAAATTATATTATATATATATTCACGTGAGTTTAACTTTTGCTAGATTTGTATCGCTTGCCTTTTCGCGCCTATTGCTATTTTCGTTAAAAGTAAAAAGTAAGTTAATGAAAAGCAAGATGTATCATAATTTATTTATTTTAATGTAGGCATTATTTTAATGAAATAAAAGTTTCGAGGATTTCTCTTATTCGTTGTTGCTTCGTAATGAAAGCGTCGAGTGTTTATTCTATCGTATCATATTTCCTGATTTACATAAGATGTAAATTGAAAAAGAAAGAATTAGCAAGAAGTTGCAATGATCATCGCAATCAATCATATTAAATAGCGATTAATTACATTTTTAAATAATCACTCGCTATATACAATGCAAATTTACTTTGCAATTCAATATTTCCCTTCATTTCCGTTTAATGTTTCATTTTCGTTCATTTTCGTTTACCCTAATTTTTTCGCTAATTATTTTTCCAGTTAATGCAAACGCTTGTTGGCAGTCGTTTTATATTTTGCTTGACGAAAAATTTTGCTCGAAAAAAAAAAGCTAAAAGAGGATTTTATGATATTTCGTCGTATTTCATGAAAAATCCAGAATTTCAACTTCTTGGAAATCAGTTTAAAGTATAACTCGCTTATCTGCAGCGACAAAATGAAGAAAGAAAAAAATTCAGGGAAAATGAGATCACATCTATATCTCTTTCCATTCAACAAACTACAATCTCCCTCAAAACGGTTCGCTCCTGAGTTGAACCGCATACAAAGTCTCTAACATTCAATTTGCATAATTTAATAATAATTTTGCAAATCATTTTTTGAAAGACTAGGATCTCGGAGATCGGAGATTTTTACGTTTTCTATTGATAAAAAAGATTCCATTAAGCATCGATTTAATCTTCGAGTAAAGAACAGCTTCCGGATGTATGATCCGGAAATTGAATGACAATTGATGCAGTGAAAATCAGCAATCTTCAAATCCATAATAAGCATGCGTGAGCCATTCAAAGATCATATTGATTGTTTGCCTCGATATGCACGGGGTTATAATGAGAGATATTATTATGAGAGATAGCGGGATATGAAGCGATAGTATAGATGCAAGAGGACGTTTGATACATTCAGCTTTCTCCTTGATCGCGCGTTTGACTGCAAAGTTTACATTGTATATATTTCGACAAGCGACAAGCGACAAGCGACTGATGTGCGCTACATTTTTCTATTTTGCAGATCTATTCGTTCATTGATATAAGCAACGCGAAGTCGTTGTATATGCATACAATATGTGTTAGGCACGCAATATGTGTTTCCTCAACTTTGACATTCAGTATTTTCAGTATTCAGGAACTTGAGAATTTCTAATAAGAAACATTTAACGCACGCTGCCGATTCGCAATTTGATAAGCGCTTTTGCTGATTGGTACGCTTGTATCTTGCGCCAGAGCATGCGATTTATGTTATATATGTAGACTGTTGCGCTTGGCATTCAAGTTCAAAGTGGCTCGCTCAAGGAAAGTAACTTTCCTCCGAGGATATATTAGCTGATGGATGGTCGACATGACAACAAATTGCTTGACAGAAGAAAAAAAGAAGAAAGAAATGTTCACCGAGAGACATGTTTACTTGCGAGTTCGAAAGAGATAGCTAATAGTTTCTTCGGTGTGTGAAAGTTATGTCCTGTGATACAGACAGGAAGTGAACGACCGGATAATGTGCATGAGGGAATTAATTGCGAGCTGATTCATAGTCGCGCAGCACGTTTCGTTTTAATTAATCGATCTTTCGCGTTTTGCGGGTCGATTCTGGGTATCCTGATCGCGCGTTTTCGGAAACATAACGCTTAATGACTTAACGGGGCTCGCGCATTTGATCTTTCGCATGTCCCAATTGTTCACGCGGCTGGAAAATTTTTATATTTTTGGAAAGAGAAAAGTATCGCAAGCCATTCGAGAAGTCATTGCGAAAGATCAGAAATGAATTTCATCGTAGCTGGTTTGCAATTTTATTTCGTGCACCAGAATGCCAAGAACAGATAAATTCGCTAAGCGAAATTATTTTAAAATCGCTAAGCGCATTTGGGCATTTTTGAGTTCGCATATTTAAATTTGCTATCGTCGGTGAAAATATCGCTCGCGAGGCGCGAGTTATTGCATCGTGAATGGGATTTGAATTACGATATTTTATTATATGCATGCTTGTTGCAACACGGTTGAAATATACGGTATAAAATTTCGAGAAACAGGTGAACAGAAAGGGCATCAAATTACACGCTGAAATTGGTCAGCGAATTCGCGATCGTATGTGCATTTCACTTGCATAGTGAAATCACAAATGAGATGCGTGCACCATTGAAGCCGACAATGATTCGATGTTACTATATTATATATGTATATAAACAATTATAACTGGAAATTTGTGAATATTGATGAAATATTTGTTAATCTCTGATATTTTATGTTGCAGGCAATGGCGACTTTTATTAATTCTACGACACAATTAATGAATGATGCATACGATTACTACCTCTGGACGCTATCTCTCGCAGGTAATTTATATAAATTTTTTTGATAATCACTATATAATCGCTAGATAATCACCTTTCTTGCTTTTTTTACATAAATTCTCTTATTCTTACATATCTGATCAGTTTTCTTTTCGTAATTATGATAATAATATGCATTATTATATAATTGAGGAAAATATTTAATTGTATTTAATAATTATATATAATTGATAATAATTTCTTATTATTTTTTATTTTTTTTCAATGAACACACACACACACATATAGATCGTAAAATTACAATAATATATTATGTGTTATTATAAAATCTTTATACAGGGCATTGCTGATAAGCACAATTCTCGATTTTCAGACGAGAGAACAAGGGGATGGCTACTAGTTGATTCTCCAAAACCAACATTAATATATACGATGTTATATCTTTTCATCGTTTGGGCAGGTCCTAAGATCATGAAGAAACGGAGGGCTTTCAAATTAACATGGGCACTGGTGCCTTATAATTTTGCCATGGCCGGTCTTAATGCTTATATTGCCATTGAAGTAATTTCTTACATCTAATGACAAAAATGTTACGAGAAACTTGTTTGATTTTATACGACCGTACGATCTCGCTTGAATGATATTTCTTAAAAATATCGAAATTTCGAACTATTAAAAAAATTCTCTCTGTCATTCACATCCAACAGCAGAAATACTTTTTCTCTTATTAACGTTTCTCAAATCTTACTTGCAGCTATTTGTATCTTCTACGAGGTTACGATATAGTTACATGTGCCAGCCAATAAGGCACATTACACGTCCCGATGAACTACAGGTAAGAAAATTCCTCAGGACAAGAAGATTAAGGATACAATAAAAAATACAATTAACTTTTCTGTTCTATCTTAATATCTCTCTATCTCGATGGCTTTGGAAAGCTCTCTCTATTAAGAATAAAAATTGTTCTTTCTTTGTCTTTGTCGTATTAAAATACTCGACATGAAAGTATCAAGATAAATCTTATTCGTGTTTATATAAATAAAGCAATCGCACGTATAAAACGGAGCGGCATGCTATGAGAAAATCCTTTTGAAAATTCGATGTTTTCTGCATTTAGATTGCTAACGCACTTTGGTGGTACTACTTTAGTAAGCTTCTGGAATTCTGCGATACGTTCTTCTTCATTCTGAGGAAAAAGGAAAATCAGTTGAGCTTCCTCCACGTCTATCATCACTCTACCATGTTCTCGTTATGGTGGATCGGTATCAAATGGGTACCAAGCGGGTCCAGTAAGCATGCATTCTTTTTTCTTTTAAGATAACATTCTACTCGCTCGTTAATTAAATATATATCGGTATGTAACTTATTACATTACAGAATCTGTTGCGTAAGCATCTAGATTGACCTAGATTGATCTAGATCAGTAATAACGCTGTAATTGCCATAAACTTATTCTATTCGCGGATGAATATTAATAATTTGTAATACTCCGTTTTTTAAATTACGTCGGATTTTATATCGATAATTCATACGTGGCTAATAAAGAAAAATATATACACATATATATATAAAATATAATGTGCTTACAGCTTTCCTGCCAGCGATGGTGAATAGCTCTATCCATGTGCTGATGTATTCGTATTATGGACTCGCCGCACTAGGGCCCTCGGTGTCCAAGTATCTCTGGTGGAAGAAATACTTGACGATCCTTCAACTCATTCAGTTTACGACCGCTTTAATAATGGGCATTAACGGTATCCGATCCGGATGTGATTTCCCTCTTTGGATGCAATATGCCTTGGTGTTTTACATGATGTCCTTCATCGTTCTATTTGGAAACTTCTACGCCAAAGCCTATATTGCAAAGGTCAGTAAAGATTTTCGAAACTACGTGTACTAAAATGCGTAAGTATTATTGTGCATTGTTGGCTTCATGATTGACGTTTGCTTGCAGGGTAAACAAATGTATGCAGAGAAGCAGCTGAAGAGGATAAAAGCCAACACAACGAGTAAGCAGGTGGACGGCGCGGTCACCAACGGAACTGTCATGAATGGACATGCGAACGGTTACACGAACGGATTGCCCAAGAAGAAGGCTCAGTGAAACGATTCTCGATCGTTTCATCCAGCATCCGCGATATATGGCGCTCGCGACGCGTTACATGGGAAAAAATAAAAAAGAAAAAAGAAAGAAAAAAAATATAATAGAAGAAGACAAAAAAGAGAGAAAGAGAGAGAGAGAGAGAGAGAGAGAGAGAGAGAGAGAGAGAGAGAGAGAGAGAGATGTAGTGTCACCAAATTAGCAATCGCGTATCGGCGGTATAGTTGAGAACGCGAGAGGAAACGGAGGTGGGAAGAATGGGGAAAGAAGAACTTCTGCTCGGATACTTTGTACATGTTCTCGGATTCGTGCACGCGAAGTGAATCCGCGACGCGATTCCGATTTCTGATCAGCGACTCTCCTTCCATCAGTCCAACTGATTGTATATTCGCGGTATCGCGCTGATTCTGTAAATATTAATATACTTTGAAGGCAGTCTACATAAAAACGAGATAGTTACATTTCGTAGCGATTAGTACGATGGCCTGCAGAGCTATGTCTGGGATATACATCGCATATGTGTGGATGAAAGGTTTAATCACTTAAGAAGTCAAATAAATATCAAAATATTATCAAAGAAAAAGGATCCTGTCTCTTACGAGAGTCCGAGTAGGCAAATAAGTTCGCTACGTAATCAGAGCTATGTAATCATTCTGTTGTAATTCAAAAGACGTATCGACGAAGTAGAATCTTGATTGATGCAGTTTCTGCTACGTGATATATGATGAAGTATAGGTATAAGGAAGGAATAAATGTAAATACCGAACGTTTCGATTCCATTTCGAAATCTTGCTCAATGAATGACAAAAGTGATGAACGCTTGATAATTATCACGATTATATCAATCATCGAGTAATTATCGTGACGTTTATCACGATCATTTTTCTTATCATTCGTTCAAGTCCGAAATAGGATCGAAACGTTTGATATCTTAATATTTATTCCTCGTCATAAATCATGCACCAAAAACAAGGTTATGCAAGGTTTCAATTTGTCGATTCCTCTTTTCGAATAAAATGAGTTTTTTTTCGTTTTTTTAAAGTTATTTGGAGAAATGGGAAAGGAAATATTTATAGAAAAATAAGTATTATAAAGATAGATAAGCAGGCTATGGAACTGGCTCTGTGCGTCTACCAATATAGAATTGAGATAACGAAGAAAGACGAGAAGAATTTCGTTATTAATGGCAAAAGGGTAAAATATTTTTAACGACAAATTTTCTGTCTTCTGTGCAATTTATTGTGAGGCTATTCACATGTGAAAGATAACAACCTCTTGTATGAAAACTTCGATATGGCACGCTAATTTAGGAAATCATCACAAGAAAGTCTACATGGTCTGCGCATGTATTGTGAAAATTGGCTGGAGATTAAATTTTGCAGATATCATTTCGTATTACACATTTTGTATAAGATAATATAATCTTATATAAAAATTAACCATTGGAAATTGCAATCCAAAAAGAGTCTATAATTATATTTTTTAATTGATTTACGAAAAATTTGCGGTACACGCAGGTTCGTGCATTTTTGTCAAACGAATATGTATTCGGGTGCAGTGTCATCGATAGATTTTTATTCTTTTTCAAAGACGTATGTAAAAGAAATATCGATCAGTTAGACGCAGATTTTTATACAGATACTTTTCTATAATGAATAATTCACATATGTACATACAAGCATGACGTGTTTTCGTCGCAACGAAAACTATGTTAAATTGATGATCATAAAAATAGAGAAGTTTTACAAAACAATGGGTAGTGTATACCATAGTCGTTTTATTTGGGAATTACGAATCTGCTTCTCATTCGGAGCACGATTCATATTTTTATCTAGAAATTTTCGATGGTAGATTGATTCATGTAAATTATAAGATAATTATTTGCGAAAGTGAATCTTAATTATTTGCGGATCGTGTATTTTCTTCTGATATATTCTGAATCGCTAATTATTATTAATATTAATATATTTTTCGTTATCATAATGTATTGAATGATGCGATTGTTATAAACATGGCATTGCTGCGCAATGTTTAAAAGGAGGAAATGCATTATGTTAATTCTTCACAGTTTACGTTTATTTACCTTTTCAGTCGAATTTGTCGAGACATTTCTTTATCTATGTCTGTAATCCATTAACTGCTCGATATTGTAATATCATTTTATTTTCAATTTTTCTATTTACTATATACGCACATATTACACTTTAAACACAATCGCAAAACTGCCGTTAGTTTAAATGAATATCGCTGCACAAATTAGGGAAATTAGCTGTGCGATAAGTAACTCATAATTACATGTACTGCGATGAAGCATCATAATACCTTGACATATATTGACGATACATAATCGTGTGAAAAGATAGAAAATATCGAACTTATCGAACAATTTTCAACATAAATAAATGAAATACACGATTAAATCTCGATCGTTTTCTTCTTATTTATTAAAATCCAAGATTTATTCGTCGAACAAGCGAAACATTTCACGTACAGAAATCATAATTATAATTTTATATAGAAAAAGCTTCTAATTTTTCTCGAAAATGGATTCTTAACAAAGTGTGTGAAAAAATTTAGAAATATGATTGGAAATGAGGAAACGAATGGAAAGAACAGAATAAAAGAAAGAGAACAAAAGAGAAATTAGAGTCGAATAAGAAGCGTGAACACAAAATGCGACTACTTTCAATGCTAATCCATCTATTAAGAGGGGAAAGCTAATCATAATTTAAAACGATATAATTCATCTTGATTTATGTACATTCGAAAGAGGTAACGTTATGAATCAGCGATTAACCGCGGCTCCTTAAAATCGCTAGAGCTAGCCATATCGAGCTTACTTTGCCGATATGTCGCTGCATATGGCAGATGAGAGCGAATTCAATGGGGCCCGTGATATTGTGGACCTTCGTGGCTGCTATTTGCTCCGCCAGTTCGTCAAGAGTGGTCTGACGTAAATTCAGGAGGAAACCATGCGTGTGATAAGCCCTGTACAATTGTTTTAAGTCTCGTTTCTCCAGTTGAGATCCGATCCGCCTCGCGTCGTTCGGAATATTGGAAACGAAACCTCGTAGAACGCTGACTGCATGACGATTGAACATTGTCGTTAAACCAAGAGCACCGCGCCAAGCGGACAATTTATCTCGTAAGAATTGCTCCGTTTGCATCAGTTTATCTCTTTCCTGAGCATCTTCCTCGGCTGTAATGGTCAGTTCCAATATCTGAACGGATCTATTGCCATTTGATGCGTTTGCAGATGCAAGCGGGCGCCAATCTTTGCCAACTGTCACGTTGTATCTCAAATTGTGAGGTAGAATGGACTTTTGCATGTTCTCCCATATCTGAGAACAAAGAGATGATCGTAGAAGTGAAATAGGAGATAAAAGTAATTATTCTATTCAAGATTGATGCAAGACACATTGCATCCTTGAAGATCAAACTTCTCTCGATTTTTGTCATACTAACCCCAGAATGATTGATCAAGCGGGATACTTTTATCAATGAACAACGACTATCGCTTAACTTGTAATGATCCGCGATCTCAGGATTCCACAAAAGAACATCGTTGTCTTCAATAGTTAACACAAATGCAGTCCATTTACTTACTTGCGAGGAACCTGCGACATAAATAAACTTTCGAAGAAAATGTAAGACTTTATTTCTAAATGCGTTATAAAAGTCATAAATGCTAATATAAAAGTGATACGTAAATCGATCGATAATTATATAGGAAATGTATGACGAGATCTTCATGTAAGTAAAGAAATAAATGCGTGTTTCAGAATGCAGACTTTTTAATACAATATGAATTTAATATCTAAAGAATTTCTCGCTATTTTCATAAATACGTTCAACGGAATCTCTCAAGTATCACATCAATGCATTGTTACCGTTTTCTGTCCTTGCGTTAAATTTAAATTTGCATATCTAACAGTACATACCCAACAATACATACGATTCCAAACCAAAACCCTGCAACAGAGTAGTTAACAAGGCCGCTCTGCCATAATGATCCACTTTATTCACATTTAACGCCTGGCGTGGAGTAACTGGACCATAATGAATGGGCAATGATGGTAAAAACATAACAAGTCGTGCCGCTTCATCGACAGTCTCGACACCAATTACTTTATAAGGAGCCGTCAGGCAACGTTGGATCCCTTTCAGTAGGGTATCGGTAGTGCTGGCTTGCACGGAATTGGTATTTCCGGGCTGTTCCAGTTTCATCAACACGTAAATTCTGGTATATGATTGTCCAGGACTGGCCTGCACGTAGCCGAATGACAATACTGGACTCAGCAAGGGGGACAGCGTGACCCATCGCTCGAGTTCCTGATAATTTCTATGACGCTCGAGCGAAATCCTTGCCTCGCCCAGCCACTGTTGACCCCAAACCGGATGCTGATCGTACAATCGAAACTTCACATAGTGCTCGCCGTTCTGTTTGGGCAATTCGAATTGCATCGTTTGCTGCCACACTGGCGCAGGACCATCAGCCACAGAGGTCACGTGAACAACATCGCCCCATTGCACCTCCACGAGCGGAGAGACCAACGCTGATTCCTCCCTCACTGGTACCTCTACCCCTCTCAGAACCGTAACGGAGAGGATTGTTCTTCCTATGGTCCGGTGTCTGCGAGTGCTGGATGATGGCCGGAGTGGGCGACTAGCTTGAAACAGATTCCTCAAGGATACATCCAGCAACGAGAATGCGGGCTGCTCAGTCACAACGATGTCCGGGACTTTGCACTCCTGTGTGGGTCTTCGTCGTACAGGCAGATCCGCGTCGAAGACCAAAGCCGGGTCCACCAGCAGGAAGTAGTTAACATCCTTCTTCCCACCGGGGCGTTTCCGTAATCTCGACAAGTACAGACTGTTCTGGGGATCGTTCGGATCGTTGCTTGGTCTGTACAGATACGTCCTGCCTTGTTCTTGCTGACAGGTGCCGTATGCCGAGAGAGATACGGTACATAGAACGATGCCAGCGTGCATCGCTTTGCCATTCCCGCCGATTGCGAAGTCGATCTCCATCTTATGATCCTTCACGTTACGTTGGGGTAGCGGTAACGGAAGTACGCTGGATTTCCCATGTCGCGCGTGCACCTGTATCGAGAGATCGTGGCACTCGGAATTTCTGATCAACAATTTGTACAATTCCCTGTTGAATGGGCCGTTCATTTTGCATATCGATTTTCCCTTGAACAGTACGGAGACCGATACAATCTCGATCGTTGCCTCGGACTGATCCTCGCGAGAGGTACGAACGCGTATGTCCCGAATTGCAATCTCCACGAGTTTTCCGCGATATCGCGGTTCTGATTCATAATCTAACGGCTTGACGTCATCGAGCTGGTACGGCTTTATTAATTTATTGGTCAGAGGATTTTCGGAAACATACAAGCCATCCTCGGCCAATGAGTTTTTATCATCCCGTACTCGCGTTGTCCCTTTACTTCTCGTGATCACGTTATTCGTTTCTTTATCGTTATCAATCACCGGATATGCGTAGTAGAGACTGAGATCTAATTTGGTTTTATTTGACGAATGCTGCGTCGAACCACTTACAAAGTCGATGTGAGGGGAAGACATTTTACGATTCGAAAAGATTTATTCTAGAAGCTAGTTTCTCACAAAATTTATTCATGCAACATAGTATCTTAAATTATTTGATATCTAACACATGGCGCAACATTTACAATTTTGTCACGTTAATTTAATCTTTTATTTAATTCCCAAGTTTTCCCATTCTCTTGTTACAGTCATGTACTATACGAGTATGAAATATCGTATATAGACTTCCCGTTTCATTCATAGACTCCTTGCTGTAGCTTTGTGATGTTTTTAGTTTCCATGATAACAGTTTCCATGGTAATAACTAAAGTAGTGACATCTCGTGGACTTCTACCAAAGTATCGGCTGTTAAATCATTATCGATTCGCTACGACAAAATGTCTTTTGTATGCAGTATATTTAGTTTATATGAGTGAGCACAGTGAAATAATAATGTTATAATTGTAATTTTTAGACACACGCGCGCGCATACACACACACACACATATTTGTTAAAATACCAATAAGAGATAACATTTGTACAATAACTCTCTGGAAACTATATTATCGAGAGAACATTCATTCATGTGCTTATTAAAATACCAACAAGAGGTAACAGATAAAGAATAACGTCTGTGAACTGTATTATCGACAGGACTTTGGATATATTTGGATGATAAACTTAATTAGCAAGAGCTAATTAAGTTCGATCGAATTAATAAATTTTATTTATTAAAAAGCTAATCTTGATAACTTGTTCTTCTGATATTGAATTTCAACCAGCCTCGGTTTCTAGTTCTTCTTGGGAAGAACATTATATGTTCGGCCGTACGATGGAGCTTCGATGGGGTTTACTTGTACGCCATTTTCTCTTTTAGCATTTTTATCATTTCTCTTTTATTTCAAACTTTATATAATATTGTTAGAATTTAATGATATCTAACGATATCACAATGTAACAGAAATTTTGATATTAATATTAATAATATCAATGTTAATAATATATTATTATTAATGATTAAATATCATCATTTTTAATCAGTATCTTTTTATCTTGAGGAGCAAACAATATAATCATCATTACCTCGTTACTTTGAATGACTGAAATGTTCTCGGTCCCATGATATGTTAAAATGAGAAAAATAAAGAAATTAATGAATGGAATGACAGTTGAAATATCAAAATAGCATATGTAATACATTAAAGTACTATAAAGCATTATAAGAGAGTATAAAATAAGATCGACTTATATAAAATGATTTAAAATGATATTTTTAATCGTACATAATTGTATATTGTCCGATAACTAGAGATATCTAGTAAACGTACATAAATATTAAAATCCATAATATTATTGGATTTTAATTAAATCTAGCCTGTTTCAAATTCACATAAACAATTTTGTTGCAATTCAAGCAATGCTTCTAAATGAATCCAGACAAACTTGATCGTTGTGCTTGTGTTTTATCACAATATAATTCTTAACGATTTGAAAGTAAATATACTAATTCCTGAGATAAATCGAATATCAGTCCCGAAACAGCGAATCGATTCGTAAATAAATCTGGATGTCTACCGAATTTGATTTACATCTACATAAGAGGCATATTTGGAACATGCACATTTGAAATGGGCCGGGTTCCTCGACCATGCAGACAACAAACACAGAAAAGAAAAGGTAGAAAATATCCGAGCTATCTCACGTAAGGCAGAGGATGCGCAAAAGGATTCCAAAGTACGTACACAGGTCGGGCGTTTTATTACACTTTTCATCTGCAGATTAGCCCCTTTGGAACCATCGATACTCGATTCAGGCACTTTACAGCCCGTCATAAAAATATCTATTTGGTCTTCCCGACTGGACCGACTAGACCCAAGTAAATCGAACAAAAAGATATCTTCCGCGTATACCAAAGAATTTTGAGGTATATACGGGACGATGTTGCATCGTTGGGTCCAATTAAGAGCTGCCGACTGGACACATCCATCCTTTTAGAATCAAAACTTCGAAAGGTCGATGCAAGCAAGGCTGGACACAGATTTATCTTTTTTTCCCCTTATCTTTGCTGCCGTATTTCTTTGTTCGCGAATATGCCGGGACATCCGTTCGCGAGTATCCGGCAAGTCCTCAAGGAAAATCCGAAGATTGTCAGATTCGGGAGAATATCAGATCTGCTCTGACTCTTGTCGCGCCAGGACAGTCGACGTAAACATAAACGCACAACGGTCAATACTATTTTTGAATACAAGCTTCAATTTATTCTCTGTGATATTTATTTCGCTATCACGATTTTGCAGGGATTACAGCCTGTAATTGACACCTCCATCGAGTTAATTCCCGTTTAAATGCTGCGCGCGGTTTCATCTCATGATCACTCCTCGTCATCGAAATAACGCTTAAATTATGTAACAGATCGCCGTTGATGACATCATCAATGGATGAATTCATACGAATGATATCTTGGTGAAAATCTGGATGACAAAACAGCGGCGCGCTGTTAATAAACATGAATTCTTTCTACATATTCATGACAATATGCAAAAATACGCGTGATACATCTGTAGTCTAGACACGCAAATAAATTTCAATATCGATGACTTCTCTTTCATCACGACTGTCTTGGGCAAATAAATTCGAAGCGGATAGCGATGAAGACACGGCGATGCAATCAGATTCCGATATCCTCGCTCTCATGTTATCCGCACGGTGTTTCGAGCGATGATATATATGTTCGACGCTGAAGCACTGCATCGAACCCTCGTATAATCGGTGGCAATGATTGGAGCACAGATACAGTTATGGAGCGCGTCCATTAATTTCATCGCGCTCATTTCTCATTTCTGCCAAACGTGAGCGTCGCGTTCGCTTGTGCTTTGCATCACGATTTCATGCTCGTGAACGGAATTACTTAGCTATAAGTAAAACAGATTAATCGAAACTTCACGAAATAACGTCATAAAACTTCTGCGCTCTAGAGGTTGCCATCTAGAAACTCGTCGAGTCGCGGGATTTGCCGCGGAAAATGAGCGATCGCGAATCCGAGCCAGTGCGAACCATGTAAAGAATGACGCGAAAATATGCGAAATATATGTAAAGTAATGCATGCAAAATGACAATTCAACAAGTAATAATAAATAAAATATCACTTTCGTTTATTGTTTCTCATGTAATTCTTACCGTTATCGTACCGTTATCGAACTATATACATAGAAACATTTGTAAATATGTAATATATATATATATATATATATATATATATATATATATATACACACATTGGAACATGTTAGTAAATATGTAAAAGAGAGATTACGATATTATATTATCATGCTAAAAAAAAATATGTACAATTTCGTGTATATGTATACATATATATGCATATGTATATATGTATACATATGCATGTATATATACGCATTTATTATTACGTATAATATACGTATAACAATAATGTATCATAATAATCATAACAACAATGTATCATTAAATACAAAATATGTACAATTTCGTGTATATGTATACATATATATGCATATGTATATATGTATACATATGCATGTATATATACGCATTTATTATTACGTATAATATACGTATAACAATAATGTATCATAATAATCATAACAACAATGTATCATTAAATACTTGTAATAGTCATGTTTACAGAGCGAGCGAGCTTTATGGACGGCGTCTCGCCGTCGCGAAGAAATCACAGAGTCAAGTCGTGTCGCATAACTGTACAAAGTTGTTTCCGCTTTATCTCGACGGGCCGACTCGTTGTCGAAGTGTCGGTTTCGCAGCGATGAGCTGGGGTCGGACATCGATCTGGTAGTTAACTCCAGTACCCCCCTGGGACTCGTTGCCACCTTCTCGTCTAGCTTACGGTGGATGGGGTACGGCTTAGCCGGGGGCTGGGGGCGCACGAACGCTCCTTCTCGATCCGGGACAGGAACAATGCTACGTATAGAGTGTATTACACATTTTAACATTTGCATTTGTACGCGATACGAAATCAGGGAGGCAGAGAGAGAGGGAGAGAGAGATATGTATACATACTGCAATGCGAGACGGAGTTGGTCTGTAACATCCAAGGATGGGAAGTTACTGAAGCCCGTTTCGCATCTTATCAATATCACGTCGATGGTATGGAGTTGATTTCGACAATCTGTAATTTTATTTATTAACCTATTATATTATTAACCTTCCTTATTATCTAGTAACCAGCTTTGACGGATGGATACGAGATGTCGAAGCTCTTTCTTGAAAATAAAGCTCCTAACGCACGCCTTATGCATTCTAAGGACATTGTTTCCTGTTTTCAAGGATCATCTGTGTGACATAATCGTCCCCTTGAAATTCATATGATTTTATTATCATTGTTAATGTATCTTATTTGTCTCTTCTTACGGGGAACAATGTCATTGAAAAATATGATATCTATTGAAGCATCTAATCGTTTATTTCGTGTCGCTTGAGTCTTCATTACGGAACCTGTGTTATAACTATAGAAATTAAAAAGGAAAATAAACATAAAAGAAATTATAAAATATAACATATCCATTTGATTGTCGAGAGCTATTGATATTGTAATGTCATTAGGATAAATTAACATAATATCGAATTAATTTGCTATTCAATATGGCTAATGACTAGCACTCTGCATTTCATAAACAGCCACTGAAAGCCACGAGTGGCCAATGGCAACAAGCAAATGAGATGCATATGTGATGTATAATATATGTAATATAATATTATTATAAATAATAATAATAATAATATGTGCAATGTCTAAGTGTAATTGATATTAATGGAGCGAAAAATGATAATGTGCTCGCGTGAATGAAAATCTAGTAATTTGAATTAATGAAATTACGTAAATTGATTGTAATGTAACTATATAATTGTTTTTTTAAATATTGCTAATGAAGGTTGATAACATTTTACAACGTTTTAAATCGAACTTATTAAGCAAATCGGACCGTTTTAGAATGAAAATGCAAATATATTTCAAATGCAATGAATTGAGACAGCTTGCCTCGAAGACATTCGGCGTCCTGATTCTAGCGTTGTCATAATTTTTGCTAAGAAACCAGATTTATCGTTTGAAAAAAAATCTGTTTCTAGGAATCCAGTTGAAAACAGAGAAGCGAAAAAATCAAAAGGCAAAAAGAGCAAAAGTTTCACGAAACCATGGAACTTGATTTGAATTTATATCATAATTAAACTTGCACAAGGTGCAAGTATTATACTTAATCGAAATAGGCATATCTAATAAAAAGTTTCAGACTGTTGATTATTATAAATTCGAAGACAAAACCGATTGTGTCATAATTAATGCCGATGCATATTGTCGATTTAAGTAATCGCTGTTCGTACTCAATTGTTCAACGAATAATGGAATATAAATGGAAAATTAATGAAATTTCAATATACTAATACATAATAACATGTTATTATTTTATTAAATCATATAATCACGAATCAATGGCAGTGCTAGGAAGCTTTCAGCTTATACGGAGACTAATGGGATCGGACACGCGAAGCTACGTGTATCCAAACACTGTTTAGGAGGAACCGCCGCAAAGGTGTCCTGGAAATTATTTAGGAGCCAACTGACTTCTGCATGGGACAAAATCAGGGGGTTCGGGAATACTTTGATTATACTGTGGCGAGGGACAACCGTAAAGCGTGTCGACTTCTCGGGGCGGGAGACGCTGCGCTCCTTATGGCTCTCTTTACGGAGGAAAAGGTGGACTGTCGGCATGATCAATTCTGTGTCGGGGCATCACTTACTAATCCCCGTGAAGCGGATCCTGGGGCGCGACCCGTAAACAGCCCTTGCTATCGCCTTCGGCCGGTTTCCACCGAGGAACACGGCTTTAGCGTAAAAGACAAGTGAGCTTAGACAATCGGTGTCATCTTGCATTGAGAGAGACACCATGTTCAAACTGTTTGCCGCGGTCGTGGCCAGTTTGACCGACTAGACCGTCAACAATAACGAGCTATCCTGGGGTAACTCGAAAGGGGTTTCTAATGAGGAATATCTCGAGCATAATTTCGCTCCGCAGGAGACAACCAATGTGCGATATCACCGCTGGAGATGACACCTAGTATAACCTTCCGAGCGTGTGCCACGTTGTGCCGCGTGTGCTTGTTCAGCGGAAGTAAAGCCCAAACCCGGAGATAGAAGAATAGCTTGCGGGATCGACTCGCAAGACGAACAATTATTCGTATCTATTTTCCTGCGAACATCTTTACCGCGCATTGAGCATTCTGCCGTATCCATGGAGAACCATGGGAAGGCTTGCTCATTGGTGTCTCGGACACGCGCTCTAAAGCTCTAATGATTGGAAAATTGAAAAATTCAGGAAAAATTCAAGGCAGAAGACGAAATAGAGCCAACTTTGGGGTGGGAGATTCTTGGAGTGGAAGCCTTATTTAGTTCGTGCCTAAGAAATGCGATCTATCAATTGGACTTACTCCGTTTCAAGAGTCATCTTGAGAGGCTTACGATATCATCCTTTCATGCTTCGACATTTTCTGAGCGGTTTCTTATCTCAGTTTCGGAGACTTTTAATTGCAGAATCTCTTGCGAGAATCGGTGCATGCAGGCAAGTCAAATGGGCTTTTGCATTAGAAGAATGCAATTATGAAAATTCAACATTGGCTGGGAAAAAGTATGGCGTTTGCAGAGACAGCTTGCCTCAACGATATCTGATATTCCGACTTTAATATTATTTGATACGCAATTTTATCTTAATTAATCGCTGTGCTCATATTCTATGAATATAATAAATCAAATTACTATTTTACTATGCAGTATAATAATGAAAGCTCGTCAATGTTGCAGTATTTCTTGAATAATATATCATATTTATAAATTGTTGAAAGAAAAAAATGTTTAAAATATATCTAAATGATTATCCAAATAATTTTGATGCCATGCGCTATGTATACATACATATATATATATATATATGTATATGTATAGATGTGTGTATATAGAATGAGTTGCACAATAAGCATGTATATATGCATATAAATAAGTTTTTTTCACTATTGTTAATCGGCTTGAAAGAAAATTGGTTAATTTGTGCGAAATGATAAAGTAGAATGAAATACACAACAACGAGACATATACATAATAGAAGAGAGAGATATATATATATACATAAAATTTTTCAATGTTTTAAATTAAATTTATTAAACTTTGAATTATAATTTAATTCAATACAAAAATAATATTTATTATAAATAATATAAATAAAAGAATAAAGGAATAATATGAATTTATAATATATAAAAAGTTATAAATAATAATTGATACATAATTGATAAATTATGTATCATATATATCTATATATATATTTTTATATACAAATACATTTTTTTTATATATATATATTTATATATATAGTAATTTCGGAAGATTGGTACATGTGACTTGAAATTAATGCATGTAACTTACAGAACCGTGTCGTAATTCCGTCGGATAGGGTGGAATCGTGTTATCCACTCCAGGAAGTTGCGACGCGTTAGGAGCTTTGCAAAGAGCCTGGTGGAGATGGCTTGATGTTGCCAAGGATGCCGGAAGCTGCATGGAAGAGTTGCTAGTGTGCAGATTGCTAAGCATCCCTTCCATCCCTGCCGCCATACCAACATAATTTGTCGCCGCCTCCGCTGCTTCCTTTATCGCTTTTCGCTGTCTTTCTTGATCCCCTTGTCTCTTTAATATTTTCCGTTCTTTCGCTCGTCGATTTTGGAACCAGATCTTCACCTGCAATAGTTCATTAAATATGATCATCATCGTGCTCGTGTTGTAGAAAAATGCAGAATAATATGTTTTTAGTGATTTTGTGTATCTATCTGCGATAAACGTAAGCGATAGGTAGACAAAATGAAGAACGCATAAGAAAATCTTGGAAATTTATTCATCTTTCATGATTCCACAAAAAAAGAGATGCCATTTAATCTTGATTACGGGCGATAGTGTGCATACAGTTTTTGTTATCACAGAAAATATATACGAGTCGTTATATATTGCCAGAATAGCGTGAAAAGATATTAGAATATGAAATCTAAAATGTCCAATTTACTTGACGCTCTGTTAAGTTCAGAAGTTGCGCGATCTCGGCTTTGCGTTTAATCGTGATGTAACGATTGGAAGAAAGGAACTCTTTCTCAAGTTCGAGTCTTTGATAATCCGTGTAGACCACTCGGTATTTGTCTTTCGTGCGAGTCTTTCCTGAAAAAAGAAGAAGATAAGTTAATATCATACTGATTCTCTTGTCAATAGCACATTGAAGAGATAAGAGATTTTTAACGTGGCGCGTTTAACGTGGCGACATTAACAAAGCGAGAATCAGAAGACAGAAAATTTTGCGACTAGCGAAATCACGAATCATTCTTTATTTCAATTCGACGCTCGACAAGAAGGCATACTCACCTTTTTGATTTGAATCTGAAAATCTCGTCCGAAACAGAAGAACGTTATCGAACAAAGAAATTATAGATAATTTTGTAGCGATACAAATATAAATAAAAAGCATGCAGATATCTTCATGCAGATGTTCAGAACATCTCGGTATAGATTAAAATTGAAGCAAGCAATTGTTTAAAATGCAACATGACCAAACCAAAACATGCACTATAAAGATCTACTGAATAGAAGCATACAACAAGCTGTGCAATTGATTTCCTTGAATTTAATTATTGTTAGATAAAAGGAGCAAGCAAAGCCTAAAGCAACGTTGCATGCATCTACGTTTCGAAGTAACGAGTAACGTGAAGCGCGATTATTTCCTGAAAGAAAAAACGGCAAGGTATGGCGGAAAGCGGCAAAAAGAAGAAGAAATGTGGCAATCGCACGGTGTGAATGCGGTTCTTACGACGTGGCGTTCGTGGCGACACACGCGCACAAAATACAGGACGGTGAGAGAGAAAGAGGGAGTGAGAGGGAAACGGGGGGAAAGAGGAGGAATGGGAAACAGCGGAGGAGGACGGGAAGAGCAGGAGATCGCTTGGGAGAGAGGGACACGATTAGATAAGGCTCCGCCGGCGAGATCAAAGGCGGGCACGTTAATCCACCACTCCTCGATAAGGGAACTTCGAGGCCTTCGTGGCATCACGAATAAGCAGCGACCTTAGACTTTTTGACGGTACACATGGGTGGGATTCAGCATGGCTGGCATCGAGTCAGGACAATATCCTTGTCAAGGATACGCGAATGTCAGCTTCGTCAAACGAACGAATTGGAAAAAAGAAATCATTCTTTTTTATAAATTAATATCGGATATCTAATCTCTGAGATCTGTGACAAAACGGCTCGAGTGTTTTGTTCTTTCTCTCTCTTTTGCTCCTCTGACAAAGATATCGCATCAGGTATTGCAAGGTGATTTAGAACTTGGGAAACTGACTTTAAAAAAGGCAAAGGGAATCGCGAGAAGAAATTTTTACGATGCATTTTTCAAGATGCATAAGAAATGTCATTGTTGCCACGAATACACAAAAAGAGAGAGAGAGAGAGAGAGAGAGAGAGAGAGAGAGAGAGAGAGAGAGAGAAGAGAGAAAGAGATAAATCAAAATGTAATTTACACATTTAAAATCTTCTTTACGCATCATCATTATACATGTTCATTACGCATCATCTACATATCAAAGCAATGTTCTTCTGTGATACTTTTTCAAGTGGAATTTATAAATTTATTACAGAAGATTATTAATTCCCTAAGAGGGTATAAATATCTTATTGTAGTGTCTATGTGAGAATACGGCTGACATATTCTGGTTATTTTTATTTCTTATTTTCCAGTGAATCAAATGTTCTTCCCGGAAAGAACACTCGCGATTCATTGTGCGTGCACATCTTAGTGCGCGAGATATCGAAGTGATCTTGTTCCAGTAGCGATGTACATTTGCGAGTGTACACAGTAAAGCTTTGTATCGTGTCCTCGCGCTTCGTCCTTCTTCCTCGATTTCATGCATCAGTCGTACTCATCAACGCTCGTTGTACAATTATGCATATGAAGCGACGCAAACAATGATAGTCGCAATTAAGCGATTACGTTAATCGCTCTTGTAGTATCAGTTTTTAAATCTATATAATCCGTTCAAACAGCGGAGCCAATATATTACACGAGCTGCTCCGACTCTCCATCTATTCAGATTGAGATCGATCGTTATCGCGGCTTTCAGCTCTTCATATCTATGATAATGCTCGAATCACGTCTTCGTTTCCTCTGTGCCGAAGAGCTGGACTATGTAATAAATCGACACGCTCGTTGCTGATTACTGCTCGATTACTAGTAATCCCTCATTGATTCCGATGAGACGTCGCGGCTCCAGATCCGAAATGTAAGTTATCATGATCATCGTTATCCGATCATGCCGATGTAACGTTCGCCGAGGATAGCCACAGACAATGTTCTTCTTACGGAGAACATTTTCACGCGGATCACCTTCATTTATCGCTCTCTCGAGACTGATGTGTGAAATCTGACAGCGATATCTGAATTCGGATACATTAACCTATGTTCGAGCGACCTTCCAGCCGGTACGATCTTACGTAATAACGCGTTAAGAGCAAGGACACTCGTGCGGAGTCATCCCCGAATTCCTGTGCGACAAGAAATTTTTCCTGTACAAGAGATCCCCTTCTTTCGCAACGATTGATTTAATTACTTCATCATTGCGTAATGATTCGTAGAAATCTCTGTTGTGTAAACACAATGTGTTATGAGATAAAGGAAAAATAAATATTAGACAGTGGTCGCTTTGTAGTTTTGTCAATTATCGTTATCGCGCGACGTTAGCCCGGATTTTTCCCTTTCTGTCTCCTCTCTTCTTTTCTCTTTCTTTCTTTCTTTCTTTCTTTTTTTTTTCCTTTTCTTTTCCCTTCTTTTCTGTCGCCTTGCGTATTAAGCGTGCAAATATTTGGCGCGTTAACGGCAAATGTCGCGCAACCTGATGCACGTAAACAAACATGGGGCATCCTTAAACCTTATCAAAATGGCAGACTCTTTATCTCTGAAGATTATAATCGAATCAAAAAAAAAAAATTCCAAACCGCGCGTACACGATACTGGCCTTAATTGTGATAGATATTTCTCACGTATGTACGTGTGCGACGAGGGAATTCACTGCAACCAGAGATAATTTCAATGATAAAACCCGCGATTCCGAGTGAGCCTTCGTCCAAAAGACAATTCGCATCGACCGTTACATGCGGCACAAGAATCGAGCGTATTCTTCAGCGGATGCGGACAGCAAGGTTACATGGAATGCTTCTGGTACTTCTTAAATCTCATCGCTGCGTGATCTCGATTCTTCTAGTATCCGTTTTCACGAACAGAACAGATCCGCCTTCGCGTAGCAACGAGAATCCGAAGGGAGGATTCGAGGAGAGATCGACGAGAGATTCCGGGAGAGAAACTTCTCCGCTGTAGCAACCTCGCGCGGCTCCGAAAGTTAAAATTTTTTACGTTCTAGCAGACTCCGTGTCGGTTCGCGGCCCGTTACAGGCGACTGTTATTTAAAGGGTGCGGACTGTCGGTTTCCCGGTGCACGCGCAAACGCAAGCGCGTGAGTCAGGGAGGATTACCGGCGGCGTTTTTCATCTTCGCCGATATCGGAGAGCTAGCACCTACGATTTTATCCTACGGCCAAACACGAGTGCAACGAGTGCCCTCAATGGCGCGGTTGTTAGCATACAAATTTGCCGATCGCTCAGGCGCGCTTCTTCGCAGCTGACTCGTTCGCGAGGGACGTTCGCAGGATGGATCGCGGCATTTTATCCGATCCGATTTTAATTGCGCGATTGCGATGAAGCGCTTGAATCTACGTGGGAAGAATCGTTTCGCCGAAAACGTGAGTCACCGCAACAATGACACTAAAGCGCGAACGCTAGGGATATTATCCCCAATTGTTCTGATCTAACCGAACATTCACGCACGCGGTTTCGTTCACGCGTGTCGATCATCACGTGACAAAAATCGATCAAGAGGACGGGGAGAGGAGACTGCATCTCGATCAGGACATGTATCCGTCATTGTCTATACTTTTGAATGAACATCCAGCGGTCTGTTCCAGCCATTTCTCTCGAGTATCCGCGAGCGGGGAACGTGAGCGGTCGTGACGGCGACGATTTCACGGCGGACGGCCGACCATATACGGAAGAACAGAGACCGAGCAAGATAGACGGAAAGAGACAGGAAGACGCGAGCGAGGGAGCGAAGGAACGGTGCTCCTGGGACTCGTTGCCACCCCATTATAGCGTTTGCTCTTCCATTTCACGCCGCGAAATGGCAAAAGCGCGTGCCCCGCTTTTTCCTGCGGGCGTTTGACAATCCCCGGCGATATCTCGTGTCGAGCGGCGCCGCGCCGCGCCGTCATGTGCGCCGCCGATTCGCGCGGGTGCTATTTGTCAACCGAGTCACAATTACCCCTATTGTGCCGTCGCGCATTTGTATATCGCGTATCAAGTGGCCGCGAACCGAGAGAGATCTCCCGCAGTCTCTGTGTGCGTAATCACAGCCGCACCTCTCTCCGCCGTTCCCGCTCGCATCTAGGGGTTTTCTTTTTTTGTCGAAACGTTTTCTGATATTTTATAATATTTTCGTATACGTATAATTTACTTTAAGTAAACGAGCAACATTTTTCCAGAATAGAGGAAATATGATTTACAGCCATTTTTGTGTTATAAATCAAACACTTGTTTGATATATATATATATATACATTATGTTACGTTATGTTATATGTTATATTATATCACTATATCATATCATACTACATTAACATGACATAATATATAAATATATTGTATAATTATATCTACGCTATATAATTATATTAATGTAATATATAATCATGTTATATTACAATACACTAGTATAATATAATATACAATTAAATATTATATATATGTTTATAATTATATAACATTTAAATATATTATTATATATTATAACGTTCCCGTATTTTACTTGAGATACTTGATGCGTTGCTAATGCGGGTATCATAAAAATGGCTGTTTTGGCAAAAGTGTGGACAGAAACACAAACAACCGTGAAAATTGCCCGAACATCTCGATTTACGTGCCGACAAACGTGTCTGACACCTTATTGTTCTCTGCGTGAAAGCTTAGAAAAAAAATATTCGAGAAAATCGCAGGGAGGATAAGGACATTACCGTTATTGGACTGTTGCCGAACACAGTCCGGAGGCAGAAACGAAAACCATCCGTGAACGTGTACAAAGTAAAGGAAAAAAAGAGGAATCTTTTTTCTCTTCTTTTTTCTTTTTTTTCCCTCCTTTTTTTCCCTGGAAACGGAAAGCCTATTTTTAACCGTAACCGTCGTAAAGTTAAAGTAAAATTCTAAAACCGAAGACCGAGTCAGCCATATTGCGTTAAAGTTTTTAATCGGGCAAATCTTAAACGCGATACTACGCGATGCTTATATCTACGATTCATATTCGCGATCAAACTTCCGTTTAATGGAATTATCCGTTAAACGATCTCGTGTAACGTAACATTTACGATTGGTAGACATGGCAAAATGTCTACCGGCCAGAGAGGATTGTCCGTCATGAAACAGAGTCAGAATGGTCGGACGTTTCGAGAATATTTCTTTAAAGTTATATAAAAGCGCGTGCATCGGCAGTTTATTCTCCTTATCAGATTGAAAATTTGCGAACGTGCCTTCTCTTGTTGAGAAGCTAAAAATCATCCAGATGAACCGTGATACCCAAAGATAAAATCAAAGTGTTCAAGTGGTCAAGGTTCTTTCGGCGACATGACCTGCTGCCCAGGTCCAACTTGGGTTCACGAATGAATATATCTTGCTTTAGAAAGAAAAAAGTAGAAAGTACAATGCTGCGAATCTGGAAATTTTGAAAGAACAATACGTTGAATATGTCTGACACATTTTCCCGTTTTCTTGCCGGGCGCTAGTCATCCGTTTTGGATCTTATTGTTGATGAAAAAATACTTTCGATTATAGCAAAAGCCGAAATTTTCCGAACGATGTCCACCCTATCTCTTTCTTTCTCTCTCTCTCCATTTCTCTTTCTGCATTTGAAAGTTATCACATGCAAAAAAGTTGTTAGAATTATTGAATTAAAGTTACATAGAAAGCTGCGATCTCGTCAATCGGTAGGCAACGTCCGTTCGATTTCTCTTTACGATGGAAACTGAAATTTTTTCGATATCAGTCCGCCATTGCTTTTTTTTTAATTAGACGAAATGATAAATGAAATATCCTACGTGCACGAGCGATAGCCGTTTCATGATGAAATGTATTGAAAATAACAACAATTCGTTCGCAGCACGTTATGATCTGCGGATGATAAATCATTCCTTCGTGGTTCGGCATTGCGCTTAATTGCGCCGATAAGGGGTTCACGACTGGACGCAGATGCCATAAAAACGGTAGAAATCGCGTGCCACCGTAGAATCACTCCCGGGAAGCGCGGTCACACGATGCACGAACGGGAAAGCGCAAAAACGGCAAAGCGTTCGTAATGCGCTTCGTGATCTGCCTTTGTATTGTGCGAACAGGCGTGCAGCCCGTCATCATGGCGACAGGATCTGCCGAGCGGTTCCTACCTATAATATAACCATAAAATGAAGATAATAGTCAGTGAAAAGCAGGAGACGTTCGCTCCAAGATACTTTAAACGCGAGGTTTGCCGCGTTTGGAGCGAGAGAACAGCAGGCTGAAAATGGCGAGGAACGAGATAAAAGAAAAGAGGAAAGAAAAGAAGATACCTCGGAGAAAAGATTCCACAATGCAACAGATATTATAAGACACGAATTTATAAGACACCTAGCTATTTGAATCGTTCGACGATGAAAGTTAGAAATATCTCGAACGAGCGATCGAGCCTGCTACGATGTCGAAAAGCATGCACGTGTAAAATTGCAAGGACGTACACTAATTTAATTGATCAACCAATTTAATTGGTTTAGTGCTTTATGGGATTGTTATCGATATTTCGATCGAAACTAAATCTTTTGTCAGTTATTTATTATCATGACAAACCATTGCTTCTATTACTACTATATATCAAGTAAATTATTACTTTGCTACTATTGTGTGATAATATCTCCTTTACAACGTAATAAATATGGATGTAACATTGTAATGATATTCGTGGATGGGCAACTTTAGTTAATTGTGTAAAATTCGGAAGCGAATTCTCGGAAACTGCAATTCCACGGAGTTGACAGATTTCGAAAAAGACGGATTTATTAGATACAACAACAAATTAGAAACATTAAAAATTTCATGAGTAAGTCACTCGTCGACTAATACCTGCTAATTGCTATCGAATACCTCGAATCTCGTATTTCATTCTTCAAGCTTTCTTTGACACGATCTGTCCCTTTGTTGTGACAGTATACCAGCGCGTAGATTTAGATCCGAGAATTCTACGAAAAATCTTGCCAAGTGGCAACATTTCAATTCTTAACGCGTGACGAAAATGCGCCGCTCTGAAGCTACAGCTTCAGAATAGGAGATTTCAAAGCGCCATAAACGAGAATGTCTTCTCGGACGCGAGACGGTTTCGGTCTCTTCATTCATGATCTTACGCGACAACGGCATTCCTAACTAATTATAATAATTAATTTTTCTAACTAATCAAATCTGTCAATGTACTTCCCATCATCGATACATTAGCCGTATCGTAAAATCAAAGCGTACCAAAAAAGTATATTGAATCTACAACATAAATAAGAATAACAAAGATAACAAAAATAATCGTGTCGCATCATTGACGTATCCTGACAATTCTGGTATGCTACCAACGATCTATCGAAAAGATCGATTATTCGCGAAGCAGTTAAAAGCAATGAATAATCGAAGTCTACGAATTTTTTTTCTATCTTCCTTTTCATTGCTGTCAACATGGCTTCCCGGCTGTTATCTTCCGTCATAGATTGCTCGAAGTAATCCATTCGACTCAAAAACATTGAGAAAAATCGAAAGGAGAATATCGAGAAGTGCGTGCATAATCAAAGCTCGCGCATGCAAACATCGAAATTACAACAGTAAGATGCGTAGATGCGTACCGAGGGTTTCAAGCCGGCAGCAGAGATCGTTAATCGGCGAAGATGAATGCGCGCCGCTGGCAACGGCGGCATTGCATGCTGCAACAGTAAAAAGGGCATTCTCCTTCATCGAAGAGCGATCGAAGAGCTAGATTTCGCTATTTTACAAGAGATTAACCAGATCGAAAAATGGACGGATCGCGCCGCGCACGCGCACGGCTGCCACGGTGTCACGTGACGCTGAACTCTTTCTTGCCGCGATGTTTGTTCAGGACATCGTGCGAACGGATGGGATTTTCGTTCGAGTCTAGTGAAAAACTGAGATGCATGACAAGAGGCTGCGGGGATTATCTCACAAATATTTGAGAGCAATTAGATGTTTGCTTGTCTGTTACCGTGTTTACACGGTTTGCCGTATCTAGACCGCTGAGATGTGTTTATGACTGCGATATACGCGAAGGCGTTCTCCGCGTTCTCGTTAGATATGTGCTCTATCGCACGTTATTTAAATCCTCGGATCGTCTCTTTCTTTCTTCTTCCTTTTTCCTTCTTTCTCTCTTTTTATCTCGCAACCGGGCTCACCGCTGAGATTAATGCTGACGGGAGTTCATGGGGATCGCGCATTTCGGACCATTTCGCGCTGACAGCGCGACAAGCGGTGATTTGCAAAATCGTTTCTCTTCGATATACTGATATTCACTGACAATCTAACTCTGATAAGAGTCTCTGGTTCTTTTCTAAGATGCAAAAGAGTATACTGTCAGAGAACGCAGAAATGTGCATCCCGAAAGCCGTATCTCAGTTTTCATGTCGCTGGATACTTTCCCTATGTTCCTCTTGCTTAAAATTTTTCGCGCCTTTATCGGTTAATTCGGCGTTTAAATATCTCACTTGAGACTTGAATTCTTTCTTCTTTTTTTTGTTATGGTTACATACGAAGTGTCTATTTTAGAATAATATGGCTATCTTAACTCTTCATCGGAAGAAAACATGCTTGAATATAATAAAAAAAAGTCGCACTTCAGTTCGCCATCCGTTTATTCTAATGTAATTGTTTTCATTATTTCATAAAAAAATGTAGATCAAATGATTAATTATACATACAATTTTCACGTAAGTTATCCGTTATACTGCATCTATTTAGATACAAGATAAGATAAAAATGGAGTAGAATCAGGAATGACGTATCAAGGCGTGAAATGATTCCGACGGCGCGTGATGCTTATTATCTAAGTTATTAAACCCGTTTAATAAGTTAAAGATGAATTTTACAAAATTATTTTATGAAAAAGTAACGTTTCCTTCAACGTAACATTTGCCGAATTTTAATAGATAATAATATGATAGATAACAATATGCATTATTAAAATATTATTAAACGCAAAATGAAGAATTAATATTTTTTAAATACGATATCGACAGTTACGGCTTTGCTTTAAAATTCGATATTGACGGGGAATATCCGTTGTCCTAGAAAGTTAAAACAACAGAAATCTTTTGGTCTCATAATTGGTAAAATATATTTGTTTGATTTGAGATCGATACTATCGAGCGATCGCCAACAATTATCGATTTCATATCAAACAGAGTTGAGACCTAATATTCTTCTACATAACCTCACGTCCAAATCGATGTCGCTTAAAGCAAAACCGTCTAGATTTAATTTTAATTTTTTCAATATCAGAGATATCGATTTAAAAAATATTAATTCTTCATTTTGTGTTTAATAATATTTTAATGATACTTACCTATGTTATTATCTATCAAAATTCGACAAATGTTATGGAAAATGTTGACAAAGGTTGAAGGAAATCTTATCTTTTTATAAAATCATTTTGTAAAGATCATATTTAACTTATTAAACTCGTTTAATAACTTAGACAGTAAACATCACGCGTCGTCGGAATAATCTTTTCAAAATACCGATTAAAAAGTCTCTAAATAACGTGTATTCACGAATGATTTTCTATAGCACCTTAATCCCTGTAATTTAAGACATCTTTAAGAGACATTTTAAGACTACAATTTACTATTGCATGCGCTGTTCTCCCAAAAATATAAAATACGTTATGTTCTCTTAGGGAAGCCTAGGGTTGGCAAAATGTGCAACATATAAAGATATATCTTCTTATGCGCCAACATAAAGAAACAATCGCATACACACCTGGATTTGGTTGATTCTGATACGATGGCTTCTTCATCCATTCAAAGGGACTTTTGTTATGATGTCCTCTAGATACGTACTGCTCCTCCTTAGGTGGAGAGAAGACAGGTGAAGGTGATAGTTCTATACTTTCCGATGCCGCTGGTAAATTCGTCATGCCTGTGGCATAAGTCATAGTTGATTGTAACATGACGCTACTTGCTCATCGGATCGTAACAGATCCAAAAGAAGAGATATATCCAAATTACCGATATCCTCATCGTCGCAGTGGGGCAAGTTGAAATCTTCGGGTGATGTTACGGATGGGGTGTCACGTTGGCTATGAACACTACCATCGTTCATACTACCGTTATTACTGACGCTTCCGTTTACACTATTGGTATTATCTATGCTTCCGTTGCTATTTATGTTACCGCTTATATTATTGTTCATGTTCATAGTCATTGGCGGGGCGGAATGATGATTCGGATCGGAGTTGGCAATCCCGATTCCGGCATTCTCAGAGTTCATCCATTGCATCATGTCTTGATGCATGTGCTGCTTTTGCGATGGTTCTAATTGAACGTGCTGCGGCAGTGGCGAATGCCTGTGCTGTTGGAGATGCTGTTGCGGTGACAACTGCTGCGAGGGATGATGCTGGGGTGATGAATATTGCTGAAGATGCTGGTTCGGCGATGACAATTGCTGAAGGTGATGTACCGGCGAGAACTGTTGCGGCGATTGTTGAATCTGCTGCTCTGGTCGCGAGCCCTGCTGAAGGTGCTGTTCAGGTGACGGATTCTGTTGAGGCTGCTGATTCTGCGACGAGAGTATTTGAATCTGTTGCTTCTGCTGCCGGTGACGGTGCTGTTTCGGCGACGAGTACTGCTGGAATTGCTCCTGCTGCCCAGCTAATTGCTGCTGCGTCAAAGTATGCTGAATGTATGGCGATTGCGATTGCGATTGCGGATGATAATGAGATTGATAAGGTTGCTGCCGCTGAAAATGCGGATAATGCGATTGGTAATGGCATGGTGGCCAGGCAGCCAGTACATCGGAATGATTGAAGAGCTGCGGGCTCTGATGAGCTATCAGTCCGATCGATGATGAGCTGGTTATGCTCCTGTTCGGATATCCATATTGTTGTATCCAATATTGCTGATTTCCATTGATGGCAGCATGTGGATGAACCTGTTGCATCGAGTTCGCCTGCTGCTGCTGTACCTGCGTCGATTGCTGTTGTTGGCTCCCGACGGTTTGTTGCTGCTGCTCCCGATGCGCGGCACTAACATTGTTGTAGTATGGCATTATGTTCATGTAAGTGTTAAGATCTGACATGATATTCGGCGAGGTATAATTGTTGTTGAAAATCATATTTCTTCCACGCACATATATACACACACACTTCTTTAATATATTACTTATCGTAACGGTAAATAATACCATTAATCTGTATTTAAAAAAGAAAAATTATAAAACCGAAAGTCACTAGAGTTATCACTAGAGATATTATTAAAGCCACATTTACATTTTTATCTCACGAGATAGACTAATGTCGAGTAACGCCCAACATTTCTAACATTTTGACGATCCTGGTAATAAATAAATATTATATGACATACTCAAATGATATGCATTTGAGTATATGTCATAATAAGGGTATATCTTACAATAAGGAACACATCTTCCGAAATCAAGAAAGCACTAATAGCATTGACACCACATTTACGACGCTACACAGACAAGTGGTAAAGTCAAAATGAGACTTGCGCAATCTGTAACTACTTGACATGCTCGTATAGCAAGTTGGGAGGGGATAGAAGAGAAGGAGGAGCGCAGTTTTCCCGCATGCGCAATAGGGCTAGTGGCACTTTTTTTTCTGCGCTGGTATAAAAGCGCAGAAGTTTTCAGTTTCTAGTTATATATCTACCTGTATATCTTTTCTATGAGGAAGCATTATCAGGTTCCTCGCGCGAATAAGAAATATTATAGATCAAATGATATGGAAGTATTTTATCTCAGCGACTTATCGAATCTATTAATTTCTTGCATTCCTAGCTGAATTTTTGTAAGAACATCAATGTTCGTTGTAATGCGCTTATTTTCTTTATTCTAGCTTGTTAATTTGGTTATTTTTCACTATTTTTGGTTGATTTTGGCTACTCTAGTTTTTACTAACAATAAAATTCAAAAATTCTTGCTATATGTTATATGATGTTAATGATATATACAACATTCTGGCTAATTCTGGCTATTTTAGTTTTTGCTAACAATAAAGTTCAAAATTTCTTGCTACATTGTTATGGTGTTAATGATGTGTGCAATAACATTTCATATGCGATGCATTTTATATACAATAAGCAAGGAAGGACATAACATTTGCAAAGAACGTCTTATATTTCATTTTGAAATCGAGACTACCAATGTGGCAAAGTATTATTATGTGTGAAAGTTCCCCACGTGGAGGGGTTTCTCCTTCCGCCGTAGCGCCGCCTACTATTGGACACGACTCCTCTCCCACCACGCGATTGCCAGTTGACCAATCTACATCGGACACTCAGAGTAATGGCATCCGACAGGCGCATTACGAACGCACGATGATACCGCCCTTGCTCATACAGAAATAACCTCGCACGTGACTCCACCTCTTTAAATTATTAAATTTGTAATTGTATTTGTATGATACGGTTATACCATACCATAGATATAATAATATATAATGGAAACACAAGATCTCCTGATTTTATTAAAGTTGCTGCCAAGTAGGGCCATTCGAGAAATTCGAAAAAGCAGAGAAAAGAGAGAATAGCTGTGAATTGAAATGTGAATTGAGAAATGAATTTAGAGATGTTGAAATAACAACAAGAAATAGCAACAAGATGTACTTATCTTGTGTAAATATCTCATAATATTATACCGATACGAGTAGCATCTTCGTGCTCACTTCTTATATATCATATGATATATGATTGTTCTGCCTGACTACGAGAAAATAAACACGGTAGCTTTCCCTAACCAAAAGATCTGAATCGCAAAGAAAGAATCGCAATCTGGAAGTTATCTTTACAACTATTTCTTGGGCCTACTCCATGTCGTGACAAAGTCAGTCGACATATTTTGATCATTCGTCACGAACACCATAAAGTTTAGTGGTGCTAAAATGAAATCGATAGAATGCGAAATAAAATCGTTTTAGGTTTGTCTATCTGCCTTCAAATTGCTTTGTAATTTTCTTAATTTCGTATTCTATTTATTCTTATCATCATCTATGCTTAATTACGATGGGATTACATTCTGTGCTGGCATTTCGCAGTTTCACAGTTATTCTATAGGCACAAACAATTAGCATTAAGTAATTGCAAACGATGTGTAATACATTCACATTTTCATATTTCATTTTACATTTTATATTTTGTATTATAAAATTATATTATAAAACTATATTAATAACTTTATTAAATAATGGTTTTGCAGAATCGGGCAATATACGTTGCGACATTTACAAATCAATTATCATAATAAATAATAAGTTATTATCTGTAATAAAGACTTCATAATAAAGACTTTTTTCTTAAATTATCTTTTGCATTTTCATTATTTCAAATCTATATGATCTTATTAGAGAGAGAATCTTTTTTAGTGTTTTCTTGACAGATGTGTACTCCGATGAAAATTAGTTATAAATAAATATATCCGCGATGAGTACATCAAGCTGTATAAATACGCCAGATCACTTGAGTTTTATTCTGGAAGACTATCATCTATGCAGGATCTAATAATCAGCTTCTATTCTTGTTAACATGATTAACATGGTTGCATCTTTCTTCTATTTTATTACCGTCTTATTTCTTATAGTCCAAATATAAAGCCGAGCAATGTAATTGTCCATCACCGGTATTTATTCTTATTGCCTTCTTTCTTTATTTTCTTTTTTTCCTGTTTTTCAATAATATTTACGGTTCACCTCAAAGCTCTGATCAGAATTCCCAGAACATCCCGTGAACCAATTACATAATCGTATATTTACGACTTTGGAAGATATAACAACTCGTATTATGAAGACACGCGAACGCTATTAAGAAAAGATGATTATTGTACTTGACTATTATACTTAATGACTATTATACTTAAAGTATAACAATCTAATGCTGGCCGAGAAGTACACATATGACAATCTGATAATCCTTAAAAAGATGTTTATGATTATGTTACTGATCGCGCGTATAAACTGATTGGATAGATACAGCGAGATTGAGGAATTTTATATAGTAAATAATATAATAATATAACAAATTTACAAGTCCGAATACAGTAAGTACAGACGATTCAGCGCAATTTAACCCGATTATTCCAATTTCAATTTTTCTTTTTAATAACTTTCATAACTTTCTTCTATAGATGGTAATTTTGTATCATTAAAGGATAAAGTTTGAGTACCACGAGAGAATAAATCTCGCCCTCATGTAAACGCGAAAAGGAAAGCCTGATTGGACGAAGATATCTCGATATGTCCTTTGCGTTGTGCACGTTAGGGAATTATAGTTACGTGAGTCCGAACATTAATTGGTGGACATCTTCGTTGGCTCGCCGACTCGGCTTTTAATGATCAGCCCGTAAAAATGTTTTCTATTTTTACTTTTTTATAGCGTCATAAACAGTTTGCCGCTGAACGTGCGCGTATAATGCCGCTGCATCTTATTTATGCATCGCTCGGCGATATTTTTCCTAGTGTTTCTAGTTACCTATGCGTCACCTATTATTAGATCGATCAGTCGATACGATTCTTAATGACGTCTGAATATAATTCGGACATTGAGATTGCGTATCTTCATCCCCCAGGGATCCCCAGGGATATTGTAAGAAAACGCGCGCGCGCTTCTTTTCGAATTTCCAAGCACGATTCCAAGAACGATCTAATTACGGGACGAAAATTTTCACGAGACATTTTTTAACTTGTCGTCCCTAACTTAATTTTCCACACGGAAACGTTAATCGAGGAATTTCGAGAATTTTGGATTTTACGCGCCAATTTATTTCCCACCTACTCCGAGGAGACACGTCGTGATTTTTTGCAAACTCCAAAAGCGCCGTGTCTTGCGTTCGCTGGAAAGCTCCGTCGTCAAAAGTCCGAGGATTCCTGACGGGAGAATATTTAGTTATACTGCAGCGCGGTGACTCGGCGGTGCGCAACCTCTCGATTATAGCACCGGGGGGAAGCATGATAGCACATCGGAGCATCGCAACGTCTCATAACTTTACATAAAATTAGTACCTAAAAGGCCTTCTCTCTCATATTCTCGAGGGCCATGGAAAGCTCTTGCAACGGCATTATGGTCGCACAAGTTCAAGCGTTTAATCAGCGAGCTGTATCTAGAGAAGCATAATAATAGCATAGTAATAATATATAAAACTGCTCATCAAATTATCTCCGATATTATTTAAAATTGCAGACGATCGAATGGAACGGCAGGAACAGATAGACGATACGTTTGAAATCGTGCGCGCGTGTAAAAATCAGGACAATTCGGCAACTCAATTCTTCCTCTTGTGTAGTTTTACAAGTTGTGTGATCACTCCAATGTTCTCTCTTCGAGTATCTAAGGAACTGTAAAATTTACTTTGGTCTTATTTTTATTTGGAATATGTATAATGGCACGCATTGAGAGAGATATTAATTTCTCGTTTACGCACAATTCTGTGCGTTTCGGTTATTAATCTTATAGAATTCTCGCATTTATTAAACACATGATTTTATTTAAAACGTTTCATAGCGTGTAGCGTTATTATGAGTCAACTGTTGCACGATATCTTGTAGCGTGCGATATCTCAGTCAACGTATCCAAGAGATATTAATTGCGATTGCATAATATTTATGACAGCGTTTTAAATAGCGACTTTATCTCGTTATATTAGAGTTCCGTGTATCTATGTGGAATTCTCACTAGAAGTTTTTTCATTGCTCAGCGCATATAGACGTCGTGCTGACATCTAGCGGGCCAATGTTGCCAACTGAGCTTGGCTGAATATTAATTCTCTGTTGATAAATCTAAAATTCGCGCGGATAATAATTCTAAATTGCAGTTTTGCAAGAAAATCATGTAATATATTGCAGATACGTGTGCATATTAATGAATGATTAAGAGATAATTATAAATTGCGAAATTTTATAAAACTTTATTTCGTTTAATAGCAGCCGATAATATCATCAACTCTGTTATCAATTGTCAACCTAAGCTCTTCTTTTGATAATATTTCTTTTGATGATACCAACGGAAGCTTAATGTTGAATAATATAAAACTGAAGATTACAATTTTGGAGATTAAGACAAAGCAAAAATGAATTCGTTTCTTAATTTTTTTATATTAGAATTACATTCTAATATATCTATGTAAAAGACTTTATACATTTTGAGATACGAGATTTTAGGGAAATAATTCTGTGCGGTAAAATGAAAATTCGTGATATAAATTGATACAAAAATTATTCTGCTTAGCAATAGTCGATAATATCAGCAATACAAATATCGACAGTCAATACAAACTGTATAACTCTGTGTTCCTTTCGATTATGTGGATAAAAGGATAATATTTAACAAAATATTATTCTGAGGATATATTTTCAAAATTATAATGCAAACGCAAAAGGAATCAGTATCTTTTAGATAAATTGGATTAGAATAATAACATTTTAATACATCATAATATGTCTGTGTAAGACATATTATGACAGATCATAAATGTCTGTGCAAAAGGTTTTATATAAATAAAATGAGACATATAAGAACTATACAGATTTTAGAGAAATAATTCTATGCATTAAATAAAACAAATGTAAAACAAAAATTTATTTCTATGTTCTCGTATTTATAATAATTTATCTATTTCAATTAAAATTATAAATTGAAATTATAGTTGAATAGCTAATGCATGAGACTGATAAGAGATATACTTCCTAAATTAAAATATGTGAAATTAGATACAAAGGAATACACAACATCTTGTGGATAATAAAGTACAAGCTTTACTTTTAAAATGAGTAACCAATATGACGATGCTGAAGTGAAATAAATTATATTTTATTCACATAGTATTCTCTATCTAAAATTTTCAAGTCTTTTGGGATTTATATGTATAGCCGCGTAACCGACCATATCGTTCACGCTCAATAAAAACACGCGTGCGCCCTAAACTGGTCCGATGCATCCTACGAAGTCAGAAGCTCACAGAGCTAGTGCTCAATAGCAAGAGCGAATTTTCTTATCGGTCATATTTTTTTTCGTTACGTTTCAACGACATGTACTCTAACGCATAAAATATGGAATTTACTTGAACAATTTCAGTTTTTTTCTCTGTGTTATCTGTGCTTCGTTCGAAGAAGCGGAAATATAGCCGAGAAGACGAGGAAGGAAGCAGAACGAGCAAGTGAATGAAGATTTGATATATTGTCGTTATCTTTAAAAGTTTCATATAGAAATCTCATTTATCATATAGGTTGATACAAAATTGTTAAAAGAGATAATCTCTTATTACGATTTATACGACATTCGTGGATTATTTATAAATGTTTTATCCATTTATTATTTGTTCATACATAAATGTATATATACATGAGAGCTTGAAGGAGAATAGATAACGGAAATAATATTTGTGACACAGAGATTTAAGAATTAGTTATACTATAAAATCTCGAACGCATGATACGTAGAATTAATGTAAGAGGATTATCAAAAAGTCTTTTACATATACTTACACTTTAAATATGTAAAAAAAATTCTTATTCTTGTATTTTTATTTGAATATACATTTTTCTTATCTTCTCGTAGTATACTCTCTAAGAATTTCCATTCAATTCTGCTAAATGCGGTTTACAGATGAGAGCGATAGACGCGAACATGAATTCGACTTGCGCTTATTGTACACTTGAGCCGCCCCCTGACATTCTTCACATACCTCCACCACCGTTTCCGGCTATTCTTCAGCAAGGTTCCGATTTTTATCCGAGTTCTGATATTCTGTCATTTCCGCCGCATTTGAATGACAGTCCTTGCAAGCATTTCTGCGATCGACGTTCTGAAGGAGTGCAATACATAGAGATGCCTCAACAAGGTCAGTTATGGTTATGCATTTAGGATATAGTTATAAAATTATATGCATATATTATCACATAATATAAATCATACTGTCTCGTGTATAAATAATAGAATTGAGATTGCATTATGACGTATAAACTTTCAGGAACTGTATTCGATGATACATGGCTTCTAATTCTAATATCATCATGCGTTGGTGTCATCTTTATCGGCATATTGCTGGCGACATTACTTTTAAAATGCAAATTGTAAGTCTACTTTCTCACACGTACATTTTCTACTCAAGATATAGCCAAAGATTACTTTACAGCTATGAATTACGTTAGCGGTGAGCGATGACTGTGTCTGATTTACGGATTAACGATAACACTTTATACGAAATAATGAAAATTAAAGAAATGTAACATTACAATTATTCAAAAATTATATAAATGTAATCATCAACTATCAAACAATAAAGTATTAAACTATTAAACTATCAAACTATCAAACTATTAAACATTGAAAAACGCATTTCGACATATGACATCTTTCAAGCAGAGAAAGGACTGCTGTTCTTGAAATTTTATTTTAAACTAGAAACATAAAGAAAGATCTTATCACCGCATGTTATTATCGGATGACTCAAATAACCGCGATGGATTTTTAAATATAAATAACGTTACAAGCGTGAATAAATGAAATAGTACGATATCTTTATCGAAATCTGAAACATCAATGTATTATGCATCCAAAAATTGTCGAGAGGAAAGAGAATTTCGTTCGCTCAATAAATTCCAAATTTCTGAATGCACTGATTGAGTGCATTAAAAATACAATTAAAAAATGTCATCATGTACAATACGACGAAAAGAATACGACTCCTTCGATCACTAGACAATACGTGCTTGCTATAACAGACGGATCGTGAACGATGATTCATGTGTGCAGCAATAGGAACGGCAAGAGCGGAGTGATGTCCATGCCGAATGCAGCTTCCGGTATGCAAACGAAAAATGGTAGGCTGCAGAATGAAGCGGTGCTCTATCCCTGCACGGCGGATACCATGCAGGACAGTCGGGTGATGTGGGCGACTCTTACTCCACGTGGGACTACCAGACATTATCTAGAGGAGCACACATACGAGACCATCGGTAGCGGGCAGTTCCACAAACGTACCTGTACGACTACACCAACCGAACATGTAAAACTCAAGGCAATCTAACAATACGTTTGTATTACGTTTGTATAATAATTATGTGTTTCACGCGCCTGTACGTGAGATAACCCCAAATAGAATGATCGTTTATGAGCATTTATCCATGATCTTCCTGCGTCTATTCTATATCTTCTTGTAATTCTCTAGACGTATGCCGATCCACCGGCTGTCACTCCAGTGCAAAACCGCCCAAAGGACGACAAAGCCTTCGATAATACCGCATTCGTGGATTATGAGGAGCCGTTGTCCATCAAGACTGAATATTATCAACTCAATGATGTTCTGGAGCCAAGCGAGTCTGGTAAAATCGATCGATATAACAAGACACATCAAAAGCATCTATCTACGAAAAATATATTCCTTGGATATTCCGTGTACGTTACATCACGTACACATCTGACGACCTGTCGTACTGATCGTTAATCTTCTTTTAGGTATACTCACGATCCAGAGAGGAACTCTTCGCCCGCGCGTAAGTTCACCCACGAGAATAGAACATCCGAATTTGCCCCCGTTAAATCTTCATCCTCATAAGCGTTCATCGCGCAAGGGTTCCGCTACGCAACATACTACGGACACGCTATTGAGAAACAGCATAGCATCGTCAACTTATATTCCTACCATATAAGCATCTCCTTTCTGTTACGTTTGGAAAGCTTATCCAATAAGCGAAGTTACGTCGTACACCTTTCGCATTTGTTATATTGTCGTACCTAGTCGTTCTAGCACCTATTGCCTGTATAAGTTGAATAAACGACATAGTCGTTTAAAAATGATCCTTTTTTATCGATTGACATAACGTGATTGTAATTGTGTACACTTAACAGGTGTGGAAACACACACGTACTTACACAGAAATATCAAACGCAAAACATGTATGTTACATTTGAACTTCGTATCGAAATATACAAGTAGCACAAAAAAAGATAATCGACTTTTCATTTGGTAATTCTGGTTACTGGGACTCTTATCCGCCATTGACTCAGATTGATATCGGGAATGATACCGGGCGAAAGAGGACGAAGGAAATAAAATTAATAATGTACAAGTTACAATACTGCATTCGCATAATTCTCTAATAACGGCGTTATATTTCTGTATTTATAACCTTGCGTATCGATTTCAGGACAGTTTTCTGATACGTCTGTGTGTGTGCATTATGGCATTCGCGTGTGAAAATCAGTATATTTCCATTCCCACTTGAAAGTTTAATGCGCAGATAATGATGCACTATCTTTGAGATTCATAAAAAGATTATTTATACAATGTCTATCCGACACGTGAGAAAAAGTAAAATATAAAAGTTTATTTTCGAATGGTTTTATCCCATTATGAATTTAATAAAATAAATATTATTTTACATGGCGATCAGTGTGTATGTAAGTGCATACGTTAGAATTTAATGTGTGATGTGTGTATGAAAACAAATTACACGTTAATTATATCACATTATATCACATATTAAGACAGATTTCTCACATTAAATCAGAATGAGGAAAGGAAAAGTTCAAGATAAAGAATTACTATTTGGCGACAGAAAATAATCGAAGAAAAATTACATTTTTAGATTTGCAGAAAAAATTTTTTCCAATTGTATTAAATAAAAGCTATAGTATTATTTGAAAATATTCTACTAGGACATAAAAGAGATAATGAAAGTTATATCATAGAAAATAAAAACAAGAATAACATTCAAGATAATCTAAAATAAAAAAAATACACAAGATATTATCTAACTAAATCACACTACATTTTAGCAGAAGAACTATTAATATAGAGTTACTTGCTATACTCTCTCGAGAATGCTCGTGCGCGCATAGTAGAAAGAGTAAATATGATTTCCGTTTGAGAACTTCCCGATATACGTGTACGTAAACGGCGACGCGCGCATGCGCATCGCGATCTGCAGTGACTTTAAAAATATTTAACTTTAAGATTCGATTTGGGGAGAAAAAGCAGACGACAGTTTATTGATTTTACGTAGAATGCGTAGAATGCATTCATAAATCTTATCTGTCTTTAAATTTCTTTGTGCCTTGCACAATATTTTTTGTCTATATTGTCAGTTCCAACGATTTCGATATGGTTTAAGGAAGGAATACAATGTCCGTAATCAATGAAACGGGGACCTGAGAAAATTAAAGTACCTAGAATAGATCCTTTCGGAAGAACAATATTTTAGCAAAAATGATTTACTCTAATAATTCTTGGATAAGAATAACGCGGAAACTAATTTAAAAATATACTTAGGTACATATTATATAAATCTATATTTAAAGAAACAATTATGTTGAATTCAGATATTATTTTAAGAAACAGTCGCGTTTCTCACATTGAAAATATTAACATTGCATTTATACAAATATAACACTCCCAAGAGCTTCTCAGGCGCATTCCTTTGTATATATAAGCACTCTTCACGGAGTCACTTAACTCTCCACAAAATGGTTGCTTGATGTATCTCATGTAATCGGACTGATCTTCAGTCTAAGCTAAGGGAACGCAAGTTAATGACAAAATATTTTCAAAATTATGCGTCGGCAAATATGAACTTATTGCTGATTATATTATCTAATATAAAAAATAGTGGCTTATTTTTTATTGAAAGTATTACCACTGCATATGTATTAAAATTGTCAAGAAAAGTGTTCTATACGATTCTGAGAAAAAAATATTAATTCTCCAGTTATCCGCAAGATATAGCTCTCTCGAGAGCACTAACTGGCTCATTGTTTTCTATATATGCACTCTTAACTGAGTTTCTGACAAAATGGTTGGCTGTGTACCTAATGTCCCTGTACTGATTTTGTGGCGAAGCTAAAGGAGTTTTAGTGTCGGCCGCATATAGTGCTCCCTTTTGATGGTAAATTTGTGTCATATTTTTCAAATGTTATCGGCTCTCCTTTCTTCTTTTTGTTATGCTAATCAACCTGATTTTCTATAAGAATGTATTTGTTTGTTAGAAATGATTTGTGTTCAATTTTTTGTGAGAGAATTCAATTTTTGTAAATATTTCATAGTGTAATATCTTTTCGGCTAAGTTATATTTAATATTTACTTGCATTAGCTGTTAGGTATTATTTGCTGTTATTTTTGTTTTGAAGTTTCCTCTTTATCTTTAATTGTCACACTTACGTAAAAAATTATGCTGTAATATTTATTTAACGAAGTTGTGGGGTGTTTTGATATCCTTACGATACCTATTCTTTAAATTAGTTGAACTCTATCCTGTAATTCTCAAGTTATTGTCATTGTTTTATCTTTCCTTATCTTACTAAACGACAAGCTATAATTTTTTTCCAACCATTGTATTTTTCTTTTGACATCTTAAGTTTTTTCTGAATTGTGTTAGAAAAAGTAATTAATATATAATATGTGTATATATATATGTGTGTATATATTTGTATGATGTTTAATTTACTTTACCTATATATATATATAATCGCATAAATATATATATATATATGATTTATAATATATATGATATATAAGATTTATATGATATGTGTAATATGTGATATATATATATATAATATGTATGATTTATTGATGTGTACATTATATTAATTATAAGTTGTGATTATGAAATAAATATCAAAAACGAGTTTATTGATGTAATTATGTTTAATTATTCCGATTCTTCTTGTTAATTATTAATTATTAATTATTTTTGTCCTTTAGATATTTTAACTTTTTATTTATTTATTTTATTTTCCGACCTTAGCGGGAATATTAACGTTTTTCTTTCTTTCTTGATGATTTGCACATGATTATTTAGATATAAGGATATAATATTGTTTATATAGAAAATAGTGCGAGAAAGTGATCTTGCTAGCTATTTTTCAAACAATTTTAAACCAATAATTTTCTAATTTCTGTTTGATAAAAAAAATATTTTTAATTTTATGTCATATATTTTTTAAATATTTACACTTTATGTGTATTTATACTTATGTGTTTGTGTATGTCTGTTTTCTGGCTTTGCGCATGTATATAAAGCATGCTCGATAATTTGTTTAAATATTAATAATTGTCAATAACGGCTAGAAGATTTTCGCATATGGAAATTTTCTCACGAGTAAAACGTACCAATTAGATTATTTATGTGTTATACTCGTGAATACTAGTTCGTTTTTCCTTCTTATATTTATAACTGTTTTCATCATAGGTTGAGTTAAGCTTTGTAACTCTATGACATCTGTAAAATGTTCGGAAATTATTAATATCTATAATATCAAACAAGGAATGTTTAGCGCGCTTAATTCGTATTATAGACTGCTGTATTTTAAGTATACAAATTAATTTTTTGCTTTTGATTTCAAGCATATATGATTTTATTAATGTGGAACGGCCAAATTTCCATCATAGTCAGCTGTCCAATAAATGGCTTTAGTTTATCGAAACAATAGACACTATTATATCGATTGAAATTTTTAATGCATTTTTATAGTGGAAGTCCCTGTGTAATACTTTCTCGTGTAATACTCTATGTCGCGTAAACGATTAATTACTTGTTGTTGAGCTCTACCAAGAATCTTCATGATTCGCTCTCCATTTCTTTCGGAATTACACGATCATCTTTGTGACTTCGGATGATCGCCAATGGATAGTATCCGTGTCGGTCTCTTAGTGGTGTTGCGTTAGACCAAAGAGAAATCTTTCCTGCATATCTCCTCGTTGAATCTTCTGTGAGCGAAGAAGAAGGACATAATCTTACAATTGGGCGCGGGCTAGATGCAAGATCGTGGCATATGCCTTTGACGAATCCATTGCAACTATTGCCATGACAACGCTCTAATCACAGGCCAGGAGTATATAGAACGATTGATCAACTTGTCGGCAAGATCAAAGATCGGAGGCGATCCATCTTGGTCTAACTCTAATAAAACACTAACATTATTATGCCGTAGTCTTTTTATTAATATCTTACTCGCGATAGTACTTTTGCAGAAATGCAGATTGTAAATATACTTGTTCATATATATCCTCTGTCCAAGATATAAGCATTAAGATTACATTACATCTGTGAATTACGTTATGTAAATAATAACCGTGTCTAATTTCGTTTAACAATGACGCTTTATATGAAACATGAGAATTAAAGAAGGCGCAAGATTATAACCGTTGAAAAATTATATAAATATAATCATTAATTATTAAACAATACATAAAACAATTCGTATCTTTCACGATCAGGCAAAGAAGAAACTATAATTTTTGAAAGTTCATTTTAAACTGGAAATACGGTATGAAGAATGATCTTATTGTCATACTTCATTATCGAATAGCTCAAACAATACATCGAAAGGGGAGATCGACGAGCTAGGGAAGGCAGAGAGGCAGGGGAATGAAACTAATCTCTCGTGCACAGTTTCAATACTTTATTCGTATAATTTCGTAATTATGGCATTATACCTATGTATTTACAACCGTTCCCGATTTCAGAGGAGTTTTGTAATGCGTCCATAATGCATGCGTGCACCACGGCACTCGCATCTGAATGCGCAGCGTTCTCCCTCTGAACGTTTTTGCTTTTTTTCTCTTTTCTTTTTTCTTTTTTTTTTTCTTCTCTCGCAAGGTTAACGCGGAAATGTATCATCTTTGAAGCTGACGAAAACACTATTTTAATATTTTAACCGATATGGCAAACTCAGTTTGTCTCTGTCTCTCTGCAGTGTCGCGATCAGACGCCTTATAACAATATGTGAATGTATTTTATGTACTAAGCTCTACTGTTCTCCGATTGCTGTAAAATCGCATAAATATAAAAAAATAGTCGTTTCACTCAGCTCCGATTATCCCTGTAGACTGTAACGGTAAACTATATTACCAGGCGGAAATAATAACGACAGTCGCGATTGAGCGCCCAGCTCGGGATATACAACCTCTGAGAATGCGAATCATAACGAAACGGGGATCCTCTCTGCTTTGACGTGTAGAAAATCTAAATGCATCGCATATACATGCCTATCCCGTATTTATCCGTTATCTATCTTTCTTTTTCCTCCTCCCCCTCCTCTTTTTTTTCCTTTCTTTCTTTTTTGTATAACTTGGAATAGAACGAGTCGCTCGGCTGACTTCGATCCCGTGTAACCTTCGAGGTTAGGTATGGCGGAGTGGAAGGAAGGGAGTGGGAGGTAGGGTGAAGGTGGGAGTGGGAGTAGAGATAGAGCGCGATCGCGGCTCGCCTCTGTGCTATGAGACCGGACGTGATCGAGTGCAAGTGCAACGCCTCTATTTCGCACTTTTTGCATTTGATTCGCTGGCGATTCGAACATAGACATATGTTTTATGTCACAGCATCGCTCGTAGTATCCCAAACCGGATATTAGCTGGGGAATCTATATCCGTTTGAATCCTCCGTTCGAAGCTGTTTTGCTTTCTTCCGCGACGATCCGAGCGGTGCCGGTTTGCGCGAAGCGATTCGCTCGACGACGCATTCTCACTCGATCGCGATCAGCCTGCCTTCCGCGCGTGTTACGTATCTTTTGTACATACGCATGTCGTAGAAATTCGCAGCCAGCCGATAAGAAAAGCTCGTCCACTCGTCCCGTGTAACGGCGCAACATGGCTTATATATTAACGCACACCCTTTCGTTTCTGTCTGTTTGTCACGAGCTCGCGCTAGCAATACTTCGCTGCCTAATTATAGTGCACTCGTACGTATGTCTGTACAATGTAAAATATAATTCCATCTAGCTATGGTAATTCATTAGATACAGCTTCGAGTGAGCCTTCATCATTGTTCTCCGCCTTTCATTTATTGTTGTCGTTCATTCGATAGCAGCGGCATCCCGATAACGCTTCTTCTCTCGTGTCTTCCTATATCGATAGGCGTAATACGCGTAGCAGCCTCCAGGTTTGTTTATCAAATATTTAACAGCAATTTGTTTAGGATTACTTATGTCTAAATCATTACACGCACACTCATTGATCACTCATGTATGTTTCTCAAAAGCATCTTTGAGACACGCGGAATGCTCACGAAAGAAGATACTTCACGCTTCTTTCCTGGAACGATAATTTCTAACGCACTTCTCGATAGCGGGAATAAATAACGCAGTGGCAATTCCAACGTTCTTGTAACAATTTGCCGTAACATTCGACGAAAGAGAGAGAGAGAGAGAGAGAGAGAGAGAGAGAGAGAGAGAGAGAGAGAGGGRGGGRGGGGGRGGGGGAGGGAGAGATGCGAAATGTCTTTAGTTAAAGGTTGTGCAGCAGAGTAGAAATTAAATTCGCAAGAAATCGTCGCAGTTTGACATTCGCTGCCCTCTCCTTGAGTTATATGACGAAATTTTGTTGCATTTGTTGATAATTGATATCAATGTAACTTAAATGAAGCGTCTAGAGCCGTCGATATCCGAATAATTTATTTTTCCCTATGTTTCTGGGTTTTTTATTCTTGGATCTCTAATTTAAGCGTGGATGTTCAAGCGCGTTTCTGTCCAAATTTACGGAAGCGAGATCGCTTTCTCTCCTGTGAGAAATAAAAATATTATCTTATCTAACATTCCACATCGCGGCTTCATAAACTGTTAGCCGTAAGTTCCGAACATCAAGGAGCATCTTCTTTTCGTTTTCCTCGACGTTGCGATGATAAATTTTTCGACTTGACGATCGCTGAAAAATCTCCTGTCTCGTTTCTCACGCTTATTTGAAAATGGAAAGCAAGGAGCAAGCGATTGAATGTAATTATGTATCCATAAATTTCGAATAGAGTCGATCCGTTCCAGCGCTCATCCGCAATTTTATTTTTAAATCTGATATAAGCGCATAAGTCGTAGAGTAATAATACTGCTCGCTACATATATCTTTATAGAAGTTACTTTTATCATAATGTATAAACATTAGTCCTTGGTACATCGAAGGATATGCAGACAGAGAATTAAAGGGCAGTGATAACAATATGCTTGGGATTTCCTGATAAAAAGCGTCGCGAATCTGTCACCGAGAGATAAGAAAAGAGGGAGAAGAAGAAGAAAAAAAAAATTGGGGTTTTCAATCGCGAAGATACCGACTTCGCGCCGTTATCGCGCCGAGGGAGATTCTACTTGTAGAGATTTGCGTCCTGCAAGGAATTCCGATCGTCAGATTAATCTGCGAACGACGAAAGGCGTAACGTCTTGGATTGAGGAAACAATTTTGCGGGACATCGTTGTCGTCAATATATCGTTACTTGTCCAAATGGGACGTAAGTATGTACAGAATCAATTTGCACGTCGACTCGATTATTTGTAGTGTCTACAAGTGTCCTCGGAAGATATGAGCAAGAGTGAGTAATCACAAGTCTAACGAGGGAATCAAGAGGAGAGAAAGAGAGAGTTGAGTAAAGCGTAAAGAGTAATCCGTGCAGAATGGATCGCGATGATAAAGCGACATTTCTTTCTCCTTTCTACGCTTCGATGACGATGAGTTCAAGCATCCGTGCGATCAAAGATTAAAAGAGACATGCTCTAGGCATGCATAGGTAGAATTGTCTATGTTGGGCCGTTTTAGCCGAGTATGCAACTACTGATCGAAGAAAGTTAATCGAACGTACACAAGTACGGCTGAATGTACGAAAATACGAATGACCCACAAGATCGGATCTAATCCGGGATTTAATGAATGAACTCCTCTAATATCTTGACCTCGCAAAGATTCAAGTTGGATGAAAGCAGAGCGAATTGGATTAGATCACTTGAATTAGAACGTAACGAGAAACTTCCTGATGGAATTACCGTGAATCGATAGCCGGTTGTTTTCAATAACAATAAGCGAATAATCGATCGATCACGGAGCCTGGAGAATTCTGATCGATATACGTTAATCGCTTCCCTGAGGATTGTTACTTCGAGATACGCGCAACCGATCCTGAGATCTCGTAGAACACCGGTAGCGCTGAGATGCGTACGTTAGGAGAACAAGGGAATTGCGATTTACGAAATGTTTGAGAGCACATTACGACAATCGGACTATCTTATCTTTCTTGCGGCTTTGATCAATCGCTATGCGATTGTGACAGTGCTGACCGGCCACCGGTAAAGCACTGTTCTCATTCTCAAGTGTCAGAGGTAGCTCACTGTTTCTCATCACTCCGCTGACACGTCCAGAATGTGTCGCGCGAGAGTAATGCGATATCCTCGGTTGTTTGTTACAGAAAAATATACAGGAGGTCTACAAAGTGCTTCTTACCGTATCAATAACTGCTCTCTCGTATCAATAACTATATATAATGATGTCGTATCGTGTTTAATTAATTTAATCAATAATTTAATTACTGACATGTCGGTCAGTTAAACGATTGACGTATCAGTTAAAAAGAAAATGAAATTACGCGTTTCCTTGGCGGACGTTGAATTCATTCGTAAGAAATATTCAACAAGTGCATTCATCTCTAGTATCTCTGCAATATTTAACTCGTTCTCGGACACGTGAATTTCTGAATGTTTAACCAATATACGCACTCTCTATCTTCCCGTTTGCTCCTGAAATATCTGTTTCTCCCAATCGCGCCTTCTCTTACACTTTACGTATCTAAAATAAAACAAAACGGATCTATTACAAAGGGCTGTGACGAGCGCTCGAAGGTCGGGCGGAAGCAACGCTTCAGGAACTGAACATGTCGCCGCGTTTTAGATTAGACAGCTTAAATGCTATGCTCCCCTTTCTTATTTATTGCTTCTTTTCCCGCGAAAGGAACTCTTTCCTGGGTCTCGTCTCGTCGCGTCTTCGTCGCGCGGCTTGTTATTACTATTAACCGTGTTAATTGTAACAGCGCTGATCGCTTCTTACTCGCTGAAAGCGATTGCCGAAATACAAAAAATATAAAGTAACTCGTGATTAGTCTTAAGATAACATTGTTACGACTTCAGTCGCTCTCGTTACATCGACGCTATAAAAGCTTCAAGAGGAGAGATTGTTAACGGATATTTAACGGACAAATAAGATTCTTGATTTCTCCTCAAGCGTCTTTCAAGCAGGATATTTTTCTAGATACAACGCTATTATGGCAAAATTATTAGCGAAATTATGAAGAATACGTAAAGGGAATGTGTAATTAGAATATAAGATCGCAGATCTTCCATCTGTAATAACAGATTGATATTAACGTACCACAAAATATTATAATAGAAACAAAATAGAAATGAGATAATCTTGTGCCTGTGTGTGCGCTAGTAGATACTTTCCTTATAAACAATTTGTGGAAAAAACTATTATTAAAATATGATATTGATATTAACAATTAATCATATCAATGTAAACCCAATGTAACGGGATGATGAAATCGTCCTCGAAATTGTAGTATATTTTTGTTTGATCCTTCAGTCGAGTAGGTTTTAAAAAATCTTTATTATCATCAACTACGTCAACGATTAACCTTGTTAATAGTAATACTAAGTTAACAACACATAGTTATATACAAGATGCTGGAAAGTATCATTGTTACCTTCAATTTCTTGCAGATATCAAATCACGTACGAGAATCGGATGAATGTTTTTTAAAACGTTCGCTCGTAATCCATTTAAATAGAAATTCAAATACGTCTCTTTTGTCCTTTAACAGAAATCCTGCCGCATTATTCCTTCAATCTCAAATTTTTTTAGTGCACAAAGCTTCCACAAAACTTCGTTTCACAAAACGAAGGGATAAAGTGCCCGTTATTACAAAATTATTGAGTCAAATTAATCAAATTAGAAGACAATGTTAAAATTTAACTAACCAGGGAAGAAATATCACTTTCGAATTCGTGGTCGGAGGAAGGTCATCGATATTCAAGTCATCTTGTATAAAATCGAGCGTACCGTGATCTTAATTAGGAGGAAACGATGCAACTTGATAGAAATGCAATTCGACGCGCATTCGCAATTAATGTTTGACATTATTATACGACGGCCGGACGTTACCTAACTCCGACGATAAATACACTGCATTCACACCCTGTATTTATGTATAAGCATATTTGCGTATGCTAAATATCACCTATTCGTTAAGTTTGTCCCTTTCCTCGGATTACTTATAGATACTTTCCGCATGTATAAGATTAAGTTATATACAATTACGCGGTTCGAGCATAATTTATTAAATGTAGAATATCGATTTATTGTAATCGACAGTATATGCACAGTTGCTACATACATTGACCGATTGGAATTAGCGGAAAAAAAACCGAAGAGATTTAAAATCTCTCCCGATCGCTTTCGTCCGTACTTGAAAGAAGGAAATGTCCCTAGATTGGATTGTTTATATACAAGGAGAAAATAAATATTATAAGGTTTTCTATAACTTTGAGCTATTCGGAAATATGAATGTAACGTTGTAGAAATAAGATCACGTAATTAAGATTATTCAAGATTCAATAAGTGCACACCTTTTGATATTCCACATTGAATACTCTATACTCGAATTCTTCGAACGTGCCTCTTATCGTGTGTTCTTCGCTCGAAACAGACTTTAATAAAATCTATTTAATTCGTCAAACAATTTACATGCATAACATAATCAGTAAGTATATGTGTCATATACATATACATATATATATAGACATATATATATATATATATATATATATATATATATATATAATCTTTTCCTTGCTTTCCTATACAACAATGAATGTGTACGAATAGGATAGAATAGAATCACTCGATTGCGCCGATATTTTTTTCACCCTAGAACGTTTCACTTCCAACATCTTGTTCTCGCGAAAAGCAACATCAAGAATGAAATGCATTCGGTTTCTCCTATTGTAAACATATGTAACGCGTGAATGAATCAATGTCTAGATATTCTAGATATTCAATAAACTAACGAAATTTTGTACTAAATATTACATACTTGATTTATCTTTTAACATATTAATATTGATAGAAAAAATAAATCCATTTAAATAGAGATTTAAATTCGTCTCTTTTGTTTTTTAAGACATAATCATGCAATAATCAAGAATGCACGATATTATCTTTTCTATAACGATTTTTTAGCTTTATATTTAAAATTAATGGATATATATACACACACAATATAAAGTATCGTATCGTATAAAGTATCGTATCTATATCTCTCTCTTCTGTATGTTAAATTAGTAAGTAGATTAAACGATTAGCAGGCAAAACGATTTTTCTTAGAGATAATCAATTTTTCTAGAACTTTATAACATCTATAAAATCTTCCAGCAATAAACAATATGAAGAAACACGATTCTTACTTTTATATCTAAAATAGCTTGTTTCCTAGCTAAAAGATCATACGAGTGACTCAAATAACATCTCATCTAACTCTTAATGGATAAAGATAATAAATAAAGATAATCTAACGATAAATAGATAAATATGAAATAATTTTGCGAGACCAAAATCAATTTATGCTCTTCACTCGATACATTCTCACACAACAGGAGTCCTGTTCGCGAGAGAATGTTGGAAGTAAAATCCACGAAATAACAAAATGGTATCATCGATGCAAGTTGAATCTCCGAGACTCATCGGAATCAGTCATTGCTAATATCACCTTCGGCGTTTTTATCGTTACTCTTAGCACAACCCTCACATTCGCTTCTTCTTTCTATTCCACCTCGAGAAATTATTTTGGACTGAAATAAAAACTGCCCCATGTTGAACGCTCATCATTTATGTATATCGAATCCTCGGAATCGTTTTCTTTTCTGCCCGCTCTTAAGTTACTAATTACAACATGCGCGAATGAGAGGATCGAACAATCTCACGAGCATCATTCACGATTGTGACTTGAAAAAATCTACAATAAGTGAGAAAAGAAAAAACGTTCTTTGGAGAGATTTGCAATCGATGCTCGATATTCGATTCTCGATCTTAAGACTTCGCGCCGAGGAAACAAGAGGAGCAACGCTGGATCGCCGGTCGATGTGCTCGCCTTAGAATCTTTTCGTAGGAGCAAGTGGCTCGAGATATCTTTCTAAGCGTAGAACCGTGACTCACGGCATTAGAATTAAATTGTTCGATTTGCATTAGAATTAAAAAGAGAATTTTTCTAAGTTCTAATCAAGCATGGTTCCTATCGATGCCTCGTCGTCACGATCATCCAAACACGCACGTGTTCTTCCCAACTCATTGGAAAGACATGACTTATCGATCTCTAGTTCAAAACGAGTCTTCTAAAGAAAACTTTAGGAAACGCGCTTCATTAACGATCTTTCAATTCTAATTTCAATCGCCAATCGACCTTGCATGCGCTCTCTAGACCTTTTCTCAGAGAGAAAAGAGAGGAGTTTCATTCGTATGCGGTGTATCGGTTCTACTCATGAAAGCATCGCGAAGATTGATTTTTCTGAACTTTCTCTCTCTCGAAAGATTTTCTTCGGAGGATCGCGCGCGCTTTTCCACCGTGCAACGAAGGGTTCAAGACAGAGGAACCTCCGCTTCCCGATTGTTCTCTTGTTCGCTCGCGTATCGATATCTTCGAGGCACATCCTTGGTGATTCGAGTTTCGCAGCTTCTTCGATAAGCAGAACGCAGAAGAAGCACTCCCTTTTGGGAGTGCTCGATTGGACAGTGCACACGCGCTTCTCGCACGATCGATCGATCAATCCACGAGAATCTCCACCGCTCCTTCTCCTTCTCGATCTTTTCCAACGATGAGAAACGCAAGATGACGAAAGATATGAGCGTGTCGGCCACATCCGGATTTCCATGTACAAACTTCCGGAACACAGTAACCGTGTCCTGTCGCACGGAGAGTGCTTCCCTTAAACGTACCACTCCTTAATGTCTATTAGTTCTCGCTTCTTGTTGGCTTTGCTGCCATTGGCGCCGTTCTTTAGGGCGCCGTTGAACGGTTGACCGGAACCCGCGGCGCCCAACAAGGCGGCGTTCGGATCCTGACAGAAGGTTTTCGTCTCGTCCACCTTGTAGCTAGTCTCCGGCCGATTCTTGAATTTGAGAATTATGAGTATGATGAGGACTATCGCTATCAGCGCAGCGGCTATGATGCCGATTATGAGCGCTGCGTTCTCGGCCGCTTCGGAAGTGATCCGTTTGTTATTGTTGTTATTGTTTTTGGGCGGAGTAGGCATTGGGGGATACATCGGCGGTGGTGGAGGCGGCGGCGGCTCCGTCATTTCCGTCGTGGTCGTCTGAGTTGTCACGGTTGTCGCCCGATGCGTCACGACGCTGCTGCTAAAAACGTGAAACAACAATCAGTTGATTATTACTAGAAGAGCAGCGAGAATAATTTATTAAGATAATAAGGTGTCTGAGAGATACCGTTTTTCTAAATGAAACTAAATGAAGGTGCATTTGGTAAATTATTTTGTCTCTTTGATGATATTTATGGGAGAATCTCCAGAGACAAGATCTAATTTGTTAACCATACGCGAACGAGACCGGAAATTAAAAAAATAGCGAGATAAGAGGAAAGCGATCGTTTTAGCAACATTATCGCATGAGTTCTTAATACTTAATTAGAAATGCTTAAATGAATTTCGACACGTCCTTTGCAAGAAAAGATTCCCTAAGCTTCTCTCTGTACGGACATAATATATCGATAATGATGTAATTAATGCGGGCATAATTTGAATTGCGATTGCCATACTTTCCGGTATATTCAAATTCAACGCCTCAAATGGAGCACGCATTTTTCTGTCGTATAATTAACGGAGTCGCTGCACATGCCGAGTAATCGCGGATAATTGCGGTATCGCGATTGGCGATTATCGTTGCTGACAGATACACGCACCTGCCATGACTGGTTTCGAGGTCTGTGGTTGACACATTGTATTGGACGGAGACGGTGATGACGTCGTGATTCAACGTTGTCGACGACGCTGAGGACGTCTGTGTGCTGATGTGGCTCGTCGAGTATTCTCGAGGCGTTGTGTATGTCACCGAGCTGATGTCTGTGACAGAACGAGAAAAAATTTCGTTAGCAGGAAGCCGCTTCACTCCTGCGCGATCTGAGCGAAAAAGTTGATCCAGGGAAAGAGAGAGAGAGAGAGAGAGAGAGAGAGAAAGAGAGAGAGAGAGAGAGAGAGAGAGAGGGAGGAATGGAAGACTGAATGAAAGTAAAAGGGATGGATTGAACGCAAAACGTGGCGGACGGCAATATTTACGCGTGCGTGGGCCATCGATATTCACGCGTGCGTAAGTAAGATCGCGAGCAATCAGGACCGAGCGATCCTGAATGTGCAACCAGGAGCGTATGTTTATCGCGCAAGCTGTAACATTCCGAGAATGTTATGTCTCTCCAATTTGTGAAGAAAACGGACAGGAATGTCCGTAAGAGGAAAAAGGATTTTTAAAGACGGAACAATTTGAACAACTTTCACAATGAAAATTAATTTCATAGAATGGGGTAATGGAGTAATGGAGTATGCTTTCATCCATCGCTATCCCAATACTTATCGCCTAGAATAAGCACAAGTTGTAGAACAAAGTAATTTTTTTCTGAAATAGATATCGAGATGTAAATAATCTTGTACATTACATGTGTATAATTGCAAAGAGAATTTTAAGAGCCAATACGACGTTTTCTCGCAATTACTTGTTTGCAATTAATTTCAGACAAGCTTTAAAACGATTTTATGAATGACGACAATAATGTTAAAAGAAATTGGAAATGTAGGGAGAAGAACGGAAAACGAGCATCGAGAAATAGTAGCGGGATTTCGGGCTCAGATATCGATCTTTGGCAATCGGAAATAATCATAAAGACTGCTTTACAATCGCGCAGCAAACTTCCAAACTCTCCAAACGCACGCAGACACGTACAAGAGGAAAAGTGCCACGCACGAAGTGACAAAGCTATAAATATCTCAACTTCGATCAAGCGCGAAAACGGGCTTCAAAATTCAAACGTGTTCGAGTATACACACGATTTCGTAGAATTAACGACAGTGCGCCTGTTCGACGCCACGGCGAAGCAACAATCGCGACTGAAGGGGGTCTTCATCACTGCCAGCAGGGTGGTGCTATTTTCATGGGCGACGTAATAGTGCGCGCGTCACGGAAAGTCATTGCAAACGAAGAGGAGAACGCCCACATTGAAGGTATATCCGTAACAGGGTATTCTTTATTATTAAAGCTGACGATTCGGAACGACAAAATCGATAGATGGTTTTTAGGGGAAACATTTTTCATCCGCTAAGTGATTCGAATCAACGTCTCGCTTTATGTCCTTCGTTCGTCCAGCATTGAGCGATAACTGCTGATATATTTATCAGCTAATTGAAAACTTGTGCATGCACCTGTGCGTATAATAATCTACAGATCCGAAAGAATGCTGACGTAGCGGCATTCGAGAGATCTATAACAGTATTAGTTTCACAACTTTTTAATAAATAAATAAATAAATAGAGTTTAAAGGGAAATAAAAAAAAAATAAAATTCGAGTACGAGAACTTACATATCGAACGTCATTCTTTGTTATCTTACAGCTCTTCATAAAATGAATTTCATTTAAATCTTTATCGATCCAGAATCTCATCATATAAATTTACTTCAAATCGTTGAAGATTTCTTCGATCTTCTTAAATGCTTCAAAGAAACGTAGAGAAATCACGCGCTTAAAGCTCGTATAACATGAACTGCTTTACGATACAATAATTGATGCATTTGCATAATAAATGTAAACGACATTTTCTGGAACAATAAATGTAGTTCAATCGCGTGTGTGAAAATAATAAACGTAGCAATTGAACGTAGCAATAGAACCCTTCATGTCATCGCACAAAATGCTGTTCCTTCTCTAATATTGAGTTAAGAAGCCATTATCGCGTTCCAAGCTATAATTTTAAAATGAACATCAAGCAGGATCACAAACCAGTGGCTGAAGTGACAAAGATCTCTTCTGTTGTTTTGAGATCGCCGGAGCCCTCCTCGCAATCTTCCTCGTCGTCGCAAGATGGACGCTCCTGCATGTTTTCTTTATGCGGCTTTGGTCTTAATGTCGTCGGCAATCGCGTAGGCGCCACGTATACTGGCGTAATGATATCATCTGAAAGTAGAAGTGACGTTTGAGAGAAGCAAGAGAAGAAGTGGAAAATGGAAATTATCGAATAATGGCAAATTGTACTTGGAGCAATATAGTAGTAATGTGCTTTTGGTTTAAAAGAGAATTGTGAGAATATGTTCGAGTGCATACTCGGTATCTCAATGCAGGCCATTGTATGTTAATTAATAATTCGGGATAATTGAAGATAAGAGTTATCGTTTTTCAAACTATTGATCGTTCCTGACGTGTCGACAAGTGAACTCTTTAAAAATATACGATTGCATCGAAAATCTTTTCGCACGCTATGTCGCATACGATCGCAAGCATGCAACGTGGTAATGCTTGGATTATCTTGATCTGTTTAAGATAATGCTGTTAATACAGTTTTTAATCGGACGGGGAATATTTTCGAGCAGGACCTCAGTGCGCCGCAAGAGGTTCGCTGGACAGAGAAAAGAGGGGCTGTTGGACTTTCTCCAGCCGGCAACTCTCTTAAATATGTAAATGAATCGAAGATACAACCGGGCGAACATGAAGACGAAAAGGTAACATGCCAGGCCTGCGTGCATACGAGGAAATATATGATGTTCTCTCTCTTTCTCTCACGTGATGGTATGAGAGTAAGCAAGAGATATCACGCAACAGTTTTGACAAGTGATAATCATGTTTTATAAGAATTTTCATGTACCGTAAAAGCTTGCAAAGAATCTCAAAGTTTATGTTCGAGTTGTCTAATCTTTATACTTAATAAAATAAGAACATCTATATATATATATACATATAATATTCTTACTATTCTTATAATATGCATACATTATACGTTCTCTTTTTTTATTTCTCCTTTTATCTTGATGCAAACAAATTTTTCAAATCATGTTAGATCGAGGAATAGAACGGCTCGTTGAGAATTACTGTTTGTCGGTAAGGTGGAAAAAGATCAAAACATGGTGTACCTTAAGATTTACAGAAAAGAGTTTAATTTAAATAAATTAAAAATACATCGATTTCAAAATGTCTATGAAATTAAAGAGATTTCGTTGCATTACGACGAGTAAAGATTCCTCTTTATATAATTAAAGATGTTAGCAAAAAGATTTGCTGATAATAATATTTGCAAACAGATTTCTACGTATATTTCTGCAAAAAATTATTAGTTAAAGAGTTATTTGCAAGAATACAGCTCTCTCCAGAATACGCGGATAATTTACTATTTAAATAATTTTGTTCTTTTATAAAGCCTGATTGTTGAGATTAGCCACGAAGAAGGAAGATGTCTAGAATAGACAAACAACAAAAAGTTTTGTTGGAATTGTCAAAACACGATACCGGTACCTGCCTAATCGTACATGAGTTGCCTTTTTTAGCAGATTGAACAATCTTCATGCATCATCATCAGAATGCTTATCGATCCATCGGTCTTTTGCTGGTAGATATTGCAAACGGTATAGCAGGTTACTTTTTTATAGGAAACGATGAGTATTCCCGAGAAAATTATATTTTGCAAAGAACTCTTGAAATAAAAGTTTTTTGAGATTTTTTTTAATTATGTACAAAGTAATCTTTAATTTTATTTCTTTCCATTTTATTTCAGGACATCAAATGTGCATATATATTATACGTATATATATATATATATGTATGTATGTATGTATCTATGTATATGCTCGATAATTAAAATAATGCGTATAACAATTAATAATTATTAACAGCAGGCGCATAAGCCTCGCGCATAAGAGCGGATAAGAAATTTCTTCATGAGAATACAATTCGAATTACTTACGTTTCTATAAATATTACTTACACTTACCGGAGCCAGGTTCATAAACTGGAGTGCATTCTTCGTCCTCGTCATCGCCTGAGCAACCGCTTCCGGCACCGGAAAATATAAGATCGTCCATGACACCAGGGAAGCCGGATGCAGGTGTCTGCACGAATAAAAGTAATTAATTCGTTACAGAAATATTTTATCCCAGTTGCTTCGTTTCTTTATTTTTTGCAACTATTTTCATCATACATTAAGCTAAACTTTGTAATGTTGTGGTACCTATAGAATGTTCGGAAATTACTAGATTATATTTCTAATGTCATGAGCGGAAGAATATTCATCGCCTGTCATTGATCCATGCTACAGACTTGTATGCAACATATATGATGGTAAGAAAAAAAATAAATTTTTTCATAATCAATATGTAATTCGAGGAAAAGTATCTTGTCCTTTTCGAAAAGATATAGTAGACTGGGTGAAGAAAGAGTGTGAAGCTTTACGAAAAATACAATTGAATACTCTTCTCTTTATTATTAAAAGATTTACCTGTTGCATTCTTTGTAATGGCGCTGCACGATCAATGAGATTTCCAGCTGGCATAAGCTGCACGTCTCCTCTAGTTATAACTTTTCCATCTTTGGCTGCCGCTAATTCTAAGACTTTCGCACCATTAACGACCAATCCAGCTATTACGCCCAAGAATGGTCGTTCGACTCTGCCCTTGCTGCGATTCCATCGGCCACCCACTTGGATAGTGGATTGACTATTGAACACAGTTAATTGATGACCTATTGAGATACAGAAATCTGAATTTATTTTCATGAATTTCTTGATCTCGCCTATTATTAATTATTACAAGCTATTCATTCTTTCTAGTCCCATTATAATATTAAATTCTTCGAAATATCGTAACAGTTTAACGTACATAGACATTTCAGCCTTTTAGCAAAGCTTCAATCTATCAAATATATGTTGTACGTATAATATTATATATCTTGTAATTTCATTAGCTATAATTTATGATTAATGATTCGATCATTACAAATTCGATCATTACGAACATAGTAATAAATATTTAACGAGTGGTCCGACTTATCATGCCAATGAATCATGCCATGAATGTGCTTAACTTACTTTACGTAATTAGAAAGTGATTCGGTATATCAATATTTTATATTAACCCTTTCGTTCCGGCACACCGGTGCGCGAATGCGCTTTTTTTATACGTAGAATTCCGCTGCGAGAGTCCATTTTGTAAATATAGCGAAGTATATGTAGTCTGATAAAGTAATTGCCTAAATGTTAAATTAAAAATGGAATTTAAGTTAAGACCATCGTTATTTTAACCGTGTCTCATTATTTCAATTTATACATTTTTGACATTAATGAAAATAATTTAGCATTAATAACGATAGTATCGATAATATTTCTAATATAGCGTGATAAATTTTATAGCATTGAAAACACACAAATCAATATCGCAATCCTCACTATTGTCTCCTTTCATGTTTTTTATCGTTCTTACTACGCATCTTCGATTTTGATTTTCTCGTGATGCATAAATACACATACAAATCGAGAGAAAGTGCTTTGCGTCGGTCACTTTGTTATCATGAAACGCCAAATTTTCATTGTATTTTTCATATTTCTTTGATTAATAAACTAAATTAATTATCAACTAAACTATAATTAATAAACTAATTAATCAACTAAAAATTTATCATTAATGTAGATTTGTTTTATGTTTATAGATTGCACACGCGAATATCTAAGCGAGAAAAAGTATTTGCGGTATTACTTTAAGAAACTCTTGGGATTGGCTCGGCAGTACTTTTGTGAAAGGTTCGGTTACTTCCCGTAAATTTTGCAGTATTCATTATTGAAAACCAAAAGATATTAATATATTAATTAATATTAATTAATATACATCTTCGTCGATTGTTTTATTGTTAAAAGATTTTATTAAGACATTTTCTTCCAATTTTTCTAATTATTCTTTTTTCCTCGAGATTCCCTTTTCGTTTTCCCTTTTAAGACTAAATTCTCATCCGGTTTACAATTTTTGAAAAGCTAGAAAAAGATTTACAAATCGATTTTCGTAACGCATCCAATTACATGTAAATATATAATATATTTCATGTTGTACTTATTCTTTTCTACATTTAGTGCAAATTATAACAGAACAACATTATTTTCTCGCTGAAACAGTAAACTTGTTTTTGGTAGTTTTATTACAAGGCCAGTCCCGATGGTACTGCAATATCGGATTGACCTATGGCAGGGGGAAGCAAGCCTCGTTCCCCTACCTGTTTTCAAAAAGCAGTTTAATATACTGAACCTCCTATGGAGGTTGTATCAGATATTAAGCTGATAAGAACAGATACTACACATTTGATCTTAGCTCAAAGAGCCGAGAAGCGATGCGGAGTTAATCGTTCATCTTCTTTAGATATAGATTGAAGCAGGTTTCGTCTTCGAGAACACTATACACTGCATACCAGCAAACGGAAGAACTACCATCAATTTCGAGTATTCGCACACTTCCCTTTTTTCGTCATAAAGATTTGGTTTTCAGCTATTTTTACAACGCCTTATTTCGAAACAAAATTTTGTTTCTACTTTTTTTCCAATAGTTCTTCGATAAAATTCTTCTTTACGTTCCATGTACATGCAAAATATTTTTAATGCAATTAAAATGAACAAAAAAGCGTTATTAAATGCACGAGTTCTAGAGTACTCTCGAAAATTCTTTTATTTTTATAACATATAAAGAGCAACTCAATCACCACGTTATACGATATTTAGCAACTGCAATATCGATATTTTTTTAAACGTTTTTTTAAAAAGGACAGAATATATATGAATCTTAAATAATTTTTCTAAACTGGCAAGGGAAAGGCTAAGATTTTTGCATCTTACTTAATAATTGTGTTTAATCCGATTTTCAAAATAAATCTTTGTAATATTAAAAAGAAAAGAAATTGAAAAGTATATTTCGTCTTTTCATTTCTTGTATCTCTCTATGAAATCAATTACATTTTCAGATATACTTATGTGCTTACAAGTTACTCAAAAAATAACTCGTTTGCTATTGCATCACGATACATCATTGACATCGCATTTCGATTTGAAGAAGTCCAATAAACTGTATCACTTTACTAGGAAAGCATGAGCACATCGGTTGTAGTTACGATTCCGTCTGATACCCAGTGTCGTATAAAATCTTTGAATAGAGATCTTGACAATTTCGTAACGAATTGAATTAAAATGAGCAATTACGATTGATTATTGATTATTGATATAATATTGATACCGCAAATTTAATATTTATTCCAAGAAATTATTTATTAATCAATACTATTACTCAATAAAAATAAAAGTTCTTCTTAAAAGTCTTAAAAATCGAAGATTAATACGATAAATATATAACATTGGATATTTGACTAATGACAAATTGTTGATAATTCTTTTGTGTATATATATATATATATATATATATATATATATTAATTATATATAAAAGCTATTAAAAGACACAAGGGCATTTACTTCAAGGTCTTTTTTTATTCTTATCTTATCCAGGCTTCTATATTATTATCTGCATTATACGTCTATTTTTATTTATACGCAAGAATAATCGTTAACGTTGCAGTTAACGATTGCAATTAACGATGAAATTCAGTTTCATCGAGCGAAGACCGATGAGAGCAAATTTCGGATGGATTCTCACGGATGCGCTTTGGGAACCGTCCGATTTCACATCGGTTTTACGGTGGGAACAGAGAGCGCTGGGTATGGGAAACATCGATGATTCCCAGGCGATGGTAGGCGACGTTTCCTATACGATGTGAATGTAATCGTAGCACGCGTGCACGTGCACGTACGTTTCAGCCAGCCTGTCGCTCGTCTGGTCACCGTGTGGGGCGAATGCACGCGGAAACTGCGAGTATTTGAATGGTGGTGTTTGAACAAGACCGTTCCTTTTAAACGTTACGTCACATCATTGTGCCTTCGGGCCTACCAAAAGAAATTGATAGGTACGTGGTAACATCGTAGAGGTCCGAAGAACGATCGAGGTTACAGACCAATGTAACAATGTCTTCCTTCTCCCTCCACACGACTCTCTCCGCAAGAGCCCAGCAAGAGCAATACGGGAGGAGACGCAAGGACGTGCTCGACCGGTCGCTGAATCCCGTCTGGTAGGTTTAGAACGACCTTCAGATTCCAAGGCTGTTCCTAGCGCACGAGCGCAGCTTAGCTCAACTACCATCTGGCTATGTTCGCCTGATTCTTCTAAACACGTAACTTAGAACAATTCTAAGCTACGACGATTGCGCGTACTTGATTCGCTCAGAGATGCACGATTCCTAAATCCGGATTTCATTTTCTTTCCTTTTTTGCTTATGCGAATAATGAGAATTTGATGCGAGAGTGAGAAAATTTGATGATCGTATTAGAGTACTACACGTCAGGAGAAACACATGTGATTCATCGTATTTGAACGGGAAATTCTTAGGTGAAAAGTTACTAGGATATTCCTCTTTATGTATCCTAACGAGTTTTCTTTTTATGTTAATGTTAATTTTATGTTAATGCGCATAAACAACATAATCCTCCAAAAGAAGACAGTGCAACGCGACTGATTCTTTCTGATGTAACTGCAACCTTAACATGGATTCAAGACGCGAGAATTCATTCTGCAATCTCGACACGTAGCATTGAACGCGCGCGTTTCCTGCCTTTTCTCACGAATTCCTGGCACGAGCCTGTTCCTACAGGCTGCTCACAGCAGCGTGAGACAGATTGTCCCTGGGGCCAGCCAAGCGATCTGGTTCGGTAGTAGGCTTGCAGCCGAGTGTAAGAGTTTCGCAATGATCCAACTCCGTTCTTGCATATTGCATTGAAAACTAGAATTCATCTAATTCTTAAATCAGATTTAAAACTTGAAACAGGATTTTGTGTATAATGATATTCGCTGTTACAGTGGCAGGAGCGACGCATTCCGATGACCTCTAAATACAGAGAATAAAATATTCCAATTCCGATAATTTTTATTATACTTTTTATACTTGGTATACTTTCTGAAAACAATTGACGAAACAATTTTAAGGCGATACATTTTTCTATACTGCGTAGGATAGTATACAAATATTCGTCGTTGTCTGGAATGCAAATCATCGTTCGACATAATACGATCAAACTATCCAATTAGAAGCTGGAGATGAATAGATCATGATAAAGATTGTGCTTTACGACGGGACATTCAATTCGAGAGGTCGACGATCTACGACACGGCGGGTTAAACGGCTTAAAATGACCAGTACTGAATGGAGAAGACCGTGAAAGAGAAAGACGATACGGTGAGAAGGAGATAAAGCCACGTCCGGGACAAGGCTGACTTCTTAAGCCAATTAGATTGTTCCCACAGGGAACCGTGGGAGAGTTCTCTGGAAACGCAAGAACATGAGATCCAGGATTATCAGGATCTCATCCGCGCTCGGCTTAAATCTGGACATTCATTCAATTTTGACATCATTCGTATACTTACGAATCATCAAACTTATTTTCTTAATATTTAAAATATTTATACAATATTTCGGAATATACTTTGGAATTATTTTATAAAAACATATTTACAAAGTATATGATCGATATTTGTAAAAGTTATTATATGAGAATATTTTTATGATCATAGAATATTTATAACAACTTTTTCATTACAAAATATTTCTAAAAGAAATTTAAAAACTCAAACTTTACTTTTATTGATTAATTGTATTTATTACGTGAACGCTGAACGTGCTAGCAAAAAAATGCGATTTCTCTTTTCTCGTACGAGACATTTTTGTGCTTAAATAATCATTTTGCAGAAAAAGAAATGGTATGTTAGCTCACGTTGTATAAATACACCATCGTATTTCCTCGCTCTAAGGGAATCCCTTTCCCAATGGCATTTAAAATAAGCGTGTCGGATCCTACGGCTCGGGATCGATGGAGGAAATCATTTACCATTCTCACCGTGACCCCCTCCGCTTCTCGTTCTTTTTTTGTATGGCTATATTCAGGCACGTGGAGGAGGGAGAGAAGAAGTCGCCCGCGCGTGAGAACTCCGAGAGGACTCGTGGGAAAACCGTGAAGGTGCGTGGCGCTTCTGATACCAGGACATCATGATAGCCGAACAAGTTCAAGTTCAATGCACTAATACACTCTTGACTGCTCTTTTTATATATCTGAACCCCTTACGGCTCAGGTGGAATCAAGTGGACAAGTGCACGAAATTCTTACATCTTTGAGGAGAGAGCGTATCAATTGTTCGTTGGTTATTTAACATTTCACTTGATCACATGATCACTTGATTCACTTGATGACTTGATTAATGCATAATGTTATTAATATTTATGAATGTGTTATCTCTAGATATTAGATTCCTCGTGCAACTAATGCGATCTGAGAGAAAATTATTTTGTGCAGATGTATTAATATCAATTTAATATCATATTGTTACGTCGATAAAATATCAGTCATGTAATCGCAGCAACTATTAATAGCAAACATATTTTCCTGTTGTTTCGCTGTTGCTTGTGTAAGAAATTGGATGAAGGGTGCTCGAATATTTTTCAATGGATATCTCGTGTATCCCAGAGAGCAGGGCAACAGAAATGTGACAGAAGATGTCAAAACGTCATCGAACGACAAAGTTTTAACAATAATACAATGTTATTCGGGAATGATTAATATATCTCACTTCAAAATAAAATGTGTAAGGACAGAATGCTATTTATTATCACATCGTAACTCATTGAGAGGTGTGAAAAGCATTGTAAATATAAATTAGTACAAGTTTTTGTATCAGGCTAGCAGGAGTACTAGAGTCATCCTTGAAATTCGTGGTCGTGGTTCCTTGGACTAGATATTTGAAGAAAATGATGGGCACACTACGTTACAACTTGCATTCTTATAAGCGGAGGCTTTAGCTTTATCTCTTACATATTTAATTTATTTAATATTTCCTTACTTATGTACCTTCCTTATTTTGATTTAATAAAGTTATATTTACATTCATATATTCGTAAGTTTGTCTTTGCCAGCATCTTCTTCCTTGCTTATCTCATTGTCGGGTAGAAAAAATGCGGTCGTATAATAAACTTCTTGAAATTCATGAACGTATTTTTACGTATATTGAATATCGGGAAGAGATTCGCGTTAAACTCAGAGGTAATTATTTACTTGTTTACCGGTTAGTTGACTCAATCCGGCGACAAATGAAACGTAAAGTGCGAGAAATTCCAACTATTCGTTACGTAATCGGGAACTTTAACTATTTAAAATGTTATACGTAAGCGTTATACATTAATAGAAATTTAATAGTTTTTAACATTTACGATAAGAGAAAAGACCGAAATTATAATCAACGATTCTCTATTCGCAAACGAAGTATTTTATTTCAGACTTACTATGTTACATCGAAAGCATGCGCTAGTGAAAATTTTAAAGCCTCTTCTCATCAGGTAAGTATGTTGTCAAGAAAGTAACGGAATTTAAAATCCTTCTACACACGCTGCAACCACTGTTGTAGATACCAAGTTTATTTTACATCGCTTACACTTGTCCGCTCGTGTGTAATATTAAGCTGCATTGATATCTCTCTTGTTAATGATATGTTAATGGGCGAGTCGAGGTGTGAAGAACGTTGTAAACACAAATTAATTGAACAGCCGATATCAGGAAATCAGAAACTGCCAAGAATGTCGCGAGGAAAGAAATACAATATTCGTGTCAAAGAAAGGGTGTAAACTCTCATCTGCACTGTTGTGCAACTGATTCTGTGACTCCTCTAAAAACCGGTCCGACCTTTTATCGTTCGCTCATTTTCTCTAACGTTATTGGGATTACTATTATTAATATTATAAAATCGTATAAGTGAAGAGAAATTAAGCGTTACCATTTTTTTTATATGTTAGATAGAAGGAATAGGTTGCCAGGAATAAAAAGAACTGTCGCATGTTATAGTGCAGTTAGTGATTAGCTTGTCTGTTAATTAGACTTAGATATATTTCCGCAAGATTGTACATTACAAGATTATACTTTGTGTTTAATTGTACAGTTAAAGCTACGTTCAACAAAAATTTAATCTGCGATTTATTTGTCAAGTTGTGCGACGATAATTTATCTCATCCATATCACTAATTCGAAACTATTCTCGCGAATCACTAATAGTTAAAAATTTATTATTCTTTAATATGAAGAAATACAATCTGTGCGCTTCTCTGAGAAGAAAGCGTGAAGAATAAAATTAAAACGACAAACAAGTTTCGAACAAGAAAGTGATTTATGAGCGGTTTCTCTTCAAGAAAATCAGTCGTGCATGTCATTCTTATTAGGGAAACAGGATATCATGGGAGTATATGGAAAAGATCTCCGTGTTTACTAGGATGCTGAACAACGTTAATCGTTAGCGCGGAAAGATTGAAATTCATATTTATAAAATGCGTCGTCTGGACAGAACATTCTTTCATGTTATATAAAATATATTTAGTACGAGTAATTTTCGAAAATAATTCACGAAATATAACATTTATTACGAAGGAAATATTAGATTGTTGCTAAAAATATTATGCAATAACTCTTATATTCTTCTTGTATAAAAGCTGAAGAAAATAGATAAATTGGTCCCTTCTTAGCGCGCTGACTAATTACGGAGGCGTGATTAATAGGATTACGCAATAACTCACGCCTTGCGGGTGCCTGGCGTCTCGAAGAAGCTTCTTGGCACCGAATGATTCCCTAGTAACCCTGGGAAGATTTGATCTCTCTTCGAAGCTGCTTTCTCACGCCCGTGGGACCCGTTCTTCGATTCCCACGAGCCTAACGGACGGGGCTTTGCCTTTCCAGGAAAAAAAGAAAAAAGGAACGTAGGGATCCATAGTGTCTTCCGAGAACTTTGATATCTCGGATTTTTCAGTAACCACGGGTGGTTGCTCGGCTCATTCAGAATACCGGGCCTAGTAGAAAGTATTTGATAAATGGAGCTTTGCAATTTCCCTACCTTTCATCTCAGTGGAACCCGATTATGTAGATTCGTTATACAGATGTAATACATTGACAAGAAGAGCTATTAATCTCGTGTTAATCTCAAGCCATGCACCGCGACGTCGAGTCGCATATTTATATGAATATAATTTTAACGAAGCTTGATTACGAAACACAGGATTACGGAGAAGACACATCGTATATTGACGCAATCATGCCCGCGGCGATGGGAAAATTCCTTCGATTCTCCACGATATTATGGAAATAGAAAGGCGATCATCTCGAGCAGGTGCTCGAACACTGAAATAATTCTTCGGTGAAGGAATTCTGTCACGTATACGTTTCACAGTGTGAGATCATCTCAGATGAATGACCGTGCTATGGTGTGAATTATTTTGACGCGACATTGAGACCGATCTGCCTCGCTATCGTGCTGGGAATTATCGACACGATATTCCGCAGGTTCAAAGGTCCACGCGTCTATATATCGCGCGCGGAGGGAAGACCGCGAAGGTGGCCCCAAGGTTCGAACCCTCTCACGACCCCTCGGCTGTATCGAAAGACGCCTCCGTGGAGGACGCCGCAGTCCTGCCTTGAGCGTGAGAACGATCCTCGCCCACGGTCAAATTCTGTCGATCGAGTATTAGGGCATCAGGGCCTCGCAGGAAGAAACCTTAACACTCGTTCGACGAGATGCGGAAGAGATACGGAGAGAGCTTGCTGCCGGATAAATAATATGGAAAACGGAACAGCAAAAGCGGAACCAAAATTCGATATTTCGGATTGGCGGTCGTCGGTCGGCCGAGGTTTACGTAATTCAAAGAAGACGTAGCGTATGTGTGTTGTTGCGTGTTGTCTTTTTCATTCTATGCGGATGGGTATTTAACACAAAGTATAATTTCCTCGCGCAGAATCACTATAGAGTCCAAGTTAATTTATCGCGAATTTATCTATCTTCGGTTAAGTTTCTAAATATTTTCAAGTGAGCCTCAAATTCTTGCCGAGATGGAACATTTTGTATATTGCGACCTGCGATGAATCTTTTCTTATATTATTTAAAGCAAGACGTTATGCAAGATAATGAGGATGAAAGAGAGGGCTTGTTACTTTTACATTAAAATGCATCGGTGTTTCCTAAATATGTCTCCTAGAATAGTTGCCAAAGTAATACTACGGAAAGTTTCTTAATTATAGATCAAGATGGATTTCAAACAAGCATTTTTGAATTCCAGGCATTTTGTTTTGAACAGTTTTCTTTTAAAAGATGTATCTCACGTGACATTATATCGTGATGGCATTAATTATCCGATGATAAAACTGCAAGAGAAATATTAATCTGAAAGCAAAAAAGTTGATTCGGATGTAAAATAACTTTGAGATCATTTTGAAGAACAGAAGCATACATGTACAATGGTCTGCTTTCTATGACATTCTTCAGAAAATAATATCATTTTTTATATTTTTATCTTTTATCCCATCTGATTAAAGAAATTATTCAGGATAATAAATAATTAATTTACATCAATTCTTGCAGCAGATATCACGTTTAATTAAAGAATTAAAGAAAGATGAGGATTAATGTGAAATTTACGAATGACACGCGCAACTAGTGGATTATTGCCGTAAGAAAGCTTAAAGAAAGAGTAACGGAACTTATAGAGATGAAAGGGTTGAATTTTCTAGTTCAGTTGATCTACTTAGATACCAGGAAGACAGAACAATCGAGGAATATTCTGGGATATCGCACGAAGATTCTATTATCAACCCTCATTCGTATATTTTCGTGTATAATCGATCTTCATTTTACGCTCATTCCTTTCATCGATAAAATATACAACAAACTATATTTGATAAATTAATAGCGATCAAGAGATCTTTTTTGTTCCTTGGAAAAGATTATATCGAGATTATATCGGTGATTAATATTGATCATGATACTTACTTCTTTCAGAAAAGCTACCTTTTCTGGAGATTTTTATATCTTATTCACATATATTAAAGCAAATTTATGCGTATGCGCGTGTATGAGGATAAATCAACTATGTTTTGTTATTTAACATTTTGAAAAGTGTCGCATAATCCCGACGTTTAACTGTCATGTGTCGTCTGAGCTTTTTTACCGTGAGGATAATATGTAGAGCAAGAAGTGGCATAGGGGTTGAATACTCGCATCTCTGCAAAGAACGTAATGAAAAAAGGCCTGCCACGTGACCTTTTTCATCAGAGATGCATGCAATGCAAGAAGGCTCCGAGGCTCGGCCTGAAGGGATTAGACCAATTAATCACGGAGGAATAATTTGACGGAGTCCGTCCATTGTCGCTGATAACTTTTACGTTTTTTAACGAGCGATGTACGTTCGCGGCATATCAATTATGGCGGCTTGAACGTGAGTTATTAATCATTTCCTCTTTTCTGAAACACGAGCGACGCGACGCGACGCTTGATCTCTCAACGATACTTCTTTAATTAGGTGCACTATCTGGATTAAAGTATCAGCTTATCGGAATAACAAATATGTCACTTTTTAACTTCGCCTCGTGGACTTAGGGATATATCGGAGTTATTCGGCACTTAATGTCTTAAAGTTACCGAGATCGTTACCAATTCACAGTTTTACTTAAATTTTTTTGCATAAAGGAAGCCATTTTTAAGATACGGATAGATAAGATACAAGTCTCATGAGACAGATTTGCCAGATCTCGAAGTATAGCATAACGCATATGTTTCCGCTGTCGTTTGTGTTGATGGTAAGATCGACGATACGTGTGAGGAAGAATAAATAATGTGGCTTGAGGACAGGTGGCCCTCCACACATGAAGCAGAGCAGCAGAAAACGCAAGGAGGATTCCCGTCTGGTTGTAATATGTGACTCACATGGGGTAGAGAGAGGGTGACGATATCGATACCGATATCATCGTTTCCCCTAAAAAGAGTCGAAGCGTCTGAGCTTGCACAAATTTTAGAGGATCGAGACGGTAAAATGGAAGCTCTAACGTAAATGCACACACTGAGAACTCTTTACCTCCACGGCAATCTTTTCATAGCAATATCGCAACAATTACAATGGAATATCGTAGAAAAATGCGATAATAAATGCGATATCTTTGTATACGATACTTTTGATCGATAAATCGGATTAACTTCTCACGATCTAGTTACAAACAAATTAATCGTTAACTAGAAACAGACTTATAGAACGGACTTTTTCTGAAAATTTGTATTATGAAAATTAATCATAAAATATTTGCCGATGTATCTCCGATTTAGTTTGTTAAGTGTTTAAGTCGATTGATAAGATTTATAAATATATAAGTATCTTTAATTAATTTTGAAATATCTTTTAACACACGTATATAGTGTATGCGTATTAATTGGGTAATAATGCGTATCAAATAATTAAGCAGGTAATTGGCCGGTTAATGAGATGCTTGATAGTGCGATCAAATGGTTAAATATCCAAGTTGTAAATCCTATCACTTAAGAACAAGGGAAGCATGAGCGAAAAGAAAGAAGATAAAGAGAATGAGAGAGAGAGAGAGAGAGAGAGAGAGAGAGAGAGAGAGAGAGAGAGAGAGAGAGAGAGAGCGAGAGAGAGAAAGAGAGGCGGAAAGAAAGAATGCGACTGGTTCTTTTTCGACAATATCAGTAAATTATCACATCCACGCTCGTGCGGGATATCTATTACTATTTGATATCTATTACTCACTATAAATTATCTGGATACGTGAAAGTGAAGTAGATTTTCGATATGTATATATATATATATATATATATATATATATGTATACAAATCTTAAAAGATTTGTATCATTAAATGCATTAAATGATAACATATAATATGCATGCGATACATGTCATATGTATAATACATATCACAATACATTGCATGCGCAATATATTATAATATTTGCCATGTAAGATACGAGAGAGACGATGCGAACAGTTGAAAGACTTCTTGTCGGCGATATCAGTTTACTTCAATCAATATACAGATTTATCACTGCTTTTTATACGCAAATTTTTATACGTAAGTTGATCGCGTTTCCTGTCATACATTGTGTATAAAGGTACAAAGATACCTAGAGAATATCCTAAGAATATCGCAGTATCGTATTCGCGATGGATATCTCGCATCTTGCTCTGATATATCCTAATGTTGTGATATTGGTTGAATTTTAAACACGTGTGCGTATTTGTACGAATCCCGCAGTGCGCAAACGACGCTCGCGGGACCGAAGAGCTCGTACACTTATGAAAATACATCGTGCATTAGCCGACGATAAATTTCCGCGGACCCGGAAAACGAGTGCAGCGTGGAATATTACGCCAAATGCCGCATCATAATTAATATCCGTGCGCGAATACGCGAATATGCGGCAATTATACGGCGACGCGGATCCAGTTGCGCAGGACGGTTAGATAAAAAGATGCGATGATCTATGGGATTTCTGGATTTCATTTCAATCGCGGTACAGTTTGTAAGATTTCTTCTTTCAAGCATTTGCTTGATGAAGAAATAAAATGACGTAATAGCGTGAGGTGACACGATGGCGTATAGGAGTGATTATTCTTGTCAAATGATCTTGGAAGATGATCTTAGAAAAATTAATGATCGCGACATATCAATTTACAGTTCGCGGGCACAGATGGTCGTATTAAAATCACATTGGACAAACTGAGAGTTTATCATTCAAAAGTAATTACGCGATGGTGAGTTAATTACATTACGCGTGCAGCGCGTGCCCCGCGAGACAATTTCCGGTGAATGTATAAAGGATAACGTTATGTAATATTAATTGTACACGGAAAATATGTGAATCTCCTGCTTTGTCATTCACTAATTAAAATACGCGGCTCGGAGAGATTCGCGCGGAGATTATCTCTCGTGCATCTTTCCGGGATTAATTTACATTACGCAAGATCAATCGCGTTTATCTGTCACCATGTCGTCATCTGTTTATGTTTTCAATGTCAAATGCCAGAATCGTATTAAATCATATTCAATCGGTATCGTACGGTTGATTTAATTTCGCGTTATTCGTATTTTAAATCTATCGTCGTTGCTTTAATAACCGACTTGCTTCTTGAGAGCATAACTTAATCTGCGTAATTCATACAAAATCTGTCTATATGAAGCAGCATTTATATTATTGAAATATATATATATATACATACATATATATATATATATATATATATATATATATATTTCAATAACAATAACAAATTCTTTCAGACTCAGCCATAAATAATATTCGGATTATTTTCAATTTGCATTCGCTCAATCCGTCGATTAATCGGCGTCACTTCTTACAAGAAAGGAAATAAAAAGAAAAAGAATAATGTACGCAAATGAAAGAAATGAGTGGAGTTGATATAAATGTTGGCTCGAAGTTAGAAAAGCGAAAGCGTTTTTTAAAGGTCAAGTTATCAGGATAACATGTTATACATGGTAATTTCAAAGGCCGCAAGAGTAGACAAACTTAGCTCGCGATCGATGGGACTCTTCGATCACTCGGTTGAGCATCAGGATTTCATCTTATTTTGAGAGAACTTTGAAGAAGCTCAGGCATGCCGTCACACAGAGGAGAGATCTAATTAAAAGTTATAAAAGTATCAGTCGGTTAGGAGAGTGACGGTGGTGGCAGATTCTCTACAATTGTCCCTCGTAATCTTATCATTCGTTGAGTATTTGGGGATGTCAAGTGCTTTATCATCATTCTCCGGAAAGCGTAACGCCGGAACGAATCGGCCGTATTGTGCGTTGATGATTACTGTCATAATATGCATAAAGTAGAAATAGAAAAAAATGTGAAAAATCTAATTATGTAAGTTTAGAAAATCAGGCGAACAGGAAAGATACGTAGGTAGATTCCCAGAGGTTTTTTGGGACCTAACCTGACCCAACCCGGTCTTTTGTAAAACTCACGCAGGTAGCGCAGGTATATCCTTTGTGCATGCACTTTGTAAAGCAATTCATGCTGTCCTCTCAAAGAAAGGATCATTTACTTCTGTCTATTTATATAATATTATTGTATAAAAAATATTATATACATAAGTGTGAGAAAAATTAAAAATAGTGCCAATGACAATAATGTTATAGGCATCGGGAATATGTAATGTAAAAGATTATAATCTCCTTATCCTTTTGAATTTATTATACAAAATCATATTGGGATCTTTTATGAAAGATTATAAACTTAATCGATATAGTCGTGCCTTACTCTATAAAATAAAAAGATTATTTCTCTCTATTTCCCCGATGAGAATCTTCATCGTCATGAACATCTTTGAATCTTTCCTTATTTTGGAAATTAAAATATTACTTAAAGAATTTTATTAGCTAACTAAACTGTCCTTTTTCCTGCTTTCACATTTATACACGCATACTCATACACGTGCATATAAATGTGCATGGTATTTGATTCGATTTTGTATTCAGTCACGAGAAACCATTTTCGGAGAATCGTCCGATAATCTTTCGTCTATTGATTAGTCATGGCCAATGCTCAGATATTTTCCCGTGGGATCAGTAAACGGCCTTCGCTTTCGTAAAAAGGAAGAGAGAAATGATCATGAACGACCGATCACGGCTGTTTCCCATGGCTGGGATAGGTCGTTGGCCGGCGCCACGAAGTTCATAAAAGAGCACATGGAGGCCTTCATTTTCAGTTCGCCGGCGGTTTTCGAACCCTCTGCATCGTTCCGTGAATCGTTTGCTCGATCTGTACTAACGCACTTATAATCTTTTTCTCTTGTGCTACGCTCGAAACGTTACATCCGTTTTACATGTGACTTATTTCACTTTTGCGACAGTATGAATCAATAATCCGATTATCGCGATAAAAAATCTCTCTTGTTTTTCATATAATTTGCATGAGGAAATACGCCAAGTTCCTTCGCCGCGTGCCACTGCCTTTGTTAATGAATAAATATTCCGTTTTCTTATATAAATTTCAATATACGATGATCATTTTAAAAGCATTTTAAAAAATCTTATCGTACACGAAACGATGATAAACGACGATAAACGACAGAACAATTCGTGATAACGATGGTATTTCTTGAAAATTGAGACTCACCCGCCGGATGATTGGACTGTAGATTGTAGTCGTCAACCTGCAGTGTACTGTTTGGTCCGGTTCTGATAAATCTCACCACGTGATATTGGTTGTCGTTAACTTTCACGCCAACTTCACCGATCGGATGGTCATTGGTGCCCATGTTATATACCGCAAAAACATTACCCTCCACCTGCGAATAGATAATTCGTGTCACAGTGTGCATGCATATTCCTTTTTTGGATACTGTCGATATATATTTCATAACATAATAAGTTGTTTATTAATATCACAGTTTCTCCTCGGGGGAAGGGAAGGAAACAAGGCGAATATTTCGATCAGAGAAATACGGATTTGATATTATATTTGACATTATATTGACATATAGGTTTACGCGGCACATCTCTCGAACTAACGCGCTCGAATCTCTCCATTCCATTTTCCAATCAGCGACAAAAGCAATTGTCCACAACATTCGAAAAACTGGCTCGTCGCGTGACGAGAAGCGTCCAATTAACAAATAACAACAAACGTTGTAGACGTTGGCTTATTCCGAGAACCGTCCATTCTTTTTTGATTTCACGCGCCGCGCCAAACTGCCATTGATATACATCGCATACATCGTCGTTAATTTTTTATCTGCGATATCAAACAGGAAATGGAAACGGACAGCCAGGAGAATAGGAAGTTCATATTGATATTGCAGTTTATTATTTTGTTGGAGCGAATAATCGTTACGCCGTGGCGCGTAGATTTAAGAAATAAGAACAAACACAGCCGAGTCAGACAAATCGTAGCGTAAGCACTCGAGGAATTCGGCCGTCGAATTCGAGAAAACGTGTGAAGAGGTTAAACGTTTTGTCAATTAATTAAATTTCCAGTTAAATTATTATTGTACACTTTGTTAAGTGCTGATATCGAAGAACGCGAATAAGAAGTGCAAATATCGGAAGAGCAATTTGGTGAGATTTAGTAATATTAATACGTGTTCCAAAACATTTAATGATATTGCTTGCATAGATTATTAAACAGTTAATTGGAGGAAGAGGAGGAGGAGGAAAGGAAGTAAGATATCAGTCCAATCGTATGTATCGCGTACTAACAATTTCGATCTCAAGATAATCGTTGCTCGATGCAGATTCTATCCTAAGCAGCACAGCATCGTTGACGTTAGTGACGAAACCCAAGGCCACAGTGTCCGTCTTCATTTCCGGTCGACTTTCAGGCGGAAATGTATATGTGATAATTCCTCTTCCAGCCCCAAACTCGTAAGCGATAGCCTCTGCGAAAAGGAAATTTTGGCATTCAAGAAGATTGCATTTCGCCGTTTTGTTTGTTAAATTTTAACGTTCGAATTATCTTGTCTCCAATAATGCCATCTACTAAGTCGAACTAATACGAATGTTCGATTGTCTATTTATACTAAAATATAATATTCGTTACGTTTCCTCGACGAATATCTACTTCTCGACAAGAATGTTCGATTTTATATACGAAAACTATGGATTAATCTTATCCTTTTTCTTTTTTTAATTATGGAATAATCCGATAAAATAGCTGGCTGTAACAATCTTATAATTGCCGTTTTATAATAAAATATTCCGTTTTAATAAAATATATATATTATATTCCATACACGTTATGATTATTCATGTATAAAGTACTGCAAATAAAGAGTATAGTTATGAATAATGCTCATCATGTAAGAGGATTAAAATACAATAAAGCTGTTATGTCGAATGTAAATAAAAGTTACACATTCACATTGATAACTTGAACATTAAATCAATCAATGAATAACTTTAATCATTCTGTCTGTTTCTTTCTCTCTCGTTTTTTTTAAGGAGGGCATCGAAGGATCAGAGTGCGATTACAGGAGAACCAGATAAGACGTTTTTCCATTTTTTTTCCTTTTTTTCCCTTTACCATCGTTACAGGTCGCCCCGATAAAACTTGTCATGTCGCAGTCGCACGTATAGCTGTTCCATTTCTGTACGCATGTGCCGTGATTAGCGCAGAGATCGTGAGTGCATTTCTTGCCAGGGTGCAAGTTAGTATAAATGTCACATCCAGATGTGATGAGGGAACTTGGCACGACCGCATCGGTAATGAGGTCGGTGCTCTCCCCGCTGAGGTCCAACGATGCCACACATCCCTCGAATCCGTGACGGCTGAGAATCTGCTTCGGCAATTGGCCATACTGCGTCTTTTCTMCCCCGCCTGCGAAATAGGATAGAGGAGTTAGCTCCCTTCGACGAGACCTGGCTTCTCGCGAATCGCCTCCATTTCAGCGGTACATTTGGAAAAATTCTTCTCTCCGCGGGATATCAGTGTCTTCTCGATTACGCGTTGCTTTTCTATTCTCGCATGTTTCCTGTTATATAAATTTTCTATAAAACTGAACTGAATTGAAAAGTAAAATTCTTCTTACTGATATTGCCGAAGCAACATGAATTTGCTTTGCGCAAATAAACCTAATTTAGAATCGATTGAACTGTTGTCAACGTACAATAATCGTGTGATCGTTAATTGAGGACCGAGTTATGTAATATTATTTACAAAAGAATCACGATCCTTTCAGGTCTTGTAAATGTCAATCGCGGACGGATAGCGCAACAGATCATCGTATCGAATTTTTCATTGAATTTCATTTCCAAATAAACGCAAGTAAATGATTTTCGGTCCATCCGGTGCATCGCAAAATTTTCACTGAAAAATATTACTGCCTATCACGTTTCATTATATTATTGATATTTTCATATGATCATTTATTCGCGCGCATTGAAATATCGAAGGAACGGCCGGCGGACATTTACCACTTTTGTCCATTCGTTTATCGCGATACGCGGCAGCGTATCTGCGACAGAGATAAAATCGTCAAAACGCAAACATTATGGAACAATGACAAAACGCAAAATATCGAAACGAGCAGTGAAATCGGTGACTCGGCCACTCTTGTAAACGCGCGGCCTCTGCGCGATATCCGCGATTGTCTCGTAATCGCGGCCGCTCGACGGACCGGCACGACCGCATGTCCGGTCGATCTCGCCGCCATAAATCCTGCGGGACCCCGTCGCTGGTCGAAAATTATTTCAGCCCGTCCGTCCGCCGCACATTATACCCTGCATGCGCGCGTGCGGGAACTCCAAAACGCAACCGCGCGTTCAATCAGCTCGTATCCAATGTCGATATCTCTCGGCCCGAACGCGGCGGTATTTAAGAGCGATCTCATGCATAAAACCGGCGACGCGGTAAAAAAGAAAAAATAAAAAAGAGCATGCATATGAAACATGCATTATCGTGCGGTACGTGAAGATGTACGGTACTGTAAGATGTACAAATGTAAATGTAAAGAGATGGCGCGTGTTAACATAAAACGGACGCGCGTGATCGGTTAACGTTACGCAAACCATTCAAAGAAGATTATCGGTGCGAAAGACTTTGATCAGACACGATCAGACACGTGGACCTGGGAGTAATAATAATAATGATGATGATAGAATTAACGCGGAAGGACTCGAGTTCGTTAAACGGAATTGTAATCACATATCACCTCTAAAGTTGGTACACCTCTAAAGTAGGAAAAAGTGGCGTTAATTTAAGTTAAGTTAACCGCACTTTGTTATCATCCTATCCGATCCTATCCATGAAACGCGCGCGCGCGCAAGCGATCGTTTCGCGATCGCAGCGGAAGAATAATTGATGGGTTCGATTTGCTAATTTATGCCGGCCCGACGGTGATCAATAGATTTATTAACGAATTAAGCAATAGGGAGGGACATAAATCTAATTAATGGTGATTCATGGCGCAACACTAATCCCGCGTAACTGAATTTCAGATTGTTGGTACATCGATCTGACAGATCGGCCGTTCAAGAGAATGCAAATATCTGTCGCGTAATTCGCCCGATCCGGGCGAGTTCTTTTATCGTACTCGCGCGAAATCGCGTGCCAGCAGTGAACCCACGTGCGTTTTATCGTACTCTTTCTTCTTCTTTTTTTTTTTATTATCGATAATTCATTATTATACCGTTTTATCGTTGTTTTATTCGCGCGTGACCATTGTTAACATCAAACACAATCGGGCGCGAGGATATCAGGACGAGAAGAGGAAAAGGAAAAAGAAAAATATCAATCAGTTCCAATCACTCTTTCTCTCTTTTAATAATTTAATGGTACGCGTGATAAAACGCTTTCGATAAGATGTTAATTAACGAGCCTACCTCCGATTGCATTTATCTCGGATCTAAATAACTGTGAAATGCTAACGGTTTTGTTTAGATAATAAAGTATTATTGATTAATTGTTATAGTGTTAAAAACGATTGCCAGTGGTAAACTGTGAAAAATAAATGACCCTGCCCTGTTGGATAACATTTTCGATCGATAAATTTCAAGGAAGATGACAAATTCGCAATATATTATCCGGCTACGATCCGCCGCCGGTTCACACCGGGCTTTCTTGTTTCTTCTTTTCTTTTTCTTTTAAATAAAATCTGATGAAGAGCTGAAAGCGCAGGATGTTACTTCGTTAATAGCTATCATGCGATAAGAGACTCGTTAAGTATTACGAATAGCCTAACAATAACAGAATAATTACGAAGGCGGCAAGTTGAACTGCATCCAACCGTGCTTGCCACGAATAAAAGAAATTCGATCGTTCTTATCAGCGTGCTATGTCGTTTATCATGAACAGCGCATTCGTCGGCTTGTCATTAATCGACGGTGCGGCGTACCTCATCTACTTATCAATCAAATCTTTCATTTGCCGCTGTGCCGCGATTTGCAAGCGGATGGGTGTCCCGCCGAGTTAAAATCGCAGAACCGATCCTGACGCGTTTCAGACAGCGCATCGTCGCTGGATCAGGGAAGCACCGGAATCGTCAGACTTGATTAAGCACCGGACGCGGCAGACCGGTGCTCGAGAATCGCGGAAATCGTCATAAGAGGATAACAGCCGCGCGCAAAGTCGTCCGCGATCGGCAGATCGGTAAGCGCCCTTACCGTCGATCGGGAAAATCATAACGCGCCGATTGCCGCGAGGCGGGAATTTCGGAAGCTGGGGGGAGCCTCTGGTATTTCCCGAGTAAAATTGTGCGATATCGAACGCGTTTCCGAATTATCGGTCACCATGTCTCTTCGCGATCTCATCTTTCACGTCCTGCTGATCTCGATCGTCCGTTCCTCGATGGCGCTGCCGGTGATCATCTATCCAAAATTATTGATTCTATGGCTATCGCCGGACCTAGGAAGCAAGAACGACCAGGAAGGCCTGGAAAGATTAGCGAACAGATGGAAGCTGATGCATTCGGCATTCAACACGCCGCAACTGGAAACGCACAAGAACGATATAGCTTCGCACGACAGTTGGATGTTCCCCGATAAATATAAATATCTGGAGAGAGAACGCGAGTACGTACGATAAAAGGAATACGCCAGAACGTGTCCTCGAGCTTGCGATGGCTCGTTCTTGAATCAATTCGAAGGAGCTCGCAAATTTAAGAAATTACGAATCTATTATATGCGTTTCGAATTTGTCATTTAAAATTTGCTATGATTACACTTATTAATAATAAAACAAAGTGTATGTCTTTGTTAGAGCCGCGGCATTGATGATGGACAACAAGAAAATACGAAGCGGAGGTAACAACATGGAGATAAAGGAAAACGAGAAAAAAAACAATGCCGGCATTCAGAGCAACAATGACGTACTGCCGATTAGATCCAAGCTTTATAATGATAGGCTGGGCACTGAATACGGATGTCCTGAGGGAGAAAGGAAGGATCAAAGGGGACATTGTAAAAAGATTGTAAACATTTTGCAAACGTGAATTACCGGTGAGTGAGACATCTTAGTGGAACATCTTAATCCTCAATCGTTTTTCCAATTACTTTTCCTACATAAAGATAAAAAAAGATTCGATATAAGCTTGCTTAATGGCCACGTATGTTTCTTCTGTTATAGATCGTAAAGAAGAAACAAGCAGTTGATTGGAGATCATTAATATCGGGAATAGAATGTCTTTATTCATTAGCAATGACTTTGCGTAAACCTAAGACATTGTTTAGAATATGAAAAGAATTAACATGCGTGTGCGTAAAATTCTTTCGTTATCTATCAATAAAATACTGCAAAGAGATTAAAAGTATGCATTTTTCTGCTTTTCCGAGAATCCTTGATATTAGCGAAACGTTGCTTCACGTACAATTTAAGCTTCGAATGTATTATCATAGCGCAATAATGAACACAATACTTTATTTGCGAACGGCTTACTAAATAGTTTGTTGGTAAACAGATCTAATAAAAGATATGACAGGGTAAACAAGGACGATTAGTAATTCGCTGAACTAATTAAGGATCCAATGCATGAATGATGTAATTTGTAAACCGATTGTACATGTAAATCACGATCGACCAATTAAATTAAATTAATATTGCGCATCCGTTATTATTTTATTATAGTAATATCTGAAATGGAATTGTCGAACGGAATCCTAATTAATTATATCGCTGCGCTGCGTGACAAGCATGTCGGCAAATGGACGGGCGGGCGAATGCGCGTTCATACTATTATAATAAAAAAATGGAGGAGACGCGCGCGAGATTAAGCTTCAAGCAGATCGAGAAGCATCCCAAGACGTTCCTTTCCAAAGAGTAAAAGAAGGACAGCATCAGTTCTTAACGGACAACCATATGACTAACGTCTCAATAATTCGAATCCATCCGGTGTTTATATACGAAATGTCGTCTTACCTATATACAGAATACCGTCGAGGTCGAGATTCTCGTTGCTGCCTTGGCTGTTGACAGCAGTCACGTGATCGTCCACTGCCAGAGTATGCCTCTTTGAAGCAGGTCTGCCGATGCTGACGGCGTGCCATTTGCCGTCATTCAATTTGGACCTCGAGGTGTCCCTGACCCTTACGGCCCCGTCGCCTAGATCGAACACGTAGTGTACGTGTCCGTTAACCAGCTCAACCGCGATAAAGTCGTGTTCCCTTCCACCGTTGTACAGAATCAAGCCATTTGCCTCGCGCGTTTTAAACTGAAAGGTAATTCACGCTGTGAAGACAAACGTAATAATAATAATAATAATAATAATAATAATAATAATAATAATAGCAATAATAGCAACAATATTTCGTTTGCGATTCATAGCGGAGTCTTTGTCACCCAAGATAGAACAAGGCGAAACCTTGTCGTCAGTTTGAACATTTTACGACGTTGTTTTCTCAAGCTGCGAACGCTCAGCCGTTTGTCTGCGAGGTATTTGCAGCTCTTCGTTCTTATTAAATTCTCGCGTGAAAGAAATCTTACGATTTCCGAAGAATTAAAGAGTTACATTTATTGCTATTGATCATTGCGTCAATCGACAAATCGATCGAACGAATCAACGTTAAATTATAGTAGTTAGTTTCCTTCTTTTACCTGAAAATAGATATTGGTCTCCACGTATGCCTTAAGTACCGGCAGTCCTACGAATGTGTGCTTGGAGGTGAAGGTGACCGGATGGTGGACCGGATGATTCCTCTTCCCGAATTTACCCGTGACCCTGATAATAGGCGTGATGCCCTGATGCGAAGTTTGATGGCTTCCAATGCTACGTGCAATCTCCAAGTACGGATACCCGTTGAACCAGATCTGTTGCAATTGACCCACGAAATGCGGTATATCTTCCCCAGCGTGAAGATATCCTCCGACGTGTAGAGTGCGGAATTCCAAGATATTTTGCTTTTCGGACTGTAGTTCAGCTGCATTTGTCACAAACAATTTATCATTTTTGATTGATGTGATAGATTAGTATAGACGTGTGTGATTAGTTTTTTTTTCACTTCCTCTCTTTCTCTCTCTCTCTCTCAAACAAACAAACAAACAAACAAATAAAATGAATATAATCATCTATAAAAGATTAAATCTTTCGAAATACTAATTTAATTATTTAAATAACATTCTTTCTTTCAGGGGATGTACTTTCTTTCAGATATGAGATAATTTTAATCGAAAACGAAAGGAGCTAATCAGAAAATTAACGAGCCGGAATGGATACTGCAACATCGCACGCAAACTCGGAAACGTTGCTTCGCATGAGAACGTTCGCTCGCTCATTATGTTGTAATGCGGACAGAGGTTTAACGTATCATGACCGCAAAATTCGACTCGTGAAAATTTGCAAGTTTATGGTATTTTAGCATTTAGACGAGGTGCAGCGTGCCAGACCTAGGAACCACGTGCGTCACGTTGCGCGGCAATTATCGTTGTCCCAACGCGATTGATCGCGCTGAAGTAAAGGCTGCCGTGCAGGGCTACTGCAATTTAGGCTATTGCCATCTAACTCAATATTGCCGGCACTCGCAGTCAGTTTAATAGGGTAATCCGAAGGTCGCAGCTTTGCGAGGGTGGCTATTTCACGGTGGGCGCTGTAGCGGGATTGTTTTGCAGGGTCTGATTGGGATCGGTCTGATTGGTAAGCCAAGAACGCGTGGACCGTATTATCGATATTAATAAGATACGAACTTGATTGTGCCAGATTCGCGAGTGTCACTACAACCTGGACGCAGTCGCGGACTGCACCGGCGCAGTTTGTTACGAGACAGCGAAAGCTAGTGCATCGATGCTTGTTCGTTCATCCCTTCAGCACTTATTCTATTTCGTCGACCGTGTAGTCGGAAATTCGCGCACACGCTGTGCGGTGCACGCGTCTCGGAGGGATTTCTGAATGAACGCTCACGCCGGGTAATCGCGAATTGCGCGCGGCATATAATTCATTTTCTGTATACTGGAGAGATCGCTTCACGATGGAATGCCGCGAATGCCGCGGACATCGATTTCTCATTCCGTCGATTCCGAATTCACTTTTCTCCCTGCGCAGCCGGCGGCGGTGTGAAGTGCATTTCGAGGAGTCGGCCTGATAAAAAGCGCATTTGCATGCCTGCGATTTGTAATCCGTCCATTGGATGTTGGGAAATCGATGGCACCGGCACTCGTATCTACCGCTCGTAAATAATACGACCGGTGAATCGGCGTAAACAGAGAAAAATCGACGGTTTTACGTTTAGGAGAATTCTTCGCGTCGGGAAGAAACGCGCGCTTCTCCAGGTTATCGATTACTTGCTCTGGGAAAGCGGGAAAAAAATATTGCTATGTAACGTAGAACCATGAGGACGTGTGAGCGTCTTGCGAACATGTTTTAAAGTTTACCATTAGAAATGCACGAAACGTACAAGTACGAATGTACGCAAAATCTGCGTACGTCAGGAATCCACCCGAACGACATCCATCTTGCAGAGTTATCGCTCGTATCGTTAAGATTTAAGGTGTCGTCGTAAACCTCGTAACGTATGCGTCGGAGTTTTTAGTTTCGGCAAACTTATATTTTTTACAGTAACTTATCGCAGTTCTTAATTCGCCATTTGTCGTATTTATATAACTCACGAAGCGTGACGAGAGAGTTCTGGAAAGTTGCTGAAAAATCGTCAGCAAAATTTTTTACTTCATACATCCACTCGTCGATCTTAGGAAACATTCGGAAAATATTCCTTAATTATTTAGATCCATCCATTCATTAGGTCGGCTAAGCTGATGCAATTATTCGTCTTATCGCTCGAACTATCTGAAGATGGCATCTCTCAAATGTAATTTCTTATTATAATCATGATGATAGATAATAAAGAGTTATATTTACATTTTTGTAACCCAAACGATATTCTTTTAAGGCAAAATAATTTAAGTTTAAGTGCTAAATCTCCTAAAGAATATAAAATAGTATAAATAAAAGAAATAATACGTGATTTGAAACACAATAACCAATAATGAATAATAAATAAAAATTAATTAAAGGAATAAACGAAATTTTAAGAAAAACAAGACAAACACGAGACAAAGAGAGAGAGAGAGAGAGAGAGAGAGAGAGAGAGAGAGAGAGAGAGAGAGAGAGAGACCAGAAATACGAGAATACTGTTCTAGAAAGAGAAAAAAAATATTTAAACAAAAAGTGCTGCTGAAGTCGCCAAACACAACATTAGTGCAGCCTTAATGGTTCTAACATGTATTGCTTACTTTAAAGCGAAGAATAATCTTCTTGCATAGAAGCCAATTGAACATTTGTAGATAGGAATGGGAAACAGAATTCAGATGCTAGTACACAAGACACGATGCACGTGCAAATACCATCAAAAGAGCTATTAGCTTGCGGGTAATTCGGCAATTATAAATTTTTCGTCAAAAGCGCACAGAGTGATTTGGTTGGCAATATTATAACATATGCACTAGTGGTACTTTGAATAAGAAGAACGCGATTGTTTCTTAAAAATAATATATCAACTAGACGCATTTTAGGAAAGGTGGAAAGGAATTATCTTGATAGTATTTTCAACAAAACTTTTAGCGAATCTTGCGAAAATATAGTTCTCTCGCTATGGAACGCGAATTATTCTTATTTATACAAATCCCTCCTGTAGAAAACCGTGTTGATTGGCATGACGCGAAGAAGAAATGAGAGACGATCTCATTCGAAAAAGACGGCAAAAATTTATTATCAAAAGGAAGCACTGGTATCACCGTATGCGGCGATACTTGCCCTCAGCTTAGACCGAAGATCAGTCCAGGAATATTAGTTATATTACCCAACTCTTTTGTTAAGGTTGACAAACACCGTTTTTTCAGCAATGTTTGCAAAAATATAATTTCTTGCTATAACTGGAAGGCGAATTATTCTTATTTATAAAATTCATTCTTTTAGAAAATCGTGTTGATAGATTTTCTTATTCGACAAGGACAGGAAAAAAATTTATTGTCAAAAAGTAGCATGGTAGCACCGATTGCCGTTGATATTTGTGCTGCCCTTGTTTAGAGCGAAGATCAGTTTTTGATCAATATTCGGATGATTGACTCTTTTGTCAGAAAATGGGAAACGACGTTAAGATTGCGCTTAAAGAGACTCTGATGCATGCGCATGTATACTCGAGAGGGTTATGTCTTGAAAGAGTTAATTCTGCAATTAATAATTTTCTGTTAAAAATGTTAAAAGTTATTATATTCGAAACATTATATGTACATTGTTTATATCTGAGTTTTGCTGAGATGATCATTAAATTGTTATGATAGAATATTATCCGTATAAAAAGACGAAGCAGTGTTTCTAATGAAACATGTGTTATCTGATCTTTTAAGTATGATTATTACTTCACATATTTTCATTGTTATGTATGTGCGCTATATTCACTTCCTGCCAACTTTTTTCGATTGAGAATTTTCGTGGCCACCACTAGATATTTATGCTAAATAGAAATTTTGAAATACGGTATCGCTCTTTCGTGTGTGCTCTCCCTTTGTGGAGAGAAGTTTGCACATGCAATGTATACAAAAATCTTTAATAAGAATAGTAATGCCTTCGATGTGCAAAATATCCTTATCAAAATGGATGGTAAATTTTCCTCTTCGAAACTTGTAATACGCTATACAAAATTTTTTACCAACAAGCTACTGCATCTGCATGTAATTCTTTTTTACGATTTTCTCTAGAATCGTATTGATTGACTTACATAAATTAAGTTTGGCAATGTTTAAAGAAAAACGATGTTTTCAGTTTATTTATGTTGAGGCATTTAGTTTGGCTGGTATTGATGAAAGTGAAATAAATGTTAGGGAAAATATTATAAAAAAGATTATTATATCAAAGTTTAGCTAAAAAAGTAATATATCTTATATGTTTTTATGCAAAATTATGAAATAAAAGGCATATTTTATTAAGACAAGATATTTCAGATGGATAATATTCTATTAGAATAAACTTATATTTGAGTTTTGAAGTAGACGCTTTAATGCAGAGCTGATATAAAGATAAAAATACTAGATATTAATAACTTAACAAGAAAAATTTCATTATCTTTAATGTATAAACGTTTTGCACATATATGTGTAACAGCTTATTATGCAAAATATGAAGATAAATTTTTTATTATGTATGAATTCCTCAGTGTCTTTGTGAAAGGCAAGAGTAAAACTTGCTTCTTTAAGTGCCTTACTCTATGCATATAAAATTTATTACTTTTAAACAAATTGAGATATCTTTCTTCCTTAAAGACCAATATCTGTTCGCAAGGGAAATGTATGACAGTTCTGATTTTCTTCTCGCGTTCTTTCTTTCTATTTATCTTTCTTTCTATTAATTTCTTTTTCATCCTTCTCTCTTCTTCAGAATAATTTCCACATTATTTTTAAATCATTATAAGTTCAGATTTAATTACGATTAACAAGCGATTTGAAATCGCTTGTTAAGTCTTTAACAGAAAGAAAAGATATATCGATTAAAAGTTGTAGACAAAGCTAATACTGATCGATATTTTCAACGAGCATGCATAAGCGTTACTTGATAAACTTATCGCTTCTGAGGTTATATGCACGTTTTATAAAATTCTATTATAGCGTGCTTAGGAAAGTCATTATAAAGAATGGCTGCATAGAGAATCAAAAAGCGATAGTGCAATGTGGAAACATATTGGAGCGGTAAATTTCCCTTTATTTTATACTTTATTACCGTTGTCATCTAGAGCACTTTGTTGTAGAGCGCTTTTTAATCGGATAACGCGTCACCCCGGCGATAAATGTGTTTGTTCGCAATAAAAAAATGTTCTCGTGAAATCTTCTTTCGTGACATGACGTTTAATGACGTTTATAAAGAGAAAGAAAAAAAAAGGGAAAAGATAACATTAAAATTGCAATCTGTTTTATATAATATGTAATGATTTCCTTTTTTTGTGTGCGATAAAGTGGCTAATTGAGACAATAGGGAGAACTCTCTTTCTCACTGCATCAATGAAATAGAATTTTTTCTTCTCGTTGTCTTTTGCGTCTTGCGATCAATGACAGCGTTTCCACTGCGTGAAATCAATCAACTGTTTTGCATTTGGTACCGTACAATTTGCTACAGTTTGCACATTTAACATCTCGTTTTCGTTCCATTAATAATGTATTTCCACCGTCTAAATTAAATATCTGAATTTCCCTTTCCATTTTCCGACATTTTCGTTACATTTTTCGTGTGTTCCGTTTTCGATATATACTTTCATAAATGTCATGAATTTCCTACTCTGATGCGCACGTCCAATCTTCCTGCATATCTCTCCTTCTGCAGAGCGCCTTTTATTACGAACGTTCAGTCTATATGTAATCTTCAGTAAAAAAGGAAAAGAAAGAAAGAAGAGAGAAAAAAGAAAAGAAAAATCGTAAGATTTGATGCATTTGTTGCAATTAACAGTCAATAATTGGCATGAGAATAGTTTTAGATCGTATATCTAAACTATTATACCGCGTAGATTATCTCATCGTTATGAAAAAAATAACGTGTTACTTTTTTCTTTTTTTTTTTTTCTATATCGTATATATACAGTTGAAGAGAAAAATGCGGTTGGATTGCTTAAATTAATGCGCATTATCTGTCTGTAGTAATTCTATATATATATTAATGCCTGAATTTCTACATACATACATACATACCTCGCTCTGCTGTTTCATCGTCAATGTGAAATTTTAGCGAATTGGAACGCCTAGAGAATCGCAACGTATGCCATACATCATCGTTGAGGCCTTGTCCAGCTACCAAAACCTGAGATTGTAAAATATTAATTAAATTTACGACTTCCCACGATTGAATCTATATTATAATTATGCCGCAGAGTAATTATATACCGAATGATTATTGTAAATAAAATATTTGAAACATACGGCTTAAGAGATAAATAGATATCCTTCTTATGAAACATCACGTAAATTACGGTCTTAAATTCTACTGGTCTTGAAAGAAAATAATAAAATAATTGTTTAAAATAATTGTAGAATTTTAAAGAGAATTCAACGGCTGTGTTACTTTGGCTACGAAAATTTCCGCAGGGTAGTTGTCAACTTTTATTATATTTTGCAATGACAATGTCATCGTGTCACGATATGTTTGAAGCTATCAATAAACCATCTCTGTGAGATGCCTGTCATTTGACCAATTCCCATAAATCTGGGCAACTCATCACTATCTGGCACAGTCTCCATTGCAGCACGTGATATCGCGCATTGCGTGACATCTGATGCACGTTTATCATTTAATAACACCTGTACATCGTTGCTATCGCCATCGAAGATCATTACTGCAAGTGCTTGCAGTACTTATCGCTATCATATCTCACCTAATCATAAGACATGTTTTCTTTATTACAAATTAATCAGAAACAATGCTGCTATTAAATTTTCATTGAGCGAAGACTAACTTTCTCCGAATTTGAATAATATAATATTAAATTAATATAACATTAATCAAGATAATAACTTTCTGTACTTCGCTTATCCGATTACTTATATACTGATCAATCGAATGTTCATTTCCTTTCCTGATTCCGGTCGAAGGTACGAATGAATCGTTGACGATCGCGAGTGAATCGAGAATGCAGCAATCAGAAACCGACGTGATTAGGGATCTCCGTTTTGAAGAGCTTTCGAACTTCGCGCGGAAGCCCCACGGCAATCCGGTTTTCCGTAATTGTCGAGAGGTGCATTATCGCATCAATTATTCCGTCCAATTAACGAGTCTGCGTAGGTGCCGAGAAGCGTTGCCGTAAATCAGCACGCGCCTTGCGCACTCGGCGCACATTGTTTCCTTAGGTCATACTGTCCCAATGAACTTTTGTCCTGATGTATTCATCGGAACAAACGAACAAACAAGAGCGTTGCTACACGAGAATGATTACACTGCGGCCGTAGTTCTCGGGAATCAGTTCGTCGTTCTGGTTTGAAGCGAACGCTTCATTCGTCCATTGAGTTTCTCCGCTGGTAAAATTTTGTAATTTTACGAGTTTCCCGGAAAGGGTCACCGGGAATCGTCTGTGCGGTTGCTTCTGAAATTCCGAGCCAAGCTGCAGCCGGGACAATACGCTTCGTCAGAATACGCATTCGCACATGATCGCGAATGCGTTGATTCTGACGGATTTGTCAGAACGAGGCTTCGCCCTGGGACACCGTGACCTTATTCGTGCTCTTATTTGCAAGTTTTAAATGACTTCGGCCCGAGAATGGATCAGGTTCGGCTCACTGACATTTAGCGCGATCGCTGAAAGTTTAATAATCTCGCGATAACAACTTCGGTGTGCGCGCGCGACAGGAGTATTATTATAATGCAATTCGTGCGAGACTAATCAATATCGCGGACAGTTTCGCTTCTAATCAATGTCCTCCGATATGATTACTGTAAGTGGAATTAATTGGGATTATCGAGTAAAGTGTTTTCAAGAGCTAAACTGCTTAATAAAAGATAATTGTCGCCGTACGATATTAATTTACTTCAGTCAGCTTCGAAATTTCTATCTTTTTTCTTTTTCTTTTTCTTCTTCTTTTCTTTTCCTCCCCTTTTGGTACAACAAATTGGATCTCTGTTAATATTGAGCGCTCTATAATCGTTCTTTCTGAACATGACGTTTCCTATACGACATTATCAATGAAGTGGATAGCAATTGATACCAATTGATGTGTTAAATATGTGCCCTTTCTCATATCTTTAATTATAATTAATGAGTCATTCATGAAAGCAATAGTTTATTTGTTTTTAATCATGCAACGTAATATTATGAAGAATTATTATCAATTCTCCCTTTCTTTGATTTGATTTATCAACGACAAATAAATGAGATCGAATTGAAATTGGTTTAATCATCGCATTGACGTATGGAATATTTATTAAGATAAATTATTATTTATTATTTATTAATAATATATTAATTGACAGTAAATAATGTTCTCACAAGAATGGAATATATTTACAAGAATGTGAAGCGAGGAGAACAGCGAGAAGTAAAATATGTACATTGTCGTCTAATGAGCTAGGACTGCAAATTCAAATCGGGCGATTTACTGCTTGCTCGATTGGAAACGTCGCGATTGCAGAATTGCTTATGTATTTCCACGTACACGTGCTGCTCGCAAGGACAGAATGGTATTGGAGATTGCGTGAACGAGAATTTGCAGGATGTATTCAGAAATGCATTTGGCTCCCGGGAAAACGATCGATGGAGCAGCGCGGTAGCGCTCATTGGGTCGCGATATTGGAATCGCATTTTTACTGATCCTTAACCATTTTATGAAGATTTATGTAAGATTAAATGGAAGATTATGAGAGATGAACTATTTTGATAAAGATATTCTGTGCATAGAAATGAAGAATTGCATAGAAAATAATCACGTTACGATATGTAAGGTAAATAGTTGGGAATGTTTATTTAAAGATATTTATGCATATATGTATATATTTTTAAATATATATATATTTAAAATAAAATATCTCTTCTATTTACGTTAAAAATCTTACTCTCTTTGTATGCTTAGAAAAGGTAATGAGAAATATTTTTAATATAGACAGATTATTAAAGATTATTAAAAAAGAAATTAATATTCCCATTAAACGTATTTATGTCTCAAATTTATATTTCTTAATTATTCTCTGAAGCGACTCGAATCTATATTTCTTGCATCAATCTTTTGATACAAAAAACATTCTACTTCCATCATCTATTTCGTTTAAAATTTATTCGAGTACCACGATCTGCACGGAGATTAATGAACAAAGAAAAATCCTTCGTTGCATTTTCGGGATTTAATGAATTGCAGCTTGATTTCACTATTTAGCCATATGATGATAATGAAGTCTCGGATTAAAACGTTCAAATAAGCAAATATCGAATTACAGCGAATTACAGCAAAACCCTCTGTGCTCATTTCCCCCGGAATTCGTGTATCGCTGAGTTTTCGAGATCGCAGCATTCCCGCGGGAGGATCCGTTGGATCTACGGAGACGGATGGAAGAGCCTCGCTGCAAAGCGTAACGAGCGAGAAGGGGAAGATATACGTCAGGCAGCGATCCTGATAACGAAATGACGAAACGCTATTTCGTCGACCGTTGTCGTTGGGACAATTTTATTGCAGCGGAACATCGTCGTTGTTTCAGCGCGGTTATAAGCCGCGCCGGTTGCGGCGCGCGTTGTGCGCACGCGCGTAAAACAAAGACGGCAAAGTGCTGATTAAATAAGGGATATCAAAGGGAATGTTTCGTGCATGAATCGTCGTGACATTATCGGCACATATCTTCGTTTCGCTTATTACGTGGGCCGTTCACGTGCTTCGCTTTCGTTTTTAATCATTAACGCACTTGAGCGCATTGAGAACTTGCATGAGAACATTTCGCGACTTAGGATTCCAAGTTGGATGATTATGACGTTTTCAGTCATAATCAAGTGCAATAATGGCGAGCTTTGAACATTTAAATCGAGAAATGAGGAGATTATCGATAATCGAAGGCGATCTTGGCGCTAATGTCGGCTTTCGTTCTTGACTCGAGACGAGGGGATGATATAATTATCTATAAATTAACGAAGCTACGATTCGCGTAATATCCCCTGCGTTTTAGCTGATTTTCGATGATCCGGGCATTAATGTATCGGCAATTTAATAGTGCGCGAAAGTTTCTTAGCCAGAATATAATGATCGTAGCGAAGATTAGCGTTAACCGTGCTCATTAGATTCTTGTTCCGCCGAGAACCCCGGCGGCATTTTATCGCTAATTCGCTGACGGCGAATTAATAGCGAGAGTTTTGAGACATCGATACCGTTAAGATGAGTGCGTTTAGATTGATGTAATGCAGTCCGTAAAATTAATCGAGTATAATCGATCTTAAACTTTGCCCGATGCCGTTCAAAGACACGAGGCAACGAAGCACGTGGAATCTCACGCGTCGTCGGATGCACTTCCGGAATAATCGCGACCTACGCGACGTTCGACGTCAGAAAGAATATATTCTGTATACAGAGAAGCAAGAGGGATGAGAGCCAGTAGCCATTCGCTCGGGGGATGTTGCTGCTGCTGCTGCTGCTGCTGCTGTTGCTGTGGATGACGTATTAAGTTAATGCCATGACGTCGTTCGTAACTAGACAACGATCTACGTCAACCGTATCGGAGGGACGTTTGACGTCGAAGACGCCCCGGGAATGTAAATCCTCGCGGATCACGCCGGCCCTTTAGCCGTCGAGGTGCCTGTTGACGTTAAGTGGATCGAGTTTGTCCAAGCTAAATTCAATATCGCCTCTTTTCGACAACAGCGCGCCAGTACTCGCCGCACCTCGTTGCGGCGCGTGTCGAAAGACGAAGAGTCGAGATCGACGGCTGGTTGGAGGGAGGGAGGATCGAGATCTCGAATCCCGAAGATCCAAGAATTCGTTTCGCGTAATTCGAAATCCGCGGATCCAGGGAACTAGCGCCTAGTGATGGCGCGTCTTACCTTTTCTTGATCGTTGATACGAATCTGCATCTGCGCTTTGCCCTCCTCGAGATAAATCTGCAAGCGATCTGCACTATTCTCCAGACTCGTCGCTAATAAGAGGCCGCGCGGTCTCGCCGTCTTGAACCGTACAATGATCTCTTCCGCCTGCGTTCTGGAGTCCTCCGGCATCAATGCCGTCATCTGCTGCGTGCCGTTCAGGTGTAGCGTAGAGGCATCTGTAATAAGCACGATTGACCGTTATTCATTACAAAAAATAAGAGCTTTTGGATTGTCAACGAGATCGAGAGACATAATGTTGAGACGTGCAAGACGAGCGGACGCTTTAAAATAATTTACGATCATCGATCTTGAAAATTGGCTTGACAGAGAGAAGAAAATATTGAAAATTCGTTCAGCGGAAGCTTCGAAGTTCAGCTTCGATTTTTCCTTTTCTTCTTTTTCTTTGGATAATGATATTTTATGTGTGTATGCGTGCGCGCGCGCGCGTGTGTGTATGCGTGTGTGCGTTGTGTTATTTTTGTTAAGATATTTTTTTTTAGTATCGCAAACATTTGCCGCGAAAACATTTGCTTTGAATCTATTTTACGGCCTTCCGATGGGAGGAATGTTTATTCTCTTCGAAAGAGCCGCCCTCACATTCCATTTGTTTGTATAATTAAGTAAAATTTATGTTTTCACCTTTGCCGCAAGTAGGCCCCGTGAACGGCGTGTTGGTGCAATCGCAATGAAATCGATTCCATCCTTCGAGACAATGGCCATCGTGCATACATGGCTGCGAGGGGCAATGCGGGGGTTGAGTGTGGCATGCAGGTCTCACCGCGCCTGTAAAATATATGTGCAAATATAATTAGAAGGTATCAAACAGTTCATTTTGTTTCGTTTGAGCGAAAGCCGAAAGTAAAAGGATAATTATAGTAATTACTGTAATCGCCATATTACTTGCAGCTATCCGTGATAAATTAAACATCATGATGAACTTTATTATTTTAACTGGCAATTCGCCTGCTCAAAATTCAACTCCAGTTCTGAAAGATATGACGACACTTGACCAAAGGCAATGTAATAATTATTTAGCAAAAGTACGCATTGTTCGAAAAGCGAGATACGAAGCACAACGATTCAGTCGATATTTACACGAATCAATGCAACACTTGTATCCCCACTATGCGCCAATTACAAACCTGTTCCTCGATCATGCGAAAAATCGCCCTCGACTTCCCCATATCACTCAAACTATCTATCGTTTGCGATATCTCTAGATCGATCGTTTCATTTCACGTGAAATCATTCTTCATGCGGAAACGAGCGAATCTCGTTTCTATGCACCGAGCGTTATCTCAGGACAACTTCAGACTATGTAACTATGTTTACGTTTTTGCTTCCCGTGAAGTAAGCGGCGTTATGTAACTGTTCCGTAAAGGAAGGCGTTGTATTCATAAGCTGCGGTGTCCGAGTGGTTAAGGAGTCAGACTCGAAATCTGATGGGCTATGCCCGCACAGGTTCGAATCCTGTCCGCAGCGCTTGCAACGAAATCCTACTTTTTTTCTTTCCCCTTCCTTTTTTTATCGACATTAGCGAGAAAAATGGCCTCGCAAATGCCAGTGATAACACAAAGCCGCCCGGATATTTTTATCAATGTATATTTAACAAAAATATGCACAGAACGGAAAAGAATATATTGTCGGAGCGATCGATAAACCATGTCGGTTGTTTTGTTAGATTTCTCGCAGATTAATTGTTTCACAGGGCACCATTTCAGGGATATCTGAACGCTTTAATGCAGGCACCACGCTGAATTGTAAATATTATTGTCAAGATATCGCAATCGGGATACAATGATAAGCCGCGAATCTGCGTTGGATGATCGTGATGTACGCAGACAATGCTGCTTCTCATGCTATCACATTTTCCATTTTGTGTCCATTTTTTATTCATTCTGAATGAATTCCTCTAGTTCGTTTGGTATCTCTCAGAGATAACTTATCGCGAGTTAAGGTCAAATCAGATTCAAGAATAGCGGGATACAATTAAGCGATGCACGGAGTAAAAACCGGTCAGTTTTATTTTAATCTTGTCTTAAACAGCTTGAATAGTCCGAAGCTTCGAATCTCGGGATTTCAGAGTTCAGGAAAACGGTTCAGTTATTAAATCCGTGCAAATTACTTTATATACCCTTCGGAGAGATCAAATATCCGCGCTTCTTCAAACAGTTCAATGCGTTTCGTTCGAGCAAAATAAAACAGAATTTCGGAAACGACTGCCTCGTCCTCCAGCAAAGACACTGTCTTAGACGCTTCTACCGCCCGGAATAATCGCTAAAAAATTTAATTTCCTTACCGGAATCCTGTTGTTGCGCGTATCCCGCGATGTCTACTGGATGCCCGTTGATGACAAGATCTCTCATGCAGCCCACGTAGCCTTGCCGAAGAGCGCCTGTCCATAATACCGGTGGCACTGTTAAAGGCGCGAATGGTGCACCGACACCGCCGATGTATAACAGGCCATCCAGGTCCAACTGCGTGGAATCACCTGCGGGAAACGTCATTGACAAATGCGTCATTCGCGTTGTGAAAAACTGGGAATACGCGAACGTTGCGTTCGCGATTGATTCAGTCAGCTGAAGAAATTTCGCACACGCGCACGTGTGATCTGAAACGAACGAAAATGCGTTCCTACGCACTCTACATCTCCCTCTATCCTTCCTCTTCCTCTTGCAACTATGCGTTCTCGGAATATGCACGATCCTTCTTCGTTCCGCCGAATTATCTCCTCGACGGAGGCCAAGGATGTTAAGAGATGAGGAATTGTCGCGCTTGTCGCGATGATCCGCGTTATGCGCGCGCGATTTTACGCGAAGCGCAACGACAGGATCACCGTGGGGACCGCACGCTGGTAGAATTCTGTTGGCGAATTAACCATCCGTGAATTCCGCTAACCGCCGCGTCGAGGGAGAGAACGGCGTGACACGCGTGAAGCGCGATCGTAGCTGCATATTCGTCCCGTGAATTCGCGACGAGTGAGAGGAGAGAGGAAGAGAGGGAAGGGAGATAACGGGAAGACAGATAAACAGATAGACGAACGTGAATTTTGGCATTCTTTATCTTCCTTTTCTGTCAATCGCTTTAATGGTCGACGTTTGACACTTGCGGGAATTCGGGGAAGCTGCGTGCATCTCCGTTAACGCGATCATCGAGCTATCGCTATCGCTGCAACTTGTGCTACTTTCATCTCTCTCCCTCCCTCTCCTCCGCCCTTCTGCCGGCTCGAGAAAGTCAGCGGTGTGTAGCAAGCACCGTAACATCTCGAGCGATTCGAGTCACCGTTTGCGCGCGGGAGGATATATGGATCCTTCCCACCCCCCCGTTCCTTGTCTCAATGGGAATTCCTTTTATCGTTTCTGCGATATCGGCTGCTGCGCATTCGCGGCCGCGCATACGCGGTGCTTTATCACTTAGCCACAGTGCGGTGAGTAAATTCTCGCGGACACCGCGGTCCACCGACGTAAAACGGCGGGCGGACTGGCCGGTGCCGAGCTGCTCGTAATTCAAAGTTACACGCTCGAGGACACTTATCTGCCAGCTCGGTATAGGGTATACACACGGTGGGATAGCTCTTCCTGAAAAATTGCGTACGCATAAATACTTTACGCGATAGGCATTGTGCGGCATCGGACTTCTTCAATGAGCGGGAGAGAGGGCAAACTTTCGGTCAGTCGGTTTGATCGCGCGCGATATTTCTATGTCGTATTGGCCGTGTAAGGACGAAGCCAGTGCCTTTTGGTTGATCTTCTTGAGATGCCGCGTTGATAAGCAACGCGCGATTTTGTCGAAAAGGAACGTCGGAATTCTTTACCTGGTGTGCGGAATTCCGCTGTCGAGCTGTCGACTGTGACTCGTCCGTCTCTCTCGACTCTTCTCAGAGCGACATCGTGCCAAACGCCGTCATCGATGCGCGCTTTCGACGCCTGTATCTTAACGGGCCCGCTTCCGAGATCGGCGTGTAGGTAAAGCAATCCGCCAAGAATTTCGAAGGCGAATAGATCTTGCTGCAATAAACAAATGCGAGCGATGCTCGTTAACATTGTGACGCATAACTGTAGCCTTTCACCGATTCGATATGAAATAAACAAATGTACGCGCTTATATGTTGTATTCAGCGAGTATTTCTATCGATTTTACGATATACGACTTACGATTCTATCGATCACGATTTGCTTTCTTGCAATACTCTCAAAGCATCGATTTATCAGTTCCTCGATGGCGATTATGATATCTGATTATCTTATGTGAATAGAAGACCAGCGGAGTTTCTGTTTAGAGTAGGTATTTTATAGATATCCCACGGCCGAATGCGAAGTTTGTGTCCGTCATTTAATCATTTATTTAACGTAGAACGGAGTTCTCTTTTTTTCTCTCTCGCGCGTGCGCGCGCTATTCATTGGATTTTCACGGACATCACAGATAAATGAAGATATATTATCGCACGTCGGCGTATCATCTTTATTAAGAGAATTACGAATAAATGAAGATATATCGTGGCAATCTAGTTTCGCTAAAGGAGACTTGGTAGTCTTAATATATAATATCTAATATAATAAAATATATAATAAAATATGTAAAGAAATGTACATTTTTAATATATAACTGAATCACGCATCATATCGACAAATACGAATGTTTAATTTCTTTCGAAATACTCGAACGCGCCACATAATCGCTGAAATTCAAACGCGAAGGTCGCTGACCACCGAAAACCCATCGATCGTCGGAGCGTCATGAGAATGGGATTGTGCATCGATAATTAAATTACCGTCAGTCGAGTGTGCAACCGCAGCCGAAATGAGTTTTGGAACAAAAGCGCATTGTTATTTCCAAAAATGTTTTCGATAGCCAATAATTGTACAGATGCGTAATCACGCATTGGCCACACACATTCGATTTTATTGTCCCGCGCCGTTCCACATTGATTCTTCTCCTTCGCTAATCGCGGCAAATCGCACGTGAATCAAAGCAAAGTATTGCATTCGCTAGAAGGCGAATTTCTCATTTCTGTGATGCAAAAACCGAGAGCAAAAAGAGAGAAATGAACTCTGAATTCGAGGATTCCGATAATGCGCTCCGCTTACGCGATAGGTTTGTGTCGCTTCCTCGCGTTCGAGAATTACGCGAATGCCTCGTGTTTTGTCACGTGGATTGGATTCGCGTTCGGCTCCCTCCCGTTTCGTCACGCTGATCGCCCCGTAATTAAAAGGGTACTAATTGCGGATACGTACTCTTGCGTGAGCCCCGCTGCGACTGTACATGATCAAACCGTTGGGTTCGTTCGTGCGAATTTTGAAAGATATACTTCCGGACTTGGCGGCCTTCCAGGGTGGCAGAACCTGAAACAAATGAGACAGATGGTTCTTACCACGTCGCTCCTTCCGGGGTTTAAAGAAAAAAAAAAGAAAAGAAAAAGGGAAGAAAGAAAGAAAGAAAGAGAAAAAGAATAAAAAAGAAAGGCGCTGCGGGAAAGAGAGAAATGGAGGGAGCCGCGCCGTTCTCCAAGAAGAATGGATGAGCCGGCCTCGTCGTGCCCGGCATCCGAAATCTCTCTCGTGCAGTCTTACGAATTTCCGCCATTCGTCATAAAAATGCTTGAGGGAATCGGGATCACCTAGCTTTTGGGCTGGGAAGGGAGGGAGGCGGCGAAGGCACAAACGAAAGCGGGAGAGCTATTGACAGTAACAGCGGCTCTACATTTGCGGACGTCTATGCAAATCAAGGGTGTCAAGAGTACAAAAGTGATATATGCAAAGAAACGAATACACACGCATGTCACATATACACTTGACACATCACATGTGCACTAGTTGTTTCCTCGTTCTGCATCGCGGAATTTGCATAACGTTGTATATACGTACAACGCGCCGTATCCGCATCGCTTCCGCAGGAATATCGATCGATGATCCAATCGCCGCTGATCCGTGAGGGATTACTTACGAACAACGACAAGTCTCTCCGGATGTGCATTAGCGTTTCTTACACAATGTTTTCTCGCTGCACGTTGGCGACAGGCACAGTGCAGAGTTTCAGAAACGCTATCTACTTCGCGCGCACATTTATGCGTACCTTTTCAGATCGCTGCTGCGACACATAAGGATTATAGCGTTTTCTAAGTGAGACCATTTCTCCATTCTCGTTATCGTTCCCGATACCTCGATTAGCTTCGAATTTCTGTTGTCCATTTTTCGTCGGACGCGACGGCTATATCTTCATGGGACAGCTGGGCGACAAAAACTCTCTCTCTCTCTCTCTCTCTCTCTCTCTCTCTCTCTCTCTCTCTCTCTCTATCTCTCTCTCTCTTTCTCTCTCTCTCTTTCCCCGGGCAGAAGCAAAATATTTGAAGTGGAAATATTTTTTATGCAATATTTGTTAGCAACTGTTTAAAGAATCAACAGTGACCAAGCGACGTGCGCGCGCCTCTACGTGTTGTGACCGCCTGCGTCCGCACGGATGACAAAAAATATATTTGGCCGTACGAAGGATGAAACTCATTCCGCGCGGCAATAGGGTTTGCGAAATAATATAACGCCGACGAGCGCGCGTAGAGAACAAGATCCGAAGAAATCACGTATCGTCGCGCAATCACGGTCCCCGCGCACGCGCTCACGCGTAAAACGCTTCGACGGAATTGGAGACAATGAGAGAAAAAATACGTCGTGTTTTGCACGGGGATCCCCCTTCGCGTCACGCAGAGATAACTGGAAATAGTCAGCCGAATTGGCGAGCTCGCCTTCGTTCGTATTTCTCGCATCCGCTCGCGAGAACGAGCGTAGTTGGAGTTTGGATTCAAACGAAGTAGCACTCTCGTTCTTACCCTTACCGTGAGGTCACGCCACTCGTGAACCACGATGACCCTCCTTCGCGATTCGATAACGATCTAAGATCGCGCCCGCCTCGCGGGCTTCGTTTGAGAGAATGAGGGGCGCGTTTCGATGATACGAGATGCACTGTGCATCTCGTGATGAAAAGGGCATCGGTGAGCGAATTGTATCGCGAACTCGCGAGCACTTCATCATGAACCCCGTGCATCCCCTTTATTCGATCTCGCCGGCAATACACGCAGCCAGTGGTGGAAACCGTATCACGTGCCGCATTATTCGCTTTGACAGTCAAAAGTGATGTAGCGCATATTTAAAGTCGCGCTGCGTTATATACGCTCAGGTGTGCCGGTTGAATAATGCAGAGCACGCCTAACCGCGATGAATCAGCATCAAACGAAATGGATCCTCTCGTTGTGGCTCGTATCTCTTCTGTATCTCCTCGGTCCCGCGAAGATTCAACGTAAGCAACAACCGTAATGCCGCTGTAACATGCCCCCGCGTTTTTCTACCGCGATTTCTCATCTTATTTCGAAAGGATGACGGTCAACTCTCGTTTCTCTTCTTAACGCGCTGTTTAGTAACATTGCGATTATGATGTTTTACATGAAAGAGTGTACGTTAATGAATTCTCAGTGAAATTAAAATTTCTTCTGGGATCCTCTGAGCCTTCAAATGATATGCCTTCGAATAATATTATCGTGCCAAGAAACTTGGAACTTTTACAGGAATTCCTATAATGCGCGCGCGTACGCACGGAGATTTCAGAGCGGAAACGAAATGACGAGAAGGCTCGAAAAATCGTCATATCGGACGATGCGCGAGAGGCAGCCGTTTTCTCTTTTGCAATTGAAGCAAGAACAGCCCCTGCATAAAGGATTGCGTTGCAAGAGCCGTGATTTAATGAGGCACTTTTGTTTCATCTCGTGGCAGCCGCGTAATCTGAAAGAACCGTCCACGTTTCCATATCTTCTCCTCGTTTTCGGCTTAAACGCCAGCCGTCAATCAGTCCAGTTGTCTGGATCGTCCATGGCGAACAAAAGATGGCCAGAAATATTTTCCGGCTGGAATATAGGTAGACACGTTGCCTATTCATCGCCATTAAAACGGCGTCGAAGATGGCAATGGCTCCCCTATTTTACGTCGCACTCTTTACATGTAAATGTTTCTCGCTCATGCATTGATCGTGTGATGCGAAAGTATATGAGAAAAGGCGAGTGAACGACGTGTCCGTTTTAAGGATAAAGTATTCGTGATAAGCGCGACCTATCGCGACCTCTCAACTCGCGACTGACCTTGCGCCTTGCGTTATATTTGGCAATCATGTACACGCGGTATACGTGAATGTTGTATGTACGTGTGAACTGTCAACTCATACAAGAATACAGAGCAAGAATACAATAGAAGAATATAGAGAAGCGTGAAGTCTCTATTCAAAAATTGCTTGGCGAATTCTCGGCAGATTGAAACTACAGCAAGGTAAGTGACATTTTCGTGCGATCGGCAGTCCAGTCCACCATTAGAATGTCTAATACATCTTGGATGCGTGTCGACATGGATATTTCGGGCTTTGAAATAGCGAGAGTCCACGAGATTGATACCGCCCGCAGCAGTATTCGCACAAACGGAAAAACTTTTTCCAATTTCACCTCCGGGAGCGGGCCGCGACTCGCTGCGGGATTCGAGACGGTTATCTTGAACTTGGAAACTCCGTCTGCACTGTAGACAGGGAAAACAGGTTTTATGCATGGTTTTCCTTTGCATGGAAATTCGCGGAGGCGATAAAACGTCCGCGTGATTTTAATTCCTGGACTTACCGATCTGCATCTCTTGCTCACGGCGGATACATCGATACTTAGTGATCGCGTTACGCGAGATATTATTTTGCTCATATAATCGCATTAATTCAGATGCAGATGGGAACGTTTCGCACGGAAACATCGTCAACGTCGGCCGCATCGCTATTCGGAAAGCAGAGGCTAGATTTAATTATTAATCACTGCAGGGAAAGAGGGGTTGCATGCACACGCGCACGCAGACACGCATACTTTAAAGTTGGCTCTAAACATGCCGATTTCCATAAATCCCCTTCCCCTCAAAGAACCGGGCGAATTAATATCAATACTCGTGTGGTTTCCTTCCTGAATGCAACGTGTCATCGCGGTTTTCTTTCGGATACTTTTCTGGCTTTTCTGCTGGAGCGAAACATTTCTCCGAGGATATGGCGGAGTGAGGAATGCTCTCCTTTGGTCTCTTGTTCATCTCGCAACTTTTTTCGTTCTCGCGATCGACGAATCTATCGCGAGACAGCGTGCATTATTGAGAGTGCCTTCCGACACCGTCTTTCTTAGCAAACGAACTGACCGAGCGACTCTGTAACTTTTTATGATATAAGTAAAACAGAGATTGTTGATTGAAAAGAGAGAAAGAGAAAAGAAAAAAATACACGTGCTCTCTTTATTTCGAAAAACAAATATTATTACAGTATATCGAGAAATATCTTTTGCGATCCGATGATATCTTTTGCGATCCGATGCTCAGTGAATTGCGAAAACGTGTAATAGCGCTGCATCGTTTAGGCATTTACTTTTCTAATTCGCTTTAATTCCCTTACACGCATTAATTTTCATAGCGGTTCATAACGTCATCTGAATAGATAAATTTCAAAATCCGATCTATCCGCTTTCTAATTTTGCGTTTGCAAGAATCTATCTCATCCGCGCGGACTAACGTCATTTCATGGGCAGTGTTCCGATTGTACAATGCTGTCAGCAAGTCAATACACGCACGTCAGCCAGTCAATATCTGCCAATATTCGCAGGTTTCCTACCGCGATTAATTATTAAAAATAATACGTGCAATCACATGCACACGCGCGCGTGCGCGCGTGCATGCGTACCGCATCTAACTCACGGACACGTTCAATCATAGATCTCGTTACATTTCGGAATCCCGCGAATTACGTGGAAAACGGGAAATCTCATCCGATCAAGGTAGCAGCGTCGAGAAATTCATCTCGCTAGCCCACCCCACAAAGTGGCGCTTCGTCGAGGATATTTCATCCTGAAACTGGAGGGCTGGCACTTTCCCCCATCTACCTTTCTGTCTACCCGCCACGCCTTGCCCTTTCCGCGAAACTCCCGGCCGAGCGGACGATCAATTAGAAAAGTTAAATTACTTCCTGAAATAAATTATTTACTAATCCGTGGGTGACGCTCTTTCGCCCGTATCCCCTTTCATTTTGCGATTCGCCGCTCTCCAAACTGTCCGTGCCTGTCGGCGGGCATCAATTAATAATCACGCGATGTCTTATATTAAGCGTCCGATTAGCCATGATCTCCAAGAGCTTTGCTTCGCGAAGTTTTCTATGCAGCGTAAGACGATGAAGAATCGAAGAATCGTAGAACCAGCACTTGATTCGAGACAACATCGAAGGAAGCGAAGCGAATGGTAATGACAAGGCTGGAAGAATCGCGTTCATTCCCGGAGGGCTAAGTGGACAACCTGTTGTTCCGGCAGGTCGTAGGTCGCGACCGAGCACCTGGCAGCCGTCCGATTGCGTTGCACGACCCAGGGGGATTTCCAGCGAATGGAAATGTGTCAGCGTGCAGGCAATATCGGGAGCTATCGGATAACATGTCGGAACGTCTCCTTCTTGGGGAACCGATTCTGACGGATTAAGGTCGCTCGGTGTATATATACGCGTTGGCTGGCTGATTAGTTTCCCCAACTACGTCAACCTGGATCCGCGATGGATAGTCGACATCTCGCGTCTGAACTGATGATCGCGCGCGATTATGTATCTCGAATTATCTCGTTCTTGAAGCCTCGCGAAGCTGATCGTGCTGGACCAGCGAAACCCAACGACAATCGTCGAGCAGATCATCAGTGGTTCCTTCTGCGAAGCGACTTCGCTCGATGTCGCTTGAATGAAGCAGGAGGCTTCGAAGATTCGCATCATCGAATGAGAGAAATTTATTTCATGTAAAGCAAAAATATTACGGGAGCATTCGCGTAAAGAAAGAGACATTTGCATTCTCGTTTTACAGTATCGCTAAAGTATCGCTAACTCGCGCGATGGGAAGCCACAAGTATATGCCGCCCAATCCATCTAACCGAAGACACGTAGCGGAATATAAGGCGACCTAGGAGATATCATACACATGACTCGAAACACACGGTGACGTCGTATGAAGTATTTATATCAGCGGTTCTCAAACGCTTCTCTGGAACTCTTCTTATACAATCCCGAATAGAAAAGAGAAGATACTGCCAACGATATCTCATTTATTTCGACCGCACGATGCGTCAGAGATCTTACCGAATTGTACATTTACGAAGATCATCGAAGAATACGGTATATCCAAGCTTCGTTATTGCCTCCGTTACAGTTACAAGCGAACTTCTCGATTAACTAGTACGAATTTTAATTCTTCTAAATAATTTACAACTTTCCATTGAGGCTTAAGTACGCTGAGATATAGTTGAAAACCTCGAATAAAATATAAACATAAAATATATATGATACCTAAGATCAGTGCGGGAAATCTGGAACGGAAGGAGAAGGAAGGGGATGATCTGCGGTAACGTTGTGTTCAATGCTTCGCGTGACGACATGATTCTCCTTGTCACGATACAATTTCTATTTGAGAACCGTCGATTTATACCGCACCCTTGCTGCACGGATCGTTTTGGATTTACAGCGTTATCCGTACGTCTGGAGGTAGACTTTTCTGGAAGCACAGTCCACAGGCCAAAAGATCATAAGTTTTTATCCTCCGGCATTTGAACCGAAATTCTTCATCTCTCCTTCTCTCCTTCGAGTCCCGTATCCCTGGCGTGTAGGGTTTATCCGATGTCGGCGAAATTTCAGCTTCCACTACTGGCCCAGCGATCAAGGGGGAATTCGAATCCTCTTTTTTTGAGAGAGAAATGATATGCTCCGCAATTATTCCAGCGAGATGTTGTGAAAGGATATTCTTGAGGATGCGAGTAACATAAAGGAAATGTTCAACGTAGTATTAAGGAAACGTTTTCCATCCTATGTACCTATGGTTTAAAGCATGCGGCTTCCCCGCGAAGAAAACAGTTTCCTTGCTTCGACAAGAAACGATGTTATTGTTATATGATAACAAAGTGTCGCTTTAATGTCGTTTCAGCCGTTTCAGTCGTTTAATTAAATCTCTTCCGTGCATCCGAAGCTAATACAACATTCGTGATCAAGCAAGTGGAAAATTTTGATTTTCATTGCTTCCGAGTTTCGCCTGGATTGCCGAAGCGGAATAGCGATTACCAAAATGATATGAGAATCTTTTAAACGACGAATCGTCAGACATTGCAACGTGTTTATTGATAACTCTAATCTTTTCACGCATCAAATTAGCGACTTGCAATCAAGAGCCGTGAAGCAAGTGATAATTTAAAAGTAATCGATAAAAGTAGTAACGATGAAACGCGCATCTCTTCGAGCGACAATTCACAATAATCTCACTGATTTTGTGCGATTGGCGGCTCAATTATCCGCTATTTTAAACATCGCACGCGTGACAGCCCTTTGTATATATTAATTCGCGTCTGTGTTTGCCGGTTGAGCTACGGGCAAAGCTATCCGGGAGTTGAGAAACCGCAAGCTGCTTCCTGCGAGCTGCTCGGAGTCTGATGCGCGTTCTAGCCCGGCTTACAACCGCACTAACTGTGTCGCGCCGCCATCGTAACGTGGCGGCTTTGTTAAAAGTCAGGTGTTTACGCCCGACTCTCGCATCCAGCCTCAAAAGATCGATTAGATGATCTCTCACCTGCAGGCTCCATCGGCGAGAAGCGGATCCAGAACGGAGCGCGCGATCAAGAATCCTGAAATGCATCGTGGCACACTCGGATGGACGAAGGAGAGAGATGGAGATAACGGAACTTGAAGACGGAATGGAAATTACTTGAGACCTCGCTCGCGGATTTCGATTTCAGTCGCGCAACGGACGGACGCAACGGCGGTAAAACTATCTGTGATTAGAATTAGATCTGAGTTTAGAATAAATTTACTTCTTCATTTTACTTTTAGCTCTGCATACAGTGTGGGAAACATTTCGACAGTTACGTTGAAGGAAACTGTGCCGTGCTTTGCTCATGCAAGGTAGAAAACGCGCCAATTACACAGACTTAACGATTCACGAAGGAAAAGAAGATTTGATTTTACTTAGTTCGCGATAGCCACGCGCTCTATTTTTTTCGGAAGCGATATACGATGATGCAGTCTTCTTGGTGTAATATTTAAATTATCTTTATTTACGTAATAAAATCGCTGTGCGCATACGCCTGTCGCGCGTAAAGATAATCGTAATGATATTCAGATACCAGGAAAAGACCGCGATAATGTAGCGATTCGAATTTACTGTCGACTTATTAATGCGCGACCAACATAGCATCCAAATTAAGAACATCTCGATAAGGCAGGAGACGAGTGACCTAAAGGACGGAGGTGAACGGAAAGTGGTTCATTGCCGGGATCGAAAAGGACTAGTGGAACTTTTACCACTTTTGGGGTAATTGAGAAATATATATTCAAAGTTATTCCAAGTGTTTTCTTACCCAGAGCCCCACCGTGTTGCAGCTGCGGAAAAGTTACGATATTGCTGTCGTGGTTCAGGCGCCACGTATATATGCGCCAAGGCTTAGTAGACGAGAATTTAGGGCTATCTTACTCGCGAGATACGAGAAACAAAGTAGAATGTGTGTGTGTGTCATATGTATGCGACGGGTTATATACGTATACGTGCGCGCTCGCGTATATGATGTCGCGTGCCGTGTGTGCGCGTGTATCTATGTACGCGCGCGCATGTGTACATATGTGTGTGTGTGTGTGTGTGTGTCGTGCGAAACGACTGTGAGACGGGCTGGTATCGATTCTGAAACTGATTATTAATTATGGCATATATCTTAATTGATTCGAAGCCTCTCTTTCTCTCCCTCTCTTTCTCTCTCTTTCCCTCTTTCTCTCTCTCTCTCTCTCTCTCTCTCTCTCTCTCTCTCTCTCTTTTCTGTCTATATTTTTTCTATAACCAGAGATAGAATGCCATCGGAGTACTGATGGTATAACGCATCTCCCATTGCCGAACGATGTTGACAATGATTGTTAACATCGCGTATCGTGCTACTTAGAAGCAGAACTTGTCGCGTTTTAATAATGCCATTTCTGTAGACTGTAGTATGTACGCGCTTTGCAATCAAAAAATAATTGTAAATCTCAGTCGGTTCTGTTCTCTATTCTTGTATTGGAAATAACAGACACAGATATTAGCGTTACATTCGTAAACCGATTAAGAATGTATTATTCGCGTTTGTATAATAGTACTATTATGTAAAAGAAAGTTTCTAGAAATTTGTATCATCGATATTTGTGCCATAGCATATTCCTGAGATCGTTTGATGACGGAAGACATAACATTAAAAGATCGAGGCTGTGATAGTCCTCAGATGGAAGCATCAAAAGCAAAAGGAACATATCAGAATCGATGTCGATCAATCGATTCGCAGCTTGGGCTTTTCGTCATTATATAATGCAACGCGCAAATTTTAGATAGCGCGATTATTAAACTATTACGTCAATTTTATTTCATCTGAAGGCCATTACGGTCGCGATATTTTCAGAATCTTCGTCTTCGAATGATTCAATGGGAGAATGCTATCGAGTTTGCGAGCAGTCAAATTCGGCAAATGGATTCGGAACATTCTGCATATTGATTAGAAATAAAATTTGTGGACGTGATAACAGCGCGATTACAATTCCAATTTCAACAGATTTTGAAATTTTCTATGAAGGCGCGCATTAGGTCTCCGGACTAAATGACTCGACTGTTCGTGCAATCTGCTTCTTAGCGTCACGCCTTCTCTGAGATCATCGAATGTATCTCAGCATGCGCACGGTAACAGCGGGATCGATTAATTTCCGCCTCTTTATCCTGAAAATATAATGAAATGTAATTTCTGGCGTCAACATGCAGGCGGGTGCATTTCGTTCGTTCTCTTTTCCTCATGCAGCGTTGGTGCTCGAGCTAAAGGCAATTGTCAGACGCTCATTGGTCACTCATTCCGTGAGGCAGAGAGGATGAAATTCAATGAAGTGATCGCTATTCAATATACCGATCAATCAAAATTGGCAGTGAACTTCAATCTAACAACAGTCAATCGCATTCGCCAACAAATAGAAGTTCAATTCGATCGATCGTGCTCACAGTCGTCATTTCGAGGTAAGGAAATCAGGTGAATCATTCGAGTTCAGATAATTGACTTGAATTCGCGTTCAGAGTTTTACATCGTGAAACGGACAAACGGATTGTTTATCCGCATATGTATACATATATATCTTTTTATTTGTTTTAAAATAGACGATACAATGTAGCTTCTTCAACGAACGACAAGTTTTGAAATTTTCATGTTAGAGGTTTGAATTTCCTTGTATCTTATGATCGTAAAGATGCATATTAAGTCGCGCGTTCATGACAGAGATGATAATGAGAGAGACGTAGATTGCGTGCATGTGCAATGACCAGTGGTGTACCTATAGAGCTAGCTTAAGTGTCGTGTGCGTATATTATTCACGCGTGAGCTATGTACATATTGTAGCTTATCTCCTAACCATTCGCAAGAGAAAGGGCTCACGGAAAGGAGGATTGATACGACCATTAAGAAAGACGAATTAGATACTATATAGCCTCGATTAATTTAAAAGTCAACTGCTGGAAATTATGTTTATATCACAAGCGCGTAATTATAATCGTATAGGAATTAGAATTTCAGTTTTATGTAATAACCTTGGTCACTGTTTTTGCTATGTCCTTTGTCATTGATTGTCTGCTTCGTAATTGTGTAAAATAAGCTATAGCTTTATGTGGAATCGAAAATAATTGATGCTCACTCACGATAAATACGCTAAATGTCGCATACGACATTCGAGACGATTGCTTTTTACTGTCGCGTAGATTTTCATTTTATATTTATATTCTTATATATTTTCCAATTCACCGAAAGCCTCGTGTCGTATCAATCATTCTTTTCATCAGCTAAGTGTCTCGACAAAAAACTGAGAATAATATCAGAAAGAAGTAACAAAAACTGGATATGAAATCAGAATCATATAAACAGGATGGATATATCCGAAGCGTTCGATAGTTCGAAGCACGCTCGTATGACTCATATATGCACAAAATTGATGATGTTTTACATTAAAAATTGCTATTCGACTTATCTATGTAGATCTGAGATAAACCTGTTCAAGATGCAACGAGAAAACGTGCTATTCCGTGTACGGGTATAATTATCTGGTATCACCGCAATGCAGAGGGAACTCTGAGAAGATTGATTACCGAGTATAATAAGATTTTATTTTCAGAAAATAAAATCATCTTGAAATCTGGATTTCATTGCGATTAACATTAATAGTAATATCATTATCTCATTACTTGAAAAGACGTTACTATCGCGGATTTCGATGTGCGTCTATTATTATAACGGATAATCGAATATCTTAGTATTATCTTTAACAGTATTATCATGACAATGAAGCGATATCGAGCTAATTATCGAATTCTTGTAACATTATATATATAATCCATAATATTTATTTATGGAGAACATCCATAAGTGCTTTCGCTTTCGAATATTATCCGTATCGTGAGAAGGCCAAGGCAAGAAGGAAAGGACTAGAAAACAAAAAGGAAGTATAAGAAAGAAGAGAAGGAGGAGAAAGAAGAAGTAGAAGAAGAAGAAGAAGAAGAAGAAGACGGTGCTGTGGTGATCACTCCTCTCTAAGAAGCTAAGTTCTCGCGTGAAAGTTAGCCAATTAGGTATATACAAGTGCGTGTCTGGGCCAGTCAAACGAGAGCTCGCGAGCTGAGCCCTCGGAGCTTCGTCTCTTTCGATTGCTGATTCTCTTTTTTTTTTTTTCGTTCAAGCTTTGGATACTGAGGCTTACCAGGTGGGACTCTGGGCTGGTGAAGGTGACCAAAGTGCCGTGGAGTCGCCTCGCACCTATCGTCGATCCGGCCTTCTTTAAAATGGCAGTCCAATAGCGTGCGTTGGCCCAAGTTCGACCACGTGTGGGCGCACGAGGGTCAGCAACATTGAGAATCGATTTTAGAAATGGTCACCGTCGCATAACAATGCGCGATGGTATTGCGCGCGCACGTTGCGGTGCATGGCTTATTAAACGGTCGGTGCCGGTTGTTTTTTTTTCCTTTTTTTTGTTTTCTCCCTTTAATCTTAGAAAAGTGCTCCCCTACGTCAGCGACGACATTAATTGCAGCGTGAGCCCGTAAGCAGCGGAAGCTATAAACGTTGTTATTTCACCTGTGTTCACGTGTGCCGAAATTCCCGCCAACCGGGAAATCTGGCCACGATGAGCGAGACCCGTTGCAATTTGAGCTTGCATCGCGGAATTGTTGTAGAAAACGGAAAATAAATTACGTACTACGTACGCGCGCACGTGCGCGCGCGCGTGTAGCGGATCGGGCACCGATCGCGCGAGGCTGAGGCTGAGTTCTCTCGAGTTCTCCTCGCCCGGCATCTTTACCATTATTTTCTTGACACGAGAGAAAATTGCGAGCATGGGGAATTTATCTCGGCGCGAACGGCACTTTCAATATTCGTTCTTTCCTACCAATTTGTCTCCCGTTGCGTTTCGACCAATTTCCCGCGCGCGTATTCGTTTCTCGACAGGAGGAAGGAAGCCGGGACGCGTGACAGACAGCGACGTTGACAATCGATTTCGGAAATTCATTTCGCCGCGAAGACTTATGAGATGCTCGTAATTTCCTATCCGCTCGCTCGGCGCGTTGCGATTCATTCGCGTTCGCTTTTCCGTTTTGACTGACGCGATGCCTTATCTTCATGGGCGGTTTATCGAATCCCGCGAAATTCACGAAATCGAGCGAGAGTGGCGAGAGGAGGCGCCCGTTTTAACGTTTATTCCTCTGCCCGAAACTTTCGATATTAACTTCTCACTTTGCGCAGAGTCCAATGCTAAATCCATTGATTGCCAAGTTGTTGCGAATGAATGAATTGCGAACGAGACGACGGACTTTTATTCGCAAGAAGTAAAGGCAAGTACGACTTTTAAGGGTAGTTTAAGAACGTCCGTTGTCGAGCACATCCCTGGCGGATAAATCCTTGGAGATATCTCTCAGTTTAACTTTCATTCTTGAGATTCCGTTTTTAGGGGCGAGGGGCTGCTGGGGGGAGGGGGGAAGGCTTCGCCGACTAACATTTGCGAGGCGTGCACTTGTCTTTCATAAAAACTAAGCGTACCTCGGCGGATCTGAGCGGAAATTTTTAAGTAATATTGCTTTATTGTTAATAGCTTATATGCCTAGAAGAGGAGACAAAAATGAAAGATATAAATGGAATCTGTTTAAAGAATGCTTGTATCACGAGGTGATAAAGACTTTAAGTTGGACCGCTTTATTAGTTTATTGCTATCAATTCTTCTCTTAGTTAATATTTATTGTATATTTATTGTTAATATTTATTGTATGTATATTGTATATTATCGCATTCCTGTGATTATACATTTTTTTAACAAAACAAAAATTATATCAGATACCTTCCGTTAGGGATAAATTATTTAGGAGACATAATTATTTTTCGATGATTATTTAAAGTTATTATAAAAATTACTTGAAAATCGGGAGAAGAGATTCTAATTTCTTCGAACACTTTAACGCACAATACCGAATCCTTGCTCGGAAATTTTTCAATATTTTCAATATTTTTCAATATTTTCTAGTTTTGCAAATCTGATTTACGATCTGATCCATATGTTATCATGATAACGTATGGAAGATATGGAAAAGATAAAATGTTAGAAGCTCGATTAACACAGCTGATTAACACAGCTCTAAACCCATATTTGAATTCATTATTCATTTCACGAATGAAAGCGCAAGCGTTCACTCGTGATGCATGGATTTTTCTGATCGAAACATCGATCATTTCGTGAGTTTGACATCGTGAAATAGCACAAGCAAGGAAGGAGCAGTCTGAAATCACGCAAAGGACGCTTTATTAAGCATTTTTATCATCGTCGCGAGTATCCGTACCCTTTCTACAAAATAATCTTTTGTAGGACAAACGTGCAGCGAGTCGTTTCCGGAACGAAACGAGCATAAGGTGCATCGTTAAACACGTCATGGCGTATAATGCGTCACTTTAAGGCGAGAATTATCTTTCGGATGGTGTAACGAGAGGAGTAAGTCGCTGAAAGTCCCCGTGGCAAGGGTGGTTCGTGTCGACGCATCGTGCCTGAGCATTAAGGCTCGTCATAAATATGAGGAGACACGTCCGTCTTGAATACCCGTAAAACTTGCAGCGAGCCGCAGAATCTATGCAAGACGGCAATGAGGACCTCGCGAAATTACGTGGATGAATTTCCTAGAAGGGAAGAAAGAGAGGAAGAAATGTAAGTCTCACTCGCAGATAAGAAAGCCTGTGGGTTCGCGGTCCGTTGCATCGCGACTTAGTTTCGCGCTCGAATGGAAATGCATCGGTGTTCCGATGCGACGCGATACGAAAACGCTTGAGAGCTTTCAGTGGATTTCGGTGACCTTCGCCGGTTTTCGCGACAATAATAAGTAGACGATCGCGTGAAGCCAAGGGAAGTCTCAATGCCGAAAGATGAGCAAGTGCAAATGCAAGATCGGCGACGAGAAATCCGAACGTCGAGATCCTCAGAAACGGCACGGAACGGTATTAGATGAAACGAATCCCCCGAAATAAATTGACGGAAATGTTATCAGAGATGCCCGAGGTCGGGTTTAAGTGCACGGGAAATACCCGTCGGTATTATCGCGACAGAATAAAATCCAGCTGCGGTGGGATTTAATATCGCGGTCATCGTGCTCGCTGAGACGCTCTCGAGACGTCACGTAAGCTCGAGCTATTCTCGAGGCTTAGCGATTTCGTGACAGATTACACCAGATTATTCGTCGAGCGTATACGCATGCGTGTATAAGAAAATATAGCCCGATCCACCGACTTAAGACCCAGATACCGACCAATTTTGCGCGAGATTTTTAAAAAATTTCTCTACACTCGTTCTCTTCCCTCTTTTTTCTGCGGGCGCAGAATTCAGGGAACACGCTCGCGTCTCGATTTCTCGATGAATTAAATGCGAAACACAGATTACTGATCGTAAACGCGATCGCGCCACCTTTCGAGCGTAGTCACGCATTAAGAGATCGATAAACCGATAATAAATCAACGGAACGCTCAATTATGAGGAGGAGCGATTGTTATCAGCAAACCAGCCTGCCGAGATATGTTCGGGCAAGTAATCGCGCGATGTGTCTGACGACTCGCTTGGTCCCGATGATGAATCATTAGCGCTAGCAGTGCACTAGTGCTTATTAATTCCCGTGAGTCGACCGGGCCTCGCAGGGAGTTCGCATAGTTAATTAAAGCCGCACCGAAAACGCCTGGCGCGTTAATTAAAAGACGGGAGGGTATCTTACGACCATCCCGATCGCCAGCAAAAGCTGAAGGGACAGCATTTGGCATTCGCGAGTATTTCATCGAGTCGTCGCGTTCGCTGCAAAGCAAAACGAATAACGAGAAGAACGAGGAATTAAACATGCTTCTGACATCCGAGGTATATTCCTCCCGCGAAGAATCGATTCGTATCGATCTCAAACGTCGCGTTTGAATGTCGATTTATATTTTATACGATTTTACAATACGTCCCATCCGAGGTGCATAGAAATTTTACGCGTCCCTCGCGAGCAGTTTTCTCTACGGAAGGCCGAAGGAAAGGCGTGCGTTACTGATCTGATCGAAATGCGATCGAAACTGCGATTGATCGAAATTCTTGATTGATCGCGTGTTCATGACTTCATCGAGAATTGTTGAACTCGCCCGTGCCGCGAGTGAAATTCACGAGCGCAGCCCGAATGTAGCCTCGAAATCGTGACTCTTAACTTTCGATCGCGCGTGTCGCCAACTAACGATCGGGGTGAACCACCCCCATTGCAACCAGCGTGCGCAACGCGATGTAATTACTTAAAGAGAGCAGCGTGACCCATGAAACCATGGCATTTGCACATTACTCGACTGACCGCGGTCCTGAATATAATCACGATCTTAATGACTGCTACGTCGTTACCGTTAATTGGCTTGCCGTGCTTGTTAAAAAGAATGATATTTTAATATTCTCGTCATTTATCATGTTCTCGGTGTATCTACCAATAGCGAAGATTCTTCATCCTCGAATCGACTCTTCATCTTTCATCCTCGATAACTCGCTGGTTGTTTGATCTGCGTTTTAAATAGCAGAACGGAACTTTCGGATGTGCGATCCGCGACCGATTCAGAGAATGAATTTCATTCACGATGACTCATTTCTCGAGAGAAAAGACGCGAAAGCCGGATAATATCGCGATGCCCTGACTTGCATATTTGCGTATAAGACGCAGGAATCGACCTATCGCGCGCGCAATCGAACCCGCGAACGACAGAGAACTGCGAGTCTGTAGCGAAGAAAGAGACGAACGCGAAAAATCAGATGAGTAGATGAGCTGGGTATCCACGCTATTCTTTACCAACGCCTCTCTCCGCGATGCGACGCTGCATTGCGCGCTTTCTCGTCCATTTATCCTCGCGGTGCACTCCGCGCTCGGTTCCGACAATGTTTTATTTAGCAGGAACGTATATTTTCCGGCCGGCTGAGATTCCTCGTCCATCCGGGCGAAAATGTTTCGGCGGGAGCGAAACGGAGCGAACGAAACGAGAAAGAAAGAGAGAGAGAGAGAGAGAGGGAGGGAGAGAGAGAGAGAGAGAGAGAGAGAGAAGGGGAACGAAAAGGGAGACAAGAAGCGAAAAAGAAAAGGAGCGAGGTCGAAGGGCTAATCTCGTTGAATAATGACGCTCGCGCGTTGTAACGTGCGCGAAGCATTACGCGCTTGATTCAGCGGCGGTCCCGCGATAGAAATAATATCGTAAATCGTGAAACCGAGCGCGGAAGGACCATAAATACCCGTTCAATTTCTTCGTAACGGAACCGAATACGACGAGGCTCTTGATAGCTGTGCAGCTTGATCTCGTCGAGTTTTAACGACCCGCTCGAAGAGCGGAAACGGCTGAGGACCGGAAAAAATCCAAGGATATTCCAAGATCTGGATATCGAATGTAAGGAGACGCGGAAAGTCCCGTTAATAATCGCGTCAACGATCGCGTTGCGAATGAGCAATCATCCTCACTGTTCAGTTACCGAGACGTCCGCAATCATTAAATAAATTCAGAATAAATTATCATGCAAGTAGTAAAAACGGGGGCAATCCGCCGCGTAGATGAAATCTACCGCGCGAGAAACGTGGCAAGAAATCTGTCAAATTGCGGGGATTCTATCCGGAATTCGTTAACTTTTTGTCCTGCCGTCTACGAGCGAAGGGGTTGAATCATCCTCGAGTTAGTCGGCAGAAGGGAAACCGTAGCTCGGAGGATTGCGCCGAGGAACAAGCGCGAATCCGGGAAAGGGGATTCGCGGTAATTCGCGCGTCTTTGCCTAATTGGATTACCAGGGATTCCTATGTTTTGCTTATAAAGGCATACCGTGCATTCTCGGTCGACCAAGTATTTCCGGTGCTCTTGATGTCAGACGCCCGATTTTTGCCGTGTCGCCTCGCCGGCAGTGCCGTTTTGTGGCGCGCGAGCAATTCTTATTATTAAATTGCATCTCGCACGGGGACGGGGAACGGGATTGCAATGGCATTAGGACTCAAGATCGTGTTTGATTCAACTATTTGAAACTGACAGGATTTCCGTAAATCTCGCCGACCGGCGCATCGACAATCCCGCAATCGACGCGGCGACATTGATGTCGGATATTCCTCTTCAAGTTCGCGTGACTAATCTTTATTATTTCGTTCGGTTGCTTTAAATAAATTTGCCAGAGTAACGATGATAACAGTGAAATATCTTTTCGTTCTCGTCCTTTTCAAGACGGTATTACCTATTTCAGGTTTTCCGCGCTGCTAACGTAAAAGATTTACAGCGGTAATGGCATCGCGACGCAAGGAACATTCGGGTGATTTTGTGTAAGAGAAACCACTCGTGAGAAATATTTATAATCCAAGACGGATATATAAATCCACAAGATCCTTTTTTTTATTTCCTTCCTTTTTCAGGAAGGAAACAAAATGCAATAATATCTCCGACATTAGAATAATTCAAACGACGTCCTTTAAATATTAATTAAGCTTAAAATGTACTCATATATAAATCAAGACGAAAGGACGTGATCGCGACGTTACACAACATCCGCATAAATCTTGATAGAATGATTTGACGCCGCGAATCTACCGACTGATGAAACTCAATGTAGGAATTGATTATCGAAACGATAATTCTTCATAAAAACTTATTTCCTCAACATATCTATTCATGAATCGATAACAAGAAGAAATAATAGCATAAATGAATGAAAGAGAAGAAAAGAGAGAGAGACACCAGAAACACCAGCGCTTCTCTGTATAAGGCAATAAAATGTATAAAAAAAAAGTGCTAGTGGAGTCGTCAAAACACAACCGACCTAATCGTCTATGAATCATCTTTCTAGCAGACTGAAGTACAATTCCCATGCATAGGAAGCTTATCAACAGCTCACCATTGGCAAATAGACATGGGAAATGGAGTTCAGAGTGCTACTATATAAGATGAGCGAATGTCATCGAGAAAACTATATCTTACGTAACATAGCAATTAATAATTTTTTGGCAAAATCGTGCCGAGCGACATTGTTAGCAATACTATTACACTGGTACTATATTATTATTACTTATGCATAGTTAATATTTTCAATAACAAGAACGCAATTGTTTTTTCAAATAATATACAGCTACACGTACTTAAGAAAAGGTTTAAAAAAAGTTTTAAGAAAAGGTGCGGAATTCCTTGACAGTCTGGTCAAAAAATTATCATTTCCAGCGATGCTTGCAAAAACATAATATACCTCGCTATAACTGGAAAGAATTGCTTTTATATATACAAAATAATCTATTATAGAATACTATATGATTGACTAGAATACTACTTGAGTGACATGACGCGAAGAAGAAAGGACAGACGATCTCGTGCGAAAAAGACGGCAAAAATTTATCGTCAAAAGGGAGCACCAGTATCACCATATGGCGGCGATACTTGCGCTCCCTTAGCTAGACCGAAAATCAGTCCAGTAACATTTGGTATACCTCCGAAACCTTCTGTCAAAGATAACAAACGCCGTTAAGAGTGTATATATATAGAAAAAAATGCACCAGCGAGCGCTCTCAAGAGAACTGTATTTTGCGAGTAATGCGGCAAATAAAAATTTTTTGTCAAAATCGCATATAGCAATTTTGTTGGCAATATTATTACAAATGCAGTGGTAATACTTTTGATGAACGCGACTGCTTTTTAAAATAATATATCAAATAGACACATTTAAGGAAAGGAGCATACGAATTTTCTTGCCAGTCTCGTCTAAGAATTATTACTACTAATTGCAAACAAACTTTCTTAATTTTGTCAAAAAATTATTACTTCCAGCGATCCTTGCGAAAATATAGTACTCTCGCTATAACTTGACCGTGAATTACTGTTATTTCTGCAAACTCATTCTTGATTGAAACCGTATTGTTTGGCACGACGGGAAGGAGAAAGGAGAGACGATCTCTTTGGCAATAGACGGCAAAAAATTTATCATCAAAAGGGTGCACCGGTATCACCGTATGCCGGCGATACTTGCGCTCCCTTACTTTAGATGGAAGATCAGTCCAGTGACATTAGTCATTTTACCCAACTCTTTTGTGAAGGTTAACAAACGCCGTTAAGAGTATATATATATATAGAAAAGAATGCACCAGCGAGCACTCTGTAGAGAGCTGAATCTTGTGAGTAATTCGGCAATTAATAATTTTTTGTCAAAATCACATAGAGCAATTTTGTTGGCAATATTATTACATATACAGTGGTAATACTTTCAATAAGATGAACGCGACTGTTTTTTAAACTAGTATATCAGATAGACACATTTAAGGAAAGATGCAAAGGAATTTTTTGGATAGTTTTGTTAAAAAATTATTGTTTCGAGCGATGCTTATAAAAATATAATTCTCTCGCTATAACTGGAACGCGAATTACTCTTATTTATACAAATTCTTTTTGTAGGAACTGGTGTTCATTGGCATGACGCGAAAAAAAAGGAGATTCGATCTCGTTCGAGAAATTTGGCAAAAAATTTATCATGAAAAGGGAGCACCGATATCATCGTATGCCGGCAATACTTGCGCTTATCTTAGATCGAAGATCAGTTGAATTGATTATACGACCGAGTGCTCTTGTGGAAGTTGAGAAACGCCGTGAACAGTGCATATATATAGAAAAGAATGCACCAGCGAGCACTCTCGACGGAGCTGTATCTTGCGAGTAACACGGGAATTAATATTTTTTTGTTAAAATCATACATATTGATTTTTTTGCAATATTATTATATATGCACTAGTAATACTTTAAATCAGGAGAATATGATTGTTTTTTAAAATAAAGTTATCTACTATTGATATTTGTGGATATTTGCAATTAATTCCTTTCACAGTTTCAAAAAATGATTAGTGTATGTGATTTTTGCATAAATGTAACTCTCGCGATTACTCGAACATGAATCATTTTTATATAAATATTAGCATTCTTGCAGAAAACCGTGTTGCGCGAAGTAGTAAGAAGAGAGTTCGAAACATGGTGTTCATAAATTATTTATATATCTTAATATGTTAGTGATACGTTATTCTCCATGTAATTATATGCATTTTATATATTATATATCGTGTAATTCAGAGAATTTATACTTTACAATTTGCAATTTGCAGGGATTTTTCTCTATACTAAATTCGTAATTCGTTCTGAATATCTGAAATGTTTTCCAAGAGTGATATCCTACGCGGCCATATCGTGCATTTATAATATATACTGCAGACGTCCACGTAATGCCGTAGAAGTCGTGAAAACGACTGCAAGCTGGCTAATAATGTGTCGCCTGGTTCTATAGTAGTTTCGCGAGTTTTCTGCTTTAGCTGGAATTAACTCTGCACTAATGGCGGTTGCTTCGTTATACGAAAGCTGCAGTAAATAAACGAATTGGAATGTCCAGTTTTCGACTCTCATAACAAATTCTTATAACAGACACACACAAACTGGCTACTGAATTTTCTGAGAACTTTCCGTGTATGTACATTTGTACATATGTTTTAAAATGAAAGTCTTTCAAGTAATCAATAATATGCGTTACAATCGATCGTGTTTTTCGGCTAAGCCGCGAATAATACTTTCCCGCAGAACGCAGAACGAAAGTTTGATATTTTTAATATCTCTGATATCTCTCAAGTCGCGATTTAATTATTTAATTCATTACTTCTCCTAAGCGGTGGTATCCATACAAATTAATTCGCTACTTTGAAAAATTGTTGTATACGTCAATGCAAGTTGTTGATTAAATTAAATTGGAACAAAACTTTCCAGGGGAAGAAAATAGATCGGTTTATTCGAGTTCTTCCACGACTCCTGACGTAATAAACATCTCCCCGTTTCTTTACGAGCCGGCTAAATCGCCGGATGATTATAAATCACGATAATGCGTTGAAATTAACGACGCTAATTTTAAGGAAACCGTAGATGAAAAAGTGTTCCCTCCAAGTTCGCTGATGCATATGGCCGTGTGCGAAACGGGATAGTGGCCACGGTACATTAGATGCCCGAATACGGAAAGTTCCGTAGAATAAATCAGAGGCGTTGCCATGTAGACGGGGAAAATCGGCGTGTAACAGCGGCGATGCATTCACGCGGTCCTACCGCAAATGTGTTCCGCGCACGTGATGCAGCAGAACTACTCGCGCGAGCCGCAAGATGTAAAAAATCTTGCGCGAGATTCCGCAAAACCCTCCCTCCATTCTCCCCGGTTTGCCGTTGTGATATATTGGCTGTTGCACTCGCAGCATCGGTCACTTCGATCAAAAGCGAAGCAGAAGTGAAATGTAAACTTTGCACGGAGTACAGAGGAAGTCAAACGGTAAATTTGTATTTGTGCCCGTCATACGGACTTCATGTGTATTAGTCTACTGCGTATGTCGAATTTCAGTCTTTTATTTAAAAAAAAAAGAGAAAAACAGGAAAGGACACATCTCTCTCTCTCTCTCTCTCTCTCTCTCTCTCTCTCTCTCTTTTATGAGAAATAAAAGCTTCGTCGAAACTCCGATTGCAGATATCGATATTTTTCTTGTGACTTTAACTGTTGATAATATATTGAAATTATTGCTCGATATGTGTTTAATATCTTACGTTCATATATTAGAAATTTTATATCGACCATAAACGATCGATAATACTACAATTTCGGAGGAACGGCGAATAAGAGATTATTATTTAGTTTCGGTATTTACGTATTAGTAATATAAATTAATACGGTAAAACGAATGACATATCATCTTCAGTTGCTTATTTTCTTTAGTAATAACGCGTGCAATTAATTTTTGACAGATGAAGCAGAATGTTAACACGACAATGCAGTAATGCGCAGATACGATATGACGGATAATTCCGACTCTAACAAGTTTCAATCAGAATGACCAAGCTACAAATGACAACGAATCCTTTCAAAGTTGCATTAACATGCAAATAACAGTTTATGCAACTTTCGAGCGATATTTCGATACTGCATCGGTGCGCGTTATTAGTTTGTCATTACAATTCTCGCGTATAAAATCGGATGCGATCAGATATAATTGTGAATATGAAAGAAGTGAGGTAACAATAGATCGTACCTTAACATATCTCTCTCTTTTTACCGTTTCCTTATTATTTCTATTTTCCTTCTGAATTAAATCTTCGCGGGGAATAAAGTTTTAAACTGATTGAGATATAAATAAAGGGAAATACATGATTTTAGAGAGAGAGAGAGAGAGAGAGAGAGAGAGCGTACGTTATCATTTTCTTAAAAAAAAAATATGCTTATTAATTATCTTCCGACAACTCGTTGCAGACTCTAAATTGTGACAGAAGTTTGGCAATCTTTGTTCTGAAAGAATGCCGAAAAGAACGAAAATGCGAAAAATCGCAGATGACGAGAACGCGTGCGAATTAGCGGGAAGCAATTTGCTGCTCACGTAAACGTCTAATGTACCCCTCCGGGAACGTAATTAAAGCGAAAGAAAGCAAGAAATTCCGATGTGAGTGTTCAAGGCAGAATCTCAGAATAATTTCAAAGTTCGCTCAAGTAAAAGTCGTGGCAGTCGCTGATAATTTAAAGGCAACCACTGTAACATCCGCATTGATACTTGCTTCGAGTATTGCTCCGTTCACTAAACGAGGAGTTCGATCTCTGAGAATTTCTCGCCAGCGTCTCATCTTCTAATTACTCCCTTAAAATAGCCCACCAGCAATGCGGTTGCTGTGACATTTCGGTGCTGATTTTCCAACATTGCGAATGGCCGCGGTGCTAGTATCGCGTGTAAAACGTGATTTAATGGTACCTCTTGAAGCTCCGGCAGACCTTAAAAATTCAAAGGATACGATATATGGAGTAAAAAGCAAAATAGGATCAAAGATTTATCAAAGGTTGTGAAATTGTAAATTTACAAAGGATGAGATCTTTAAGATAATCGATCGAATCTTAAACTCATTTCAAGAAGTCACTTAGTAAGAAAGAATAATATCTTGAAGAATTTATCAATCATTTTACGCAGTTTCATTTTTTGAATAAGATATTTCCATTTATTAATAATTATTCCATCAGTCAATGATTTGTACGTTTAATAAATTAATGAAGCATTTATTCGACATCGTAGATTACAGTAAGCTGAAACCGATTGTACTGTATTAAATTCTATCAGATTTAATTAGAGTAAAATTCGAGAGCAATGAATTATTCATCAATCCTAAATAACGTGTAACTTTATATTTTACAGGTGATACCTTGAGAAGCTGCAGTAGATCCAGTATCCTCGTTAAATTAAAAATTTCGGTGAGCAATTACGGAGCATCATGTTCGTTGTCTTCATCATTCCGTGCATATATATATACATGTACGACGGAACCGGCGCGATGGAGCGACTCTTGAACTCCCTACAGGACATCCGAAAATGTTTGCACATGAGTTTCCTCGATGAAATGATATTTTCCGGTCGATTTCAGCCTTCGAATTCTAATTTCCAGTTTGATCTATCAAAATAGAATCACGAACCAAGAATCTCCGACAGCGTACGCGCGTAACGTCGTTTTCAGCGGCAAAATACCAGCAATATCCGAAGCGTAGGAGAAAAAGTCTCAATTAAAAGTATCACAAAGGATACTGACGTTATCTGAAGGAAAAATATCGACTCTTTCGTCTTTGGATTGCTACGCGAGACACTCGGATTATTGTGCGATCCAGCGAGACTTGCCACAGACTCCTCGCGGCTTCGCTCTTCATTTTGTCGAGATTTTTATATCAAGCTCAAACGCGTCACGCATTCTTACATTACTCGAGCCTGAGGCTGAGTAAGCGCGGACGAGCAAACAAGAAAATACTCGAACGGAACTGCATACACGCGTTGCATGCATTAACGCACAAGCTACGCCGATGGGAGCGTAACCCAAGAACGGTCATGCTCATAAACAAGCCTTTGCGCGAGGGTGGCGAACGCGCGCGCTCTCAAAGGGCGCGTACCATTCGCCTATCCTTGCTCCCTTTGACGCGATGATGGCCGGCGTAACAAGGATTTGCAATGGTAACGACGCTGTTTCGCGGCATCGCGAAAGCGCGTGAGAGTGCGCCAATACGATGCCGAGAGCGCGTTCGAATATCTTTTCATACAGTAGAGATCGAAGATGAATCGATGAATCCGACGAGATCAGAATACTGGATCTTCCTCAGATCCTGCGTGTGAGCATAGGAGCGCTCGAGAAGCTTATTTCCTCGAAATAAATATATCGAGTTTTAAATATATCGAGGAAAGCTGAAGATTATCGAAGATAGAACAGAGAGATTCCCTTGATTTGATTAGCGGTTTCTTGTAATCACGCTTTCTTAAGAGAAATAAGAGGAGAATGATCTCCATATAATGTAAAAGAAAAATATTTATTTTCCGATTGAATTATGGCTTGAATAGTTTGTTGATTAGAAAAAGTTTGTTTTTATTCATTTAAATCTTGGAATGTTTTGCGATATTATCGTATCTTTATTTTATCTTCCTGATAGCATAAAGCATTCCTTTTCTTAAAATGCGGATATTCCAGACTTCTTCAATGCCTCGTGTAATGCATGATGAATATACAACAGTTTATATATTTAGTTTATAAATATGAACCCCTCGCTATGTATATATATATATATATATATAATATGTTAAATATATAACACATAATTGTTCGATTCACGAATGTTTTATATATACACTTATATCGTCCGGGTAGAGATGTGCTCGAAAGTCGTTTGCAGTTCGGCAATATCGTGATATCAACGTTACGTAAAGTAACGTTTCCATAGAAAAGTAGGAAAGAACGAATTTTAATGTGCCCAAATAAAATCCATGTCACTTACGTTTCACATCTTACGTTTTTATATTCTCCAGTAATGTCGATTTGATAAACACGCGTCTTTCCAGCTATTTGATTCTTCATGCGATATTTATATCAATTATTCCCACAATTTTCCCACGATCAATTATTCACACACAACTGCCGTTTAGCATTCTTGTGAAGGTATTTCAGAGAGAATGTCCCTTCTTCAGACAACTCTCATTGATTCCGAGGAGCGCGAACCGTGTATCGGTAATCGAATGCACGCGCCACTTGCAGGAGCAAGTTAAACGCGGCCCTGCCGATATAAAAGAATCAAGCAGACCTTTGGTAATTTAAAACGGGGATATTCGGAAAAGTTTTCTCAAGCTCGATTGCCCTTGCCACCAGAGATATCCAAGAAAACTCACACGCGATCTGCGCGGCCACTTCGAAATTGCTATTTGCAGCTTGCTCGACTCGCACAAAAATTCGTCCGACAGTGTTCCCAATTTAATTCGGATATTTCCAATACCACTTGGCTCTACTTAATAACGGACCGTTCGTCTGTATTCCTTGAATTATTTAAGAGAATATATGCGCCGAAATGCCATCGCATGGAATCGTTCGTTTTCATATAAAGGATGATTAATATCAGCAACCATGTCCTGGCACGTTTCGTGACCCCAACTGAATCATTGTGTGTACGTTTGAGTCTGTCACAGAGAGTATCGGAAGTCGCGTTTGGGGGTGAAATTTTCGAACCTGGAATGGCACTTCCGGTGGAGTTGGACAACGAGAGACGGTACCTCAAGCTCAGATACCACTCCCGAGCAGGGAAAGTGTTCCACGTTTCTTTTTTCCGCGAGATGATCGCGACGAGTAGGCGCTCTTTGGAGTGCACAGCCCGCTTGCAAATAACGGAAGTTCATACTCACGAGATGCGAGTCCCTAGTAGTGAATGTGATCGGGTCCGAGGCTCTGGGCTCGCGACAGTGAAAATCCATCTTCCCCCAAGCAGCGGCGCCGGCCGCTCCGCTTCTGGCCGCCTCGATCAGCTCCATCTTGATTCCTTCCGCAGCGAACTCCACCTGCGGGGTGGACAGACACGAGAGTGACATTTAAGTGCTCCGTTATACACCACGCGAGATACGATGCAGAGTAAAGTATGGGTCTTTGTGCGCGTGAACGTCGCTTATGAAGGACGCGCTGATATTGAGACTCCAATGTTGATGCGCGAGGAGAGTGTTCTGTAGACGTATCTCTCTATGTGCTTATGTATGTGTACTTTTGAAAGCTCTATTACGAGAATGAGACGCGCCGATGGTAATCCGAAGGCTGATTTTGCGAGGTGTGAATGACTAATTGTTTGTATACGCTTCAGTTATTTCTTCAAAAGCCTGCGGTATGACAGGCTTCTTGCAATGACAATGATGAAGTGATGAGACCATAATGCAATGCTGAGATAAAATTATATTTGATACAATTCCTCTTACGAATAATGATTGATACATTGATTAATAATTAATATATTGATGTATAGATACATTGATTAATTTTATCAATCAAATTCCTGTTAAAGCTGTGTTCTTGCATTCCAACATTTGCTTTGAGATGTTTTATCTTAAATTACGCGTTGCGAGAATATTGCCGAATCTTGGCGTCTTGCAAGAGCTTCTACTTTATCAGCGGCTACATAAACAGCTGGAGGCTCCGCGAAATGACACATGATTGTATGCACGTCGTAGTTGTTTCCCCAGGTACAACCGCTCTCAAAAGAAGGACAAGCATAATAACAACAACAGAACATAGGCAATCTCGCGTTCGGCCATAAAGACTATTGCCAACGGGCACGTAAACGTTCGGTGCACCGGCCAAGAAGGCTATTCCGCTAGAATCAGACCTGGATAATGCGAATATACCGTGTACGGTATATCGATTGTATTTCTGGAATGATCGGCGGATTTGAGATGACATGAGAAGAAAGGAACAGACGAGACAAGCGTCAACGCAGATCTGCGAGGCCTTTGAAGTAGGACACTCGATTAGACGTAATGCTCAGCTTGTAACAGCAACGCGAGCAGTAACTGACTATCTCACAGGACGGCGACATGTGCGAGAAGATGATCAAATGAAAGCAAAATTAGAATTCAGCAAATCAAACAATCAGAGAATCGCGGACGTCTTCAGATCGGCGCGGAGCCGCACGGAGGACCGCGAGTGTTCGCGGGCGAGCATGCTCGTAAATAAAAGTCCGCGGAAATAATTCCGCCGGTGATCCGCGGCGTTGTGCCGCTTAAGCCGCGAAACGCCTGGCAAATTACGGTCGTCATTAACCTTTCGCCTCGACGGCGCGCTTCGTCGTGACGAGCTTTATCGCTTCATCCACGTTTCTTTGTTGCCGTCCACGACGCGCCACTTCGGCTTTACTTCACTCCTCGAGTAAGTTGTCGGCATGAATATTTCATTGCGCCGTCGCGATGACCACGTTGACACGTTTTATTGCACACGGGCATTTTTCATTGCGAGGAAAGTTATCGCCGTTATCGATACAAGCGATTATTTATGGGAGCATCGAGTACGCGTCGCGAGTAATCAGGTCGCCGCGATCTTAGTTTGACCAATAGTATTTATTGATAGATAGAGAGAAAAACTGTTCGCGTGAACTACTGACTGCGAGACATCGTGTTACTGTCGGTTCTTGTTTTCCTTTGTGAGTTTGACAAATCAGATTTCGATTGGCAAAAGTTGGGTATCGTAGCAGTTCATTTAACGAATCATATTAATTGTTCATTAGAGAGAGAGAGAGAGAGAAAGTTTCATGCAAAATGTTTGATCTCTTTAGCTGTTTCATCGATTCCACGTTTTGCTGATATTTTACAAAAAATTTTCTTTCTCTTGCTAATATGTGAATGTCATTATTAATGATACGAGATCAATTTTTAAATACAATATTTACACATATAATGAATTCCGAAGTTATGGATCTATTAAAATTAATTGATGATTCTGAATGAAATGAAAGTCAGCTTGCTCAATTCCCTAATACCTCGAGCTTGTGAAACTCAAATCTGAAAAAAAAAACAAGAAGAAGGAAAGAAGAATAATGATTATCTCAAGAGTCTGTTTCCTTTGCAAACGCGTGAAGTTAAAGTTCTATGCAAAAATTTCATTTATCTTGTAAACGCCTCATACGTAACGGTCATATTTTTAATTAAATTTATTACAGCGCGCAATGTTTAATTATACAACATACATGCTACCGAAAGGATTTCGCGATTACGCGTTCTCGCTCTACTGATACTGCATCTCTCGTCAAAGGTTCATCGATACACATCGCAATTTTCCACTGGCAAATCGATCGGTGCAATTTTGGTACAGAGCAATTGTCTCTCCGAAACGGGCCGTTCGACCCAAAAGCAGACATAAAAAGGCAATTTAATAATTACGAGATACAATGTATCACCGTATTCAACATCGTTGGCGCACTTTGTCGCGCGATGCACAGAAATAGCCGTTTGCGATAAGGGCGAATAAAAAACTCGCGTTTAACTGATTTGAAATTAATGCGAATTAATACTAGTCGCGAATCATCCAACGTGCCTTCGAGAGTATGATATGAGACCAAAAACGGCGAAATCTTAACGGTGGAAGAACCGGTCAGTTCCAGTCTCGCACTATTTCATCATCGAATGTCATCAGGATCTCCATCGTCGATCCTCCCCGAAAAATCCTGCAACGATAACTTCGCGCTCCGTTGCAATTTTGATAGCGGTTTTTGACGGTGGCCAAGCTTATTTGCAGGGATGGAAAAGTTAGCGCAGGGGGGGGGAAGGCATAAATAAATCATGTTATCGATCCAACCTTTCTCAGACATCCGACAAAGTTGTTGATCCCCTTGGCGCCCTGCAAGGACCTCGCATCGGCGCCTCCACCGACAAGAAGCCGGTCGCTCGCCAAATGTGTGAACGATCCTGCGGTGTGGCCATGTTCGGCATAAATCCCGTCGATAACTGTGGAAAGCTGCAACGGAAAGAGTAGTATTTTAGAAGCTTCGTGTCATATGGCGCGGTTCATGAGTACCTTCAACCTTTTCGTGGCGCGCGAGCTCAAACGAGCGCCGATGTTTGAGTATGGTCTCAATAACAATTCTTCGTGGTCTTACAATCGCTTATCCAAGCTCTCGCAACAATCGAACGATCCATCAGGAGCGATGTCTATCGAAAATCGCGTTCGCGAAGACGCGATAAGATGATCAGTAACAATGAAGTCGAATCGCAGACTCAAGTAATAATTCGCGCGGGCCTAAATTCGCGAGTCTCTCCATTTTTGCCGTTCATTCGTGGATTATTCGCGACTATTCGAGAGCCGGTAAATTACAAGCGCCGTTGTGTCTCGCTCCTGGAAAGAGTCACCGGTATTAAAGTCGGTAACGTTTCCGTTGTCGGGGAACGGCTAAAGTTTCCGGAGCGATCATGCGGGTATGCCCGTAAAGTTTAGCATTTAGACAAGGGCTGTTCTTGAGAAGCGCTCCATTACGACTCTTGCAATGGCGTCGATAGTCGTTATCTTCCGGTTATTCTCTTCCTTTTTCGTCTAGCATTCTAACCGACAGAAAGGTAGACCCGAAGGAGCTAACAGGCTAAAGTGTTAGGTAAGATGTTACTCTTGCCGTACCTCTCGGAGGCATCTAACGGAGAGGAAGATATTATCATCTTACTACACTCTTCAGCGTCAGGACCGCCGTAGCGCAGATTTTTGAAAATTCGAGACTTTCGATCGAAAAGGGAGGAAAGATTTCCGATTAATTCCATCATGAAAGGAAGCGCAATATTGAATGTAGAAGTACATTTACAATTATCATGTGCTTTTAATTTTTCTAGAAATATGCTTAAACGTTTATTCTAACAGTAATATCCCGCAATGTAAAATCATGCTGCTACACGAAACACGATACATGAAACTAAAGAGGAAACGTTGAAACAATGCTAAAAGAATTAGCATACCGTAGAATGTTACGAGTATATTACAAAATCCGTAAAGTATTAATACGGATGTGGATTTAAAACGATTCCGAGAAAACCGAATTTTTTGCCCAATCCAGTCCCGAAGTACAATGCGTTAAGTTCCCAGCTGCGTAGGACCGGTCCTATTTGACGCTTCTGCCTTTCCTCGTCGTAATTACGTAGCTCTCTTGTCGAGGGTGCTTCCTTGGACCGCAGTGGAGCAATCTCCTTCATAATCCTCGAGGCCTTATCTCCGATGCTGCCCGATGAGCAAATAGATCCCGCGCTCATCATAATGAAATTAAGGAACTACGTGTAAGTAAACGTGTTCCACTCGTAAAACGAAATTAGCATAAAGAGCTCCGCACCTTATAGATATAAATCTGTATTACTGCTCGATCGATGATCGCGCGTACGGGATCAATTATGGCAGAATTCATGCACGCGGTGAGGCGATACTGCGTAAAAGTTCATATCCGATCAGAATTGCGAGCGAGTAAAATGAAGCATCCCACTCGCGTGACGTAGCTCCGCGAAAATTGGACACATGGCGAGTTCAAATATAACGATGCATTAATACGTAATCAGCGAACTAATTGTTTACGCATTATTTACACGATCAATACCAATAAATGGGAAACTACTATTAATTGAAACGATGAACGATAAATTATTCGATACCTCTTAACGTTCTTATAACGTTCCTTTCATTAATTGCTCGCTTGTTTCATTCAACAATCGTGAGATCACTGAGCAAGACATGTGAGTGCATCGATCTAGCGAGTATATCGAAGCCATGGCTCTGTGAAAAATGCATGTCGTAATGCATGGCGTAAACATTGACATTATAAATTTCTAGTTTTGCGTACCGCGGGGCTCATTACGTCGCTGAATTAACTCACTTGACGAGTCGCTAATTCACGTGGAAATTTAATTAAGCCGGGGTAAATCAAAATTCCCAGCTTTGATTCGGATCGGGCTACCGCGATATCTCGCTCTATCACGGGGAAGGAATTAATTTTCCGACTTAATTAATTTTCCATCTTCATTAGCCGCTTCTGGACTCGCTGACTCGTGCTAATGACCGTCTTAAACATTTATAATAGTCGTGTCGTAACCGAACCGGTAATTTGTTGTACGAGTAACTATTTCGCCGCTCGGAAATTAAGTTTACGCGGTCATCCGCAAACCCACCTTCTCAAAGTACGCGCATTTCATCATTGTCAATTCTTATCAAGAATTCGCGTACAAGCGCGAGTCTCTACATTATTTCGAGCATTATGCGTGCAATGATCTCGATTCAGTCTCTTGGATTCATTTGGAAGCGCATCGAAGCTTGAGAGGAACAATAATTAGCTACAAAAAAGGAAAGAAGAAAAGAAAAGCACGCGCAATATATGCATTCGGAGCTCGTAATGCGCGCGATGCTGATTTAATTCGCTGTTCATCACGCGCAGTTAGGAAAAATTTAAATAAACAGCGAAGGTATCCAGTCTATGATCTACGGTAGGTCTATGGTATTCCTCCGATATTCCGTCCTTTTTTTCCGCGTCGCGATAATTCTGCGCCACCAGGCGTTAACAGACGCATTCCTCGGTTGCGTGCACGATGCATCTGGAGCAACACAATAAGTGCAACCGGGAAAAGTGAGCCGTAAACCCACCGGAGGAAAACCTACACGTGAGAGAGGATCTCTGCTGCAGCGGGCGCGCTGATCCTCATCTGACGAGTATAGAGCGAACGGAGTGACAAGAGGATGGAGTGGACTATTTATTACATCTAGATGCGAGCTTCACTTAGTCGCTCGCGGACGATGAACGCATTCCTAGTGATACAAATGTTTTTTACGTTTGCACGCGGCGCGTCCTGCGCATATATTAGAATTGTCGCGTGTATTAGAATTCTTATCGCTGGGTTTATACCGCGAGCGCAACGATAACAAGCGCACGTGCGCTTCAGGAAATCAATCGCTGGCCATTTTTGTTCCCGGCGTCGTTCCTGTCAGGAAACGGAGATGGAACTTGGTAGATTCTTCCGCGAGATCTGCAGGTGCTTCGAAGCACAAAGAATCAGGACGGAGATGAGAATCTATGTCGAATTAGATATTAAGGAAAGAATCTTTTCGAGCCATTGTTTCTGAGATATCGTAATCGATGTTGATTCAAACCGGACGAATCGTCATCGATTCCTCCGCTACTCATCTCGTTCCTTCCGCCGATCTTCTTTCCTATGTCGCACAGGAACGAATGATTTCCACGGTTCTTCCTCTTTTTTTTTAATAGGATCGTGTAACATGTTTAACACCAGCCAGGCAAGTGGAAGACCCGCGGAATGGGCGAGAAACAAGGAGAAACCTCGAGAGAGACTGGACAGCCGAAAGAACGTCATTGAATTTATCGGAGCATCACGGAAACCTCAGGAATGGCTTCGAGTGTCGAGGCGAAAAGACGGAAAACGCGGAAACTTGTGCACGCTCAGAAGAAATCCGCCAGAAAGAACGCGGCCCTAGTCAATGCGAGATCTTTCGTTTTCCGCGTCATGAATGATTTATCTCTGCTTCTCGGATAGCGTCGCGTCAATATGGCATAACTTCAAAGAAGAGGAAACGCGTGCTCCCCGCGTGCTGTCGTCTTTCTATTTTTACGTGCTGCCTCGCGAATTCATCGAAACTAATCTCGGTTCTGATTTCTGGTGTTCTGATCGCTTAATGTTTACGCGAAACTGAAAAAAGAGTACTTTCTTCAATACGTGTTACAAATATGCCTTCTGAGAAAAAGCGATCGCGATCTTCCGTGAGCTCGTTCGAATTAGTATTGCGAGCGTACATAAAAAACGTATATGCAAGACATTTATAAAAAGAGTTATTAAGAAAATGCCGTGCCGCGATCGCGCTTGCCTGGCTAATGGGAGATTGTCGGCGATGGTGAAAGAAGTAATTTACGTGCAGGTGGCAAGAAATACGTGATAACATCGGTATTTTCAGCTCGGCGACCGTAAATTATGCAATCGATCGGTTTCTCGCGCATTTGCATTTCAGAATCCTTTTTCCGACTCCCCCGCTTGAAAGCAGTCAAGTGCAGGCGCAGATGCATCAGCTGCAACTTTTTCTTGCCGCCCCTTCGGAATCGTCCATATATTTCTGTAAGACAGACAGTCGATAGAAAATTCATCGCGAGAATCGCGCCTTCCAATTCTCTGCCAATAAGAAAAATATTAAGAAAAAATAGAAATATCGAGTAGTACAACAGCATGATAGCATATAATTTAATTATAATAGTTTTATCATGCTCTTCTGCAGTCAAGTTGCAAGAGTTCGTTAAACATTAGTAATCATACATAATGTAATTATATATTCGAATATTATTATTCGAATAATATTATTATCTTTGTAAATAATTATGAGAAGGCAGGAAGCCTCTTGGTCCCTGAAAGCCTCCTTTGTTGTATTTTTAACACCACTCTAGGAATGCTTTCAGGCAATCGGATTCAGGAAAACTCTTGTCACTCTCTCCCTTGAAGAATTCGCTTCAATTTTAAAGCGAAACAGATCTGTCACGAAAAATATCGTTGCTCCAATATTGCTCGGCATGTTTTTTATATTTTTCATAAAAGAGCCTGCTTCGCGTTAAACGCTTCTTCAACGAAGAATTTGAGAATTTTCCTTAAAGCATAACATTTATAAACTAAGAGCTGTCAGTCTATTTTACGGCATACAGACACGATAAATAATACAGGGACATTTGTCAACCTGTTCCTGTATGCCAGTCGTGAAAATACATTCAATAAAAAATTCATTCGGAATTCTTTTCGTTCGGGAGGCGGCGAGACAACGACACTCACATGGAACAAGGAACGAGACTGGAATGGAGATTCCGAGATGGTCCGCGTGTTTATGCAGGACGTGAGTAGGACAATAAGAAGAGCGACTGAAGCATCTCTAAACAAGCAAGCGGCTAAATTCATTCCCGAAATTATCCCGGTGATTATCGGATCCGGATTAAATTCGGATTAACTGGATTCTCGATTAATATTAACATTAACCGTTCAGCCTTTCTTATCGCCTTACTGCCAAATCTTTCTCTTTTCGGACAACGCTGTCGCTAACTTTACGGATTTCTTAGTCCATAAATATTTTGGAATTGTACGCGAGAGAAAAAAATAAAAAAACGTGCGCGTGCTATAAGCAGATTTTCGCAGGGATGATATCACGAACGTAGAGTCGATTTATTTATCATAGCCATCGTTGTGAATGACATACGAACGTAGAAAGTCGCATTGGCGCAATCAAAGCGGACAAGAACGCGAAACGGGCACGTTCGTTTAAATAAAGTAATATCAATTAGCGCATGCGGGAAGCGATTTCGCGAGAGATCACAATCGCAATTAACTAATCGGTACAGATCGCACTAGAACGCGACAATAATCCATCGCGGCTGTCCTCCTTTTTCACTTTTTTGCGGTAAAATCTGCGCCACGTCCGGTGCAAGCGAGCGTATTTGTCAGGGGTGCGGATATCGCGCAACATACAATAAAAAAATCACACACTCACCCTGCAAAAGCTGGTTATCGAGGAGATCTGAAACAGAAAACGCAAACGTGTGATCAGTGACAGTGTCAAAACGCGGACATTTCGCGCGCGCACGCGTCCGAATGATGCAATTGAAATTCAAAAGTTGTCCGATACGTTGCGGGAGCCGATTGCCGGACGAAATGCCCACTGGATTATCGTAAGAACTTTTTCGATGCGAAAAGCGGTCAGGCTTCAGGCCGAGAAATTACGCCCATGTATTTCACATATTCGCAATGAACTCGAACGATTTTCATTTTTTCTGCGCGGAGGAGACGCGCAGCGGAGCGCGCGAGAGCTTCGACGGCTTCGAGCATGGAATCAAAAGCTCTTTTTCCACAATGCAAAAATCTACTGGTTCTTAACTGTCGCAATGTAACTTGCTCGTTCATGTAACCGAGACAAGCAAGTAAACAATTCCGTTTATTTATGATAAATTTGAATAACGCCGGAAGGATTGTTTGCTGTTCGCGTTCCGATGAATATTCCAAATTGCTGAACGAGATATCAAGAATTGCGTTCTTCCTAATACTTTATTCGCTTGTTACTTTGGCAAACATCGGTAAACAAGGCTCGTTGGAGAAAAATTACTGTAGATTACGTCAATCTCAAATTAACAGAAAGATTTCGTAAACACTGGCACCATTCGTTCGCTGATCTTCTTCAGCTTCTAATCGCGATCATTACCGAAGCATGATCTTATACGTGGCGTAAAATTATTTTACAACATTGATTCGTCCTCGTAACAAAATCTTTGTGACATAAAATCACTCTCTTTCGGGTGTTCGAGTAATAGCGAATCGATTTATGTAACCGTGATATTGAAGCAAGATTCGATCATAGAGAATAATCGGTAAATGATTTTCGTGGTGTATCTTGTTCCCGTTTGATTTTCCGAAGCGAGGATTGCAAGATCTCATCCGTAAAATTCACGGCGCATCATGAATCCGCGACAATCGTATGCGTGACACAAAGTGCATTCGCTTCCTAAGTGCAGGCGATTTGCAAAGCCTGCGGCTGTGTGCCGATCTTATTAAGGAATCCCTTTGATCATACGGCGATTAAAGGACTGATAGAAGGGCAACAGGCGGGGAAGAGAAACCTGACGACACGTCATTACAACCGCGATGATTGATAGAGCGATTGTGAAAAAATTGAACGCGCGCGCCCAATTGTCGATCATCGCGCGGAGATTTGCAAAACAAGAAACGTTTCCTTATCGTTCGTTTAATAATCAAGTAATCGAAATGTTTCCTCTTCTTTTTCTTAGTGTAGGATAAATCCTGTTTTTTGATTATGCCTTTTGCGAGCTGGATGTTTAACTTTCATGCCGCTTCTCTGGTGATCTCCCAACATGCCGAGTGTTCCGCGGTTTTTGTGCTTTAGTCCATTTTGCTAATCTTTCCGCTTCCATTCTCTCGAGTTAAACTATTAAATTCATTAAAGATTGATGGTTATACAAAATATTACAGTATATGAATATTATTATCTTTTGTATGAAACAATCAGGAAAGCAAGAAACTTCTTGCTTCCTTCAAATATTTTCTATATTTTTAGCATTACACTGAAAATGCTTCCACGCAATCGCACGATCCAGGGAAACTTTTGTCATTTTCTCCCTCAAGTTTATTTCAAAGCAAAATAGGTCTGTGAATATTGTATGATCAGTATTGTTTGGCACGTTTTATGATTTCGTTAAAAGCCTGAATAGTTGTTCAAAATGATCTCTTCAGTATCGCCGCCTCGTTCTGATCCCTCTTACTATGTCCTGAATACTACAGTCAGGTCTTTTTTGCTCATTGCTCTCTGTCTAATTTATTCCTCTTATTGCCCTTGTTCCCATTTCTGCCTTTCTTAGTATTCTTTTCGTTAATCGAGATACGATAACGATAAATAATCAAACAATGAAAGCAACATATATAGGATCGAACAGCTGTAAATCTAAATAAGCAATGCTGCTCCGTCTTAATCGCCTGCCAGTCCTATTTGATTCGTCCAATGACATTCTCAGCAGCGTTGCTATTCTAGCATTATGTTTACACATGCGCAAACCGCGCGTGATAATTCTAATTGCTGTTAACTAGAATAAATATAACAACTAAGGAGTCGATGCGTCCTTCGAACGTTTCCATGCAATCAGTACAACGCCAAATCTAATTCATTACGGTCAATTTGAGAACTGTATCGTTACATGGCGCGGCAAACAGCCGCCGGAGGCTTGTAGCAGGCCCTGTTTACGAACGGTTTCTGATTTGGCATTATGTTAATATCTCGGCGGCTAGATCGGCGCGCTTATTGTTTGCCTTTGATCAGCTATCTGCTTAATTGGCTTTCGGTTCAGATCGCCCTCGGGCTCGACCCACTAATATTCAATGAGATTTCCTGCGTTGAATACATCGTCGGCTAAAAATAGTTTGGGGACAAAGGGATTGCGGCAGGCTCGATGAGCTTTTCGTGGTGTGAAGCTTAACGCTTTGCGCCCATGCGGGTTACGGAGCATTTACTTGGCTAACATGTGCAACGCGCACGAGATTCCACTCGCAAATCGAGAGTATCTTCTTTCTCGAGTGCTTTGTTTATGAGTCTATGAGTACGCTTCCCGAAGGTCGAATAAAATTTATCAAAATATACCGCGAAGTTATTTTGTTCCGCGGAAAGATGCGTTGTAGCACGCGATCGCGTTGCGATGGCAACATCGAGCAAGATCTCGAGACCGTCTGGCTAAAACGAGTTCAAAAGCGATTTTCTTTTATCGGTAAAAATGGGTAAAGACGCTAAAGTTAGTTCATTCGTGTAATTGAATATTTTATTGGATGTTTCGTTATCTTATTCTAATCTGACGTAAAACGCAAAACGCCTCGTGAGTTATCAATTTTTCAACGATCCCATTTTTCGTTACCTAATTTGCTTATCTTCTCGCAACTATATTCGGTATGCCGGTTTGATTCGAAAAGTAATTTAAGAATAATAAATACGAGTCGATTTATGGCGGTGTCTTTAGTTCCACGTCAATGCTAAGCGAATAGCAAATACCTGGTTTTACATAAATTGACATTACGCAGCGATCCATCAGCACTCCGGCCGGATTTTCATCGCCATGAATATAAGGACTGCTTTGCGCCGGCAAGTATCAAAGAAACGCTCCGGCATATTCCGGGGCTCTCTTTCGGGTAAGCCAGTGTTTGCACAGCTGAGTCATACGTAATGAATTAAACGCTCTCTGGTAAATCGCTCGAATGCGTTACAAACCCCTCTTACCCGCAAGGATGATTCAATGCCTCGAATTTAGATCGCGTTCCGAGCGTTCCGCAAACTGTAGGAACGATAGATCCTTCTCTACTTCGCCGGGATTCGCGATGATCTCTCTTCGAACATTCCAAATGTTGGGCCAGCGAATGATATTTATTCTTGGCACTCGATAATACATGTCGGCAGAGCAATCGACGTGTCTTGATTAATTTATTTTAACACGATATTTCTTGAAATCCAACAGATATCCAAATCTGAAGGGTTTCCCGTTTCTCAGGTTCTGAATAATGTCAGACAACTTACGACAGTCAACTTCTCGCGCTGATATCTACGATGATCCGATATAGATCACAGTCAAGGCAGTGAACACAGCGAAACGTGCCGAAATGCCATCTGTCTCGCATTAATGTCGCGTTGATCGCGTGAAAGTTCTTTACGCGTCGCGTTTCTCGAATATCACTCTCAGTCTTCCTTTTTTCAACCGTGTTCTTTCGCATACGCGCGTTCAGTCTCTCCGCGTGAATTCCTTCGCGTTCGACGAGCATTACGGCTCCACGGTTCTCTGTTTCCTCCTCCAGGAATCGATCGCGACAACAAACTCATCGCAGATGGCACACTTCGATAGCGAATTCTCCGCATCGTGAGAGGGTGACGAGAGAAGCCAGGCGCTATCGATGCATATAAGTTCGATCCGGCAGGCGACGAATTGAAATCTTGATTTATGGCGCAATATATACGTGTCTCCGAAGTATCTTCCTCCGTGTCGCATATTGGGTGGCTCAAAAAGTACTAGCGGTACTAGCAGAAAATTGCAATTCCGCGATTCGTAGTCCATTTTCGATAGGCTCCCATTGAACAGGAGAACGAAGGATGCGTCTCCTTGCTTGTTAGAATATTCTAATCGACTTTCGAACGCGTAATCTTTCTTTTTTTCCGGTACTTTGTGAGATCTTTGATGAGGATCTTTGATGGATAATTAGAGACAGCTTGGGGACGATTTCTTTTCGGAGGAACGAATCGCAGGAAGAGATTTGGTAGGGTATACAAATTTTTATGCCATCAGATCAAAAGAGGTGCGGCATATTTCTCGAGGCATCTTCTAGATACGCGAACGCGAAGCTGAGTCTTCCGGTCGGTGCATTTCTCTCCAGGAAAAAACGATGTAGAAACAGAGGTACAGGAAAGGTGGAATAAAGGTATTCATGCTTAAGGGACGGCGAATGATCCGGTGTGAAGGGATGAAAAGAGTGTCCCTCGCGAGAAGGAACGCGCGATTCGAGCGCAAGTTGCTCTCTATGCACCGGCGGATGGAACTCTGGTGATACGAGGTTAAATCTTTCTGTCAGAGGTCAGTCGAATCCCTCGGGTGAAGCACACGTGATCCACGTGGCAGGGCTCGTCCTTTGAGAATTTTCGGATCGAGTTCTCCAGCGACTCGTTTCGAAACATCGCGCCAGCTGGCTTTGTGCCAAATCATACTTCGCTTGTTCTGCGTATTAAGATGCGGGAGATGGTGGTTCTTCCATCGCCAGGAAAGCTGATCTTCATTAACTGCTATGATGGAGAAAGAAAAAGGAAAGGGAAAAGAATGTATTATTATATCGAGACGAAAGCGAGATCAGGCCAACGTTGCAAGGCGCTTCGCTATTATGAATAATCAATTTCACTTAAGAGAAGAGTAATTTCTGTGAACAGAAATTAGAATCTTTGACTCAATCGCTGCGCTCTTCAGTTCCTTGTATCAAATGCTTTCCATTGGCCGATAATTTCCGGGAAACATCATAAATCGAATTTCCGCGATACGCGCCTCTCATTTTGCGCGTCTTCCGTTTTCATGAGGCGCGAACTGTAACAGGAGACACGTTCTCAAATTTAATAAAAGTTACGTGACGTTAGACGATAAAGCTTATCACGTAGATGGAAATCGGTTGATCGCGTTTAAGGGATTAATTTATGGCGCTCGCGGGTGACGTAATCGATTGAAATCTCAGAAGTTCGCATGCGGAACGTCATCGCAGTATTCGTGTTGGGTCGATGCTAATGAACTTTACCGCCAAGTGCCATGCATTAAGTGCACTCGCGCGTGTAATCGTAACGTCACTCAACCGGATCTCAGTCCGTACTATTATCGAATTCGAGATATCTCCGTGAACGAGCAATGGAAAAATCCTGCTTGCCGAGACGGGAATCCGCAACGCTCAATCTTTTGCATATCCGACTTTCCACAAGTCCTTCTCCACATGCAGTTCTCTATGTCAATTGCATTCTTTATGCAAGACGATAATATTTGGAAGACGATATAAAGATGATGACAGAGTTTAGACAGACCACATGATCTTCGTTAACTGACGTGACAGAGAAAAGAAAAGAAAAAGGAGAGGAATAAATCTCTTATGTCGAAAGAAAAGTGGGATCAGGCCAACGTTGAAAAGCACTTCGCTATTATAAATAATCGACTTTTACTTAAGACAAGCGTAATTTTTAGGAACGAATTTTACAATTTTCGAGAATGTCGATAAATACAGTGGTCTGCCTATTCCTAAGCTCCGTTATCGCTGTGCAACGCCAATCCTTATGCGGTATATGCATGAAACGATGATGCATGGAGCGCTTTACAACATGCCGGCTGAGTGGCGGAATAATCACCTTCGCGGGCTAATTTCGCACGAGTGCGCTTGTTTATATCGAATCTGCGGACGATGAAATACATACCGCAGCGAATACAGGGCGAAAATTTCGACGTGCGAGCTCCGCAGGAAAAAACAATTACACGCGTCCGCTGTACGCGTGTGACATATCGGCGGAGCGCCCATGGCGTTGTTAAGCTATCAGCGAGATAATAGCGTCCATGTGTACGTTACACGAAGGGTGTAAACGCTCGCGGGGTGGAACGTAATAGGCAATCCATGCTGCAGCCCGCGATTCTCCCGCATAGTTCCCACCATACTCCACCCCTTCCGGCCATCTCCCCGTCTGCCTCTTGACGGTCCGCAGGTTCAGTCGGAGGGTAGGGGTGTCTAGACACCCAATCTCTTTTCCTACCCTTCTCCTCCTGCTGGAATTAACCTTTACACCTGTATTACGATGGTAACTGGCCGAAGAACAATGTTCAGGGATGAACGGGGGTGTTCTTTGCACGCTCAGAAAATATCCGAGTCTCGGGCGACACGAGGGTCCACGCGAGGGTTGAAAAACGTCACGCGAAGACTCTCGTTTGTCAAAAGGCGGATACGCAGCCTGCTGTCAGGCCTGATTGAGAAAATTTGAGTCTCTACTCAAATGACAAGAGAGCCATTTGAATTTTTTATTAGCATTTTTGAAGCACGTGGTCATCAACTTGTAGCACGAAAATATGAACTGAATACGGACTGAAAATACAAAAAATAGGATGAAAAATCAGTGTTACTTTGTTTGTGAAATATCATGTTTACTTGTGAAAGTTATCGCGTTAACAGCTACGCGCATTCTTATTACAATTATAAATTGTTGTAATTACTTAAGTGTCCCGATTACAATAGACCAAACTTCCATCAAGAGATAATAGATAATAGAATTACATCCGTTCCGGACAATTCCGGGAATTTGAACTTCATTTCAATGGACGCGCGCCGGATGAAACTGTACGCGGCATGATCTCTGGAAATTTAATATCCCGTTAATAATGCGACGATTCGACGGTGTTTATCGTACCGATATGTGTCTACTATTATTAATAATTCCAGAATCGTACGAAGGGGTCATGTCGGTACGGCGAGGTCGGCACTTTCCGCGAAGCCTGCATATAATATGGAACAGTAAAGGGAACGGGCGCGCCATGCGTGCTCTATGCGATAAACTGGGGGATGCTCGTTTTTTTACATCGAGACCGCCTGCCGAGGTAAACGTGTATCGTAAGATGAAAACAGAAAATAATCGCGCCTAGCCCCGCCGTCCAATATTTGTCCCTCGCTATTGAAATGAGCGCGGGTTGCTTGGTGCGCTTTGAGCCACTCGAGAAATGCCGCAAACGTGTACTTTGTGTGGCGCGATGGGAGCAGGTACATGCACGATACATGATAGAACGCTATAGAAAGAGAAGAAGAAGAGAGAGAGAGAAAGAGAGAGAGATCTCCACTCATCATGTAAGTGGAGATAAATGGAACGCGATAATAAATAATAAATGCGTTTAAACTGAGCTTAAATGCCGCAGGTATTCGATGATTAAGACGCTAATCGATTCATTATTATTAACATTACTTAACGATCATGTTATTAAAATCGGGACGATAAAATCGCCAAGGGCCTTTATGGTTTCCTGGTAAACTGGTGCCGCATGTTATTATACTCGAGAGCGCGTAGCGTAACTCGGTTGCGCGTTGCGCATCATTTAATATAATAGTTAATTGAGAGTTTATATGTTTTTATAGTAAATACAAATATTTGGTGATAATAATTAAGTATACGAAAATTAGATTGAAGCGAATTTGATGTGAATACATTTGCACACGAATATTTAAAATACGAACTTGATACTATCGGCTGAATCAATTTTCAAATTTGTCGAAGCATCATACTCGCGTTAGTTGACTTTATATGTACAACGATAAAAAAATCAGATTCATGAGAGAAGAAATTTTCTTGTAATAGCGCTTCCTGTTTAACCGCTGATCGGATTTACGTTTGGATAAATGACTAAATTACGATGATAGTATTATCGGGAACAATATCTCACGATATCGGATTTAGCGGATTATATTGAAATTGTACATATGACGAAAACATGAAATCCTTACATTGTTGGCTAAATATTTCCTCGGGCTACCGTTACAATAGGGGACAATCCTTCGGCACACGTACGGCGAATCGATTTCTCGTTTACACAGCTGCGGAAGCGACTCAAACGAACAGTATGTACTAAGGAAAATTATCCGAAGCAACGGTGAACATTAGTCGCGCTGTACGCTATTCTCGACCTAATTCACGCGCTGCACATCCGCAGCCCTTAAATCGTGGCCGTACATAACGCAGAATGGCGCATTCCCCTGCTGATACAAGATAACGAACGACTCGGCAGAGATAGATAAGCTTAGACAATTCTGTATATATACGGTGTCCCTTAATAAGGGCGCTTTTCCTCTTCAATCGCGAATTCTTTGGCTAACTTCGAGCCAAATCGGCTTCTTCCGCTGCTAACTTGTCGGGATCCCTTTGACTAGCACATAAGTGATCGGAAACGATCAGTCTTTCGAACTTTGGAACTACAGGGTCAACTTCAAAAGAAGAACGCTTAAGTGTGCGAAGCGTGCACACTGGATGTTTTTGTATAAAGTGTCCGGGCACCTCGCGTCAACAATAAGCGAATTTTGTAAGCGGCCAGAATATGGAGACGATAACTGTTGAATGGGAAAGAGATAAATTTTCAGCTTTCACCGTATATCGCTTTTAGCGCGCGCGCAGCCGATACGTGACGCTATTTTCCGTGCCATTGTTGGCGGCACGTTATGCGCAACTGGTACAACGAAGTGTATCTGTACTCATAGCAGCAGCTTTTACCAACATCGGTTAACTTTAATCATAGTTTAACTTACTTCCTTTCTAATTTTAGTTCCGCTATAGAGCAGAGAGAATGAATTAAAGCGGGCATAAACTAGATTAATCAACATTTATAAAACCGAGCTTAAGTCAAGGTAATTATCAACTACTGAGCACGCATCTAATCGCCAGACGTTCTTGTCTCTTTCAGGATCTTTTCTTACCATGTGATCCATATGATCTCTTGTGAAAAAGACGCACCAATGCACCGATGACAAAAATTATTAAACAGGTTTATGTGTTATTTTGTGCTTGGTCTAAATATGCAATATATTTACATATTTATATATTTATATATTTGTATATTTATATATTTATATATTTTAAAATGAATATTCCATGAATTTTACTTCGTAGAATCTACGCGCAATGATAAGAGGCTCATTCTAAAATCTGCAAGTTTCATCGACTTTTAACAGGCTGTATCTCAATGTATCTAAAAGCTGAATTATCGCGTTTTAGTAAACGCTGCAAGATTTAGGTAATATTAAATGTCGCTGGTATTTGCGTTAACTGATGGAGCAAGGAGCTACTCGTCCAAGTATCAGTGCGGCAGTGGCATGCGGATCGTATGGATATTCACACTCATTCGCACTCGAGACATGCAGCGAGATGGACATCCGACTAGGAGTGGTTGACTCCGGGAATGGCCATGTCGTGCCGTCGACTTTCCCCGATAGGCGGCAGCAGATCTGTTTCCGCGCTCATTCGTGCGCGAGACGTGCAGCGAGATGCACGCGCGAAGGACGGATGACTCCGGGAGTAGGCACGCTCGGCTGTAACGCCGACTTTCGTCGGCAGGCAGGAACACATCTGTTTCTGCGTTCATTCGTGCGCCAGACGCGCAGCGAGGTGGATGTGTGCGGAGTGGAATCGCGATATTCATAGAAAAGTTCTTTTAAGACATTTATGATCTTTCATGGTTTATTATGTTGATTGATCGTTACATTCAGAACGGTAATGAGAAAGCAGTTTTGTAAAAAAAGATCGTATGGCTCCGTTTGAAAAAGTTGCCTTGCTGCTCGATATAAATATTGTATTAATATTGTATTAATATCGCTATAATTATCGTGGCAGAATCGCGTCGCAATTAGGCAATATTTCGTGATGATAAACTCATAAACTCACGTTGCTTCGCAGTTCGCAGAATTTGCGATGGCAGCGCGCAAATAATTGCATTATCTATTCTACGGCGCGTAATGCGCAATGAATGGCAGTGTATACCCACGGCATTAACGAAATTGCTCTCACGTCCGTTCGTCGATCCATTTGAATCGCGACAGTGTGAAAATTTAACGCCTTCAACGTCCGGACTGATATCAGATTTTCCACTTTTCGCTCATTAAAATTGCACGTTTAATAGAATAAGTTGGAAAGAATGTGTCCTATTATTTAGCATTTGTCTGTCAAACTGTTGGGAGATATCGAACGATTTTCATTAATATTACATCTCAAGATAATTTACTTTCGAATTGGTCAATATTAACGCTTGTTTTATGAATTTTGACGAAAGAACTCGAGCATTAAAATTTAAATGTTGAAAAGACACCTCTCCATTAATAACAATAATAAACAACGTATTTATCGATGTTCCTACAATCGAGTCAGTAATTTCTTTTCTACTAATTTATTAACATTTAACAAGTATTGAGTAGCGAAGAGCATTGAAAAATTAAAAAATCTTTAAGCAATTGAACTGCAGGCGTGTTCTATTCCAGAATAAACAGAACACCCTCTCAGGCGAGCATTGTAAATTTCGCCCTTGGCGCGAACATACCGGATGATATTAATGCGCTCCACTATACGTGCGCTAACGATCGGTTGTTGTTTACCCGAATTATCGTCGAGCTCGGTATAATAATTGAAACATGATCATTACCTCTTGAACCTTCCTGTGGACGATGATCTTGTGCCACTGATTATCGTCGAACCGCACCCTGGCCGGCTTTATGTGAAGATCCAATCTTCCTTTGGCCAACGACATCCCGACCGCGGCGCCTCCGTCTCTCAGCGACACGGTGAGATAATCATCGCCCTCTCCTGTAATTAAAAACGGAATTAATGAAATTGTGCACGGGGAGAGGGGATGGATATCGCGCAAATAAGCCCTTATCTGAATCGGTAGGCGTGCAGATAACGCGCGCCACTGGATTAACGTGACAACAGTTAACGCGAAATTGTCGGAACCGGAAAACGCTCGCGGTCTCTTCTCTCCATTCGCGGCCGCTCTCTGTCTCTCGATCGACACCGATAGGGAAATTATTGTCCATTGAACGCAATCCCTTTCGACGCGTTAATATCGCATGCACTGCCCGAAAAAAGGGATCCACGGCAGATTGTGATGCAACACTCTTTAATCCCCTCCACGAACCTGCTTGCGCCATTGGTCACCCCCAATCGCTCCATTTTTCGTCGCCGGATTACATCACGTGGCATATAAATCGATTATTCGCCGCTTGACCATTAGTTGCAGGCACTTAGTATCTAGGCGACCGGTTAAAATGTCCGGCGATCGTCGTTAATAATTATCGAGCTCGCCTGGAAATCCTGGCGGATTATAGTGATTTTGCTGGTAACGAGTTAGTGGGTTCAGGACAATTCTACCGATATATATTCTCGTGGTTAAAAGTTAGATTGAAAAGTAGAACGTGCGATGTGTACGAACGCGAGATCGCTGAGCGATTTACATTAGGATTTAGGATGCATTTAAGTTCATGCGCTTATTTGATGGAAATGGATATGACGATGATGCTCTTTCTGAGAAAAGTAAAAATAAAAAATTAACTTTTAATTATGGTTACTTTTGATAATCAATAAGCGTATTCCATCAGCCTTCGCGCGGAAGTGGAAATCAATACGCTAATGGAACAAAGTAAAGTATTTTGATCTCGTTCTTCAGCATAAAAACATAAAAATTGAAAGAAGAAATAACCAAAGCTAATACGAATCTACAAAATAAATCTCCGAAACATCCAGACATCGGCAATAACATTTCGAGCAAATGATAATTTCTCTTTGTTTGAATACTTTATTCTTTCAATGACGCGACGATTAATAAAGAAACAAGAGCATAAAATATGCCACGCGTAGACCGTAATTTCCGCCATAAAGGCTGGCTTCTGAAAGACTTTTCAGGCGCATTGAGAATGCAAACATAAGAGCGCGAAGCCGACGACACGCTCGCGAATCTCGCGAATGCCATCGAACCCCTGCTCTCCCCTGCTTTTCCCTTGCTCCTCGTAGTTGCATTTAAAATTATAAGCTAAATTGTATATTAATTATCTCGCAAATCCGAATAGTCGAAGCCGAAGGCGCGCAGAAAGATTCAGACGGCACTCGGCGGCGCGCGGCGCATGATGTTCGCTGTTTGAACGCGTGACGCGCTCTCATTCGCGCCACCGTTTATTTATAGTCCACGATGCGTACAGCATCGCGAATCGTTATCCAAAAACGAATGCGACAACGCGCCGGTGGACGTGAGAAATCGGCAGCGCGCTTCCGCTTCACGCGATTACACTGTCGGGAACTGGGACGTTTCTCTCTGGAGTGGTCCATTTCCCTAAAAACCACGTGAATCTGGTGTTGGGAATGCCTCGTCGGACAAAGTTGCAGGGATTTCGGGCGTACTTGGAGCGTGCGTATCATGCGTGAACATTCACGCGTTAATTAAACGACGATACAATATCGCGCGCGCGATTATCTGGGCGATAATCGCTGGACGAGCATCGCGTTCTCGTTTTCCTCGTTTTCGTCAATCTTATGAAATACGATTCGGCTTCGACAATTATCGGTTTAGATTGGCTCGGATTGATTTTATTTCGATAAACGGAAAATTGATTTCAGAAATGTAAACAGAAGAGCATGCGAGATTTGGAAAACGTCAGCTAATCGTTTCACTCGACAAATTTCTCTACGAGATAGGATACTGGATTTTTTCAAGACTTAGACGCAGGACGATTATCACGCATTGCAAAAATATGCATAATGCAGATGCGTGACCGCGGCTGCATTACGGTTTATCTCGAAAACAAATGAGCGACCCGTGGCTAGCGATGTGTCGCGGGTTTGTAAGGTGGAGAAACGAGTGCTACGTGTGCTATGCCCACGTATATGTGTATACGTGTGTACGGCATTGCGGCTCCGATATACAGGTTTCAAGTTGCTGCAGCTGCAACCGGAGCGGAGCTGCAAACTCCTCCTTTTATTGCGGCTGGCGTAGCCTTGCCGTCTGGGCTGCGCTGTGATTCCATCGTTCATTACATAAGTATGCTATAAACCAGGCCCGCGTGCATCCTTCGGATGCACAAGAGGAGAACCTGTGACGTAATATCAAGCGAGAAGCGATAATAAAGCTACGATAAATCAGCAGGTCCGACGAAAGTATCAGCGCGAAAATGGTAACTTCCTTCCCCGCCGACGTCTATCAGCTTCGTCTCCCTTTTCTTCTGTGGATTCGCTTTATAAATAATCGCCGATCACAACGAACAATTCAAGAAAGTTTCTTTTTTCTTTTGGAATAATAGAAACAATTCTTAGGTATTTCTACGATCGCGCCCAAACGTTCCCCATTACCGAAACTAAATGTGAAATTGTCGGAATTAGACAATTAGGCAAGATGAGGAGATCTTACAATTGCTGAAACCGCGCGTGTGTGTGTGTACGTGTGTGTGTGCGTGCTTGAAGTTCGCGCAAAATAGAAATAGATGTACAATTCAATCGGCTCCCGGCCGTCTTAAATTGATAACTGTAAACACGATCTCCACGCGAAAGATATCTTGTAGAGAAACGCTTGAGAACTCGAGATTAATCGCAAAGTCAAACAGGGCAATGCCGTTCCGCGGAAAGAAGGGAAGACATTAAGGACGGCAAACGGAGATAAGGAGAAGAGAAGAAAAATCGAGAAAGAGGGAAGTTCTCTGATCGGCTGCACTTTCGCAAACCGGCAGCTGCGGGAATGTTCTAATTGGCTATAATGTCGCTGCGAGAGCAGCTATCGCGAAGATTTAATATGCGGCCATTGTCCAAGATGCTGCTATTGTCTATCTGCGTTCTCTCAAAGGATATCCAATCGTCCGTAAATTATTCGATTAAATGCGATTCTATTGTAGACTCTGCCGGATCGTCTTCGATTAATCATTCGTTTTGCACAATAGAAAATGCATAACAATTTAATGATTTGAATACTGCCGTGTTATTTTTTATGGCATTAATAAGCAACCTACGATTGAAAAGTAATTTATTTAAACTTCTTGCCGTCGAACTAATATTGTCGATCTACCATTTCCACGTTCTGCGCCTGTTTCTGTTTCTGTATCTGGCAGTTCCATATGAAACGATCATGGAATATATGTATATATACTTAGATACGTGATTCGCGAACATTTTCCAGTATCGAAAATTCGTTCTTTTGATGCGCGAATAACGCGTTCAGCGACTAGCCGACTGGAAATCCGAAAGTGGGAATGAAATCACTTAAAGGAAAATTATTATGATCGAGGGAAGTTGTAAGGGAAGTTGAAAATACTCACCGGAATAAAATAATAGTCCATTTGGCTGCCTCGTTTTGAATTGGAGACTTATAGATTCCTGTGTACTGAGCACCGGGTCTCCTTTACTCAAATCTATCGTGAGGTACTCGGTCCCCCTAAAGGATGCTTCCGAGGGAGCTTTATCTGGAACAGAAGAAAAAAAACCTGCTGGTCTAAATCGGCCAATTCGCAAAGATCGCTTTCGTTACGAGTCTGCTTAGCAGATATTATTATCGTCGCGGATCGAAATGTATTTCGCTGTGGGACATTATTTTCCAGAAAAAAGAAAGAAAAAGAAAAAATAGAATACGAGAAATCCGATGAGGAGATCTTATTATCAGATATCTCTTTATTCCTTCTTGAAAGTTCGAGAGGTCGTTCACATCGCGAATAACAAACGAACCGTTAACCTGCACAGTGTCTAAGATCGGTACTTTCAGATATTTCACCGTTTTAACAATATGCGCAACGACGCGCTTTGAACCTTTTGATGTATCTATCACAACAAAGTATCATTAACAAAGAGTTTCCGTGTCTTCTTCTCTTTTCCGGAGGATCGCGCGCAAGATGACAGAAGATCTCGCGCTCTCCTTTCGTAAGTTATCGAATCACGGTAATAAGCGACGAGGATCTCGACTCATCTCTCGAGAGCTGCGCGGCTACCGAGAAAAATCGGCGCGCATGGATTTATCACGGCAATTCGTTTCTAGCTGAGTTGAGCGAATCGAAGGAGATACGGAGTAGCGGATATATATAGTACAGACGGCTCTTCCTTCGGAATGATTTGCGGCGGTAATGAACGCCTCAATCGGCGCATTCGATCCCGCGCCGCGATTTGGCGATGGGCCAGTGCTATTAAGTCCGTCTTGCGATCCTTTCGCGCGACTGCGCTTACCTTTGTTTTGTCGCGCGATAACAACGGAAAATGGAAAACGAGAGAGGAGAGCGCGTTCGCGGACGAGATTTCCTCTCTTGGAGCTCGAGATCCGATTAGTCGATAGTCCCGTCGACTCGGAAGCGGTTGTTTGGATATCTGCTTGCAGCGAACGATAACGAGACGAGCTAGCCTCGAGAGATACGATATAGGAGACGCAGAAACGAAATCTCACGCGACTCGTGTCGGAGAAAGACGATACAATTCCATCGATGCCGTCGAGATGCGACTGCGCTCGCAAGACAGCAATCGTTAAATTTCGAGTTCTGCGCGTTTTGACGAGGACGACTTCATTGATCTCCGATGAAAGAAGATGACCCGGAAACCGCCGGCTTGAGGCGATTTGGTGAACGTTTGGGGCTTATACTTGGTCATTGTCTTCTGCGGGTGTATTGCCGCAGTTTAGCAGCGAGATTTATGTTAAGCGGAGAACGCGCGCGATTGATCGCGGGTGCGCCAGCTGCAGAATTACGGAGCACCCATTGCTGACTTCCTAATGAATAGCTGGCGATTAATACGGATTAGCGAAGACGCGTGTACCGGCCATGTCGAGGCATACTTAGCTCGCAATTTATGCGCGATTTTGTCAACGTATTCTTCGATGCGTGATAAGAAGTACGCGAGATTGAAAGATGAATAGCGAAAGAAAGGCGGACCTTCCACTTTGACTGGCGCGAGTAATTTAATTCTGTGCGATATCGGATGCCCCGCGATGCCCGCGACCTTAATTCTGAAATAATCGCTTTTCTCGTGAAATAAAAATAGACTTTTCTTAACAAAATGCCGATAAAGCTAAATAGCTTTCCTATTGAGGGCAGTTAAAGAATAATCCTTCGTTTTAAACATTGGAAAATTGTAAAATGGTAATATTAATGATCAATACTTTTGCACGGTTTTATAAGCAGTCCATATAAAAATACGAGAGCCTACTAACGCAAATATCTCGAAAGTAAAGTTCAAGTTTCGATAAATTATGAAATAGTAAAAAAACAGTAATCGTTTTCCTTTTATCTTTGAATTTTTTATCAGGATTTGATGAAAATACGTATTTAATATTCGCTAACGACTCGACTCAGACATTGAGTTTTTATCGCGACGGAAATCGAAGGACCTGCCATTCTTGCTCTCTTTTCAAATTCTTCTTAAAGCTGCCCGAAACGACGTCGCTGAGATCAGGCGGTATTTGTCGAGAGCACCGATCGTGAATACCAAGTAATTATCGTAAAACGAGATATCTGCGCGCGCATCCTGCCTAGATGATCACGCGATATACAGCAGATTGGTGTTGCCAGAATTGGTTTTGCTCCATTGGGGATCATTTGGCACTCTGTAGCGTCTCAACTAAATCGATCGATTTCGTAACGCTCGCGCATATATAACGCAAGTACCAACCCGGTAATTAACATCAGCCACGCGTAATTACTCCGCTCCACTAAACATCCGGTTCTCTCGAGAATTAAATTAAGCCAAAAGCCAAGATGCATGATGCGCGATGGAGCAAAAACCGAAGGCGCGTTGCTGTCCGATCGAGAACTCGCTGACATATGATTTAACGAGTCGTTTCTTTCCCTCGATTTGCTTATTATCGAGAGTCCGAACGTTCGATCTGTATGATACAACATCGTTCGTGCGATGCCTCACGGCAAATTTGCTGGATAAACTTGCGCCTTGCGTCGCAACGAGCAAACCAAGACGTGACGTACACGATGGCAACGGTCCTTATCCACGGTCATGCTTGCACCGGCGTATGCTTGTTATTACTCTCTGTGACAACGATCCTTTCATCCCTTTTATGGCCATTCGGCCTATACCGTATACGGAAAAGTTATCGCATCTGTTTCTCTTAGTCTGTTAATTATTCGATTGCGGGAAGCGAGAGAGAGAGAGAGAGAGAGAAAAAGAGAGAGAGAAAGAGAGAAATATTTCCAATAACGGCGTCCAATGCGAATAATTGGAACTTTATAACGCTTAATACGTTTTATTAAGAAAAAAAGAAAGAAAAAGAAAAGGAATTATTTTTCCGAGAGAAAACGAAAAAAGAAAGGCGCTCTTTAAAAGAAGTTTAAAAGTAATTTCTCGCGAGGTATTCGCACTTAGAGGAATATATATAAAAGTGTAACGCAAAAACAAAGGAATTTTTCGAAATAAAAGGAAACGTTAAGCACAAACGGGAAGATAAAAATGAGAGAAAGAATGGGAGTAGAAAAGAATAGAGGAAGAAAACAATATAAGTGATGCATATTCGTAATGTCTAATGTCTTACATCGTTCATGGAAATGCTATATCTAAGGAAGAGAAGACGGAAATATCCTTCCTTTACTTGATAATTTAAAAGAGAAATAACAAGATTACCGATATCGTATCGCGAGATATCGATGTTGCGTTACGATCGTATAGTTGTTTCGAGACATCGAGACATCGATCTAGAGTTTTAACATTTTCTACGTTCTCCAAGATCATTTGAATTTCAATATATTATATCAGCAATTATACATGTAAACATGATAATTGTCATATAAATTACACTTAAGAAAATATTAATGTAGTTATTCTCTTTCTCTCCTTGAAATAAGTCCGCATTTTAAAAGAATGCGATTTTGTTTCACGGTAAATCATTTCCAACATAGATATTTCTTACTTGTGCTCTTATCTGGAATTTGTCAATATTATAATTGATAATCTGAAACCGAGCGTAGATACTTGCGTGTGAAACTGCGTTAATGTTCGAGAGATATATTAAATTATGCTCGCAGCATGTTGGCGGAGGACTCGAACGTTATGGCATCTATCAAAACACGAAAGATAAATATGAAATTAATTTAACATAATATTCACAATTAGTTCGTCAATTAGTTTGACAGAAAAATCTGTCTGTTTCTCTTGAGCAGCTCTTGGTAAGGCTTGGTGAGCATTTGTTTAACTTAAATTTGGAACTCGCTGGGCGGGAAAAAATAAACTGTATTGAAGCTTAAGCTTTCAGGCAGCGGATGCGGAAGTATATACAGGTTTAATAAATCTCGGCGGCTCGCGTGGATAAAAGCGTGCTAAGGACGCCGTCCGATTTATTTAGTTCCCGTACTTTCGAATCTTTCCACGTCGTATTCTCCGTGCATTTAAAGGATTACCGAGTTAATCCTTGCAAACGGTTCGCCGTGCGAGAAGCGCCTTAGGCAAAAGCAATTTGCAACCTTTCACCACAACGAAACGTAATAATGAAGCACGTGATAAACAAAAAAGGGAAGGAGAGAAGGAAGTGGAGAAAAGGTGCGTTAATTTTGTGTAAGCGTGAAAAAACAAAGGAAGCTAATTGCCCGCTTTGTCAGCATCGCCAAATCGAGGAGAGCAGCTGTCAAACTTGCGATAAATCGCGGATAACGCGAATCCTCTCTCTATTAGAAAAATCTCTGTTACTTTTATGCCACCGTTTATGTTCGAGCAACGGCAAATAACAATGAAGGAGATTTATCCTCGTCTTCATTTCTTTACTTCAAACAACAAATCCCTTCGGGCGATCGCTTTCCGGATGATGATGCGCGTGCGAAGAAAGCAAGAATCCACTGTTATCATCGCCGTTATCATTGTACTCGTATTATCATGGCGAAGTCGTCGTTTTCGATGTTATATAACTTCATCCAGACAGAAAAGGGCCGCTTGAAATTCATGGGCGAATCGCCGTTGCGGCATCTTTCGCAGTCGCTTCAAAGGACCGTGCGAGACGATCTCGCGGCGGCATTTTCTGCCGGTATCCACCTCATGAACCGAGTGAAGCTACCGTATTAGCATGTATATTGCATCACGTCGGCGCGACACATGATGACATCGCTCACCGGAAACTACCAAGGTGGTACGAACCGTCGTTTTACTGTTGCACGCTCCGCTGCGGTCCGTGCGATCCGAGAGAGAGAGAAAGAGCCTCAAATGCGCGGACATCGCTGGCTTGAATCGGTACTTTGTTTGAGCAAGGGATACCGTTTACTCGAAACTTCGTGCTAACATGCGTTCCAACCTCTCGGTACCAACAACGAAATCTCTAGTACTCCGGTTCGAAAGTGCCCTTTTACTCTCTCTCTCTCTCTCTCTCTCTCTCTCTCTCTCTCTCTCTCTCTCTCTCTCTCTCTCGGACGCATTTTAATTCCTCAAGAACCTTTCGGAACGTTCAATGTCGCGAGAGCGCAACGCTTCTCGCGACGCGCTTCTAACGACAGACGGTTTTTCATAAGGAAAAAAGCGGTGAGATGAAAGCTTCGCGAGGAAGGAATTTCAGGAAGAGAGACTCGCGTAGCGCACAGCCAGCTGCGTGGCTGCGATGAGGGTTTAAGCAAACTCGTCGCATTCGGGATAAAGCGCGAGAACAAGTTATTAGGGCAAGGCGACGCGGTGGAACACCAATTCCACGCATGAGCGCGTGGACGAGAGACGCCAGCTTGCGCACTCGCCAACGGAACACGATGGAAATTACCAGTCGCGCTACCAACGTCCCGACTCGGCGCAGCCTCCGGTCATATCGAGTTCTGCGAGAGACGGAGCTGCTCGCGGCCATGGAACAGCCGGGGCTCGCTTGCATAACAAACGCGACGCAACTATGCCGGGGACCGGCATAGACTTTCGAGGCCCGATCTCGCGAGAATGCAGCCGAATCGCGCGATGGTCGGGTCTCTCGCAGAATGCACTCGGGGAACTCGGGTCGCGCTAGACGACCTCCGACTGGGTATCAGCAGGGTTCATCGATCCTCAAGCGGAGGATTGGATATCTGAACTTTTGATAATGATTGATCGCTTCCAGCAATTGCGTCTTTCTCAGGATACTTACGGGCGAACGAGAGTTCTTCCTGTGTGCACATGTATGCGCGTTTCAATTATTTATCCGAAAATCCTGTGCAGGTTATTGGCTAATTTCACTCGAGATTCGCCGTAAGTGATGAACGTCGATCAAATATCATATATATAATCAACTGTCAATAAATGACAGATGCAAATGTGTGTGGGTTCAAACTGCTGTGCAAATGTCAGAGTAAATGCTCTCAATTGCCATTTAGGAGTCGTGAGGGATGACTTGGTTTCGGGAGTTTCAGGATCTCAAAGATTGATAACTACATCCAATCAACATCGACTAATCGCAGGTTAACCGACGATGCAGGATACGAAATAAAAACATTTCCCCTTAAGGCGGACGATCAATCAGCGTAAAACAGTCTCGTCGTTTCGATATCCGCTCCAGCTCGCGTTTTAATGTCGTTCTCTAATTAAATTATAAATTCTCATGGGCATAGAATGAAGCATAGAGCTGTTGTAGCGCGTAAATGGATTTCCGCATCGATAACCGTAATTCACACGTCGATATATATCGGCCGTATCTTTCATGCCCCAATAAAATACAATTCTCATCGTGACTTATCGCCCTCCGCAGTCTGCTGGGGAACACCCCTCATGCACGGGGGTGAGCGTAAAAGAGTGCACATGGCGATAGTAAAGGGTGTAAGCAGCCAATAAACGTAAACAAGCCCCATGGTGCCTCACGAGTGGCTGGTGGTTTCCACGTTGAGAAGCTCTCCCGAGGGAACGGGGGGATCGATAAATCCGGACGACATCTGGATATAAAATAACGCGAATGCCGCGGCCATTCGCGCGATTCGTCGCGCCGCGGCGATCGGCCATCGAGAAGCAGCTCGTAACCGGCCGCGTGATGGAATATTAAAAAAGTTTCCGCGAAGCGTTAGCCCGATTTATACCGCGAGCTCTCTCTTTCTCTTCCTCTCTCTTTCTCTCTCTATCCCTTTCTCTCTCTCTCTCTCTCTCTCTCTCTCTCTCTCTCTCTCTCTTTTTCTCTTGTGGAAGTTCCGCCACGACGATCGCTTCTTTCGCGAATCCGCGTGCAAGCGGCGCTTCTTCAAGTCGCCTTCGAGTCTATCGAAACTCCTGCCTACTTCTGCTGAATGTCCTCTCGAAGCGTACAGATCGAGAATTAATGGATCATGAGTGCAGACACTCACGGAAATGGGGAAATTACTTGCAATTATATTCGGTGTACACGAGTCTTGCGCCCCTTGTTCTCTCGATTCCGTGAAACGCAGACATTTTACCGCAGAATACACGGAATCTTTGGCTTATTCTCTTCCTCGGCTGAATTGTTCTCTTCTAACTCGGCGAGGCGCCGATATCCGCGACTGCACTATTGCGGCGAGCTATTTAATAACTTCCCGCGCAGTACGATAAAAGCAGTATTAACGCCGCCGTTCGATCTCATCCGCGACGCTGTTGCCGGCGTCCACGCGGGATTAGCCGAGTAATCTCTTGAAGAGCCTCAAGGAGTAACGAGATCCTACGGGAAACGACACGGACTTTTTCTCATCTCGGGAGTAGTGCATCCTACGACGCCGGGAATTCGCCGTTCTCCTTTCTGTAGGCGAGATGGTTCCATTTGAAGAGGGCGGGGCGGCGGAATAAAGCGTTGCTCGTTTGCGGAGCATAAGTGCACGAGACGGCGAGAAGAGTGAAAATTTCGCGCGACATTTTGATGAAATACCGAAGCGGGAGTCTCGCTTGATGAAACTGCGAGACAAAAGAAACAGAGATAATTGTTGTTTGCCGCTGAATGCTAAATTGGCTCGGCTAAAATTCAATCTATCCACCAAGTTAAAAAGAGGATAGCGAAATCGGTGCAAGTGAAATGCAAGTGCCGGCACAATCGGAATGGATGTATCGGTCGAGGCTTTATGTAACGCAAAAAGCGTCGTTGTTTCCATTTCAGATGATTTTTAATCATTTGAGGAACAGTTGAATAGAAAATTCATCAGAGCGTTTAAATTGAAGGCGCGATGAAACTTTTTGAAGAATTGCAATGACAATTGATATCCAAGAACACTTTTGCATAAAGTACAATAAACTTCATTACTTCATCCCATACATGTCTATGCTACTTTTCGTAGAAACTACAATATCGAATATGCAGACGACATCACAAAAAAAAAGTTGATAGCTTGTTGTAAATTAATTTAAACAACGTCGACGTGTGCGTATATGCGAATGGTCTATTTATTTTACAGCATTACAGAAACCGGTGAACGTATGGTACCGAAAGGATTTCCGTTAATTGCGCGCGTTATTCGGCAACAAGCGCGTTTAGTTAAGATCAACATTGTTTCCCTCAACGTACAACGTACAACTCTCCTCTTTGAATTCCTAAAAGGAAGTCGCGCAGGTTCAAGGACGCGCGTCTCGTAGAATCTCTGTTAACTATGTGAGTCTGTTTCAAGCTATCTTTGTCGAGAGATGTTTGGATTTACGACGAGAATCGCGAATCTGTGTATCAAATACACATGTTATCGAATATCCCGTATAATGTGTCGCTTGGGTATATATATATATTATATATATATATATATATATAATACCATGTACCCACACACATAGCACATAGAATTCAGAGAACTCGATTGAGGCTATACGCGCATTGGTATATTGCTATTAATTATCGCGATCTCTCTTTAATAATTCCGCTTAACCGGCGAACAGTAATTTTTTTCGTCGAATCATCGCACTCCTCATCAATATCGATCATTCATCGCGCGATAGTTATTGCGAACACTCGTTTATGGGGCGCAAGTGGAATCCTGCTCGCATCGTCTCTTTGTATCGTTGCAGCGAAAAATTGCGATCTCGCTGGACCGTACGTGTCCTAACCGGCCTAAGCCCCAAAATTTAATAAAGCCGTTTTTCCCGCCGCCTCACAAACGCCGTCCTCTGACCCTCTCCACTGACCCAATTGACATGGCGGGTGCGAGTGACCTAAGCCGCGCGCGCCAGATATAATGAAAAAGTCTGGCTGAAACTCGCCTACATTTGTCGAGAAAAACAGAAAAATTTGATAAATTTATGTCGACGGAAAGTCGTCCCGCGCGGCATGAGAGGATCGCGAGATAATCGCAAAATGAGTCGACGAAGAGACTCGATCCGTCTTTTCGAGAGACATTTTTTCTCTCTTTTAATCCCTTCGATATCTCTATTAAAGATTTCGTTCGGCGAATGGAACGCACCATCGCGCCTGGATCTTTCCGATTTTCATTGCAATCCTTTGCAACGCGCAGGATTAATCGGACCCCAATTCGCAAGAATTTCTTTCTCGCCTTTCTTGGCTCATCAATAATAAACAAGACGAGGAATGCATTAATGAATTATATATCTTACACTACGCTCTTACACTAGTTTTAGCATGGCTAAAGAGTTAAGGAATTAAGGATCGGGCAAAGTTCGTCGCAAGTTCGCCGCACGGAGACCATAATTCTTCGCAACTCGGAACATACGAGTAATTGCTCCGAGTCCCTCCTTACCTTATTTTCCTTGTCGTCACTTCGTCGCCCTCGACGAGAAAGGATTCGAGAATTTGCGCGCCACTTTAATATTACGACATCGATTTTCGGACATTAATAACGCCTTCTAAGGACACCGCTGCTGTGCGATAAAGCACGACGTCCGGCTAACAGAAACATAGGAACGAAGCGAGCAATGATTAGAAATCAGAAATCTCAAAAACAGGATAATCGAAATGCAGAATCCCGCGGCAATTCTGAAATAAGCTGCGAGTAAGAGAATTTATCTCAAGCAGCATCGAAGCTGACGAGAAGAACCACGTCGCGGCGTGCATGCACGCTAAAGATAGACACAAATACAATATACAATCGTTTCTAAGTTGCCTACACAGTCACGGCGACGGTTCGTTGTAGCAGAAAAACTCTATTGTTTCACACCTGCGTGCTGGGTTCCCTATCGCTTTGGCGTTCGCTAAATCAGAAACCCGAGAGGTTAAACAGAACATCAAGAAAACAGCGGAAATCCATTTCTTCGAGATCTCCTTCAGGTGCGCGATAGACGCGCGAAACCGCGTACGTAGAACTTAATTAGCGTCTCGCGTCCCGTAGTCTCGTCCGCTAATAACAACGCAACGAAACGGCCGCTCATGATCTACGAGGACAGCACCCTTCTGCTGCATCCCCTCGCCCGCCACAATTGCCCCTACCGCGGCGGCAACGGCGGTGGCGGCAGCATAAATCCCACGCCGAGAGAATATTACGTTGGAAGAGAAACTTCAACCCCGACTAGGAGTTCTCCTTTCCTTCCCCCGTTTCTCCCTCCCACGTTCCCCTCGTCCTGACCCGCCATCTATCGTCCACCGATGCAACGTGTGTCCAACTATTTCCGGGCGAGCTTTTTGTTCGTCTCGACTGACGCGCTGTTGGAAAATGGATTTTCCGACTGGACGCGGATAACCCTTTGTCGCTGATACCGGGGGCGAGACGGCGCTCGAAGGGAAGTCGCGAGAGGCGCACTCAAGCGTAATCCCGTGTTATTAACCCCTCCGATCGCGCTCCGCCGCCACTTGACGACAGGGTTGCATTCAGCGTTGACGATCGTGGGCGGTCAGTCAACGCCCGCGTGCGGGAATTTACGTAAAGCCGGCATCAGCAATTCCATCGTCGCTGATGACGCCGTTCGTATGGTTCCATAGTTTTATGTGATTTTATCGACGCCACCGTTTCAGCCGGAGCGATTTCCATTGCGCACGCAGTTCAGCGGGACAAGATCCTTCGTCGATCTCATCGATGAAACGTTAGCTTAATGCCTTTAAGCTTGATGCCTCATCAAGATTCACCATCCGCGACACGCGGATAAATTTGGGCGTCGAGCTCTCTCTTTTCCTTTCTTTCTCTCACGTAATCGGGAAGAATCTGAGGGATACCGCGGAAGGAAGACTTCTCGGTGCTTCAGCCGGCGAGAGAACCGATCGCTGACGGTTTCATCCCCGCCCCCGGAAAACGGATGAGGGCTCGATCGTGCGGCGCCGCGGGTCATTACATGCGTTCGGGCTTATGAGTACCCCAATCACGCGAGCCTAATTCTGAGCAGGTAACCGGCGAACAGGCGGAATGCATTGATATCTCGCGAGCTATGCAAATTAGCGACTAAACATTGTTGACGCACAATCGCCATTGATGCGAAGGGTCGACCTAGCCTAGACCAGCGTTCGCTTCACACCGTCGCCCAGTCCTTGTTTGCCGCGCGTTCCGCTCTGCTGATCTCGGAGTGTTCTTGGTGATTTACGTGATTTCGCCGCTGACCCGTACAGCTTATCTGGCGATCGGGATCAGCGCGCAACGGGGATACCGAGCTTTTCAATGGCGATAAACGCGCCGCCCTCGTTCGCGCTTTGTCTCTGCGCGCCGCTGTTGCCTTGAGGAAAAAATAAAACGCTATGTTTGGAATTCAGAACGCGCGAGTTCGTAAATTCTAACTTCTGACCTCAGTCCTGGTCGCGTGCCACGTGTTATCGAACTGACACCTTCCGTCCCCGGATTGTCCGAAGTGCGAACGATGCTCGCGCCTTTTGATTGACCGCGCGTTTGCGGTTCACTTGCGTGAGATTTATTTCTCACCGCAATTTGGTGATTACTCGGAATGACGGGTTGATGAAATAGGAACACTGGAAACAAGGAGATCAATCACAGCGCTCGATGATCGCATCCAGCATGAGTAAAATCAACATACGTGAATTTTTTTATTTTTTATTATGCGTCAATCGAAGCTACGTGGGGTGGTTGATAATATCCAGATGATTTCTACGCAAATGAGGGATGAGCAATAAAATACATCTTCGTATACATTCGTCTATGCAGATAGCTACTGCTTTAATCTCGTGCGAATGATAGTGAACCAGTGAGAACAATATAATTAACGGGAAGAGACAGATTTGAGATACACAGAAATATATATAAGAAAGGAAAAACATTACACAGTACATTTATTCACATGAATTATATAAGTAAACGATAAGTAATAGTAACATGATTATAAATAATTTCTTCTCCAAGACAGATTCGTTTTACAATTCGAACGCGACGCGTCAAAATCCTCAGACAATTAAGCATCCAGCTTCCCGGATGATCGTGTAATATCTACTTGGTGTTTACACCTTCCATCGTGCCGCGCTCGATTTCGGTCTAGTGAGAAAAATCTGTCCGGCTGAGGTCTATATGGGAGAACACTGTAACTAGAGGTACGATCTACTGATTAATGGTTACTGATATCTCTACTTCGGTCACACCACGTTATCGTGAGTGCCTTGGGTTTGTAATTAGTGAGACTCACTGTAATCCCAAGCCCAGTAATCGCCAGCACCCGCCGTGGGCAGCACTGTACTCCATGCCTCTATGCGAGAACAGAAAAAAACAGAAGAAAAAAGTAAAAGGAAACTGAACCATGCGTCAATTATCCGAGCGCAGAAAGAGATCCGTTTATACATACACGTAGAGGAAAGGGAACAAGATGTTGCCTCGATCGTAGCAATCAGTAGCGCGAGAACCTCGGATTTGGTGTTCTGTGCTGATTCGTTGCTAAAAATTTCAGCAAAGAAAGACCGAAGAGTCGAGATTAATCGGGATAAACACGACGTCGAGACATTTTGTTTAGATTATCGATTCATCGGTATGTAAAATCTTGATTATTCGAGTAAATTTTAAATAGAGAAAGGAATATTTTACTAATTTATGATTCGTTTTTCCACAATTAATCTCCACATCGGTGTTTCTCTTGATGGACTCTAATGAACCGATATAATTGGCATACTGTTAAAATATCATTCCATCACTGTGAATAGAATGAGAATGTCACGCGAATGTCACGGGAAATAGAGCAGCTTATCTATTGTATATTATCAGTGTACTTTGTGTACTTTATATTATTTTTCTAATTAAATTTCTCTAGTTTTATAAAATATTATCCACCTGCTGACTTACGTGTTCTCGTTATTTTTATCGTAAAATTCATAACCAGCCGTTTTAATATCCGATAATTGATGATGCATATTTGTAAATTTTTATTAAATTTGTTCGCAAATAATGAAAGCTATAGCTTTAAAACTTTCCTGTCTCGTTCATTAATATTAACTAACGAAGCGCGGATGCACGACAAGTGCGTCGATAAATTATGTCGGCATATCCTTTAACTAAAATTTACAAACATAAAGTATACAAAACCATGCGATCATGTCACCGTACAATTTCGTTTTCTATTTTAAACTTTCAGACGTATATTTTCGTAGATGGATAATGATCATTCGGCTCACAAACTGAGAGATAAAAAAAAGGTTGCCAGCAAATATTAGAAGATGATTAAAAATGAATGATTAAAAATGTTTTATTATCGGAATACGCCCCATTCGAAATTCCATTCTCGGATTCCTTCTCGATGCAAATGCTAAATAATTATTATTTTTCTTCTGGATAATTATTATTTTTCCATTTTGATAATCTTCAAATGCGCTGTTTTTGGATTTACGCCGTGTTGGTAGCATCCAGTTTTTTTTATATTTATTAAGGAAAAAATCTCTCGATAAATTGATCGTTTTGATCCTAATGAATCCTGAATTTCTTCCCTTTTGTGCTACATACTTTCTCTCTCTTTCTCTCTCTCTCTCTCTCTCTCTCTCTCTCTCTCTCTCTCTCTCTCTCTCTCTCTTTCTCTTTCTCCCTCTCTGCATAACGCCATTTCGCCATTTTATCCCACGCGTCTGTAACCCTTTCGTTCTTTCTCGTTGTTCCTCTTTCTCCTTTTTCCTTCATTCGTTTCAACACGGTCATTAAGGCTGGAAATTACATTATATCGCGTATAACGACTGTGCCTGTCAGGCACGACTAGGACAATCGCACCTCGCAAAAAGCTGTTAAGAGAGGAATTAAAATGAAATTGTTCCGGTTCCTTTTGCGAGGGATCGTCTTTGAAGTTTCGCGTTCTTCCAAACGATAGTAGCGACAAAAGACCCGGCCGTGAGTTCGCAAAGATTTGCAATTATCAGCAAAGTGTGCCTTTGTGAATAAACATTCCGTCCTGCAATCTTCGATGAAGGGAAATTGTTTATTCGACGCGCAAAGAGACATTCTATGATGGACTTTGAATATCAATGAATTGCAAAACCATTTTGTTTGCTGTATTCGGTCGTATTCGAGACGATAATTTAAACCTATAATTCTACACGAATCCTCTTTTTAATTTCCAGCATTGAAGGAAATAATGCACGAATTATGACGTATAATTTATTGGAACGTACAGGAACAATGGACATGTCGTGCATCTACTTAGCGATTGCATCAAGATCATAAGATCTTACTATTAAGCAGTTTGTGATAACTCGCATCGTAATAGTTCGCGACAATATATCGTATCTGTCACGCGCAGTAATGAGAAACAGAAAATCCACAAGGTAGTAAAATTAATGCGCGGTTGGAGGTGCTTTTTTGCCGCCAGCAACGCTGAAGCAACGCGGAAGCAACGCGGAAGCAACGCGGAAACAACGAGAAAACGTAGGATTTTATCATAGTAAATCATAATCAAAGTAAATCCGGAATGTCACTTATCCTCGCGTATTGTAATCTCGCTCTCCGTTATTAAATCCTTCGAGTATACTCTGAATTTTCCGTTTCCAAAGAAACGTGCGACGAGAAAACGCGCCTTGCGAATCGATCGTCTCGTAATCTTCAGTCTAATAACAATCTCGAATAAAAGCATTCCAGAATCATCCGATACGAGAACCAGAAGAGCGTACATAATATCAGAAACTTGATCGGAATCATTATGTCAGGCGAAAAGATGCGCACGTATAAAGGTATAATTATTTGCTGTTGATGTTGATAAGTTTTCTATGCTCGCAAAACAGCGAAGCTCTAGAATAACTAATATACATCGCGTATTGTTCGCTGTATATTGTTATTCAATGTGTATTACGTTTCTACACATATGCGCGCGCACGTGCTGATCATACAATGAAGCTTGCTCTTTTGTTTATTCATTACAACCGATTTTTAAAATACATTTCTCTCTCAGAATGACCAGGATTTTTCTCAGATATTTTGACGATGGGAACAGATATAGGATAACTCTCGCATATTTTGCCCTTCGCGTTCGTGACTTCCGAATCGCCTCCGTTAACGACTCCTTGTGCGCGCACCTCATTAAGAAGGAAGAAGTCTGATTGTAATTATTGGTGAAATGTCTTGGAACGGCCCCGACTCCCTTAGCTCCTCTAATTGCCACTGGCTTAAAGGGAAGGAAAAATCATTTCGGAACGTCATCTCGTTTCTGCAGTTGCTGGCAATTACGCTTCATTAGGCGATACGCGCTCTTGGATACGCGTTGAATTTAACGAGATGTACGCGCCGATGAAAGCTGCATCCAGACGTTTTAATCATTTACGGCAACGATCGATCGGCTGGATAAGAAGGTCTGAAAACGATAAGAACAAACGCGTGACATGTTCGCTGCAAGGCCAGAGGCTGACAGGTCTTGCAACATGCAAAGAAATGATGGATATTTAGAGGAAAGATCTCGCCGTTTGTATGAACCTCGTGTCGACCATTAATATTGAATCCGTTGCGATCCGCGACGTTAATAAATTATTCGACGAAGAAAATCGAGAGAACGTTACGGATGGATCGTAAATTAATGAAATGGCAAAATGTAGAAGAAGGGAATATTGCCGGAGGCAATATTAAAACCATGCAGGTCTAATCCATGTATAGATATACAAATGCGTGTAGGATATTAAATATCATCTCGGCAGGGAATGCAGGGCGATTGGAGAATTTATGAAATTAGAAAATTAATGGTTATCATTTGCATTCTTCTCCGCGTAATTTTTACATTGTAACAAAGAAACGTAACGAAATGTTTTAAACCATCGATGAAACGTCCGAAAAATTTTCGACAGTGTTTAATCCGCAAGCGCCGATTGCGTTTGTTTTGCTAATTTCCGTAGTTCATTTAATTAATTAATTTTATTTCACTTGACCGTGTAATTTATTAATTACATTTCGTGTATATTTCCGATTAAAATTGTGTACGTGCATTAAATGCCCTTCAATCTCGAAGCAGTGCATGGGTTAAGGGTAATGAGTTATTTGCGAATTGTTGGTATCTATGTTCAATTAAACAATTCTCTCCGACAAATATACACATTTGCTTTTATCTCGCCGACTTCATCGACTTTACGTTCGATTTTTCCTCTTGTTATTATTACAACGAGAACATAACGTGAGCTTTTTTCCTCTTGCGCTATTTCATCTAAAAACGCGATATACTTTCAGATTTGAGTGTACAAATTATTTAACAACGAAGAATATTGCACGAAAACGACATTGCTTGAACAACGTTAATTTCGTGCCGCCAAGTAACACTGAATTAATTGTTCCCAGATAACGTTAATGTCCATGCTGTTTACTACCTTCTTTACCGTTCTGCTGTTTTATATGACGCGATATCATCGTGTTATAGTATTGTCGGCGTTTCATTCGAAAAATCAGTGCGAGTTTGTCACTGACGATGAAGTAATCCCGGCAGAAGGTGATACGAGATCCTTTGATCGCGATTGATCTAAAGATTTATGTAATCAAGAGTTCATTTACTAACCTTTCTCGCAATATGCGCCTTCGTAATCGCCGTTACGGCACTCGCAGATCGGTCCACTGTCGGTGGAGATGCAGATGCCGCCATGTTGACATGGATCGCGGATTTCGCAAGCGTCCGTCGTGTTCGCCATGTTGCGTAAACTCTGTAACAGGCATCGTATCATAATGTTATACGATAAGTAATTATCAAAGCAAGCTACATCGGATTGCTGCTGAGACATGAAATTTCTTTGCTTTCTTTTCGGCAAGATTAAAATCGAGGATTTACGTAGGGGAAGCAATCTCAGCTTCTTTAACTTCTTTCCACGACTTTCGATCATCTTAGCGACAGTTTTATGATGTCATCTCGTGAGAATTGTATAGATTTCCGATGGAGGACTGGTTCGAGCTATGATTTGAGAATTGAATAAATCAATCTCAGCTCGACATGCGTCGTGAAGTTTCTTTAAAACGACGCGATTACCGACAAAGTCATAAACAATAACGTAATAATATCGAATTAGTTTTAATCGTCACGAGCGACACAGACAGAAACATTCGGTTAGAACCATCAAGGAAAGCAACATTAATTTTATTCGCCGGTCCGATATTAAAATATCCCGATTATTTTTACAATGCCGGTATGGCACAAAATTGCCATTAGTAGCATAAGTAGAACTCCCGCCAGTTCATTATCAAATTTCATTTAATTATACGCCACCGCCGCGATATTGCCTCGGTCCAATGTTATTTGAATGAAAAATACGAAAATGCGAAAGCACAAGGCAACAAAGGAAACGATTTATCTCTTTATCCATTATTAAAAAATTAAAAATATTATACGGCCTCGTATGTTAGAACAATATTTTGATTCACATTTTCTCGTTAGCGGATAATTAAAATATACGGAGCGGGAGGCAGGAGGAGATTATCCTCATAGAAGAATACGTGTTGGCGCCCTTACGTTATTTCCATTATCGCACACTGCAATTTTTGCATCGCACTCGGTAGATTCCTCGCTGATGCAACTCTTTTGCACGATTCCGAGGAGGATCGCGCAAAGAAAAAAAACACACACACACATATGCGCGCGCGCGAACGCAAGGCAGAAGCTTCTTTTTCTCTTCTTTTTTATTTCTATTCTCTTTTTCTTTTTTTTCCTTTCCTTTTTCTTTGCCACCACTTCGTTTCTGCTACTGCTCCGCTCTTATTTCCCTGCTGCTCGCTTTTATTTCCTCCTTCGCTGGTATTTGCTGTGGCATTTCGAACATTCGACTAAGGGATGCAGTCATTTGAATATCCAGGAATACGGGGATGCATCAGAGAGACCGCTATCGCGTACATCCTCACCGTTTTCGATTGACATTTGAATTCTACTGACGCCTTTCCCACTCAATTTCCATTCCTACAAAGTTCGTACAAAGAACGATCGATTTGAGCGACAGATTCTTAAACACTGGCTGTTCTATGATTAGACGTCGATTAATTAACCCCGTCAAGAGCTTTAATATTATTTATGCTATTGCTGTTAGGATCAATTCTATTCAAGTTTGACGTGTCGTTAGCATAATTAGTAATTTTGATCAATGAGAAACTTGGGTCAATAAATATGTCAGAGATTTCAAGAGCTTGTCCATTGTTTCAAGCAAATACATACATCTTGTAGGATAATATAAATGATCCCGGCTGAATGCCCAAGTTTCTAGGAAATAGAGCGGGGTTTATATATTCCTTACGTGATGTTGAATATTAAATGAATGGGTTTTCGACGCCAGGTTGATGGAACAAGAAGTAACAAGATTCTTTATTCTATTTCACACTGGTACAACTCTTATCGATAGGCCGATTGATCCCTTCGCTGATAGCTTCGCTGGTCTCTTCTGCTTCTGCCTTGTCTCTTTATATAAAATACTAAAAAGCGGCATCCTACTTCAGGGTTATCGGCCAATCGTCACATATGATTATTCGATCCGAACGAATCACGTCAACACGGGTGTAAACGGTTTTCTTCGCAGTTGTCCTTTGTTCTCATCCGAATACGCACACGTGCGTGTCGGCTTTTTCGATTACAGAAGCTTCTAATACATGCCGCTATCGATAGTCGGTTCTTTTCTGTTTATACTACAATTTTGATACCATATAGAATTTATTTTGATTCGCACGCATACTATTTCCTCGAAATGATGTATCGGACGCATTAATATATTGTTGCGCGTAATATTATCGTTGCTCGTAACGATATTACGCAACAAAAAGAGAAAATTAAAGGGAAAGTAAAAAGAATGGCGGGCTTAGTTTGAGGAATGATCTCGCCGTTTTCTCAATTTACATTTATCTTTATCTCTTGGGCTTACGCGCCGCTCTTCGGGCCGACGAATAATAAACGCACACAATGCGCCGCTGCGGTAAACATTTTTTTTCACGTTTCATTTACCTTGATAGTGGATTTTCAGTGTTGCAACTCATTTCGCGCCACGCGTCACGTTTTAAGTCCCGCGAGCGAAATTTTTTCATCCACCGATCGAAGAAGCTAGTCGTGACCAACTTTTATGTATGCCGCAAGCCCAATGGACGCTGATCTTATTCTCAAAGTTCTCTCGATATTGGTCCCGTTTCAACTCGATTCGCATCTGAGGAATCGAACGAAAGAGAACGCCGATCGTGAACTATGCCGCTCCAGTGCGAGCTAATTTCGAGATACCACACAGCAAATTCAAACATTTCCCGATATTCTTGGGCTACAATGCTACAACGCGATTTGACAATCGATTTCCGTGGCGGATTTCATCATCGCGGCTCTCAAGACTTGATCGTTTTACCATACTCGATTTAATTCATGTAGAAATTCAGATCTCTTCGATAGCGGATCTTATAGGGACGATTTCCACGAAACGCGCGATATCGGTTTTTTGGAATCCCAAAGCAGACGCCTGCTCATCTGATACATTATGCAGAATAACTTAGCCATAGTCGACGAATGAGCTCACGTCGATTATTAAATTTCTATTCGAACCGGCGTGAATTCAACCGCTGGGAATTTTCAGCCCGGTTTTCCCGGCATTCCATCGAACGCGGGAACCGAGGAAAATGCCGGCGGTTACGTCCACGAATGAAATTCGTTGGCATTTTCGACGAAGGGGATGAAACATTCTCAAGCTTCGCGAAAGCAGCGTCGAGCTGGCCAATGGTTACATCTTTACGCAATGTGCGCCCGCAGGTCCGGTTGATAAAATGTCCGCCAAGATCCGCGTCTCTCGCTCGTGACGCGAGTTTCTGCCGACGAGCTGGATGCTTGTTTGGCCGGCGGATATAAATATTTGAATTTCCACCCGCTGAGGATGCAGTTTAATTCCAACCCGCGAGAGTTTCGTTCACACGTTTGCGGCTAAATGCCGCTCGCTGAGCTGTTCTTTTGCCTCATCGAACAGCGGTTGAAGCTCACACCGAGCAGCGATCTAAATGCGCGAATCGTTGCAAGGGAGTAGAAAAAATATGCTTAGTCGGAATACATTTACAGAGTTCATGCTTCTTACTCGCGTTGTTATCGCGTTATAGTATTATAAGGCGGCAATATTATAAAATAAAATCGTAATTTCTTTTGCAACGAAACGGCTTGTCATACCTGGCGTAATAATGATAATTATTATAATTATTATATTATATATTATAATTATTATAATACGATTATAATATATTTTCCAATGTAAATTGCGTTTTAATTACTTTAAGCATTCTGCGAGAAATGTACTATACATCTTTCGAATAATAAATTCCATTCTTCGCGGTTAATGAGTCATCAACATCTCTAGTTTTCGAGAAAGTATCCTTCGACGTTTCTCGCGACGTTCGATCATGAGGGATTTACGTAGCAGAGAGATGCGGATGCACGTGTCAGGTCACGAGGTCAATCGCGTCGCTGCGCTCTATTATTGCGGCCAGGTTGGTTAGGTTCCAGAGTTGGCAAATGGCCATCGAAGGATACGGAATAGTAATCTTAGCGATGACGCGAGCGAAGGAAGGCAATATGGGTTAGCTCTGTCCTATGTAGAATGTACGAACGGCAACATGTGTTTGAGATTGAACTCCTTTTTTCCCTCGTCATCGGTGGGTTTATCTGAAAATTTATCGCCTTCAATTAGACCAGCGATCCGTTCTGGTAGCCCTGCTTTTCAGCAACATCTTCATTTAAACATCGTTTAAAACTGAAAGACTCCAACGGAATTTTAATTCCATCCTCGAAACCCACACACGCAGATTGCCGATTAGCGATGAACGCTCCGTCTTGACATTTTTGTCAGAGAAAAGCCCACGCGAGGCATTTCATATCCATTTATGATATACATTTCTGTGAAGCGGAGAAATAGAGATCTGGAGCTACGAGCTACGAATACGAAGGCTGCTTAACGAGTCGACCGCATTAATCATACCGGACCGCGGCGCGCAGCGGATTGTTAACGAGATTTCCTGCGAGAAAAGCTAATTGACGTCTAGTCGCGGCAAATTGCATTTTCGATATGACCCCGGCTTAGCCGCTTCTGACCTTTCCGTGGCTAATAAAGTAGCGCGGTTCATGATTTCGGCGCGGCAGCTACCAACCAGAATACGTCAACTGCAGAAAATTAATCGACTGCCTTAAGTGTGCGTGGTCGCCCGAATTTTGCGGATTAGAATGAAATATCGCCCGCATTGGGAAATTAATTAGACCCGGCATTGAACCTTACCCTCGCGCCGTAAGAAGCTTGACTGGATCGTACTCGAAGTTATTCTTCCGTCAAAGAATGGACATTGTACTATACGCGCATAGCGTTGCGCAAAAATGGTTAACCGAAAGGGAGACGTCGTTGAGATTAAGATGCAAGAAAGATGCAATACCGTCTTGCAGATGATAATAATTTTCTCAGAGCCATTGCTCCGCGGATCACCTACCGATTCTGTGGATCGGTTTGCCCATTAAAGTTACAAATAATTCACGGGACGGGATTAATTAACTGCTATTAATTCAACGGCGGAATTCGGTAGGAGAACAGGAGCTGCATGATATTTATGAACTATGCGCGACATAGTTACGTAAGTAACTATGTCTATCGCAAGCCGTATTGACATGGAAAGTATTCGAATAAATCAGAGAATGGAATCGAATAGAGCGATCGGCTTGCGTCGTGTCGACAAATTGTTTATCCCGACGTGTAACGATAAATTACATTGCGAAGAGCGCAAAGCACTGTCAGGCGAATGCGCGGGAATCAATCTCCAGAGGCAGAGGTCGAGCTCTTTCCAGACAACCTGTCCAGGTCGGATCAATGAATGGGCGACATGCTGCGCTCATATGAGACATTGAATTCGGCAACGCGATTACTCCGAATTACATGTAACGCGAGACAGCGATCACGTTTCCTCGCGGACGACGGAACTTTCGCTCAACGGTGCAAGTTGGCGGCTTGCACGTCCCCAGGTGTGCACTCTTGCCCCAACCGCAGGGGGCACCGCGAAATACGCCGGGGATGCGCCGGGGGGTTGCTACGGAGAACTCCGATAAAGTCAGAAGAGAGTCGGAAAAGGAGCCTCGTCCCGCCCTCGTTCCCGTCGACCGAGGAACTAAGGCAATAAATAAGGCGTCCCCACTCCCCCTCCTCATCCCGGGCTTTCACCCCGGAAGTAACTGCAATCCCACTGCGTGCCAAAACCGCGCTGTTTGGTTCTTGACCGCGAGCGGCCCGAAATCCCAACGACGCGACTTCCGGGGTGGGCGGGAAGGGGCGCGCGCAAGCCGGCGGGGAGATGCAACTAATGGAATAAGTTGCGTCAAAGGGAAACTCGCTCGACCCGCCGGAAGTTGCATACGGCGGGATTGCGCGGCGCAGTTCACCGAATTAACAACCGCGATGGCTAACCGCATTAGCATCAATGCAGCACGATACGCGGCCAACCGGCCGACTGCATAATTTATTCGTTATCGCATTGATTACTGTCGTTCCGTGAGCAAGCGCGATGCCATCGCAAAGCTAGCTTCTTGATCGCCCCGACAGCGTGAAGCGATCGCGAATGCGCCGAGCGCTGATGTCAGATTTTGATTTCCGATTATAAGCCAGTGACGATCATCGGCTGGCCACAAAATCGCAGCGGCCGTCCGTTTATTGTCTCCCTGAGAACTGCAGTTGCACAAATTGGAGAGCAATCTGACATATAATAACGCAAGGTTAATAATGTGACACAGGAAGGAGTACACTGAAGGACACATGAGTCGATGTGACCTGGTTTGCATAGAAATTCGCCGAGATCCGCATTAATATCTAAGACCGGGTGTTTGATTAAACAAGCGAGTCCATAAGAAAGTTCGGCGTTGATTAAGTCCGCTGAAGAGCCCGCGACTGCTTCACTTAAACTTTAAATCTTTCTATTAAACTCGACCAATTCCCTGACGTGATTCTAATAAAAATTCGCGTTAAAGTTTCGCACGCGCATTATATGCCGTGATTACGACTGAGTGAAATGTGGGGAAAACTATTTTCTCATTATGTATTACTCGCATCGCTCTCAAAGCGCCCTCGTCAAGCTGGCGTTGGAGGATTCGCGAAAAATGACATCGAGCCTCAAACATACGCGTAACGCGGTACAACAATTCGCGATGATGGACTGCAGCTTACTTTCCATTAACGAGTTCGAAGATCGCTAAAAATATGTCTGCATAATGTATTCATATACGATAAACCATAAATTCCACGTGTTGCGTATAATGAATGCCACTATGCGCGGCTACCGCCCGCGCAAATGTTGTAAATAGCATTTAAAGCTTGGTTAATGTAACGTACAGAGATAAATGTTTGCGTGCATAAACGCCTACGCATACCTACGCATACCTACGCACGCGCGGATCGCATTTATAAAAAGAAGAAAAAGGACAATTAATTCCGCTCGTTACTTAACGCGTCACTTAATGACAAATTATCTACTCTACTATAACCAATCGCGAGAGAGAAAGAGAGATAAAAAGAGAGAGGGGGGAGGAGGAGACATAGGACACGCTCGCGCGATAATCGCTCGAGCATTCGGCGAGCGGATTTCGCAGAATTTTCAGCAGCGTAACAGGTAAATGCACTGTCAGACGCGGTGTTTCGAGTTACAGCGAGCTTCGACGTCTCGCGGTCTGGCCGCCCGAATTCGCGGATTTGTTCCCAGACAGCCTTGTCGTCGGCTTCCATTAAGGAACACGCGGTAGATCTTTGGAGCCCGCGATCCTTCACACGCACAGGATATGGAGAAAGTTCGCAAACCGATTCCGAGACTTGTCACGAAGTTCACGATATATATTCCCAGCCCTCGTTGTACTTTCCATCCAATTCCCAGTCAGCAGGACCGGCACCTCGTTTCCTCGTGATGTCCGCCGATGGACTGCGACGAAATTTACCGGTCAGCCACGGAGGGACTTGTGCGTTCTTCGTAGCACTAGAAGTAGCGACTGGAAGAAATTCTGGCGATTATTCAGCCATCGCTGTATCCCTCTGCCTTCTCTGGGTCTTCTTTCAAAATGTCCTCGACGAGCGAATGAATGTTAAAATTCAAACGAATTACGTTTCAGCAGCGTGCGACAAACACGCTGATGAGTTTGATGGCAATATAATTCCGCGGGAAATTAAATAAAATAAATAAGCGCAGGATCGAACAGGAAACTTGATGCTTTTTCCGCAACGGAAATATCTGTAATTGTCTCTTCCCTTCGAGAACGAGCGCCGTGTTTTTAGTCATATCTCCGATTCGCCCGTTTTCATGTCTCCCGCGCGCTTCTCTGGCACATCAACATTCATTACGCAGGAAGCTTTAGCTGCAACTTTAATCGCGTAGGAGATGGATAGCATCAGGTGCGAAGGAAATAGAGGAAACGAGTATTCGCGCGAACCTGCGGCGCCTCATTTTTCACCGCGCTGCGTTAAAAATACGTCTCGGCCTGATCGAGATGTAATCAAGCGAACCAGCTTGACCCGAACGCTTGACAGTCCGAGCGGTCATTATTATTAATTGGCTTTATTACTAGCCCGCTTGCCGCAGGAAAAGGATAAAAGAGCGCAACCCCGCGCCGAAGGACTCCCCTACGCTGCTAATGCGTCCCCCCTTTTTTCCGCCATTATCCTCGTGAAACCACGGAGGACCAGCGCGTGAAAATTGTTTTAACGAGTCGCAGAGATTGCGGTGTGCAACAACCCTCCGCACAGTGCTTCACTATCCCCACCCATCCCCGAGAATAACCGGAGGAGACCGGAAGTTAAATACGTTTACTGCGGCCCATTACAGCCTCCTGCTTGCGGGACTAGCGTGCATTCGCCGCACTCGATGAAGATTACCGTCCAATATTATTAACGCCTATTATCGTCCATTCTCCCGCTCCAATTGAAAAAGTAACGCAAATGTCGAAATTAACGGGAGTTGATGGCAAGAAGGAGGCAAGAGGGTAGATTACAACGAGAAATTTGATCGCAACAGCTATGTGCATGCGCTTTTTATTCTTCTTCTCGAGTCTTTTATTAAGCTTTCCGTGTTTTATTACAGTTCAGATCACCGTTATTGAAAGCGAGACACTGCGTGCGATCGAGATTTTAAATGATATTGTTTTACGTTTGCAATAGTATTATAAGGTTTCAATCGTTACATTACATTACGTCACAATTGTTATGCAAATCAGTCACTTTTTATATCGAATTCCTCTCCGTTCTACGTTCCCGGGTTATTATTTAACGATTCCCGATTTATATTCATCCGGCTGCATCGATAGCGCGACATTGAACGCGAAATCTTCGATCCGCGATTATTCGGTGACCTCGAAGGAAACGAGAAGCGGTAAAGTGCTTTTTCCTTCGTCGCGATAATCACACAATCGCAGTCGTGGCGTTACGATTACGGATAAAAGACTCTTCTATCGCAGCGACGTTAAAATATAACCGCCAGAGAATCCGTAGGATTCTCCGAGGCAATAACGTACCTCGCGAATCTCCGTTCGCTCGTTTACCGAGTCGGAGAATCCCCGGCGCTTGTTTTACGGTCGCGACGTGAAAGCTCTCGAGTGATTCTGTCGTCGGCAGCGGCCACGAAAATTCGAATTACAATCAGTCCTTCCCTCGTTTTCTACGGCGGCATCCTTATTCAATGGAGGAGTCTAATCTCGTTCTGTAAACGGCTCGGCCATATTACGGCCGTGATTACGGAAGTTGTCAACTTGATTAAACGCCTCTGCCTCAGTTGAAGTTGGCTCAAAGGGATAATCGTATGAGGTGTCCGCCTGGAGCCTCGCGCGGGAACTTTCTTAAACTGGACGGAGATTGGAAGACTCCGTAGCACGAGAGGGAATTTGGCGTGATACCGTTTCGGTATCGCGGCATAATTACGAGCTACCGGAACTTTCAAACCCAAACTTTTTTTCCGCGTCGGAGCCACCTCTCGCCTCGTTCCGTTGTCCTTGCGCCGCATTAACTGCAGTAACCCCATTCGATTACGCGTTAAAAATGTAAACGTCATTACTGCTGGTTGAAAGCAGCTTTCGGAAATTTTTCGTAACAGGAAAATAATATAACCGCGAGGAAAACTCGCGCCGTAACCGCCGTTCGATGCCATCATGGTGTAACACGATAAAGTAGCGCCCTCGTTAAATCCCTCTTTGATAATGCCGCAAAGTTGTATCCGGTAATTTACGGATATCGAAGAGCGAGGATTGCACACGCAAATAATGCATGTGCATTCATCATCTCAGATTCAATCATTTATCGCTCGCACCATTCGTCAAGATCCGCCTTCTGCAATCGGAGATTAACGGACATTAATTCGAATTAATAAATGTATCATACAACTTTCTATAATTCCTTGCTGTTTGAGTGATCTTCGATAATCACTCATCAATAAATTCCCTTATCGCCACTCGCTAGGGACTTGAGTACATTTTATACTCGAATATGTCGCATGGATTTTCCATGAAAACGGGATCGCTGAGAGTAAACGACTAAACGTGAACGACAACCGTGTTTCTTGTAAATCCCAGCGCGTTAACGTCAGAGTGAAAGATAATGCGGTAAACGTAAACCGACAAGACGAATCCTGAATTCGGATAGAAACGGAAAGAAGCAACATCCCCGTTTAACAATTACCGCGCGTGACGACCCGTTCATGCGGACAAGCTTAATGCAGGTGAGATTTACATGAACACGGAAATGAAATCGGAAAACGAGCGTCGGCACGTCGCGACGTGGATTTGAGGGAAGGGGAAGGTATGAGGGACGCAGCGGCGGGCTTTGAGCATCGTCGCCGACGGGGACCGGTTATTAAATCGCGCGGCCATAAATTGCCGCGCAATTTCCCTCACGAAACTTAGTCAATTTCCACGGCGGGGCGCGGACGACCATCAGCAAGTATTTACACAGCCTATTCGCGAATTTCGCGGGATTAACGCTTTAATCCGCGACCGCACGCCGATGCTCCTCGCGCCTCGACCTCGTTTGAAGGAAAGCGAAAGTAAACATCAGCCCGCCGAAGTTTCGCGTTATTGGCTGTCGCGGGCGACGCGCGCGGATGAGAGATCACAATCGATTAATCGAGACAATCTTTGCGCGAGAGGCAGACAAGGCAGTGTCTCGAAGGTGATTGCATCTTTATCAATCGCGCTGCTCGGCGAACGAGCGATCGAATCGAGCGGAAGGAGCGTTGACATCGATTAGAGAGCTGTATCGCGCGATCGTTAGAGCCCGCAGAGGCTTCTCGGCCTGATCGGAGAGCGAGGGGGAGTCCGGGGGTGAACCCGATTTCGGCCTTAATGCGAGTTCGAAGACGAGGGAGAAGCCGCGCCCGCGGGAGAACGCGGGAGGACGCTTCGTTAACAGGTGATCGTAATGAGGCCCGCAGCTCGTATCGGCAACGACATTTTCCACGCTGCGAGGACGCGTAACTTTGTTCCACGGTGTGATCGTCTCCCCGCGGGGGATGTCTCCCCGCAGCGGGATTGAATGCTCGCAGACGCAGCTGCATTCTCGAGCGCCGAGTATCGCCGAAGGTAACCCATTTTTTTTCTACTGCAATGCGGCACGATGCTGCAAACGGGTGTTGCGTTACGTTTTACGGTTCCTCGGGTCGCTATGATCAAACGTCTCATCGTAAGTGCCTTTCCGTGTGAAGCGCTTCTATCGCACTTAACTTTTCTCTATGCCCGAACGCGCTGATTTATCGGCGCCGGACTTTCGCGCGTACAAGTTTAACGAAGAAGTCCGTATCGAGTGGGCCGATTCCTCCGTCTCCTCGCAGAGTCACACACACAGTCTCCTCACCTGTGCGTGTGCCTGTGTGTACGTGTTCAAGAAATTGTCCGCGACCGGCTTTCGATATCTCACATAAAATTGTGTGTAACATATAAATAACATACAATCTATGCGTAGTTTTAATAAATGTATATTCTCCGTTTAAATAACGTGCAAGATGTCGTAGACGTAGGAGAGTATCTAAGCACGTTGAAATGCAAACGTCCATAGTCTCGACATCGGGTATTATCTAATCCCGCTATGATTTATTATAAAGAACGATATGTCGAACGATCCTATGTAATCGATTCTCTGTGACTGCGTGAACGCGCTTTCCAGAAAGGTCCAAGATCAATTACGGGGGCAAATCTTCCGTAGGCGCGAGGTAAGGCGAATCCGCAATTTGAGACTTTAAAAGAATTTAAGAATTTAATAAGATTGATGGAGCCACGAGGAGCCGAGGGAACGCTATCTTTACTCTCGAGCAAGCAGATTACGAGAGCTCCTTACGCGGAATTCACTCGACATCGCGAGTAATGCCAGCTCATGAAGTACCCTATCATTACGATGCGACTTCATTACGATCGTCTGTTAACCGAGAGTCCCGCCAACATTAGCTTATCGTTCGGCCCATTAAGATCGGAATGATTAGAGCGCCATCACAGTGTCTGTACCGAGCTGTATTATCCAAGTCCACAGCAAGGTATGTCCTGTAACCCGCTTGTTCACTAATCAGGACCTCGACGCCTCTAATTTACAACAAACTCCAAACGCGTTGATCAACTTGAATTCACTCTTGATATTAATTCCCCCGCGTGCGGAAGACTTTTCAAAAATATCCGCCCGATCCGTTTTTCTTTGCCCGAACTTTACCGAGTTTTCCTTGCGCTTGACTCTTGATTCTTAGCATTTATATGTTAATCGATTTGCCTCCCAGATTTGCCAGTTCTGAACAACTGTGTCGAAATGTGTCAGGTTTGAAATTTAGTGGCACATTTTGACGAAGATTGTCAAATATGCCCTAATATGGCCAATTATGGAATATTATGACCAGCAATGCTCAAGCATGGTCAATTATGATTAGGAACATCAAGATTGCAATAGTATCACAGTATCTGCAGTTCCGACAAACTCTGTTAACGAGTGCGAGCTATGGGCATTTAGGACACAATGTGCCAACATTCGTTGGAATGTGGAATGAGAAGGCCACTAAATGTCCCGTATGTTATAGCCTAGTATGATCAATTTTGGGGAAATTTGCCCCATTATGTTGCCAGTTCCGCACAAGTTTGGAAAGATATGTTAGGTTCTGCTATCCGTGGCGCGATATGCTAACAAAAGTCCAAAGCCACTTAAAATGGCCTACAGAGGCTTAATATGATCAATAATGGGCTCATCCAGCGTGACGATGCGATATTAATGTATCTTAATCGAGAAGCTGAAGGGAGAAAGAATTTTATTGCGTTTCACTTGCTTAATACTAGAAAAAGTTATCAAATACTGAGCGATAATAATTAAATGAAACTTTCACATATTTATGACGAATGACGAGATATGCGTCAATTAAATAGCAGTCAATATCGGTAACATCCGGTTAATGGCCATTTATTAAAGAAAGATCTCGTTGCAAAACGTTGCAAAAGGAAAGAAAGTAAAATACAACGTTTCACGCAATATCGCTCGAGTTTTTCGTGCCGCGGCCATTTGTCACCTAACCTAGCTATTTCGTTGCGTCGCGACGTCATGATAACTCTGATAAAATATGTTTTACTAGTGCGTTTCGCCGCACATACGTAAAATGTGAATCTCTCATTTAACATAGACACGTAAACAATTATTTGCCAGAGTTCTGATGAAAATGCCGCTTCGCTCGGCGCTCAATAGGTCAAACGTAAAGGGAATCAAATATGGCGAGCACGAAAGGGCAGATGGTAGTTAGATATATGGTGCGAGGCAATGTGTACATGTAACAGGAATGACACAGTTAAAGGTTCATCCAAATTGAAACACGCACAGGGCGCGTCAGTGTGAGCGTGCACGTACATTTCGAAGCTTAAAAGCTGGCTTCTTAAACTTTCGCAACTTCTCGGCGTGTGTACATAACCTCTAAAAGCTATTGCGCTTTTCTTAGCTACAGATTTCTTACGGATCGCACAAGATCGTTACGATAAAAATTTAATTGCACAGAAGTACTTTAGCGCATAAGAGATGCCTTTGTGCGATCCTACCGTAAATCTCTCCTTATCCACTCGAAATCGGAAACACAGCTCTTTGAGCTGGAATGTTGTTGAAGCAAACTTGATAAAAGTCGCTCTAGAATGTGCTTGTCTAGCAAAGTCCACAAATAAGAAAATGAAATATACGTATACCGTTTTCAATAGAAATTACGGCGACTCTTTCTTTCGACGGCTATTTATAATCTCTACACCACGTCAAGGTCATTACAATTGCATCTCTATCTATATAATTATAGTTTTAAATATTATCTATATATACGTATATATATGTTCCATTTGTGTTTATATACATATATATGTAATTTTTTCATAAGTTTTAATAAATGTTAATTTTTTCTTTCCTTTCCCGCCCCCTTTCTCTCTCTCTCGCTCTCTCTCTCTCTCTCTCTCTCTCTCTCTCTCTCTCTCTCTCTCTCTCTCCCTCTCTCTCTCTCTCCAATCTTGATAGCGGATGCTACTTTCTGTAGGCGCATAACAGTGAACGCCAAATTTTATTACGCTGGTTTACGAATATGTCCAAGCTTTATTACAAACACTGGCTAGCATTACGCGAATACCGATGCAATTGCGAATCGAAATGCACGTAAGGCCCATATGTTCCAGTAGCGCGCGTGTCGCTTATGTATGCCGCGCTCGTGAGAGAATAAAAGCGTCGGGGACGTACGGTGTCGCTTTATCGGACTGACTATAATTCCGAACGATTTCCGCGAGGCCACTGAAACAACCGGGTAGCTCGTTTGCAGAGCCCGTACAGCCGTAAACGTCGCTCGGAGGAAATCGAGCTCGCCTTGCTTAAATCGTAGCGGAGTTTCGTTCCGAGAAAGGGAGGAATAAAGGGATTTTATATGTTGCGGAATATTCCTGCTAATATCTGCATCCGATATCCGGAAGAAAGAGTGAGAGAGAGAGAGAGAGAGAGAGAGAGAGAAATTCGTAACTGCATCCTTCAGCAAATCTCGCACGCTTCACGTGTCACGTTAATCTGACTCTTTCTCGGCTCGCGACGTCGTCCGCATCGCGATCGCGAAACATCGGATACGTTCACGTTCCAAGTTGTACCATCGGGTATTACAACCGCTGAATCACCGGCAAGCCAGATTAGAGTTCGTCATGATACCCTCGCGAGCCTCGTGGAGGAGTATCGCAGCTCCGTGGCCGATTCTTCCGGCGATAATAGCCGGTATTACGTTAATTAAAGTATCCGACCCCCGGGGCCCCTCGAGTTTCGGACTCATTAATGTTTCACCTATCGCTGCGAACTGGGTTGCGCTTAGTCGCGCGATGGACCTAAGACAGCACCCGTCTTGCTGAAACTTTCAGACTGCGCCAGAGAGAAAGAGAGAGAGAGAGAGAGAGAGAGAGAGAGAGAGAGAGAGAGAGAGAGAGAGAGAGAGCAGGCAGTGGCAGTGGCGGTGTTCTCCACGCTGATAACGCCGCGGCGGCGAGAGACCGCGACCGCCTTCTCTATTGGAAAAGTTAATTTTGAGTTTACGTCGTTATCACAGCTCGCAGTGAGATAAAGTGGGTTAAAACCAGATAAACCAACCAAACCGGATACCTGCCTATTAAAGCTCATCAAACATTGGTTATCCAGCCTTACGTTGGTGCTCATAGAAAAGTGATCTGGATTATTTTACGCGCGTGCGCAATCGTAACGTTCCTCGTAACGTTCGCGTTTTCGTGGTTTGCTAATAAACTGGAATTATGTGCTGGACGTGCGAAACGAAATCGGGCATGAGACGAGATATAAAGCGTATCTGGGAAAATTGTATTTTCTTTTGGCTGCAATCAGGAGCATCATCCTTGAATCGATGAAAATTTTTTCTCATCTCGCTCAGTCGTAACTAAAGTAAATAACTTAAGTAGCGTCTCGATATTCTTGAAAGAGAAAGGTCAACTTGGATTTAGGAAATCTATCATAAACGCTGAGGTCACAGATATCCCACGTTATTATGGTTTACCGGAATTATTCGTGTAAACTAGATGATACCGGATAAACAAATAAATTAATGTTGTAACGATAGATGAATAATCATTATATCCTCTCATTGGCATAATGGCTCTCATATTACGTTACTGCTGCTTGTATATAACATGTATACAACAATTGATTTGCACTTACGAGCGATGGATACACGTTCATCTCTGAAAATGAAACGATATTGATAACATCCTAACACTCGAGATATCCAATTTCTCTCTTCTTCTCTCTCTCTTTCTCTCTCTCTCTCTCTCTCTCTCTCTCTCTCTCTCTCTCTCCCTTTCATCGAATTTTTTCTACAATTTACGCAAATAGATAAAATCGTGTTTAATCAATCTGTAGACTTCTCTCCCGGCCGTGTAGAGTATTTTTTTCAACATATTATAATTTTTCAACATATTATAATTATATAAATCTTTTATCTTCGCGTGTATTATATGTACACAAACGTACCCGTATTGTCTATTCAAATTGTATCATTTTATCAAATAAATACTAGATTTTGCTACGGGCCATCATCCGCGTTTCCCGGCGGGCCTGTCCGCCATTAAAGTAATCATGATTACGTAATGGCGTGTTTTTGCATTTTGCGCGTGAACCGGCGAACTCGCCAAGTCAGGACCTGAGCGCCATTAGGTAACTCAAGTTCAGATCGAGTAGGTGAACTAGTAGGAGAATTATGTCGCATCATCCTTATCTCATAAATGATATCGTTCGCCTTACAGCCAACGCAGCTGCCTTCGGCTCCGGAATACCTAACCTTCTCTTTGGCAAGTTTCGAAGGTAAACGGGCGTTAAATGGCACGTGACAAATAAGCGGAGTGGCAGTTAACGGAGTGGATATGTTTTTTTGTCTCCGGCCTCACCTTTTTCTTCTTCGTAATCGGCGAGATTAACCTCGGACCAGCTGCGGGTACGTCCAAGGGCGGCTTATTCCGCCATTTTGTTCCAGCTGCGCCGCCGGTTTTTCCGGCAACGCGCGGACTGCCGGCCGGACGGCAATCGGACAGCGGAAAGAAGTTAATTGAAAATAAGATAATGCCGGTAGCGTCGGTTGAAACGAGGGCGATGAGGACGAGGCGGCACGGGGCGCGGGGTGCGGCGCGCAACGCCGGACTGCAATCCCTTAATTAAGTCGGGTTTCCTGCTTGCACGCGTACCGCGGAGAATTACATGGCAGAATTATTATTCCCCGAACAAAAGTATCGACATAATAAAGCTCGGAAAAAGAGCACGTAGTGATCTTTGTGAGCTGCCTTTATATCTTCACGCTGATGCGCATCTAACCTAAATTGACAAAAATAATGGAAACTATGCTCCGCGGAAAATTGTCGCTCGCGTTTTGCGATTGCTTGCAATCGAAAGAGATTCTTCTCTTATCAAATATTGAAACTATAAAGAAAAATCACATCGACATGCGACATCATTGTTTCTCTCCTGAATTTTTTAAGCTTTCATAAAAAGAATGACGCGTTAAATGACGTATTAATCGTATAAAAGTATTACATATAGAATGTACATTCCGAACTAATCAATCTTGTTTGCTCTAGCCGTCTGATCTAATTGCTCGCTCATTGCTTGCTCGTTTTATTTACCTTGATATGCTTTCGCAATGTCTTTTCATTTCATTTCAGAATTATATATCTCCATTTCTCCTTGCTCATTTTGCAGCAATTGCTAAATTGTTGACTGTATATCCTTTACTTTCACTATCGTTAGACCTTGATTAATCATTTTGGCGGAAGGAATATCGTAATAAAGTCACGCGTCGATTCAACCGCTGGAATTCCTCTACGTGACATCACAGGGAGCGCGGGGAGGGTTGCAGGGGGAAGGGTTGCGCTAATATTACGTACGTACGAATGCGACAAATTACGTTTGGCGCATTAAAATTATTAAGCGGCGAGCACGAGATAATGGGTAAAGTCGAGCGGGAGCACGGTAATAACAACGATAAGTTTCGATTTATAGTCTCCAGCACTATATGAATAACTTTACATAGCATAAATATGGTAATCGCGGCCATAAAATTTCAATCGTGCGGTTATAGCGAGTTCGTCCGCCCGCGAGTTTTCACTCGCGGCATCCGCGAACTGAAGCACAGGAGCACAGGACGAATATAAAATACATGGGAACAGGCGCGGTCTGCATTTTTTCCCATGAACGAAATGGTAATAACCTTCCGGATTCTTATCGATTTATTCCTCATTGCTCCCCCTCCTCCGCCGTCTTGGAGGCCGAAGGTGCTCTTAAAATCGGGAATACGTTAACACGAGCGTTCTCCAGTTACGATCCGGCGATTCGATTCCTCGAGTCGAAACATTTTCTCTAATGATATCGGCGACGTGCAAGTATCCGCGCACTGAAAGCCAGACTTCCGACACTTCTGACGGCAATTCTCTGGTAAAATCGAGCGCGGGATTCCAGGCGAGAATCGGAGGATTTATTCGCAGCGGACTTTTCACTTCGGGCTTCCGGCGCGAATCGCCGGAAACGGATATATAAAACGCAGACGCGGGCCGTTTCCTTTTTTTCCGTCTCGGGAAGCCGAGAGTGGTACACCGGGGAAATCTACGGAGTAGTTATTAAAATTCCATCCGCGTCGTGATCGCGCAACGACGAAAACAATCTTGCACACGAATCGGATCTTTGCGATTCTTCTCGCCACACGTTTCGGCTTACTCGGATTAGAATTCTTACTTCGGATTCAGTCGAGCATTATCGCGACTTATGTCGCCTTCGATTCGTCCGACCTGTTCTGCCGCGAAACGAATTATGCTGTCAATTGCACGACGTTGTCTTTCGTGTTCGTCTTCCATCGCGCGACAATCGCGCTAACAGTTTCCAGCCTGATCGCGAGAATCAGTTCTCGCAGATTTCCGTTGTTGAGAAAAGAGAGAGAAAGGGAGACGACGCAGTCATCCTTTTCATTTTAGACAATACTCTCTTCCTTCAAAGCGTTATCGTAATTCTCGGGCGAACGCTGCTATCCTGAATCGTACATCGTGAGTTTACGTGAGATCTCCGTTAGAGCTAACGCATAAGAGCTCTCTGTTACGGCGAGATACGCGCGAAAGGGGAGACTTATCTCGGCCCCCCGTTTGTTCACACTCGCGATATTACGTATTCACATCCCAGCAGCCCAGCGACTCTTATCTACCCCCCTCGGGATGTTTATGTTAATTATTTAGCCCTAAGAATGTCGAGACTAATTGCAGATCTGATCGGAACATTTTAGACGATCGCAGAGCGCGCGCATTCTCGCCTTTCTCTCCTTCGAATCTTTGCGACTTCAAGATAGCCCAGAACACTGGCTGCACTTGCGGATCCATTCGGAGGGATGGTTCGACCGATAAATATTCACAAGCTCGAGCATCTCCTGTGGAATAGCGACTTTTGTTGTTCAAATTGCCGAGCAAATTCGGTTGTCTCGTGCTGATATCACGAGTCACGGTTTTTATTATTTTTCAACGTGGCGGGCTTTGTCGCAGGATTGCAACTGTTCCCGAAAAGACATCGGCGTTCAGCTTTATTTGTAATTTCCCTACAACGGATCCCTGGAGAAATCTCCATCTGCGTATTACCCCAATGGTTTCACAAATGAAAGCTGCCACACGCGGTCTCCGCATTACTCCGACAGGCTTCCCGGATTCCCGAATCCTCTCTTAATGTTCCGTTTCTATGAAATGAGAGGAACTAGAATCGGATTTAATATGTACTTAAACAGATCATCATAAACTGGGAAATTGAAGTGGAAAATTGAGATTGGAGAAAGGAGTTGAAGAAAATCGAAGGAGACGTGAAATGCCGTTCGAGCTAACATTTGAATTCCTCGGAAATTACTTTGAGAGCGAGAGAGCAAAAAGCGACATTAAATTTCACGTTGTGTCATCGCCATCAGCATTCATCGCGATTGTAACGATACGATGTGTACTCAGCGTAATGCAATCAGAAGCGAGTAATCCAGCCTTCTTTATCCCCGCAAAAAGCATATCGCCTTGAAGGATAGCCGAGCAACAGGAAATGGCAATCGTCTCGATTTGTCGAAATTCGTACGGTCCCGCAGGACGGGATTTATCCCGAAAAATTCCCGACCAGCACCGAATCTGGCAATTCGCGGCGATTCGCATCTCGATATTAAACGCTTTAATATCGAGAAAAGACGCGGACGAGGGAAAAAAGGGTCGCCCGGTGCACGTGGGCGCGCGCCAACGCGTGCGCGGCTGTGTAAACCACGGATGAAACTGGATATATCCGCGGTTGTCCAACGAATAAACGTGATGCATTGTGGGCGCACACGTACGCACTAGCGATCTACGCACACACGTGCGCGCGAGCGCGCGCGCGCTGGTAAATACATTCGATTTATTGGAGAACGCGGCCAGGAGCGACCAATAGAGCCATACATTTTTCGTACGATGGCTAAAGCTTCTTTTTGCGTAGCTCGCATTTTGTTGTTGCGCTTTTCACTACCGACTACTCCTCGTTTTGCCCTCCTCTCTCTCTCTTTTCTTTTTATCCGCGAACATCGACGTAAATCCGTATGTCTCTTCGTCGTTCCGCGCGCCGAGATCGATACGTTCTTACGCGGATATAAACGTGACATTGCTTCGCGTACAACGCTAAATGCATACCCATCATTCGTATTAACAAAAGATTTTCTCTCTCCCTCTTTCTCTTTTCTCTTTTTCCTCGTGTTCATTATGTTGGACAAGTTTGACCCGGTACATCTGTTAGTTTTGCTGGCGGAGGTTCTATTCCGCGCGCAAGACGAAGATTATATTTTTTGGGATCTTTAATGGATCGCGATGAATCTTCAAGGTCTTGCAGGACGCGAGTAAGGCGCGGGATTTAGAAAGGTTCATTATTTGAGATTAATGAGGCATCGAAGTTTCAGACTTCGTAATTTCTGAGCCCTTGCTCGCGACTATCATGATCCGATGCAGTCGAAGGCAACAAGTTCACGATTCGTTCTTTTATTCTACGATACTTCTCTATCGGATGGTAGATAAGTTATATTTTTGCATTACAAGCCTTTTAAGTAAAATGCTGTTCTTGCAATGAGACAAAATTCTTTTAAATAAAAATATAGATGTAGACTTTATAGTTTTCCTGCACATTTATCTCTCTTCTTTAATCGATCTTATTTCGGACGTCTTATTTCGGACTGTCTGCAAAATCTGTTATCTGTCATATCGTGCGACTATTTTCTGGTTTCATAGAGAGCCGATGAAAAATCACAACTGATTTTCCGCGCGCGTTTCTTCTCTTTTGATTTTCCTTAGTCAAATGTATGCTCGCGCCGTCTCGAACTGTCTCTAATAGTCCCAGAAGGTCCAGATAAAACGAACGAACTCGTCATCATTGAGATAATCCTCTTGCCTGCTTCTCGCGTCATTTCTTTCTCCGTTGGTGGCTCCGCGTACGTCGTTATGCATTTTCAACTTTGGGTTTCAACTGCGAGAGCGATTAATACTGGACGTCACTTCCACGACTTAACAAGAATACCGGCATACCGGCAATGGCTTAACAAGGAAGCCAAGTCCCAACGTTTCGTCACTATCAACGTCCGTTTATTCTCCCCGACTCGCCGCCCCCTCGTTCCCTCCCTTTCCGTGCAATCGCTATTTCTCGTTTCGGGAAACGTCGGATACTGATAAAAAGGAAGGACATAGATCAAGAAGAGGAAAGAGAGAAGGAGAGAGATAGGAAGCCAAATAGAAAAGAGAAGGCGAGAGATTCCTTGATGGATGGTCTTGGTAATTATTTGCGGACACTTCCTTGCTTCTCTGCAGGTGCATCAGTCGATGCTACCTCCGCGATCTTCTTGCTTCATTCCCGTGCTCGCTTGCTCGCCACCCCCTCACGATCCCTTCTTTTATCGTGCCTTTCCCCTGTCATCTCCGTCTGCCATGTCCGCGGTTAAGATAGATGTGGAACCATCCGCGTTCGTAACCGCTAGCCCGTGTTTCCCGATAAAGAACAATCGACGAGCGTTCTTTCTTGGTGTCGCCGGGGAAATTATCAGTTCGGATCCTCCCCCTCGAAGCATTTTTGTCACCAGACAATCTCGCCGACGAAGGAAACGGGGCGGTAGAACGTCGCGCTCTCCGGTACCACCTTTCCTCAGAAGGTGGAAGCGAGAGCTTCCCTTAATCAGAAATCGATGCGAATTCGCGCCCGAGGGCTCGTTCCTCCCGAAAATACGAAGCTTTAAGGTCCGATTCGCGTGATTCCGCGATTATCGCAGCGCGTATCATTAAGCAAGAACGATAAGGCTGGATGTTAATCAATTCGCTCTCGCAAATAGCGTGTTCAATTTGATTTATGTATACAAGGTCGGTTATGGCAGTTGCTATTATTACGATATACCGTAAACACGGATCACTAAAATGCCAAAATGCCACATCTCGACCAAAAATACACAAACGGAATGATCCCGCTGATCGTTCATCCGCGGCTTCGGATCGATGCGGTAGATTTCCACGCCAGCAGTTTTCTCTGCCGCGATAATTTCGTTTGCCGATTTTGTATCCTCCGATAATTAAAACTTTGAACTTGGACGTAATTAAGGAACGACGCATCGAACGAGTCTCGTCGAGTGTCAATGCACTCAACGCGACGCCACAGCTTAAATGGACTTTGCGTGCTCTTTCCGAAGCAACGAGGCGGCCATGGCTCGTCCTTCGCCTCGCAAATCCATCGGATGCTGCGAGCGAGTGATATTTTTCTTGCAAACTCTTGTAAATTGCGCCGCATCGCGAGCTGAGCAATTGCCGACCGCCCTGCGTCAGCATCGCTTAATTACTCGCGCTCTGATTAGGAGCGGAGTATAATTTTGCCGTAATTAAGAAAACGCCGCCTTTCCGCGGATCTCACGGAACTCGCCGGACGGTTGCAGTTGATCTCGGGAACACAAAGCCTAATCTTACGGGCGGAAGCGGTAGCTCGCAGAGTTAATCACAAGTGCGGAACACGCGTTGCTCTTGGATTGTTTCGTTAATCATCGCGGCATTTATCGAGCGACGATGACGAAGCGGCTCCGAGATATCTGCACGAACGAAATTAACAATTTACAATATCGGATTAATTAATTAGCCTTGTTGAATATCGAACAGCAAAGTTATCGCGCAATATGCGCGCGCGTGCGCGTTCGAATTATCAAAACTGCATGGCGCATTTGATATTTATTTACGCTATTAATTATTACAGGCGCATCAGCTCTCAAAGTTAGGCGTCGTATTTTTAATGCGATGCGTGTGGAGGATTTAATTGCGCGTATTGTTTGGAATTCGTTTGCTTGTCACGAAAAACATTATACGCGATAATATGCGTCAACACAGGGACATTGCAGGAATATGCGAATTAGCGGTGTATCCGTAGGAGGTATTTGATATTCAGAACAATCGATAGCACTGATATAAATGAACGAATTTGAAGAGAATTGTTTTTAACTGCCTGAATGTTGATACACCGAATCACGTATACGACATACACGCAATCGTTTTCACTCGCTTTTCCAAAAAGGTTTTAAATAGATAACTAAGCTTCCAAATTAAAAAATAGATATATATATACGCACGTTAATATTTGCGCTGAATGTTAACATTTGTCACAATTGTTCAAAATGCATTGTCCGAAACGTTTTACTTTTATAATGAAACGTGCACGGAAAGAACATTTTTTCATTAAATTAAAATATGGAGTAATATAATTTTAATCAAATTTTATTTCTGATATTTTATTTCTAGATATTATGTATGTATGTATATATTTTAGTGATTATATAGTGATTATAGATTATATTTTAGACTACAACATATTTGCCAGCTATTGCGTTTTGTACAAATCAATATTCGGTATATTGCGCGTACTGGATATTTACAATATCCAGAAATCTTGTGATATTAATTGAATCTAATGTAATGTAATGCTCTCATTAGCATTTTGCGTTGATACAATTGTACAAAAAAAAGATAAATTAAACGCGAATTGATATCTTGTCAAACGCAAAATAATGATCTCTCTCAGGCGCAATTCTCTGGCGAAAATCCACGTTGAGAAATCTTTAAAGAAACTTACGACGTGGTACGATGAATAATCTTCACATTTTGGAGAGACTCAATCACCGAACAAAAGGAGTTCCAAATTAGGCGGCGCTCTCTTATATTTCGCTCTGAAGATATTTCAAGTTTAATAATTCAGCTTCTAATGAATGCAGCTTATCGATCCTTGAGGAAATGTCGCCGTTATACGCATCGAGCTTATATTTGATTGACACGCTTCCGTATGATTGATAGCAGCTGGACCGTTGCATATTTTATCTCACAACCGCAATCTCGATGGATGCATTCGCTGTTACTTAATCAGCGCGTATCGCCGAGATGCTCTCGCGCGCTTTCGAAGCATTCTTAATGACAAATAACAGATGCGTCAGATGCAGATAGATCCAGCGGAATCTACGTTAACACAATTCACGGAGTGACCCGTACGTGCGAGTCCAAAGGGTTCAATATCCTCGGACACGCGAGGGCATTCCACACGGGCTGTCGCGCGTTTCGCTCTCTCGAGCACGCAAGAATCACTTTCGCATGCTCGCGGAGAACATATCGACGGGATTATATTGACTTTAATCGCGATATTCGACCGGCGATCGAAAGCACCGTTCGCGGATCGATGATCGCTCGCTCGGCTGAAATTACGTAGAAAATCCACGCGAGGGATCATTACAGTCGCTTTTAGCTTCTGCGACATGAAAGTGCCACGCCGCAGCTGGTCATTACTGAACTTTCGCGTGACGCGGACGTTCTTCCGAAACAAATGCGGAGACGGAAGGAGGCAAAGTGCGTCCGTGCATTCAAGTTCGGCATGCACCTGTGCCGGACTGCCGACCTGTAACACGCGGTACGACCGCGGAACGTGATCGTTCGACCGCAGTGCACGTCGACAACGAGGATTCCCCTTAGCAGCGATTCCTCCCGCGTCTGGTTCACGCGATTGTATGTTGCCCGCTCGATAGCGATCGCGTTCGATTGATCGCCGCAAAAACGGTCGCTCGAGATACGTTGCGTTCGTTATTCGCGTTTGACCTTTTCATCTCGATGTCGTATTTTCATCGTTTCATTAAATTTATATTAAATTAGCATTTTTATGACAGACACATAGACACACATACAGAGAGAGAGAGAGAGAGAGAGAGAGAGAGAGAGAGAGAAAGAGTTTTAAGTAGAACGCTTCTCATATATAATGTCGAATGTGCTATTTTCCCTCAATTTTCTTTGAATTTTTTATCAATCTTTTTCTTGCTTTTCAGCAAGGCTCTTCAGCTGATTCTATCGCTTTGCTTCTGGCATTTCGGATCGCTTTTCGACTCATGGAAAATATCAGATTGGGAGAGTGTTCTCGAGATAAATGCGGAAATAATTGACGCTGTTTGACGGCTCACGGTAAAGGCTCGCGACTAAAATTACCCGGAAAATTGATATCTTCTAATAACACATATATCTTCCGCCATATTATCTGAGGAATTTTTGCTTACCGGCACGCTCATTACTCGCGATCGCTTCCCTAGTTGACGCTGAATTGCCTTCAACTTTCGCTTTACGTAACACACCGGAAACGCAGCGCGGAAATGGTAGCGAACGGTCCTCCGAATTAGAGGCGCGCGTAACATTTCGTGCGTTGCGCGCGCCAAATTACTCGGGTTTCCCCTCGGTTACCGAATATCCCTCGTCCCTCTTCCCTCCCTCCAACCCCGCGACAAGCGCACGCGGAATTTGATCCGGCAATGACGTCGGGGAGCGCCAGGGATAATAAGGAGCGGGCGGAACAACGAGACGAACGAGACGGACGGGACGTTCGTTATCGCGCGATCCTCACGTTATCGCTCGATCCTGCTTACTTGGCCGCCTGTTCCTTCCTCTTCCCCTTCGCTCGTTTATCTTCTCCTCCTCCCCCGCCGCTGCCTCCCGGATCGTCTAACGTCGGGGAGATCGAAAATTCGCATCGTGCCCGAAATTTCACGCTCCAGGGATTGGCTCAATTAAATGGCGATATAATGCGTGACGGTGACTCGATTAAGTCGCGAGAGGGCTGCAGCCGGAAACGAACGGAGAACCTGTGCGGGGTTGCGGGAAGGATAAACGGATAGGTGTGCGGTTATGAAGTTCCCGGCGGAAACGCGGAGGCTGCATGCTTCAGCGCGGCACGCTGCCTAACGAGTTGCAGCCGCGTGGTTTGCTTCTCTCCTCTCCCCGCCGCTCTCTCGCCTCTACCTCCCACCTGCCGTCGAATTAATATATATCCGGGTACACGTCTGCCGCTGCTTTCGACGTTGATCACCCCAGCGATAGGGAAACACGCGATTTCTCCGCCGATTATGGCGGGATCGGTGTTTGCTCGAAACAATGTGTCAAATCTCATGTCACTAAAATCAAACGTGCGCATGCGCGCGCATCTAGTCTCTTTTCTTTTTTTTTTTTGTTTCTCTGCGCGTATATACGTATGTTCGATAGCGATACGAGCGAAGAAATATCTTCAATTTGTTCTTCGTCCTTCTTCAGTTCACCCGTCCTCCGCGTTTTCATGCACGCTTGGGTTCTGCCAGTCTTGCCTCGCTTCGAGCTTCAATCTTGACTAGACGAAGACTAGCTTCATAACGGATTCGTATTTAAGGCGCAATCGCGTAGCAAACGTTTCATATGCATCTTATGTGACAATATGACAGCCTTGTCACTCGTCGCGAATCATTTCACGTACTTGAAAATCCTTTGGAGTCGCCTTTATTCCTGACGATATCCGGCGATATTGAAACGTCCTTGCTCTAAACTGAAAACAATTTGAGCTTTGACTAATCTCAGACGCAATCTTCGCGCACGCTTGCATAATCCGTACGCCGCGGGTGGAATAATAAATATCGCGGCGTTTAAGAAGATTCGCGGCGGAGTCGCGCGGCTCTTTGTGTATACAATCCCGTGGATTTGTTCGTTGCAGCGCCTAGCTTGTTGTTTCTTCCGGCTTTGTCTTGCGAGGAACCGTGGAAACGTGCCCGAGACCGGAAATGATGAAGATTCAGCCGCCACGACGACACCCGTGCGCGCGTGTATCCGTTACGTGCTTGCAGCATTTATTGAGTTTATCCTTACGCTTTCCCGTCCCCTCCCCTCCCCGCTGAGCCACTGTCTGCTTGCTCTTCTCGTGCATGTATGGCAAGTGAGTCCGATACTTTCATTTCGAGGTGAGTGAGAACTCCAAAGGAGCTCGCCGGAGTTCTCATTTCCGAGGAGATGGCGATTCCCTTAAAATCGCGATGAATCGAAACATCACGAATGAGAGAACAAAGCACAATGTATATTTGCTTCTCTAGATCTTAGTCTTTCGTATCTTAGTCCTCGACCTCTCCGCGATCGTTGATTCATTCGATCGGTGTTGCATTTTGCATAAATAAATAATCATTTTCTTAGTTTCGTCATTTTCGTCAGAATTCAGCCGATTGTTCTCGCGTTGATTCTTTCATCGTTTCTTACGTGCGATTTTTAAAGCGGCAAGAAGCGAGGTGCAGATTAGCCGCGATTAGCCGCGGCTTCGCCTGTTATCCGTGGATCAGCGAAGCGATATCCCATAAAATCTGCTAGCGCGCGAGCGCGCGTATTTGCATAGGAGGGAATAAAGGGAAGCGGAGCAACAATTCGCGGTGTCGCGATATTGCGGGAATATTGGAAGCCGCCGGTACGAAACCAGGCGGAATACGTACATATATCCGCGATTCCGCCCGCTGGCGGAATAAAGGAAGATTGGAAGGAGGAGAGCACAGGATGTGCGCCGGTTTACTTTTGGAATCGAGCCGCATGGCATGCGCGTGGAAATCGAAGCGCGTGAAGTGCCGACAATTGGAGCGGAAACGGGAGGAATATAATAATATCCCGTTGTAACGAGAACCATTCCCGAACGCTGCTCGGACCCCAGCTCGGACTTTTCCCGCGGCGGTCCAGATATATGAAGCTGACGGTATCGTACCGACACGTCCGGGTTGTCGGATGCCGATAATCGCGGCGACAGAAGCTACAGATTTATGGTAAAGTGAGTTACTTGCAGTCAATTAATCGATCGGGTTAATTTAAATACTCGATAGCGACGATTTTTAAGCGGGAAGACAGCAAGAGAAAGATGACGCACATTTCAGAATTTAATTCTACGTATACGTGTGTTTTTTCTTTTTCTTTTTCTTTTTTTTTTTTTTTATACGTAAATGGGAAGCGCGTCCAAATAAGATAACTTTGTACGCTTTCGATTAACGTCGTAATCGGATGAAACCTTGCCGGGTTACACCGATATCTCGATACGTTTATCGACCGGCGTAGCTTATCGTAGCTTATCACGAGCAAACACGCTTTGCAAGGGCTTTAATAAACGTAAATCTGGATACGGCGTTTTAGAGACTGACATTCCTTCATAGATCCGCCCCTCCCCTCCTCCCGGCTTATTTGCCTGGCAGTCGAAGTACTCGATTATCTGTAGCCGGATAGTCGTTCAACGAGGGTCGTAAGAGGCATAAAACGGTATTACCTTCCGGGAAATCTGCGATAAAGCGGGCAAAAAGAAGGAAAAAGGACCGACAGGGAGCGGGCGAGCTGGAGGGTGGAACAGGAAGAGGGCGGGATGAAAGTAATTTCCGGGCTGAAAGAAGCCGACTTGAGAGTAAAAACATAATCAGAGGGATGGCCTTAAGTCTTACGGGGAAGGGCCGAGGGTGGCGGGCGGGGGGAGGGGGKGGGGGAGGAGGCGAGGGGGCGAGGAAGAAGGACAGAGACAGATTGACGGATCGCGCTGGCAAATAAATCAAATCGCGCCGCGTGCACGGTCGAGTAGCTAAGCGGCGTTAATTCAATTCGGCGTCGCGTTACAACAGAATAACACACGTAACGCGTATCAAAACGGAGCGTGTCAAAGGCGAACCTCGCGGCTGTGTCACTTGCATCGGGCAGCCGCGAGGCAATCGCCGAAATAAGGGCGGCCTCCCTTTGCTTACAGCGACGCGTGGGACTCGCTCGCCTCCTGGTTTTGCGCGGTCAAACGTCTTACGGTGTCTCGGTTTAATAAGTGACGCGGCAGTGCGCGCAAAACAACACGGACTATCTTGCGCGGCATTTCTGCCCGTCAGCGGCATACGGGCCCGCACGTTTCAACTTGGAATACTGCAAAGTGGTAGCGGCGGTGGCGGTGGCGGCCATTTGCACCGCGCGCTGGCATGAATACGATGCATCCTTTGCCTCGCGCACTCCCGACTCGTTATCGTAAATTACACGCTTTTCGATCCTGCGCTTACCTCGTTTCGTCGTGATTCTTGCAACTCCGCATATACACACGGTTATTTAGGAACGGGAAATAATTATTAATAGACGGAGCTCGTGCTGTTTCCTTGCCGCTGCCTCTTGATCCTTTATCCCCCTTATCGATCCCCTATACGTTGCGCATCGCGGATGCTAATGAACGCGGTGAAGGCATTTTCTTCAGGTAATCAGCTCGAGATTCCGTTTGCGCCCTCTCAATCCACCACATCCGGGAGACCTCAACCTTGAAGCTAGAGATTCGACGAGCGATTCCGTCTAAACGAGTTCGCGTTGTCCCGACTCGTTCGATTATCCCATCAGACATAATTGATATAATCTACATTTAAGAGAGAACGGGGAGGGGGAGAGAGGCACGGGAACATGACTTGGCAGCGTTTCTGAACAATATCCGGCTCGCAACGCGACGCTAGCTACGGCCCATGGCCGAAGACATTCGTTATAATTAGCGTCACGAACATGCGCCCGTTGTCCGCAAACCGCAGCGGGCGAATTATTCTAATGTCTCAGCCGAAATCGTACACACATACGGCCGTGTTGCATAATGTCGGGGCCACGTTGCACATACCGGGAGCGCAAAATCGGCTGCCACGCCATAACTCAGACGCGCTGTTGCGCGCTGTTCATCGAGAAGTTCATAATCGCGAAAGTTACAACTGCTGGCTATCCAGAGCTCGGTCTTGGTAGACCAAGGGTTGATCCACCCCCGATTCCCGGCATGAAGGATCGCGTGTTTTTGATACTTTCTGAGAGAAGATGAGCGCGAGTCGTAACGTTGATTCTTTTAGCTCGTTTAGCGTAAACTAAACGACGGTTGCGATCAATCGCGTCGTTTAATCGAGTATTACCGCAATCACCGATACACGATCCGGGTCGCCGAGTGGGCACACCGCAGATTCGATTCTACACGCATTATTTTGGAAAATTGCGCCATCGATCGCCATCGACTGCACGCGAGGCTTTAAAAGAACGCGCACGCATCGTGTCATCGCGCGTGTAACGCAATGCTGTTTTTCATAAATCCAATGCATCATCCTGGTAAATTTACTGATGACGAATTTATTAAAGAGATGGTAAATGCAACACGCGTCTGCGGTAATTTCAAGCCTCGATATTCATAGAGCAATGACGACGAATCGAGGCAACAGCGTACAAATTTATGCATTAATGCACATAATCGCGCAAGCAATTTTCCAAACTTTAATTTCCAGACTTCGATCATTCTGTTCTTCTCCTTTCGTTGTTTCTTAACAACGAAATATTCGTTAACGAAATATTTCTAAACATTGAAATTCACGCTATATATTATATCGCGACGAAAAAAATAAACTAACGAAAAATAAAAACGGAGCAGACTTAAGGAATTAACAAGCGTGACGCGGCTACGTCGCAGAATATTCCGGACGAAATTGTTCTACGAAGTCCTTCGAGATGAGCAAATGAGACAACGAGACCGAGAATACCGTGCAAGAAACTGTGAGAGGGTAAGAGATGCAGTCCGGATATGAAATATGCGCGAAAAGTCCAAACACGATCGTGCGAAGCTTTCGGCTCTCAGCCGAGTTTTCCATCTTTCATCCATCTGGCCTTCCTCGAAGTGTGTCCCATGCAAGATTCCACCTCGTGGAACTGTGAGAGTAACTCGTTTGGCAAGAGCGACGATTCTTTTCGGAGGTCACGGCAGTTCGCTTCCTGACCTCCCCAAGGCGTAAACTTGCGGACGAGCGGCCTCACGTCTCATGTCGCGCTCCCGGTGTCGTGCAATCTCGTACTGCGAGCAATCTCGAAATCTTAACCCCTTAAGTCGCGGTATACGCTCCCCTCGGTATTTTATGCACGCGAGGCAGCTCATACGAATTGTCTCGTTTACCCGAACCTCGGGTCAGTCGGAATCTTGAGAGAAAAAATGATACGCAGAATGTTTCAGGTCTACGCGTAATGTACGCTCGTTCTCCGTGTATTTGTATTTGTGTGCGTGCGTGCGTGCGTGCGTGTGGTTTATTACATTTCACATTGCGTAGGCACTGTGCTCTCCCAATTAAAATATATCGAGATGTGTTTATTATTAATCTGTTATTGATAACAAATCAAACAGGAGAGAAAGATTTACATCGCGTGAAATGTTTGATATTAAAGACACGAGCAGTAACGCTTTCCGCGCTTTAATAGCTTCGTCTATTCGACAATCTGACTTTTGTCGAATTCTCGTATCGCTCGGAATGCCCTGGATGTTCGTTAGTTTAATTAACGAATTTATCAGTCATTCCGACAGGGAAGTATCCTTCCAATCAATAAGATTTCGCTAATTGAAAACGTGCTTGCATTCCCGTAATCCAACCACGCGTGCTCCTTCTAATTGGAGAGCTAAGGCTGCGAATTATGATCCGTTCAATATATCTTCTCTGCTCGGACAACACTGAAAATAATAACGGATGAAACACGTATATTACACTAGAGTAGAGACCGTCATGTAAATAGAAATGGATTCCTGAACAAAGGAAATTCACCAGACAGACGTGTCAGTCCGCTTGCTTGCATACGTATTTTTACATGTCCGTTTCTTTTTTTTCTTTCTTTCCTTTCTTTTTTTTACATGTCCAGCCGAGCAACATAAAACGCAATACCTCGAAAAACGTTACGGTGAAAGGGACGCTCGGTTTGCGCCGATAACGTACGATCCTTCGAATTATCGCAGCTCCAAACGGCTCTCGTTTTCGAGAAGCAGGACTATATTCACGGTCGATCGAGCGACTGTAAACCACTCGTAGGGCGAGGGAACGTCGTTCCCTTGAAAAAGGGAGAGAACGTCCTCAGGCCTGGATGTCGGTGGAGTGCTAACAGCGAAAGAAGACGAGCCAATCGATAGCTTCGACAAACGAGAAACGACGACCCGACAAAATATTGACTCGTACTACTTGACAGTGCGGTGCCCCAAATTTCGCTGAACTTTCCGCAGTCAGATGCCCCTTATCTCGGCATGAGAATTGCATTCGGCAGCAACCGGGGTTTGTATCTAGATTCTCGCCAACGAATATCGTACGTTCGTTCTTTTACCGCGAAATAAAATAAATAGAACAGCGAAATTCATGAAACGACAACTGGAAGGAAGCCCGTTAAAAATTGAAAGGAATTGAAAATGTGGAAGAATAATTGAGAGGAAGGTTAAGAAATTGTAATGTGGGATATCAATGTAATATCGAATATCATCAAAATAATTATGTGTAGATAACGACGAAATCAAGAAGCCTCAACGTATACAAACATCGCAATTATATATATATATATATATATATATATATATATATATACATATATATATATATATGTAAATACAGATTTTATAAACGGATATATTATGAGCAAATAAATAAATGAAATTACAAATAATATTATTTTCGCGTTCGGTCGAAAAGTGAAATAATTAAATATAATTTAAAACCAATTAAACAATCCTCAAATAATTTCCTACGGCACATCGATATTTTATTTGTTTCACGTTATAATATATGTGACACGCTCGCGTTTTCAACATCTCCTAGCGCGAGATACGTCCAAAGCAAATTACACGGAAAGCAAATGATTGAATACACCGTTATCTTCAGTCACGATTCCTGATCTCGCAGCTTCATGTTTCTCAAATATTCAAACATCGCGCAAAATACAAAGGCGCCATCAAACTGCAAACTGCAAAATGCATCTGATTTTGGCGATAAACATGAAACTCGCTATCGGTACGACTTCTTCATCCACAGCGCACGGTTCATCGCGAGTTACAACGGTCTCGCGTCAACATTATTTTTTTAGGGAATCCACCCTGGTGCAAACGTAGGCATACAGTTTCGCCCCGGCAGTGGGCTTTATTTCTCGAAACATTAAGGCACTTGGAAAGACGCGACTAAATTTCGCGAAGTCTGAACAGGCGCTAAAAGAAACATAATTCACGTATCAACGTCTCTCATTCGAGAAGAATCGAAATCGTGTCCTTTCAGGACGCTCCACGCTTCTGGTGCTTCGTTACAGCTCCGGAAATCCCTAGTGCCGCGGTTGCTAGACACAAGGCGCAAAGACGCAAGATATTTTATAATTCCGATTAAAGAAGCGATCTTAAAAAAGAAAAAGCTCACTCATTCTCTCTCTCTCTCTCTCTCTCTCTCTCTCTCTCTCTCCGAGAAGCGAAGGACATGTCCAAGGTTGTGGTCAGAGGTACAAGAGAGGAAAGATTACAGGAACAGTTTCTCCCGCCGAGAGGAAGCTCAAGGTCATCGACAGTGACGTGACAGGATCGCGCATATCTGGCGTTCGTCCTACCCGTCTTTTGAAAGCTCCCCTCTCGCCTCTGCCACATTCTCCCCTACCGCCATATTGATCGGCGCCCCTACACTTCGTAGCACCCCCTACTGCGTCTCGGCCAGCCCTGCAGCCGTTACCGCGACGTTGCCGCGTCTTTTTCCACGACAATTCCCCTGCATCCTGACGTACGGAAACATTGACAAATCAGATGACGAGGAATAAGATGGAACAACGTTGCGGTTGGTTGATGCTCGTTTGCGGCGTCGATAAATTGTCCTAAAGCTGCAACTGCCCGATTAATGCGGACTGTTCGTTATTTACAATAATTTATATCGCATTTTGGATTAATTTCGCAGTCGTTAGTAATTAATTACCTGTATTTAATTGGTATCACAGATAACCGGCGGTATAAAGTGAATATCCTATTCTCGTTTGCGCGTTACTTTGGATTTTATTATTTACACATTTGTTAGTCAACAATCTCCGATCATAGCTATCAATTGTGTGAATATCAATATAGGCTACATTAATATATAAATCATATGATTACATTAATACATAATATCATAATATATAATTAATATTATAAATCGTCACTTATGTTGAAATCTTTTTCATATCGCATTCGCATTAATTACGTTCCATTTTCGAAAATTGATAAGCAACGCGATCCTCCCACTTTCTTGCAATAAAGAGAGTTGGAAGTGAGAAAAAGAGAGAGAGAGAGAGAGGCATGTGGATATACGCAATCTTTTATATATATTTTCCCTGCATCAGCAAAGGTGCAATGACCACATTTCTTCAACAGTTCCTTTCCTTCTCAATCCAGATTATTCGCCTAGCAAGTCATCTTTTGCTTGTTCTCCTGTTTGTTTTTTGAGAGAGAGAGAGAGAGAGAGAGGGAGAGAGAAAAGGGATGTAGATAAAGATGGCAGATGGGAGAATCAATGTCTTCGCGAGCGCTCCGCATAACGGCCGGCAATATCGCTTTCTCACGTCCTTGGAAACCCTTGTAGCAACTCCAGCGTTCCTCCTCTGATGGCAACCTTTGACATTAGTTGCAAAAGTGCGCTCTTCCACAGAATCCCGACAATAGCATGACGCATTCGCGATCATTTCTCGCGACTCTCGCCGTCTTACAGGACAACGGAAATACTTCTCACCGATTAGCTCATCTTCCTCGCGATGATTTATTCCTTACGATCAGCTTCATCAACGACACGAATTATTCAAGCGATCTGTATTCTTATATTCTCAGATCTGCGCGGGTATTATCGTGTCAAATAATAATTACGTGCAGTTGCAATTTATCTACGAGTAACACAAGCAGAACTGATACTTGTGACTGTGCAAGAATTTCGATAGACGATATCGTTGCCTACATCTGTGTTCTCTGTGCGTATTGTTAAAATCAAAATCAAGTAATAACGTAAGGAAGTATCGGCATTTTTACTATTTTCTGTTTACGCTTTCGAAAAATCTAGCAAATTATTTTATTAAGCATATTTTTAACAGCAGAGAAAAGAGACATTTTCGCTTGATCTGCTGTTGTTCTATCTAAAACTTGTTTTATATTCAGGACAAATTTCATTTTCAATTTATCCAATCCATTTTCAATCATTTTTATCCAAGGACTTTGCATGCATATATATATATATATGTATGTATAAATTAATAAATCAATAAATATCGGTTTAAACCTATATTTTGGGAACGAATGCGTTGTAACGCGTTGTAATGTGTAATATTCTTTTTCATGTATGAATCTAATGCGCGTGCATGCGCATGAAATAATTTCTTTTTTTTATAAGGAAGAATCCTTCAATCCTCTGCAAATTGCTAGATAACCGTGATTCCCGTGACATCTCGGGGAAAAATGAACCGTTTGGTTTTGAATTTTGAACGACGTCTTTCAGGATGTTTAAAAATGAGAACGAGATCATACATTCTGCAAAGAGTACAATTATTAACTTGTAGTCTCAGGTTTTCACAATCTTCATTTCCTTATCTTGCATGCAGGATGTATTCTTGAGTACTTTGGCGCTATCAATAATGGAGTGCCGTATTCAATAATGGTTATTCAAAGTCCGGAAACAGAAACTACTTTGCACCGCTACTCATACTGGAGCTCTCTACACACAACTATCTAGAATACCGGAACTCTGGATCTATAGAACCATCGTCGTGGATTCGCGACCTACGTTGAAACTTGCCTGATGACGGAGCTTGGCGAAGAGTTGCCAAGAATTTGCGAGTAAAAATATAGAAAGGAACATTATTTATATAGAACGAATAGAAGATGCGTAATAAAGCACAATGATATCACGTTACGTTATGCAGTGATACAATTACAATCATCATTGTGAAATTATAGTTCCCGAGAAATCGAGCATTATTGAATCACTCAACTTGGCCTTTTCCCTTATAGTTGATCGCAAAACAGATTTAACGATTGTTATTCTAAAATCACAGATGTCTTATCGATGTCGCTGCAAACTAATCGCCGCAAATGTCGCCGATCTTATTGACACACGCATATTTTCTCGTGCGCCCACGATTTCGCAAATGATGCCATACAACGTACCAATCCGTTAAGCGGAAAGATTAATTGAATTCCATGTTGGGGATGCATAACAAGCGAATTCTGATGTGGATGCGTGCGTGTGGGATGTATCGCGTAAAATATCATAGATCAACGTCTTTAATGGACAAACGTAGCAGACAAGATGAGCGACAACTAGTGAAAAGTCAGAAAGAAACGAGATATGTAGCTAAATTTGTCATCATCTCGATAAACTCGCTGATTCGAATTTTTCGCTAAGACAGATAAAATAAAAATATTCGCAGGAATACGTTTCGTCCCCTCCGAATTCCTCTTTCGTCCCCTTCCATCTTCCGTCGAAGATATCTAACAGAAAGCGCTTGTGAGTTCTTAAGACCTTGAGGGCTATATCAGCGATAGCATAGCTACTGGTGGTACTTCTCCTGCCGGACAGGCCGAAGGTGAAGAACCAGACTAAAGGAAGTACACTGGTTCTTCAGATTGGGAGTTTAGGCGATGGATTAGTTCTCCTCCGTTTGTAAAACAACTCTTGCCATAAAATCCCAATCGAAAGGATTGATGCTTAGCACTTCTCCTAGACGAAAGACGAATATACACATATACATGGACATTGTCGTCGTTTGGCGACTCTACCCAAAATTATTTGGGAACGACAGTTGGCTATAATTTTAGATTCAGATACAGAATACTTTTCGTCGCGTATTACTTTTAACGAAAAAGTGTCACAAAGATATTCGACGTAATATGTTTTAGTGTATATTTTATCGTGTGTAAATACGATAAAAGTATGAGAGGAGCAATATTAAAGGATTAATTTATTAAATGAAAAAATATGCTTTATCTACGTACTCGAAATAGGAACGCCGACGCAATCGACTTGGGATACTTTATTTTATATATAAAAGATTTTGATATTATATTATTTTATATGAAGAATTTTTATATACCCAGCATCGATCTATGCGAGTATCCGAGATAAAAATATACCGATTAATCACAATATATTACGTTCCTCTCTTTAATTGAATACGCAGAATTTAATTCCGCGCCGTTGGATCTTCAATTCGATTAAATTCGAAAAACACGGAACTCTACGACAGATTAAATTTCCAGTTTCGATTACCATATACGATTATGTTTTAATGCGATGGAAGTTTCAGCTTAACCGCGGCATCGCGCGGAACATGCATCGGTCTTTCAAACGCATTATATTTAATACATTATTTAAATTAACCGACGCGCAGTATGCAGTTTTGCAACCTGCAACGAGTAAGTATCTTTGTTCGCGACAATCTTAACAATTCCGGGAAGATTTCCGGAGCCACAATGTTCTATCTGGAAAGCTACTCTCTTCGCTAATATCTGCTAAGGGCCAACAGACAGTAAGATAAACATCACTTAAGCTTTTGCGCGAGACCATTGCATTGATCCAATTAGATATTTTTCTTTTGTTGCCTCCAAAATTTACCGACTATTAATAGATCTACGTTTTTAACGAAGATAACGAGCTGACTGCAAGGAAGACCGAGAGGATCAACAGCTTCTTTGCGCTTATTACCCTAGTACTTGAAAAAGCATCGCGTATCATTAGCTTCCTGATCGCTGGATGGCTCTCACACTTTCTTTCCTCTTCGTCTGGATGTGCGCAATGAGATATCTTTTTCTCTCACCGTCTCGTCCACGGTGCGTAGCTGTAATGCCTTTTTCCACACTGATGTTCGTGACTGGAAAACCATGCGGGACTGGGAAACCTTGGCTGAAACCTTTGACGTCAAGGAAATAGCAACCGCTCGTGCCTCTGCCGTTTCCTTCTTGCTGCAATGCCCATCCCTTCCGTTGCATGCGAGATAGGAATGCTTTATGAGACGGAGAATTTCGTTTCGCACGTTGCAGTATGTTATAGATTTTTTTTTCCTCACCGTGACGGGCATTAAAGTGCACGGAATAGAGTTTGCGTTCGTCTTGGCGTTTACGGAGCGATCTCGCCGTCAATTTACGGCAATCCGCAATTTGTCCAGCTCTGTATCGCGAAACGACACGGGATATCGTATCACAGCGATACAGATCGAGACAGCGGAAAGAGATGAATTCTTGTGATTGATCTTATTTTTATCTTTTAACCGGGAGACTGAGGGATATTTTGATCATACAGGAATATCGGAGTGAAATTGAATTCGCTGTTTATCTGAGCGAACGATATTTTACGGACACTCGTTATTCATGAATGGAAATGCCACGAGTCGCGTTTAACTCAGCTACGCCGTTATCTATGAGAATACCTTTGCCTCTAACCACTGACCTTTAACGATCTAAAATGTTACAACGATCGCACGATTCTCGGTTCGCGTGAAACGAAGTCCTCGGAAACAATGATAAAGATTGATAAAGATCGCCACGACTGCGGAATCGTTATCTCCTAAGCGAGTCCTCAACAATTCCGCGTGTCGTTCCGATAATCTCATTATCTCGCGCCACAACATTACAGCATTGCGATAAAGCGATTTGTTATGTTATGTTTCGATTCGAGGGAGTAATCTCGAAGAGTGTAAATATCCGCGTGCGTAAATACACGCGAATTACTTTCGGATCGAATCTCGTAGCGGAGATCACGGATTAATCGCGTTTCGGATCTATCAGCGAGCGAACACGAGTGAGCACACGTTCGCTCATTCATTGGCATTTTCAACAAACCGCTGGCTTGTACCATCAGCGCTGGCTTTCTCGACTTTTTCATTTAGTTAAAAATAATTACATCAAGATTCGCCTTCGGATGCCGCGCTCGGATCGATAACGCAAACTATTTCCGTCCCATTTCCAGCTACCTTCATCTCCGCGACCCTCTCATTCTCCTTCAACTGCAACCTCGTTATGTAAAGAGCAAGAAGTGAAAAAAATGCATAAGCCTGGAAACAATTCTATTCCGGCGGCGTTTCCGCGGGAGGTGCGCCGCGAAATCAGGAACTACGTTTCTCTTTAACAACATTTCTTGCTTATCTCTGCCGGTGCGCGGAAATGGCGTTGCCGCAGCGAAACATTTTCCGTCGGGGGCATTCAATTTTTTCATCGCCCTCTTCCCTCTTCCACCGCGAGCTTCCCTTCCGCGATCGTGAGGGCTACGAATCTCGCGTGAGGCGCATTTAAAATCGCGCGCTCTGCCGCCAAATCAATCATGAAATTATGCATTTACTGACAATCGCGCACGATCCGAATGCTTTCATACTCATTTCATATATTCGCATGCACATACATGCACATGCATATATGACATATATATCGAGTGCATGCACGCGAGCAAAATGTCGCACTTGTATAAATAAAAAGTTTCCTTTGTACAAGCGAACATCTTTTTCCATAGAAATAAAAAAAGCAAGATCGTGCAAATTGAAGGCCGAGGCAGTGTTCTCATGGCAAGTCGTTGAAACTAAACAGCTATTATTTTCAAATGTATTCAATTATTGGAAAAAACAAAAAAATTTTGCATCGAAAGCAGCAATATCTGGAATTTTTAATGAATACAAATAAATGTAATATAGAAGAAAGGGATTATCGGTGGCGGCATATATCAAAAGCTTGTAATCAGAGAAGCCGACGCGCAAGTGCGTGTGTTTGACATATTGCGTTCAGAACAAAGGACAACCGCGAAAGAAGCCGTTGACACTCGCGGGACGACGTGATTCGTCCAAATCGAATGATAATATGTAGCGATTGGCCGACAACTTTGAGATGTAGCACCACTTTTGGGTATAAAAAAGATGACAGAGGATGCGGCAGAGAGCAAAAGAGTAACAGTGTGTGCGAACAGAGTGAGAGTAGTCGAGTAATTGTAGAGTCGCGAACGGCGAAGTTGTAGAGTCAGCTAGCCTATCGAGATATCTTTGCGTTGTATCTTTGTAAATGGGAATAAAGGAGTCTTCTTATTTATTAGCCCATCAATCTGAGGTCTATCATACTTAATAATTCCATCAGGATAGAAATATCCTACATAAATTCTAACGGAATCAATTTATTTTATTGATGAAAAATATGCCAATGGTTCAATGGACTAATGATAAATGTTCCCGAAGTGTGCGCCGTTTCAACTTGCGCAAAACTCGCTTATTACACGAAGACTCGTAAAAACTTCTTCTAACATATCTCATGGCTGACGATCTTCTTGACAGCTGCTGTTAAATCCAACATTGTCGAGAATCCTGAGGCGTGTCTCAGGAAAAACACCGCTGGATAAAGCAAAAAGTGAAGACGTCGGATCATGCAAAGTAGAGGACATAAATGAAATGGATATATCAGCGAAAAATAGAATGGAACACATAAATAGAATGGAGGATGACAGACTGGTGAAAATTACAAGAGACGAGTCATCGGCAAGAGAAGCATAGAAAGAGACGATGCGATCAGGAAGACAGGAAGGCAACGAAGAAAGAACAGACCACGAGCTTAGAGTGAAGGTTTGATGAAGAAAAAGAAGAAGAAATGCAGAATCGTCCTCGGCATTCCTGACGTGACAAAGATCTTTCATGCATCGCGGAGAGATCTAAATCCGATGAGCATGATGATCATTTTGAGCATGTTCCCCCTCCCTGGGCGAATTTGGAATATCAATGACTCGATTGTTGTAAACTGCTTGAAGAATCGATCGTTTCGGTAACTTCCCGTGAAGCTGCACTCTGTTTATCATACCCCCGCTCCATGTGATACATTTGCTTAACGTGTTGCTATATCTAAAGAGAATTATACTTTCAGATGATTCGTAAGCATATTCGCGATGATTAACGGAAACTATTAGCATACATAATTCAGCACTAGTCCAATGCGTGCTTCCTCTCGTCAGCATGATACAATCGCAAAGTGCATCATTTATCATTAGCCAAGACCATCAACTGGATCATCGCGAGATTAGTAAAAGGATTAGTCCGTAAGACAAGATCTCTCGTATAGCGGACAGAGAGAACGCTGAAAAATTTTGATGAAAAGATACGCTCGCACATGGGAAACATTTATTAACGTCACTTCCGCCGCCACATACGCGCTGAGCGCGCTTGAACTTGTTCGCACGCGTATTATCGCTCGTTTAATCCGGCCACCATTGAAGCAGTGCCGGAATGGGAACGTACACGCTAGCCAAGTATACAGCATTATACTGAACACACACGAGCCACGTCTCCACGCATTATGTGTAAATGCACATAATAACGTTACCCCCACGTTACATACGTTTACGTTACGTTTCGAGAGCCAGTCAAGTTGTCCCCTGTTGTATAATTCGCGCACTTGCTTCGCAGCTACTACTGGCTCGCGATCATTCGCCAGAATCGGAATTATCGCCGTCTCGTTTGAAAATCTCGCTTTCGTGACGATCCGTCGACATGTGGATCATCCAGGAACTTTAAAAGATGGTGACACGTTCTCTAACAGTCAGCTGGTCGAATGACGAATACATAAATATAAATACACGGACAGAGCTATCGCGATGAGTAATACCTAAATCGATTGATGTGGCAGGTTTTCACACGGAAATTCCTGCATAAGATGACGGATCAATGCTTCCCCCGCATGAAATTATTACCAATTGTTGAAAACGCAGCAGGGTGGTGCAACGACGCAGCGGTTTATTGTTTATTTCTCTCTCTCTCTCTCTCTCTCTCTCTCTCTCTCTCTCTCTCTCTCTCTCTCCCTCTCTCTCTCTCTCTCTCTCTCTCTCTCTCTCTCNCTCTCTCTCTCTCTCTCTCTCTCTCTCTCTCTCTCTCTCTCTCTCTCTATCCTTTTTTATTTTGCTGTCGATCGCACCCGCGCGGAGGAGAGCCTCGCGTTAACGCCGGAGGCTTCGAGAAGGTCTTTATTGAATCGCACGTATGTGCTTTCGTGCATCGCATTTCCAGCAACGAGCGGGAATAGGCGCACGAAAAAGCGATCTTTGAAGTTCGGGCATCGCGTTCTACTTTTCTGCAGGCCACGCCTACCCTCCGCGAGGCATTAATCGCGGGTACGCGGGCTATCGCTGGGAAATGCATCCGTGTACTTTAACATTTCACCCCGCGGTCGCGTGCAACCGTGGCTGCATATTTAGGCAGAAAAAGCGATAAAGCGTGCGGCTCTGCGATGGCTCGTGCTCGAACGCGGAAGCAGCGCGGCGCTTGGAACAGATTTTACGCGCGGTCTGGCAGATTCTTGATTATTCTGCATTTCTCGACCAGCCATTGCGCTTGATGACCAGCACGTTGATGAAAAGATCGACAGTTTGCATTGGCGTCCTTGTTCTTAATGCTATGTGTTCTCGATAATAATTTTATGTATCTCTTCATCGTTTCTTTTTATTATTACAAGGCTTATCTTTACAAGGTTAGAGTTGTTTGTATACGTCATAATGTACATACATTTTATTCGTGTCTGAGTTTATACAGACCGAGCAGCAATGGACAAGATTATCATAGCAACGTTCGCTAGACGGATAGGACACATTAAGAAGAAGAAGAAGAAGAAGAAAATCGTCGTAGAAACTAAACCTACACCCGCGCATTTCATCAGCGTAATGGAAGCGCATTGTGCGGAAATCGCTTAAAAACCATCACTCGCGAATATAAATTTTTTATGAAATCAGATTCCCTTTGTCCCGGATGCGGCACGATATGCCGAAGGTTGCGGTTGAATGTAGGTCGATTTTCAGATTCTATCGCGGATCCGCGCAAACGAATCGCTCTTCATCCTTCCAGAGCAGAGACAGAGAAAGGGACGAGCGAGAGAGACAAGGAGACAGGGACAGGGTTGCATGCACGGATGCACGAGGGGTTGAAAGGGTTGCTGGCGGTGGGTGGTAGTGGTGGATATGCGGCAAAGGTAAAGGTCAGATAAAGTGAATGCTATTGACTGCTTTGTTCGTGGAAACGCTTTACTGACTCCCATTGTGTTACCTTGATTATTATGTTCCTTCCCGGTGCTTGTGTCGTGGTGCGTTGTTACCCTCCGGTATTATTACGTATACTTCTTTGCTATTGATTTAATCATTACTAGGAATACCGTTTCCTAGTAATCGCGTAATCATGTTTCCATTGCTGTTGTTATGCTAATCCGTCGTTATGCTTGAGCTAACGTTATGGTCTGATAATTCTTCGATGAGGGTTTTCCTTAAATATGACTATTAGTTGTACATGACATGCTGATTAAAGAGGATCTTGAAGAGGATCTTGAATCAGACTGCGTGTATTAGCCTGCAATTAGCAGGATTTTACACGCGTGAATACGCGAATGTGAATACGCTTTATTCACGTATCCCGATAAAGTTCAGCGGAAAAGTTCAGTCTCACGAAAAATGCGTCTTACTCGCGTATCAGTCCGTGAATAGAAACGTGAAATCCGACGCTTCTCACTAATATTTCAGGCATCCTTTATTACTAACACAATAAAAGTCGAGGCGAGAAAAAAGTAATACTGAGAATTTCCATGATATGCGCGCATTCATATAGCAGGAAAGAGGGGGAGGTGTGATGTGGAGAGGAAGAGGAGAGCGAGAAAAATAGAGAGAAAGAGAGAGGAGAGAAAAAGAAGAGAAAATAGGAGCGTGAGGCACGCAATTTCAGCTTCGCCGGCCGCCAAAACGCGTGCCGTTTCCACCGAGCAGAAGAGTCGGGCTGGAAGGTGCGGTGGATGGGAGTGCGTTTGATAAGGGGGATGATACGGGGTTAATCGCCGCGTTCACACTCGCCGCGCATCAAAGCCGCTTGAGCATATCATTCGCTCCGTCCATTCCCTTCTTCTCCGCGCGATCCGGAAGAGGGAAAATCGGGCAACGCGCGACAATTCGAACGAAACGCGGCGTCGCCGAAATGGAACACTGCGTGATCGAAGAACGAGTGCTCGATAGGATCCAACGGGAATCTGAATGTCAGGATCACGCATCGGAAATAAGCGCTGTTGTATAATGCCGTTTTGATGTTCGCCGGCGTGCACTTCGTCTTATTCGAACGCTCGGTGGGATTCGAGATACATTTTAGATTTTCAGGGGGGATAAACGGCGATCTTAATTATCGATTTAACGTCGAGTTCTCGAGGGAGAACTCGAAGATGATCTGCGTTCTTAAGAATCATTGCGACGATCATCGGAAGAATCGCGCTCGCTGGGATCGCGGCATTTACATCGCAAAGAAATCGTAATCGGGAACGGTCGTTAGGGCTTAACGATCGATGCGGTCGGCTATGTCAACACGAAACTAATCGGCATAGTCGGAGAGCTCGCGGTTATCCCGGGAATCCTACAGGATCGGTTATCCCGGGCGCTCCTGCGGTTGAATGTAACGATCCCGAGTTACGCCGGCCTCGAGCAATCCCGCAACTTAAAGCACGATGCTGTTCACAATTGCAATAACACGTTGCGCGAGCGCAACGGACGGATCCATGTCACTTCGTCGAAAAGATCGTCTGCATGAAAGGTCAACCGTAAAGTAAAATCGTTCCTCTCAATCGTGACGTTTCGAGCGACGACGAGGATTCAAGATATATCTCCGCAGAAGGGACCGCGCAGTTCTATCATCGCGGTCTCTTCGGGAACGAGGAAATGCGGAAGTGCGGGCATTTCCATTGATGATGCCATATTCCGATCGGAAGGCGAAGGGAAGTCTCGGTCTCGGAATTAAAGAAGCCCGCTCGCAATCGCGATTGCGATTGAAACAGGGCGTTCTCGAAAATCGAGCAGCCAGCAGGATAGAACCGAATCCGGTGGAACTGAACGCTTGCGGCCGCAATTCTACTGCAATGGCTCCAAGCCGCGCTGCCGCGGCTTGGAACGCGCGAGATTCTTCGGATATCCGACACCGCATCTCGATACGTTGGATTAACGAGCGTCGAGCGCCTCGTCGAATGGCTCGTCAACTTAATTGAATTTAAACTCCCTCCCAGTCGTGCAAGTAGTCCAAGTAGTCTTCGAGTAGGCTCGATCGCGCCGACGTCTTCGGAAGAGGAATTCGTGTCTCTCCATGCGAGCCTTCCGCGGTTCCTCCAGCTCGAGAGCTTTCAATTGCGCCCTTCTCACGGCGCGTCGGATTTCCTTCAGTGCCAATAAATCGCAATGCTTCACGATGTTGTTGATTTTTTGCGCAGGGTAGAACGTAGAATCCGACTTTCGTTCTTTGTCGGATGGGAACGGGAAAGTTAAGGATGACGAATGCAAGCGTCAAGTAGGCTGATAGGTTGTTGTTTCCGCGATGAATATGATTTCAGATATTAATTGTGCGCTGATAAAAGATAAGAAGGGAATCTTGAATTGGACTGTATATGCAGTTCGCAGGATCTTAGACGCATGGATATGTAAACATGTATACTTTATTTAAATATCTCGATAAAATTAAACGGTATCAGCGCTATTGATGCACAAGGCAAACATACAATCACGATTCAATGATGAGAACACGGAAGATTCCCCAATGCGAAGTCCGATTTTCAATCTTCGCAGAGATCTCAGAATTCCCTAAAACCTGTCGCTCGTGTACCAGTGATTAAAGTCCACGATTAAAGTCGATTAGAGGAACTTGGGAGTTTACCGGTCGGTTTTGCCAGCTTTTGCGACTTGCACAAAAATACGTTTCGCATGCGTTTCACATACGTTTCGTCCATTGCATTCTAGTGCCCAGAATGCGAGCAACGGCTTTCACGCCGAATCGAAATACACAAAGCAAAAATTCCGATTCGATCCGATTGCAAGCATTAACGCTTTGTTGAAAGTTACGTTGCGTTAAAAATGGAAAATCGTCAAGATTGCGGCGTTTTTTTAAGCACGTTCCATGTCGCACGAGTAATTCCTCTTGCTAACTATCATTCTCGAACGCTTTAATCGACATGTCCGGAACTGACATCGATTCGTTCTCGGGAACGATCTGCATTGCAGCCTTCGATGCTACTCGAATCCTTCCTGAGATTAACAAAGGAAGTTGCGAAGGACAAAGTAAGCTGAACGACGAGTGAAAAGAAAGGAATATTTCGCCTTGATGACGAAGGGGGTCGAGAGGGCCCCCTCGTTCACGCTGAGCGAGAAGAATTTTTCGCGACCTTAACAGAAGCACAAACGTTTCGAGTGCGGTGCGGAGAAAAGACGGAGTCGCCGAGGACCTGCGACGAGTCGCTCGACATTGTCTGATGCCAGCGTGAGAAACCGTCCGCTGCTCGTGAGAAGAAAGTATCGCGTCATCCGCAATCTGTTGTCAGTGACAATAACAATGACAATAACGATTCGTGTCGTTCGATCAATTTATCTCAAATATCGGAAATTACCCGAGAAGCGATTATAGTCATTTCTCAGAGAGTCGTTATTCGATCTCGTATTTTTCTTGATAATTCCAAACTGAAATCCTTAGTCAGCATTTAAACGAACGACTTCGATTGCTTCTCGAGACACTCGCGGCTTACTCGTGCGGTATCTAACATTGAAGGGAGACAGGGATGCACCAGTGGCAACTATTTTATTTTACGCGGCCTTTAATACGCCGAATATATATGTTACTCGTATCAGAAGTTCCCGACAGTCAGTCCGTCTCGCGGAGGGACGTTTTGCCGAATAAAGCGCTTTTTAAGAATGATTCATTGTTGGTCGCGGACACATACGTGATACACGCGTGTGTATCGCGCCAAGTTCCGTCGATCTCGCGAGGAACGAACTCGCGACCGGATGTACGTGCGGGAAATCTCCAAGCAAGTCGGATCGCAGCCGAAGCTGGAAGTTGCAAATCTTTCGCGGACTTCGCTCAATGCAAGTCCGTTGTTCGCCGGCTCCCAGCAAAAAATCGGCCAGCGCGATTTTGCGCGTGAATTATCCCACCATGAGCAAACTGAAGCTACCGGCATGATCTCTGAATAGCTCTCGAATTCGAATTCGAGGTCGTTACGCGGCCGCGGAATCGAGCGGAACGCGAGGCGATCGAGCTTTGCGATCTCGGCGCATGCATTCGCTCGCTTTTATCCTGTTCCGGTGTGAGCGACCAGCTCCTGACCGAAAGAAAATTTTTATCACATAATTACGAGATACTATTCGTTCGGCAAGATGTCGTTCGTCCCTGATCCGCCTCGAGAGCGTCTTATTATTTAAGCATCAAGCCGGAAGACCATTTGGTCTTTGTCGCTTTGCTTCATTCATTTTCAATGAAGCTTGGTTTTCGATTACTTCATCCGTCCACAAATCTGATTGGTTCTCGCGTCATTTCTCTTCTCGATGATGCATCACGACGCGGGCGAACGTAAATTCATCGACCGAGTCAGAAAGTAATGTTTCATTTTTTTTTTCTTTCACTTCTCGTTCAGCTTACAGCGTCCTTCGTAGCACGCTTACTCTCAGGAAGGATTCAGGAAGCATCGAACACTGCAATGCAGATTGTTCTCGTTGCGATGTCAGTTCCGAACATATCCATCCTATTAAAAGGTTCGAGAACGATAGTTAACGAGAGAAATTACTCGTACGATGTGGAACGTGCTTAAAGAAACGGTGCGATCTTGATGATTTTCCATTATTAACGCAACGTAACTTTCGACAGAGCGTTAACATCTGCAATCGGATCGGACCGGAATTTTTGCTTCGCATGTCTCGATTCGGCACGAATGTCGAATCTCGTGTGATCGATATACAGCGGTTTCACAAGAAGAAACGAGTATTTCTGAGTATTTCCGGTCCAATACTATTGGTCACACCAATTTCCTCGCCCCGCACCGTCGACCGCGGATTAAATCATCCCATTACCAACTGCTGCGGTTCTCCTTACATTATATTCCAAAGTAGTAGCTGGAATTTCTCGTTCCTCTCGTTCCTAGCCGATCGATTTCCGTAATAAAAGGCGCGAGCGCGCCCATTTTCCCGGCGCGATCTGTCCGAGGAATTTCGGGATCACGGAAGCTCGTGTGGCTTACAGAATTATTGGACGGTCGATTTAATAGATATTCGCAAAATCTGACTTTACTCGAGAAAATGCGCGTTACAAGGCGCGAAAAGGAGATTTCATTTATTATATCGATCGCGCGTGAGTCATCACAATTAATGCCACATTCGGATGCATTAATGCCGCTCTTTTTCGTTTGTTGCGCATTGTTGAGCTTTTGATGACAGAGACGTGTTGTTCGGGAAAAATCTCTGGGAAAAATCCGCATTTATTATCTCTTTTTATTACCTCACGTTTGAATTTATTGAAAATGATCGATGGTGCCACTGGTTCCTCTATCTCTGTGTTACGCGATGTACAACAGAGATAAATTTGCATCGGGTGGACGCGAATCGATCGGTTTGTCGTTTACAAAACAGTGCCTTTTTCGAGAGACAAGGTGGACTTTCCGAAAATCGTCTATTTTCAATTTCTCGTTCGTCAAAATCACTTATCCGATCGTTAATCTTAATCTCAAAGCATCAACATCCGTAGATTCGGTTCTCCCTCTTCTTCTCCCTCCCTCTCTCTCCCTCTCTTTCTTTCTCTTTCTCTCTCTCTCCTCCGCGGCAGATTTGACTTTTTACTCGGTAATAAAAAAGTTTCGAGTGGGATTTTTATGGAGCAAGTTTTACGGTGGGAATCGTCCAAAGTTTCCCGTCCTGGTCTTGTCTTCTCATGATCGGTAGCTCTCTTCATGCTAATCCATTCGAAATTCAGAAACGGATAAAATCGCTCGCGTGAGCTCCTCCGCAGAGAAATGTCAAACCGCAAAGACAGGATCGCTTTACTGTCTCGCCTTTCTTTCGAGCGGTTAACGAAAACGATGAGGCAGCGATTAGGACACGTTCATTCCAATTAAACTTGACCCTGTTTCCGCCCGGCACTTTATTCCCTTTTTTTCTCTCCGCCATTTTCCAGCTCCGTTCCGGAGCGTTGCGTGGGCTCATCCCGTTAGTGTCTCTCACGCAGAGGCATTTTCAAGATAGCAATCTTATCCCTCCGTCATCTCGCGATGCAGTGCAATTTGATAAATAGAAAGATAAGCAAACAGCGAGATAAGTGCGGCCGGAACCTATCGTTAGGCGTGCGGAATTATCACGCGCTGGAAATTGCCACGTGACCGAGCACGTTATCGCCACGGTCAACGAATTCTCGTGAATATGACGTATCTAAAGCGATATTCAGCTCCGCCTGCGAGATCTGGCGCGGAATTCCACGCCGCGGAATAATTCGATTCCTCTCTCGCGCGTGCGCGCGCGGTATCTTCCTTCCGCATCGAAGCCTGTCTCGCGCTCACTTTCCTTCCACTCCGTATCCTTGTTATGCCTGGCAGATACACGAAGAGACACGCTTACGTTTGTCATATTACATCCGACAGGCCACGGCGGAACGCACCCCTGCATCCGCGGTGGAGCACCGATAAGGGAAAGACATGAAAATATGAGAAAATAAATTGGCCAAGTTCTATGGCGCATTTAACGCGAGAGTTATGTCACGCGTCTCGCTCGGGAACGCGGGAGAAATTTCCGTTAGATCAGGATCGTCAAAATGTACACACAAATACACGCGCGCGCGCTCTCTCTTCTCGTAAGTACTCGTCGCGCGGGAACGTAGATTCATCACTGCGGGATCTTTTTTATCCTTGCCGGATAACGAGGGAGATGACAAGCTGAATCCGTGTTGCCTTGCTTCCTCGAGCAAGAGCCAAGACAACTCTTGCTTTCGGTAAAAACTTGATATTGAGGACGAAGCCGAAGGAACTCCACGTTAGGGGAACTCAATGCGCGTGAATGAAGAAATAACGATGCATTGGTACTCGATAATCACTGTTTGAAAGTTCTATCGTCATTCTTCAGTGATTTTAAATTTCGGGAAATCTCGTCCATGGACGCGCAAGAACCAACCTTTTGTGTAAAACAAAAAGAATGGTGAGTGCATAGCGAGAGCTGAGGGGGAGCACAAAGCGCGCGTAGGGGAAGCGCGAGTTCCGTAGCGGCGTTAAATGTCGCGGCGCGGCCCATAAATTCCTTTAATTAAAACTTCATATCCGGCATCTGCATAAAGAGAGCAGAGTCCGCCGCGAATCTCCCGCCGTTCATTCATATTAACACGCTGTCGTACGTGCGAGATACGTCGTGCTCCGGTCGCGAGCTAAAGCTGTCCTCATTACGCGACGCAATCGAATTCCGCAACGAATCATCCCATTTTACGGCGGCATTTTCAAAGAAACTGAGTTGCTTCACCGAATGAAGCATCATCGGATGGCCAACGTGCTATAAATGACCCGGCATCGTCGTCGGCGTCAAGGAGAGTCCGTGCGATGACAAATATCTGAAATTTTTGACAATGGCGGGCTCGACAGCGCAATGTTTAAACGCATTCGCGGAAACTTTAGCATTTCAGAGAGACGGACGGCACGCAGGTCAATCTTGCACGCGCGCGTCATGTTACGCAAATTAAATTGCAACCGACATCTGACATGAAGCAGCGTTGTCTGTAATTACACAGTAAACGCGAACAACCGAGCTGTCGGATATCAAATAAAATCGTTAATACAGGAGTTGATATATCAGCGCGCGTACGCAACGCGAAATTGATGATTTATTATTTTCATATGCGTATTCCGAATGTGAACATTAGCTCAAATGCGGTTCGGGCTAGCTGATCCTGTGATCTTTTCTTTTTCCTCTCGAGAGAAATAGAGAGAAGCTAATTACGTTTTGATCGTCCTTGCTTGATGTTTACAGACAGAAATTTGTTTTTTTTATTATGAAAATAAGCAAGAAATCTCGCAGTTCAAAAATACGGACGCAATCTGTTTCCGCGAACAGACGCAAATTATTAAAACATTCTATTTGGCCGGCCAATAAAGAGATTTTTTTTTCATGTTTCATATCGTGATAAATTTCATCCGTAATATATATATATATATATATATATAAAATAAAGATACAAAATAAAACCAGCACTCCAAAATGCAAACACGCCAGTATGCAAAAGTTATTAAAGCCATTTTTGAATTATAAACGTTTACATACGCAGATACGTCGGAGTCAAAAATAAATCCTACGGATCCGAAAGGTTTCATCCATTCCAACGAGTGGCGATCAGTACACGGAGTGGCACATTCTCTTTCAAACCCCTTCAACGGAACGTTCGAATTTCTTACTCAATCGCGTACTCCTTTCATTGGAGAACCTTTGAACAAGACACTAATGTATCGACTTTGCTTTGGCGGAAAATGGAAGAAAGCCTCGGCTTCTTGCGGTGGCCACATCGAGAACGCGGGCTGCATTCTTCGTACAAGCCCGAATATCGCCAAGGCGCATTAAAGAAGAAAAAAAAAAAAGAAGAAACGTACCATCGGTCTGAGCGTCGGCGTTTCCGCGTGTAAAAACATGCGTGCTCGATAGTGCGCGCGAACACACTTTCTCACTTATCGCCGAGAGCTTTCCGCCGCTGTCGTTTCTATCAATGCCCGACGTGGCGAGATTCGCGAATTCACTGACGGAATTCGCTGATAGCCGCGGAACCGCGCGCGCGCGCGCGCGGGCTATTAGCCGCAACGCGAATACAAACAGAGAAAAGCGCGGTCGTCGGCTGATTACGCGCGGCGCTTAATCACCACGGCGAGTTGCCGAGGGATGCCCGGAACACCCCTTTACGCGGGAGATTTATTAAATCGACGAGTGCGGGATTTATGCAGCTTGGAGAACATTATGCAGCGAGCGAACATCGTTTCGGAGTTGATCAACGCGAAGGCTTAACGATGCCAATATAAATGCGAGCATGTTCCACATGAAGAATATCTGAAAAGTCCGGCTGATGCCTCGCAGACTTCCGATGAAGGCTTCTTCGGCTGACGAGGAGAACTCGCGGCATTAAGCGTTATTAAAGCTGGAATGCCGTCGGCAGTTTAGAGCAACACGTAGCCGCATAATCGTAGATGGAGATGCGCAAATGCTACCATTCCGTACCCCGTTCGTTCCTTACATGCAAATCGCGCCGAAGCCGCCGGCGTCTTCTCTTCGTCATGCAGCAACACGAAGCGAGGCTCTTTGTATCGACGCGGCAACGTTTCCTGTATTAATTCAGTCACGAATTCGAAGCGATCCCTTTGACAAATTCATCGCTGTTACGCCGCGTCGCCAATTATCACCGCCAATTTCTTCCGGATGCCACTATTTATGCAACTTGATCTGTCACAGAGATCTCGCGCGAGATGCATCGGAAGGCTGGATCGAACGACGATTATGATATCTTACGATATCCCGCTCGGACTCGATGCGGTTTAAGCAGCTACGCTTCTTCCGCGAGCAAAGTTGCGGACGTACGTCATCGTCATCGTTTCCTCGCGTACTCAACGAGCGTAAATATTGAATTCCGAACAAGGCTGAAAAGCGGAATCTGGAGCGATCGGATGCCGTGATCTGACACAGAAAATGAACGTAATTCTATTGTGATTTTACTCACATGGACGGACGATCGGATCGAGAGGATCGACCGAGATTAGATCGAGATTAGATGCAACGAGCTATCTATGTCGACATCCCCTTCTCCAGCCGCATAATACTTTCTACCAGCGGAAAGACATGGCTGCAAGAACCGTTTGCGCCAACAATTCTCGCCGCATCATCCCCGCACCTGTTACCTCCCCCGGAAAGAGGGAGGGCGGGCGAGGATGCCGCACATATAGATGCGTAACCACTTTAGCGCATCACGGACGCCGAGCGATCTTTTTATCTTCGGCGACATTCAAGTCGTAGTAATTCCTAAGGAGAACCGAAGGAGAAAAAGATTTCTCGCTGTGCTAGCATCAGAAAAACCATTTCCGGTTCGGTTGATGCAGTGAAATGTTCGCCAATGTCGAACAACTCGCGAGATGTCCGCGAACTCGCCAACGTTGCGTTAACGATAATTCCGCGACGGATTCCGCTGTCAATCGCAGGAAACATCGAAAAGAAAGTTCACCGGAAGTTCAAGGTAGCAGCCAAGATGCTTCGCGGAGACGATGAAGAGTAAGCGTCTCTGCGAGGAGGAGCATCTCGTTAAACAAGTAACGCGCGTATAATTTAGTCGTGATACTTTCTCATCGAAACGTCGCGCGATGAGAACGAGGGTGGAAACGAAACGCTGGTGAAATTACAACGTAACGCGCTTAAGGAAGCTATTTTCCCGACGGGAAGCCCGTTACACGGGAAACGAGGTGTCCTAAACTGTATTTACGGCTGTTTTTCGCATGAGCGCGGGTCCGAGCGGCTGCGACAAATGCGACAACGTTGACGATTTATCGCGGTTATAAGGCAGCTCGCGGATTAAATCGGCGGCGAGGGTCATTATCTTGACGTTAATCCGTCGTAATTTCGCGGTTTTCCGTTTGAAGCGCCGGATTATGCCAAGCTATATCTACAAAGTTACGCGATTAACGCGCACTTGGAATCGCGAATCGCTTGGAAAGAACAATTTTATACGTTGCGATAAACGTATTCGTAATCGGCCTCGTTAATGCATTGTTTGTTAAATAGATTCCAGCTCTTCAGCATCGTATTTTTTCGTTTCACAAGAGCGCCGCGTTTCATTTGCAAATGAAGCTTCCAATGATCGTTTCTTGCTTATTTTACAAAGCATGCTACAGACTTTCAATAAAGATACACACATACACACACACACACACACACACACACACACACACACGCACACACACACACACACACACATTCTCTCTGCATAGATTCGTTTGTTGGCGCTTCCATGTGCAGCTAACTTGTTAAAGGCTGATGGTCGACAGGAAGTCCCTTCTGGCGTCCTTTGAAGGCATGCTCACTCGCATCATCGCGGCCTACTTTCGTGTTCGCGGAGAGCAGGCGATCTTAAAGGACTTGGCGGTGGCCGGCGTTAAATCTTTAACGAGGCAGCCGTTGAGTGTAACAAACCAAGCGTGGTCCTCGGAACGTCATAAAGCTCCGGCATCTATGCTCAAGTCTACGCTGGAGCGCATATTTGCTCGCGCAACCGCATCGCACTATTGCACGTATGCAAACTAACAACCCCCGAGTGTCTCTGTGCGCTCGCGAAAATGACGTGGCGCTTTCGCCTCGTGCTTTTTATTTAAGGACCGTCGAGCTCAATCGCCGCGAGAGCGAGCGGAAAGCGTATTTGCGATTTCTGCGAGATGAAACTTTGCTTCACCGGGAAGGGATTCCCTTCCGAAGGGATACCATCGCGCGCGGATTGCAATTATCCCCCCGATATTTTTAATTCTCCTCTCGCTTTCCGAAGCCCGAACCGACTCGGCAGTTCGCGCGAAATTTGAAACTTTTGTGTTACCGCGATATTATCTATTGTTACACGTAACAAATGTAAAATAAAAGAGCGCCTAGCAGGCGCTTCGGAATCGAATAATGATGCGAAACCCGCGCGAGCAATTTAATAGAAACGCACGCGTGCACAGTCGCCGCACACATGCAGATTTACATTTATTTGCGATTACCAATTTGTTAAATCTGTTTGTTTAAAGACGTTCACGCAAATTGACTGCTTAAATCATACAGATTCGTCATCGATAATATTTAAATCCTCTCGATGCGATTAACCGTGTAAACGGAAGATACAATCAAATCGTTAAACTTACGATCGTTATTTACGCGCGTAATTATATGCGTGTATAGTAACATGTTGCTAGAGCTAAAGAACCGTTGTATGTAAACAATACACGAAAGGTCTCAAGGTTCTATCTATTTTGAGAAATGACGAATCGCGAGAAGACGATCATAATTTTGACAACTTTAAATTCTGTCGATCGACAAAGCGTTAAACGCATGGCGAACACAGATTGTTGTAATCTTGTTGCAATCGACGCGAGAGTCCTGCAGCCTGTTTAACCGTGAATAATTGAATAATAACCAAAAAGCACGGAGAAAAAAGGAGTTCCCGAAGAGAGCCGGAGAAAGGAGAAAGCAAGAAAACACGAGTTCCGATGCGCCAATCATGAAATTGCATCGATGAAATTAATTTGAAAGCCTGTTTATTTATCGATGCAGATTGCCAGAGAATCGAACGGCCACGAGCTGCAGCGATCGGATGCGAGATCGAGAGTTCACATAATTACTTTCGAGTTTTTATCGCAGAGGACGTCCAGGCTGATCCGTTATCGATGATCGATTGGGACAGAGGCAGTGAAGAAACAAGGGATCAAGCTGATCACCGGCGCATCAGCCTTGTGTCTTCTCCCTCGAGCATCGAGGATGACCGGACACGTGACCTGTCGAACGTCCAAGCCCGGTGCGAAGGCGAACTGGTCATTACCTAAGGTGGCTCGATAATCGGGCGGAACATCGGCCCGACGTAAATCGCTCGCCGTCACGCTTCGCGATCGATATCGCGCATAACTAGATTGGAATTTGATCCGCGCGAATTTAATCCGAGAGAAAGAACGGCGAATCTTAGCGAACGGAAAGGTCGACACGGCGCCCTCCGCGTTCTTCGTCAAGGTGGCTTAAAAACACAACCCCATTATCAATAATCAGATGGATCTGATCCCCCGGGGATAGGGAGGCTTTAGAGGACTCGAACCGGGCCAGAAGGCGGATACGTCGACACGCTACGAGAACGTAATTGAAAGTTTCCCGACGAGGCTGCTGTCGCGCTGCTCGCTTCCAGTTTCGCGAAACTCATCGAGACGAGGCACGCTGAAAGAAGACGGCTGAATGGGACTTGGCGCGCTGGCGACGATGAGGAACAGATCGCGAACAGAGTACCGCTGCGGCGATATTGCTAAAATCCTTTGAGCGATATTCAGAACGTTGTTTCGTCCGGAAACGAAAGACGAGAGCTGCCAAGATGAAAATTACAAGGAAAGGATATGATATGTGACGGTCATTCAAGAGAAGCTGCTACTTTTTATAATTTCATTCCGATGTTGCACCGAGTATATAGGTGCGATTGAGTTATCTCTGTCACATTATTATTTGCGACAGAAAATTTATGATTTAATACAGGGTAAAATAAAATCTTTATAAAGTTCCTTGTAGTCAAATCGAAAGCTCTCGGCTTGACTGCAAAGTTTTAAAGTGAGAAAAAATGCTGCAATATGTAAATGCAGCACGTTTGAGTCCTGCATCGCACGCGAGACTGACATTAATTAGATTGTCACAGAGTTTTCTTTGATATAACCCGTTTTCTTATATCATCGATCACGATATGTCGCGGAATATCGATACATAGTCGTATGTATTATCGCTCCAATCCAGTAACCGCTTAATTAAGGTGATCGCCCTCGTCGCCTTTGACATGGTCTTCCATGCCAGCACAATGACGACGAGCGTTTAGTTCGTGTTGATGAAATAATACTCCGTTCAAAGCATCGCATAATCGATTTAACTTTATAATATATATGTACGCCGTAGTCTATACCAAGTAATACGCTACAACGGCGTGATTGTGGAGGCTTCTTTGTTCGGAAATACCGTATATGTGCAGGCTTGCACGTACCAACACAAATATAGCAAACGTATTACATGCGCGTGTAATCCTGTAATTATATAACGTGCACGCATTAGAGTTTAGCACTAGAGTTTAGTTCTACAGAATTTCAAAATGAAAATCGGTACACTCTTCCGAAAGAGAAATACCGAACTCCCGTTTTAGTCTTCCATCCACCCAAGAATTCTCGCCAATTTTCATTTCACGTGAAATGAAACAACAAAGAGAAGATCGCAAGAATCCGCGATCCTATAATTTTCAATTCGACAGCGATCGATTTGTTATCGCCGCCCAACAGTCCACAATGTAAGTAAGAAAAAAGGAAAAAAAGATGGAATAAGCGCATTCGCACATCGTTTTATCGAATCCTTTCGTATGTTCTCAACGTTCGATCGCAGCCCATCCATTTTTCGTTGCGCGATCGTACTTATTTATCGAGAGATAGTCTGCAGCGATATTAAAAATTCACTATCCGGCCGCGATAGAGTAAAATGTACGGAGGTCCCTGAGAGAACTTGGAGACTTCTTTGATCACTACGAACGGAGAAATAAAAATGGAGCAAGGTACACCGTTGCAGTAGAATACCGTGGAATAGAAGATTTGGTTGAACGTGTAGCAGGATATCGGGAGGAAGCGAGAATCCCTTTGTGAGCGGAGCAGATCGAACAGAAAAGGAGATAAGCGGGTTAAGAAGACGAGTACACGCGAGAAGGAACAAAAAGATGACAGCAGCAGACAGAGGACGACTTCTTTATTCCATCCAACTACTCTTCCGGTTGGATGGAATAAATTTCAGGAAAGGATTCAAGGAAAGATTCTTGAGAAGCAAATTGATCCTGTCGTCTCGCACGGGGATCTAAGTAGCCTCCTCGTCATAAAATAACAAATCACACGCGCGCGCACGCACGCATCGAAATTTTTAATCCCCGTCCTCTATCTAGTCCTCTTTGAAAATTATTGACGTTAAAGAATGAAGAGATTAAGACAACGAGCTTTCATTTCTTCCTCGACAATCTTCATAATCTTCGAATCGTAACACAGACGAGATATTAATCCCTCGCGTTTTCAATGAATCTCTGCTTGTACGCGCGTAAGATTCATCTGTCTACATCAAAGCATCTTTCGAGAGATTCATCTAGCAAACGTGCATAGCAAAGCGTCAACAGCCGCGAAGAACGCCAGCAGAGACGATCGCTTTCACGGAATGTATTCCAAAACGGCGGTCGATAGAACGCTCGATCGGCTGGATGGCCGGCACATTCAGATACGGCTGATTATTCTTCTGGAGCCGAGAGCACGCTGGCGAATATGAGAAGGGCTCCAGACGTTATCCATTATTCCGCCGAGGTATGGCGGTCGAGTAAATCGCGCGATTTTCATCGACGAGCTCGACGAGGGGTGCGCGCCCTTCCGTCTACCCCTCGCCACTTCCTGTCGAAAGGGTGGCAATCTTCCTCGTCTCCCACGATCCCAAGATTTCCTCTCGATCCCGCGCCGAGATAGAAAAGCTCACCCCGCTGGGGAGCTGCCTCAGCGTCGACGCATCGCATCCCCGACTCATGCTCGATTTCCTCCGATACTCTCCGCTCTGCCGCGACGCCTCGATTCCGATGAATATTCCTTGGGAAGATTCATAACGTCCATTTATGCACGGGTCAGTAACTCATATCCGTGACGTTCCATCGGCACAATTGTACCAACGAACCGATATCCGACGAACCTTCCGCGGATTCCCGGCGCCGGCAAACTCCTCAAGTTGAAGCGACACTTTTCAATTTCGTCACGTTCTCCTCTCATTACTTTATACTCTTAGGAGAGAATAAGATCCAGTTTCCTTACTCCCCTTTATGCAAAACGTCTTACGTCTTATCTTATAGCGTCGTATAGTTACGTATCAGACTCGAATAAGAGCTGTCCGTACTGTATGTATGCGAGCGGGATTTTGTTCCTTCGACTTTTCTGACATGCCCGCGCGCGTGGAAATTTTATTGATAAGATACGAGATATGACGAGAGGTGCAAAGGATACTCCGCGAGAAACGAAGAAAAAAATCTTCGCGCGATACCGGACTCCGGACGCCGTAATTCAGTTTCTGCAAAGTGCGCCTGTTATATTGGTCGGGGGTTGCCATCCATTTTCGTGGATTTTTAAGGCAACGGGCCGCCGTATACAAACACACATACATCAACGGGGATATGACAAGCGTTAAAATGGCGGTACGACGATAATCCACAAGCGGCGCATACAACAAAAGAGTCAACGCGCACGTACGTGTGCATGCACACACGTATCGCCGGAACTCGCGACTTCTCGACGACCTGCGACGACCTCCAGCGCGTGACCTCCTCGGATCTCTCTCGAGCATCAACCTATTTTCATCTCTCGGGATCTTGGAGGAGGTTGGCGGGGAGATGTTGAGAGAGCAGACGAGTAGACGTCGGCCGGGATGGGGCGTGTTTGGGAATCCTTTTGCGGTGCTCCGAAGACAATGGAGCGAGTGCAAGCAGGCTGACCCGATGGAGGAGGAGTCGCTGGATGGTATAAAGGAAGCGGCGTCTACGAGGAAGAGAGCCACTCTTCTGTCTTCCTTCCGTCCCTTGGTAGATCCGTTCCTCACCATCCTAACTTGCTTATCTCTTTTTCGCTTCGATCTACCTGCTGAGCCGGCTCAGCCATGAGTTTCCATGTGTTTCCGGTTGAGAGGGAACCGTTGGACAATCCCGAATACGATATTAACGGCATTACGTTATCGTTCCACGTTTGCTGTTTACGTTCGCGAGGAACGTAATAGAGATTGTATCGACTACCGCGCAAATCTACTAGAGAAAAAATTGTGCAACGAAGCGCTGACGATATTGATGCGAATACAGAGAGAAAGAAAGAGAGAGAGAGAGAGAGAGAGAGAGAGAGAGAATGTTTGTTAAGAAAAATGCTTGTTAAGAGAATTAGCGGATTCTTAGCGATAAGATATATGAGAGACTAATTCGTGGAATAAATTTTCCAAATAAATATGTAATCAGTAATCTAATTTTACATGTCGGCTTATTTAAAGTGACCCTCTTCGCTGTGAAACTTCTTCGCAAGCAACAACAAGTTTCAGCGGCGGAAAAATTTTCCGCGTGGTTTATCGCGAGCATTTCTATACCGAGATTCTATACAGAAAATATATCATATATATTTATATCATTTCGCTGTTAGACGTTGACAAACCGGGAACTTCGAACATTCACTCAGCATGAAAACGAGGATCGCCGGATAAAGAGCGAGAGACGAGGCGATGAAACCTCGCAAAGAGAAAATAAACGCAGCAATTCAATTCCAAGTAATTTCTCAAGAGCAATTTCGGAGCAGAAAGGAGAGAAGCGAAAATCTGCGATTTTAACGCGGCATTGAGACGCGCTTGATTCCGAAAGCGAGAAGAGCGTCTTACATTTTTACTCGATTAACATCTTGCATATAAGTGCCGAGATATTGAAGTGACAACATCGAAATGTATATCGAACAGAAAATTACTAGCTCGAGCAAGAATGCGATAATAGCAACATCTTCCCCTTCTCCTGTCCTCTGCTAACAAACTGGTCAATGATCGGTGAAAGGGAAAAATTGCGGATCGCTGAAGAACTCAGAGATCCCCCCCGCATAAATTTGCAACACATACGCACATACACTCATGTGTATATGAGTGTTAGGCATGCATTTAAGAGAACGGCGTCGTCTGGTAGAAACACGCGCGAACTTTCCGACACATCCTGCTTTGCATTTTACACACGAGCGGCGCGCCGTTAATTTCAAGTACGTCAAACTCGAGCGCAAGGTACAAGGATCACGAAGCAGCTCGAACCATTCGCGTTCTGTATAATAGCGCGATGGTCGATGTGATATTCAACCTAGACGTCCCTTCGATGAAGGCCGACCTGCCGTCTATCGATCTCGCGAATTCTCAAGCAAGAGGCACACTCGCACAACTACTCCATGGACTCCTATTGTCACGGATTCGCTGTCTTGGCTTCTCCCTTTGGTTTCCATGTTCCTCAACGTGAAATCGTCGTCTTTCCCTGTTCGATTCTCCACTTCTTCTTCGCCAGCTTTCACGTGCACTATCCTTCGGCGTTCATCACCGACACGGCACTCTGGCGCTTTCATATAACCGAGACCGTGCTTAATAATTGAGTATAGATTGAAAGACGGCTCCATTTATTTGTTTAACGTTAGCCAACGCGACACGGAGCATTCCGGAGTGTCTTAACTTTGTCTAATTAATCTAGAGCCATCGAGCTAACTCCATCTTTCCTGGCTGGGTATCCCTACAACGACATTCGATTTAAAACATTCCTCTGAGGCGACAGGCGTTTGCCAACACGATCCGATACGAATGCTGAAAAGGCATCAAGAAACAAGGGAAATTCAAAGCGAATTGCTTTTCGTCTTGACGTGAGGTTAATAAAATCTATAATCGCTCGCTGAATGGCTAATTGAACGCTAGGATTATTTTAACTATGGAGAGGACAAGTTCCCGCGAATGAACTATTTCAGTACGCGGCGGATGAATAGATGGCGTATAAAAAGAATCTATTTTTACACGGAGCTTATTTTACTGTTATCTTATCTAAATAGTCATTTGATCCTTCCTGGATTCTGCTAGGGGAATAAATCGCTACGGTCAAGCGTTTCACTTATGGCATACATTCACTTTCGCATGAATTGTATTGAATTGTGTTTATGTTGCATGCAAATCTCTACGAGGTTTCAACAATTACGTTCTCCGATCAAAATGCTCGATCATTGCTGTCCCTTATATCACGATGAATAAAAGAAGAGATGGAAAATGCAGTTCTGAATAGTTTATAAGCACGTGCAATAAATAAATTACTGACTATGCAAGGATTAATCAATGATCATCTCGAAATAAGCGACTATAGGAATTTTAGAACATAAGAGATTTCCGATTGCATGAATCCAAAATAAAGGAGATCATGGGCAGAGAAACAAATGGAGTATTCGTTCTGCGGACGATTCGCATCATTCTCCACGCAGGCTCAAGCCGACACAATAAGACACTGCGCTTACAACTGCTCGTGATCATTCGTCGGAGAACTCGGGCACGATAATCCGAGGAACACGGTGATGTCTTTGAGACTGTAACGTCGGAAGTGCAAGAAACGTCTATCTTGCAGCGGCGAACAAATACAATGTCTAGCCATCGTTTTCTCTAAGAGGTAAGACAACCGTAGACAGGCTTACAAGGCACATTACGTCGAGATCCGGTGGTTTGCATAAAGCTGCTGATGGCATTCTCCTCGGCAACACGCCGAGAATGGAACGCGGATAAATCGCTGATGAGGAATAGTTATATGATACGATGAAGGGCAACAGAGACGACAAATATAGTAAAACTCGCGCAAATAAGTAAAACGGATAATTTAACAAATGAATCTCGATCGGATGCTTGCGAGAAAGAGAACGCACCGTTCTAAACCAACGATGTCGATAATTCTCCCTCGAAATTGAGGAATTAGCTTATAATTCACAAACTTCGCTCTTTTCTTTCGCTCTATTATGTATTTTTGGTTCTTCACAAAATCTGCTATCTCTCCAAAAATCGAAAGGTCTTGTTTTAGCTTTCCCATTTTGTGAAACGTAGTGTTATGCCTTTCGGCAATGTATTTCAATCTTCAATTTGTCTGAACCGGGCATGCATCGTAATTCTACCGTGAATCTGTCGAGTCGCGCTGCACTTAATGATCACGCGTCTGTTTCACGCATTCGCGATTCGCAATCCCTGGAATTTCGCCTCTTTATTAATGCATAATTTCGACTGATTGGGCCTCGGATGTGTTTAAGTTCGCCGTGCGCCTTAATTAATACCTTTCCTCCAGACTCGCAAGCGCACGAGTATATCGCCGAATGCGTCCTAATGAAATAGCGGTTAGCGGCTGTTGAAATAGAGCAAATACCTGCGGAATCAGCCCTGATTCCTTGCGAACTCGCGTACTCGCGTTTGCGACGCGTCTTACCTCATTCCACTGGAATTATTACTCACATTTGCGCGACTCGCGGTCCATTGAGAATGCCCGATTAACGATCTCGACGAACGAAAAGTGTCGAGATCGCTCGACGTTTGTCCAGCGCGAGGATCAACACGTCCAACCTTTCAGTTCGCAACAGCGAGCATTCGGCGAAAGGGGAAGTCCCTTGCGACATGGCATCGCCAGACGAGACACTCGGCAGGATAAATCCACCGGCACGCATAAAATCAGCCGTACAATGGCCATTGTGTCCGGCGCGGGGGATTCCCACCGTTTTCCATCTCGAGGCAAAGCCGGCTCTTTCAGCGCACGCGATTCAGTTTTTCCGACCAATTAATTCGCGTCCAACGGCGCTTAAGCTCGCGCGCGCATGGCAAGAGCGGATCCGCGCGAGCAGGTCTTCGCAGATCCCGACACCGCAGAAATTTGCTGCCATTAATTAATTGGTCATTCCCGGCGTCTTGTAACTGCGAATTATGTCGGAATTACTATGTCGCCGGCGAGCGCCCAAATTTGGTAAGTAATTCGGTGTTCTCTCCCTCTCTCTCTCTCTCTCTCTCTCTCTCTCTCTCTCTCTCTCTCTCTCTCTCTCTTTCTCTTTCTTTTTTCTCTCAGCAGAACCGAACTCGATAGAATTAAAATATCGAGGAACGCACGCAAAAGATGTTAAACGGAAGGCAAGTCGAGAGCTTTTCTTAAGTCGAAAGGCGTGCTTTCCAAGGCCTCAAATATTAGAAAATTTCATTTTGCTTTGATGGCCTTTTACGTATAACGTTCTGCGGTCCATTCGCCAGCCAAGATGATCGCAAAGCGTATCTTAATTATGATTCCGATTGCGAAGAATCGCGTTCGCGATGTAACAGCCAGAGTTAAAGAAGGTACAGTTGAATACAGTTGAATAATTCGCTCCAATTTCGCAAATTAAAGACCGCTCGGTGTCCGCGGCTTTCTACCTTGTTCCCTTTTCCGCATTTGTTCCCTTCCGCGTTTCTTATTCTTTCGCTGATTTATAGAAATTTGCGCAGGCTCCGATCGTGGCAGAAACAACGCTCGCCGTTCGCTCGCGCGATCAAACACGTGATAATACCGCGAATATCGCTCGTTATTATTTCGCCACTCGCCATAAGAGAGATTTATCGACGCGAGAGAGAGAGAGAGGCGATAAACGCGGCATTTCTAACATAAAATATGAAAGACCGGCAAGAATCGCGCGTTAATAAATTTGTCACTCTCTGCAAGAGATCTGCGCGCAGAGAAATCCTTTAGAGAGGACGCTCGTACGCGCGGACCGGCTCTAATACGTTTTTAATGGAGCCACACCACCCGTCTGCGATGAATAATGAAGCAAGAATTTAATTTGCGCCGCCTTAAGATTCATCTCAATCTAGAGTGAACGAGATCCGATCACATCGCTCACTTCGAAATGAAACGACTCGAGTGCCGTGATTTATTAATTGTTCCATGTGTATATTTCGGTCCGCGGTTTTCTAAAAATCTCGCGTTAGCGCAAATTGTTAGCGCTGTCACTTATTTTTAACGTGAAATCGGGTCAGTCTGAAATTGTCTAGACATCGGACAATTTCGAGCGGAATACCTTAGAACATCTTTTATTTTTGTATTCTGTTCCACTTTAAGTGCACATAGAATAACTTGAATTAACCATTTCGCACGCAGAGATAATATACGAGACTTTCGTTCCAGTTTCATTCTTTTGTTATGTTTCACTTAGATTTAGATTTTCAATGTCGCATCACATCATCGAGCCTTTCCAAGATATCGACGAGTTGCGCGAGATATCGCTAACATCGACGCGACAAAGGGAGCACGTAGATGCTGTACAATTTTACTTGGCGGCTTTGGACATGCGAGAGGTCGTGCACTATGCACTCGTTAACGCCACGAGCCTCCCATTGTGCCGCATTATTCTTCGAGCCCGCTACGATTCGTCGTTTCAGTTCCGATAGATAAAATCGCGTAACAATTGGCACCGGCGAGGAATGGAAAGTTATTATATATCGATTATTAGTATATCGATATATAATCTTCTCATCAGACATAATATATTCACCTCTTTGCAGGGAGCTTTGCGGCTAGGAGCGAGAAAGAAGGAAAACAGGAAATGCGAACTCATGATTCCGATGCCTCTTCCATTATGTTCCGTGATCGATCGCGGTAGAGCAGAAGTCAGACCGTAGGAGGAAATCTATTGATTGTCGAGCTAGCTTCACGCCAATGTAATCCTTACGTCATATCATACTCGCCAGTGAATAAATAAACGACGTACAAGACAGAAAAGAGAAATTACAACGCGAACGTCGCAGTCGTGAAATTTGCGTTTGAGTATTATCGTACTATTTAATAAGTTTTCATCCATCCCGCGAGAGATCTGCACAGAATATCCAGTGGGGAATTTTACGAGAGAGAATCTCATATTATGTAAGGCTCGGATTTAATATTTGACAATTTCGAAGAGCCACCGAACCGACAATAATCTCGCGACATTATTTATCCTCGGACAGAGATGGGAATTAAATCGATCTGCTGAATTACCAAGAGCTTCCCTTCCCCCGAGGAATGTATCTGGCGCGGATGAATAACGGAGAAAGGATAACCGGCATCAAAGACTTCCTATATCGAAAAGTTCCTAATAGAAAATAGCTTATTACTCTTCGATGCGCTCAGGCTTCTCGATAAACCTCATTATGCCGACGCTTCTGTGAGGTTCTCGCTTATTACGAGCGGCTGCATTCCTAAAAACGATTTTGACAACGAGATTTCTCGACGAAGGCATTTGTAATAAATATCTCGGAGACTCATGATGATCTCATAACGAATACCGATACCTTGAAAGGCAAATATGCTATGAAAAAATGTAAATATATCAAAGCTAGACGGAAATACGCTTCTCGCCGATATCTCTGCGGATTTTACGGGAAAGGAAGAAATCGAGTCTCGCCTCTTTAGGAAGATTGCGCTTTCTATGCGAGGGAAAAAAGAGTCGATATGAGCTTATATATGAAATGAAGAAGCTCGTCGAACTTTTGCACTGTCTTGCGGATGCAAAGTGGGATCTACGAATCCTCGATATCTTGAATATCCGATCCGGTTCTCAATTTTTTCCCCGATCCATCCCCATAAATTAAATCGCGCGAAGGAAATGAAAATGAGCCGAGTTCCCTCCTTCGAGTTTTCTTAACCGGCTCTTGTCTTTGAAATCCGACTTTGAGATTTTAACGAGGGCACATCGGGGTCATCTCGAGTTAGACTCTATTTTCTACGCTGATGCGCGAATCACGACTGGAATCCCGATTTGCAACTCGAATCCGTGCTCATAATCGTTACGCGAGACGTCAACCTGAGTCGGAATGGAGTTCCGTATCTCGAAGCCCGTTTGTTATAAAATCGCGCACCATTTCTCAGATCGCGGCCTACTCGCGAGGCCGCCCGGCCGACCAATTTATTTTCATTTCTTTTAACGATTCCACTCTTCCCCTGCCCGCTCTCTGCCGAAGTAATTCGTACTTCTGGCAAGAATCGACCGCGATCGATCGCGTTACGAAGAATCTCGAATAACGTGCGGAGCCGGAGAACGCGCGTTGCCGATGACCGACGCCGATTGCAACGGAATCGGTTGACGCATTCACATCAGTTCCTCGAACTTAAAGCTCCTTCATTCGAGCAAGAAACACGCAGAGCAGCTCGCCATGACATTGAAAACTTTACCGTTTCTTCGCGTACGACGCGCGCGCTTCGTTGAAATTTACAAAACGAAGCATCGCGACATCTCTTGCCAATCATCTGATCGGTGTTCCGTTTTTTTTCTTTTTTCCTCTAACAGCTCTGCACTTGTGTGCAAAGTACGATGTGACGTATTAATTTGAATTGTGCGAATTATCCGATTTGATTTCCGGACTCGCGTTTTTCTTTTTCTCTTTTTTCCTTGCAACTCCGGTTCTGGTATCTCGCGAATATTTCGAGGGTGATTTCATTCAGACGGGAGAGGTAAGCTGAATCAGAGTAACAGAGAAAAGAGAAAAGAGGAAAGAGGGAGAAGAGAGCCAACTAGAGCTAAATCAAATTGTGGATAATAATCAACAGCGCCAGATCCTTCATTAGGATTATCGCGTGTTATATTGTATCTCGCATTATGCTGCGTTATTTATCAAAATTATTACATTGTATCGCGAGTCTAAAAGCTTGCTGGAACTAATACGATTACACAGCGTGCTAACATTACGGATGTTACAACGCAGCGCAAACGCGATTGCCGATACGTGTGCTGGTGATGATCCATCAAGAGGACCATAAAATCTATCACAGTCTATTAATATCTAACGTTACAACGGGACATTCCGTCGTTTTGCCGATGAGCGCGAGAGCCAAGCAAAACAGCTCCGCTTTCCTCTTCTGCTCCTCAGCGAGATCATCGCCCCCGTGAGACAGAAGCGGGAATAAATTTTTTTATTACGACACCATACAACCCCTTTGCGGAGCATTTTTCCGCTGTGACAATCAACGCGCAAGAATGTGGTAGACGCGCATGGCAAAATCACGCTGAGCGCAAACTCAACAACGGCAATAACAAATCTTTCCGCGCTACCTGCATAATGACGCGCGCAACGAAATTCGTTGCGAGCTCTGCTCACCGCATTCTCTGCTCTCCCTCTCTCTCTCTCTCTCTCTCTCTCTCTCTCTCTTTCTTTCTCTCTTCGTTCCGCTACTTTTATTTCTGCTTCTTTCCGCCGAGGTCCATCGCCATACCTCAATTGCGGCGTTTGTGATAAGTAAACTTCTGAGGAATGTGCATGTACACCGCTGTATGCGCGCGATTAAGAGAGACACGACTTGCGCGAGTAGCGACGAGGAGCGAGGCGCGCGATGGAGCAAGAGAGAGAGGGATAACAGAGAGGGTGGTTTGCCACTACTTGCTACCACATACTGCAGCGCAATATTCCACGAAACTGCGTTACGCGACGCACAATGCGCGCATTAGGGGAGGAGTAACGAGACGCCGTTTCGCCAACTTTGCGCCGCTCTGATTTGCTCTTGGCGCAATAATGCCGTCTCGCATCTCGCTAATTTGCCTCGTCCGGAGCGTCTCGCGTCTTGCGTCTCGCGCTTGGAGGTAGATAGACGAGAAAAAAATACAGAGGAGTGGCAAGAGGTCGAAAATGCGGGGGTTGGACGAGCGACGACCGTTCTTCGAGACTCTACATGAGAAATTTCATCTTAACGATAACAAATCTTGTTAAAGCAATCCGCGAATCGAATCACGTCGGCGCGTTAGTTGAAAGGATCCATTTAATATTTCAACATTCAAATAAATCGGACAGCAAATCACGCTGGAGCGTGCGGAATGGCGGAATGCGAGTCCGTGATCGTAATTGAATATCAGATAACGATCGACTACGCAACTTTCGATAATAATTACTCACGACGCTCACAATCGTCGGTTACAAGGATTCGCAGTTTGACGCAAAGCCGATCGCCGCGAAGTGCTCAACGCGATGTTCGCAAATCGCTCATCTAGCGGATTTTAAACGACGCGGCGCAGCACAGTAAGCAAGAGAAGAAAGAAGCAGAGCCATTCGCTATTTCGGTTCTCAAATCGCGCTGGTCGAACGACTCGGGCGTATCGGGGAAGGTCAGTCAGATTCTTGAGAGAGTTCCAACTTGATCTTCTCGTTCCGAGGTTGCGTAATCGAATTAACTGAAATCCTGTTAATAGCCGTCGCATCGATTCGACGCCGGCGAGCTCGAAGCGACCTGACCCGACCTCGCCTCGACGTGCCGCGTATTTAACTGTGCAATTCGACATGTGTACGCGGTGACCGTGCGTGTTTACCAGCAACAATTCGAAGCCTGATTGAACGCAGTATGCACGGGTAAAGCCAATGGCGGCGCGATTGTCTCGGCGGACGTTAAGCCGAAATCCGGCCATCTCGAAACGGGAGCCGCGGCTCCGCATGGTCGCGACGAAAACGGCAGAAACGACGCGCGTGCGCGACGAAAAGCCGATATATCGATATCTCGCGACCGGCGCGACCGCGTGCGCGCATGAAATCTGCTCGCCGTTTCGTTTTATGGCGCGCATAGCTCTACGGAGCCGGGATCGGCGTACGGAAAGTGGAATAAAAAAAAGAAGTAAAATAAGAATAAAAATGAAAAAGAGGAAGAATGAATCCCGGCGCCGGCGCGAAATAATTGGCGCGACAATTCTCGTCGATTTTATCCCGCAAACGTACTTTTCCGAGAGATCGCATTAATCAATGCACGCGCTGTAGGTGCATCAATGTATTCCAAGGAATTCCGTTCCTTTGTGGAAACGCGATTATCTTGAAACTGTCTTCCTTCCTGTCGCGCGCACATGACGCACTCGCGGACACGCGTCTCTCCTTATATTCTCTCTCACAGACACAGATAGAAATTACCGATATTTTCTTGTAACCTTTACCGAACACAACGGAGTTTTCGACAATTCTGCTCTCCGACGATGAAAACGTCGCGTCAGCAAACTCTTAATTCGAAAGGAGAAGAAGAGAGAGAGAGAGAGAGAGAGAGAGAGAGAGAGAGAGAGAGAGAGAGAGCGAATGCGTCTGATGGTTACGTCATATCAGCGGTAGTGTGAAAAGTTTCGTTGTACTTTGACGCAATGTTGGCAAACGGCATTGCGGAGTTTCCGAATATTCTCTATTAATCAAGCAGATCGTGACCGATAAGCTTCCCCACTCCTCTTACTCGCGAAGAAATTTTCTGTCTGCTTTCTCTTTTTATGAAAAGAAAAAAAAAAGAAGGAAAAGAAAAAGGAAGAGAAGAAATTTCTTTTCCTTCGTAACGCTTTTCGTAATTTTTATCGAAACGAAAGCAAGTTAAGGGATTAACGGGAGTAACAATTCAAGCAAACGCTTCAAGCGCCAAGTTGACATCGCCAATTCCGAATTCGCGGAGGGACAAACTGCGTTACTTACCCTTGGCGATTTGCGTTTACTGGCGCTCTCGGTACACGAAAAGCCACCGCACTGGAACACACAAACGAATGCGAATCGATTATATATATACATATATATATCGTGCGCAGGGATATATGTACTGCAAGAAAATAAGCGTACGATTTGCGTTTCCGCGTGTGGAAATTCGAAGACTTTTGAGCGTCTGATCTAACGGGACGAGATTGGATGATAACGAAGGATTGCAGAACAGAGAAAACATCTCCGCGAGCAAAGATTTTGCGCTAAATAGCAGCTATACGACCAGCGCGTCGGAAAATACTTTTACGCGCGCAACATCAGAGCTCTGATGGGCGATACAGATTGGCTTTATAGCATAATAAACGGCGGATGGCACAGTATAAAGTCTATCTCGCATGACAACGGTCCTCGCAGCATCCACTGTAAACGTCCCAACGAAGGTCTTATCAGAAAGGTGTTTTTCTACACGTACGTAGTTGCGTCGTAAAATCGCTTACGTCGGGAGAGCTTAATGATCGATTCAAGCTCGCAATTATGCGAAAAGTATACGTCATGACTATTAACTCTCACACAAGTAGAGCACACAATTCCAGAACGCTGTCGCGAGGATCTTGCAAACGGATGATTTAGAATCGCGATATAGAAAATACGGGCAGCAGAGCGAATCTTCTTGATCGACAGAAATCTTGAATGAAATCCGTAGTTGATACCAAGCGAAATACAAATATAATAAGATACAAATAAACACCAAGGACGCGATCGAGATGCAACAATGGTGAATATAACGTTAATTCATTAAAATCCCATCTACGTGACGGCGAGGGGAGTCCTGCGCCCCGGAAGAACGGATGGCTTTACAATTCGCCCAAATCGAATTTCCGTTATCGATCCGTATTGCCTTAGCCGCGTTAGCGAACCGAAATAACGACGCACTCGAGCGAGAGCCGAGGTAACGCTGGAGATGTCATCTGTATAAAACGTTCCCGGCAGGCCCGCCATCACCGCGATAATTCCGAACCCTCAGCCAACGCGCGTCTGTTTATTACAGCACACTGTTTGACGGCGGAAGGGAACCGGGTATTTCCACCCTCTCGTTACGTGAATGGCGAGCGCGCGCCGAAACGAGCGTCATTTCGAAACGCGCGGCGGGCTGGATGCGGCCGCGATGTACCATGCGTTTACCGCAAGCGCGGTTTATCATTATTATTATTATTATTATTTTATGGACGCGCGCGTAAAAATATAGCGATTTTCATGCGTGCACGCGCGACGAGTGGATTAATAAGCGGAGCGACGACGACTCTTCTCTTCACAGGCTTCGTCCTTCTTTTAATCACTCAATCGCGACGTACATTCGTGAAAGAAGTGAGATCAACGGCTCGTACATGCTTCCAAGAACTTCCATGTACGTTTCTCGGAAGTTTTTCTGGGAACGTTGAAGAGCGTCGGAGCGAGGCCGATGTTATAAACTGCGCCTTCGTTGCAATTTATTCGCGCGTCGATTGTATTAAATTAATTATACACATTTAATTAATTATACGTTTATATGCTGTCTCGTGCTCAGTTGACGCACAACATTCTTTATTCATCAGTAGATTAATGCTACTTTAGATATGCGTATATTGTAGAAATGCAATGATTATTTTCAACGGAAATGATGCTGCTAACGCCGCCGCGTCAGCGTCGAAGCTAAAGGAAGCAGCCTCCGCTCGACGACTCTCGCTATTCTATTAATTCCTGCTTCCGGAATTACGCGGATCGCGCAAATCGGATCCGATCTTCTCACCGATCCCTTCTCGCGAAGCATCCTCACGATTCGCGCCTCGCGATGAGCAAGTCGCTCCGGGAGTTTTATCTCGTCCGAAAGGCGAGGGAAAGAACTACTCTCGCGCGTGCACGAGGAGGAGGGGATTTGAAGGAGCAAGCGCTTTCCCTCTTTCCGTCTAGAGATGAAGCATGGTTTTATCTTCGATCATGTTTCTTGCCGCGATGCGGTCTCGTTTGCGCAAAAGTCGAGCGTGGATAATCGATACGTCTTCGTCTGCTCTCGCCATCTAAGACCGACGAAACGCCGTTTCTTGCCGCTCTCTTTGTCTTTTGCCGCGCGCTTCTTTATTAAATGCATCCGCCCAGGTCACCCTCTCTCCCTCCTCTCGACGACGAATCCGTATTCGAGCGCGGGGAATGCAAAATCTCGCAGAGACTCGAGAAAACGTGAAATACATGCCGAAGTCATTAATCAAATTACGTCCATCCAAAATCGAGAATCGAGCGATCGCGGCGCTACGAGATTCTTCAAAGGAACTCTTATTTCAGCAATGCTGCGCGATAAGATCAATTGGAATAGACGCTATCTGGCACGAGTACCCCAGGAGCGCAAGTATTTAGCACAGAAAACGTGAGTTCCGTTCTGCCGTGTGAGGTTGTCAATGGAATATCGTAACACGCCGATCTGAAATATGAATTAAACAGTTTCGTCGATTTTTTTCGAGCACTCGTGCCAGATTTTTCGTCGACTCTAGCGAGTTCTTGCGGAGAGTTTAATTTCGGCGCATCGGCTGATGAGGCCAATCGGAAAGGACGATATCTCGCGCGAGGATCCGGCGCGATTCTTCAAATAGCAAGTAGTACGCGCTCACTCTTTCCGAGCGCGATAATAATAATAATAAAACCGGCGACAAAGACGAGTCGGCCAGGGACGAATGTAACGATTCCTCAAATCGATTTCCAGTCAACAGGCGATAGGACGGCAATCGCTTCTTTCAACGAGGATTCCCAAAGGGCCGAAGGCATCGACGTTCCGGAAGCGCCTCGCTACTGCAGAAGCGGCGCCCTTCGCGCGTCTCGGCTCGTTTTTCAGCGAGATATCGATCGGCCTAACGTAATTCTCGCGTAATAACGCTCTGAATAATAATGCAAACGTCACGATGCAAATTCGAGCGCCGTAAACTGCTTCTGCAGACCATAAGTAATTTACAGCGCGGTCGATTTAATGCGCACGGCACATCGTCCTGAAATTCGCGTTCATTCGCGATTGACATCGGCCGTAAAGTATCCAATGGCCCACACGAGCGGGATTTCCATTTTTGCCGGATCGCAGAGGCAGCCGTTATCCCGTTCAATAGAAATTAATTTGCTTTCACAATCGTTGTCACTTTACACTCACGCGTCTACTTTAACCGGCGCATATCTGCCCAAACTGCCCGTTTAAACGAATCTACCCCTCCATGTTGGGACGGTAGCTTGTGCGCGCTAAAATGAACGGGAATGCTTTATTGTAATTACAATAAAGAATTGCGTCAACGACTCGGACACGAGAGTTCGTTGCAAGCTGATTTACACGTTTTATTGTTATAAATTTCATGCCCATTACAATGAATGGAGCGTCCCGTTGTTTTTAATTCATGCGAACGAATCGTACCGAGTGCTCTTCATGCTACTGCCCTCATACAGAATTTATCAATTACGAAATCATTATCGAGCTAAAGCATCGTTAAACGCCCTTTATTACCTTGCATTACCTTGTTACAAATCTTTAATTAAATGATAAATAAAATATCTGTATAGCTGCGGAAACTAACGGAATTCGATCGCGTTTACCCAACAACGCAATTGTTTTAGTGGCGTGTACTCGTTTTATCGGAGTCGCGTAGTAATTACATGAAATGTCGCATCGTCACGACTTTCCAAGTATCTACACGACTCTTCGAGATACGAAAGATATTCGATTTTTTTATATTTTTATATTTCGATATTTCGATATTTTATATCTCCATGCACACGCGCGCGCACACACGTAAATGACACATAACCTGATGACGCGATGATAAAATTGATCAATTTAAATAAAAGCCGTCTACAGTAGCTCTCGGTTGTGCCGATTGTTGCCAACGATCGCGAGACTAACGCGCGATAAAAATTAATTAAACACAGCTCATTACAGAGAACTTTTTCACCGCAGTTCCATCTCGCGATGCTTACGTATGTACATGCGTACGCACTTGCTCGTTAATATCGTTCGAGACACGCGTTCGTTATTCCCGAGAGCGCACGTGCGAGATTTACCTCGAAACGCGAATTTTCGTTCAGCCGCTTTCATTAACAAGTTTCTCGATTAATTATCGCGGCGCATTTCAGCTCGCTCGTACGTTCGAGCCAAATATCATTGCGACCGGAAATTACTTTAACTCCCAGTCCGCCGAAGGAACAGGAAATATAACCGTCAAGGAGTTTTAACGTATCGGTTGATCAACTGTCTGAGGTTCGAGTCCTCGTTAATTTTTAGATTGATTCGCGCTCGATGCGGATAAATCGAGATATCGCGGCGATCAAAGAGCCGCGCATTTTAATCGGCAAGTATACATAAACGCAAAGGTTTATGCGAAATCGAAGTCAGTTCGAGCCTCGTGTTCCTCGCGATTGCAATCATCTTGCGTTTCTTTGCTTTCCGGCTGTATCGCGATTCATCGAACGACTTACATTCGATTACGCAGTGGCGCTTGTTTTCCGTATCGTTTATCAGCCGTCCTGTCGTGAATTATTTAGCGTGACGCCGTATGACAAGCACGGCAACAAGCACGCGCATATGTCAGTCACGAATTGCGCTCGCGATTCGGCGAAACGCGATATCGTGTCTCATTAGTCAAGGCAAATCCGCGGATTCATAAATCGCGACAGTCTAGCGCGCGTAATGAACGCGCGCCGAACGGCAATTCCGATCGCACGATTAAACGCGCGAAGAAATGCAATCCCGGTCCGAAGAGGCCCGCTTGACTTCCCGGACATAATTAATTAACCGTGGCGTTCCCTGCCACTTTAATACCCGTCTTTCGATTCGCACCGCGGCTTCGAGGATGCTAGAAAAGGAAAAGAAAACAGATAAGCATGATTAATAGAGCGGCCAGGAATAACGTTGCTGTTAGAGCGAGTCTCCCCGTTGACATTGATTGATCATTACGGATTAATCGTCATCGTAATCGGTTACTTTTTTTGTATGGGAAAAAAAATAAAAACCGCTGTTGGATGATGCACAGATACGACGCTTCGTATCCGTAAATGTATCCCGCGATTATATTCGCGCCACGTAATAATAACGAAACAAATCGTTAAAGTTGAAATGAATACTTGTTACCTCGCTTATTATATCTATTTATCGGACGAATGAAAAAATTCTCACGTAAAAAAATAATCAAGCATTCTTCGCGCGTACGCGGGATGATTAATGCATCGGAATGCTGTCGAATTATCGATGTTCGATATGCGAATATATTCTGAATCAATATTCGTACATCGAGTTCGGTAAATTGGAAATATCAGCATTAATCCGAGCTGTATGGCCAAAGTATAATTCATCAGAAAGATCGAGTCCATTTCCACGCTAAAGTTCGCAAATCGTTTTCCAATTCCGTCGATGCTCATTATTAGTCATTTTCTTGGAACACGTAAATACGCCATTTATCCGTATTCGTTTCTAAAAATTATTTCAGTCACCTGGCACGTCTCACATTGAGATATATATTGCAACGTATGTCTTATATATTGCTGGTCTAGATAACTTTTGTAAATGAAGAAGATAATATTACACAGAAAAATTACACACATGTCAGGTAATCTTTTAGGAGCAATGCTTTTGAATAGATATATAAATTAATTCGATAAAATTCTCATTAAATTAATGATAATCCTGAAATTGAAATTTAATGTCCGCCCGTCATTTTCGGATTTCAATGTCTATCTCAATAATTATAAAACAGCGTACAATCGACGAAGCAAGCAACATAGTCTCAAAATATTAATAAATAGAGTGGAATCCAAAAAGTAGCACATTGGATATTTTTCTCACGTTTCAATTAAATGCTACTGAAGTCGCAGATATTTGAACGAAAATGCTACAACGCATAAAATCCAAATCGTTTTCTCGTTTAGGTCACAATTAAGTTATCTTTTCCAGCATAAAATGCATCTTTGAATTTGCATTTCATCTTGCAAATGAATCTTTCGAGCGATATTATCAGAGCTTGACGAGCTCGCTCTGTCAACTTATATTGGAAACCAAATCAAATGTTCGCTATAAATTTATGATCATACATTGAAAGTGCATAAGCAGTATTTTCGAATCATCAATAGTGCGCGTTTTATACATTTATCACATTCGCGTATTCCAAAGCGTGTGTAGGTCTTGTTCACACTTTGCACTGGTCGCGTGTGCACGTTATGCTATTTTTGTCCGGCTCTCGGAGTACGTTTTTGCACTTTGACATGTTTACTAGCTGTAATTTACATCATACCTGGAACCTGTCCGTTTGCATCATTATCCGATAAAGATCGGTCTTGATTATTTACCGTTCCCTGAAATGCAGCCATTCAGGCCACCTGTGCGCGTTTGAGATACGCACATTCCTTGAAACGGGACAAGATCGCGGCGAAATGAATTTTACAACCCTCATTGCAGCTGAATGCTACGCTAAAATAATCGGAAATGCTAATCTCGTAGGAATTCTCACGAAATATTTCTTGTAAATTAAACAAAATTATAATTAATCCGTTGCCGGGAAGAGACGCGAAAATTACGATCTCTTGATATCTATCTGCTTAGAAGGAGTTTAGATAACTCTTGTTACGTCTCAAGCTTCGCTAAATCTCATTGGCTCTGACACAAAACTGTTCTTCTTTCTTTTCTCAATAAAATGATTTTTTGAAAAATTGCAATTTCTACGCTAAGTGTTCTTCTGACGCTTAACTTTTGAAAGGGAGGCCATGGATTGTTACACCAAATTACATGCGAATTTTTAGCTGCAAATGAGAATTGCACACCAAGCCATTGCAAAGTTCCTAACGCAGCGAGAAGCTTATAAAATGCAAAACCGGCAATATCAAGCTGCAACTATCGTTTCGGGTTATTAATTGTTTATATCAGCAGCGTTCTGCAGCCGCTTATTGAACTACTTTGGAACTTTCATTAAGATAAGTATGCATTTTCGCGTTGTGTAGGTATCAAAAGTAACGATGATATTAATGCTTATATGGCTGTAAATTCTATGTACTTGTACACTCTACGTACTTATTACCTCTATATTCAAACAGCTTATAATCGAATCCGTAAACAAAGTGTGTACGCGGGATGCAGCGGGCATATTAAACGAGAAGAATTAATAAAGACCCATCGATCGTCTGTACATACCAATGAAATTTTAATTACCGTTGCTGCTTTACCGTTGTTCGCGAGCTTTAATTTATCCTCTTATTTAATCCGCATTAACTTTGTTTAATTGCTTAAATAGCAACAAGAATCGCAACTATCTCGCTTATCCTTCAGCAACTTGGACTTTACGCCGAGACTGCACCGACTAAAAGTAGAAATGTTTGCTAAAAGTAAATATGTATTCGTCGCATGGTTAAAATGTACCTGAGCGATGATTGAGCCGCTTGGGTTAATTTTAATGCTTAAAATGCCCGTTTCGAAGTCAATCTCAATTCGCAAATGATTAACGACGACACGTAAGTCTTCCGCGAGCGACACCGTTTATAAAAAGAGACTCCATCTGTCTTCTGCTGGCAGTCGCGTTATAACTGTCCGGAAGTTTAACATTAGCACGAGATCTAACGCCACGGACAACGCGATAAATAAGATCCTTCCTTCATCTAGCCGATAGTTGTTTACGTAATTTATTTCCGGTGCAGCAGTGTAACGGTGTGCAGCCGTGTTACAGATAGTAATTGCTTCCCAGTAATCGCTCGCTTCTTCCTCGACATCCGTAGCACATTCGGCGATCACATTTATTCCACGACCGCCTGATGGTCTTTCCTCATGCCATGCGTGCATCAATGACGTCAACGACGTTAACGAGAGAAAATAACATCAACGGGGGCAATCGGTCAGCAAGCTGGCTACAACGAATTTCCATCGCGCGTGTCGATAGACTCGACCTCGAGATTCGCGTTCGATTAGTGCGATGAGAAGATAAAAGCCGATCGGATTCGATCGGAGGAGAGAGGGAAAGGAGGAGGGAATAATTAAAGAAGAATCGCACTGTCCGAGATTTCTCTCCTGCTCGTCCTAACAAATGTGGGTTACCCATCTGCGATGCCGCCACGTCACGTATGGATGCACGTGGCACGATAACGTCGACCGGGTTACATCGTTACACCGACAATCGCATCAGGCGATCCTCCTGACGGATATTCTCGATTTGTCGCCTTATCTAATCGTAAACGGACACGCGCGTGCGGCCAATCGAGCAGCAAGGTGACTAAATTTACGGAGGCGATATTCCGCTCAGCCAGGTCCACCCTTCCTCCCGCCAGTGTGAAACACAACCCCTTCGTTCGGAGGAACGAAACTGTTCCACTTGGTCGTACAGAAATATTCCACGCTGCTCTCTGTCGCCTGATTTAATCCCGGCAAGGGCGAATCCTGGAATGGGGACACCTTGGCAATTTCACGAGCAAATAATAAGTGCACTTCTGTGTAATTACAATACGTAATAATTACGATACGTCGAGACGTGTCGCGAAATACGTGTTTTCTATTACTTTGACTTTATTCCCGGGATATTCCAGAGCTACAATTTCTTCTTAACGGATCTTCTAATATAATTCTCCACGTATTGTTATTGTTAATACGTATTGTTTCGAATACAAACAACATCAGCTTAGACAGCTTGAAACTTGAAGATACCGTATCGCCAAGACAGCATCAACAAGAAGACATCGGATATCGTCGCGAATAATCAGCCGGTGCATCCGCGTGCTGTTTGCTAAATACGACAAGATTACTAGCAAGAACGACAAGATTCGAGGATATTCGAACGAAGCAAGAAACGTAGTTGAAGAAGAATGGATGGAGAAATTGCTGGCAGACTGCCATTAGAAGAAATATAAACTGAACTCGGTTCTATGCTAACACGCACTAACTTCCGTGATATTGGGCGCCAGCAGATGCAAAACGCATTCAAGTATAAAATACATTATGTGTGTAAAAAAGGGGAGAGATCGTCTTTATTTATCTAGACACGTCTGCGCTGCCTCATGAATATGAATCCTCGCGATATGAATAATATCATCTCTCTGCCCTTCTTGTTACAGCTTCAGTAAATTTAGTCTTGCATTTTATGCGCGAGAGAGGAAACGAGGTCTCTTTCATCGTGTTCTCGTTATCATGAATAAACCGCCTAAGAGCGGTTTTCAATTGCCGAACAACACATCCGGCAATTAGCGATATCTCCGCATGGAGAACCTTTTATGAAAATCCTGAGGAAAAGGAATCTCCGGAAGCTCGAGCTTTTCCTTGCTCGAGAAAAAGAAGAAAGCGAGTAGATTATCCGTCCACTAATTATTGCACGCAAAAGTCAAGAGGGAAAGGGCGAAGATGTTATCCCGAAGATGTTCTCTCCGGACGATGAGGGAAAGTATCGATCGCCGGAAGTGGACGATAAAGCAGCAGGGGCTAGCATCCTAAATGGCGGGACTTTATTTTTAGTTTCTTATATACATGGCGATTCGTGATAGGGAAAGTCCCGATTTTCCGCTGACGGAGCGCGCGCGCTTATCACATCAGGAGGAATTTCTTCCTGACTCAGCTATCGGTCGCGCGGTGTTGCACACGGCCAATGACACTATCGATTGCTCTGAGCGCGTATATCGATTCTTTGAGATGCATTCGCGGTTTACATTAATACGAGATTAAGAGTGTCAACCGCGTGAATAAAGTAGATATAAGCTGCGGTAAATTTGTCTGAATAACTGCAATCTCTGAGAGAAACAAAAATATCTCTTTGACATTGCGTATATGTTTCAGCTTGCGTTAACTCGTGCGCCAAATGTGGCGTGATGATTTTTCTAACAATAACGATTGATACAATAAATAAAAGTAATAATAGATTGTAAGTTGCTTTGTGATGATTAATTGAAGCAATATTTACACGAGTCTCTCATCAATATCGTAAACATATCCGCGATTAATCGCCTTTTACCATTTCCAAAAATTATTAAAAATTGATATCGATAACAAGTGTGTCCGATTATTTCCGATATATCGTAAATATTATAGCTGCACGCGTAATAAATATTTTATTGGCTGAACAATCGGCAGAAGGATGTGTTTTATACTTTTCAAATAATTCAGATGATTTATACTGAAAAATATCAGACTGAAAATCGTTTATCTCAAATCACCAGTCTCGAGTTGGGCATCTTTTCACTGACGATCAAGATTTGTAGCCGTTAGCGAAATCGAACTGTCAGATAACTCGTGATTGGCGCCCTTCCAATTTGCTGGCGACCTTCGATCCTGAGGCAAACGACTCTTTCTCTCTCTCTCTCTCTCTCTCTCTCTCTCTCTCTCTCTCTCTCTTTCCCTTATTTTGGTAACGTGTATTACGGAAATGCCCTCTGCCCTCATAAAGCACGAAAAAATTAGATCGCTTGCCAGATCGCAAAGTTTGACTCTTAAGAAATCAGCAAAAAATATCGCAATTTTAGCAATTTTAGTTTTATAATTTATGATTTATTTTTTATAATTTTTATAATTTATTTTTTATTTTATGTTAGTCTGCTCGTATAACATCCTCAATATAATCTGCGACGGATATTCTCAAAATATCACAGTACGTCAAGAATTAGATTTATTTACAGTCAATCAAGTATGTGATTTAATGGTGCCTGTATGGGTTAATTTCGAATACATATACAGCGTTTGGAAATTATCTAGTAATATTAAAACTGCTCTAATTTTCGCATCAAATTACTTTCGTCAATCTAGTAAATCGATATCAAGATTGATAATAAGATCGGAAATATGAATCGTTATAAATGTTTTTAACGATTTAATAATGCTGCAAAGCGTATTGTCATAATCCAGTTTGCTGGCTGGTATTTATCAGAAGCGAAAGCCACCGTTAAATTTTATCCAATATCGAGTTCGAATAATGTCTGATCCATATCGCAATTTAAACCGAGAACATATTTCCTTTTAAATTAACGAAAACATCGACACGTCATTCAACTGCATCCGCGACGCTTCTCCCACAAGACGAGTGATTGCAAAAGGGAAGAAAACACCGCAAATGATGAATAAAAAAATGGCGGATTAAAATCACGAAAAAATCGCCTACCCTGATGAGTTATGGGACGTTCGGTGCACGCATAAGTAGCACTTGGGAATTGAAATCTCACGCGATGTCGCCGCGAGAGCAAGGGCGAGTGGAAGAGGGCGAGGAAAAGTGGTCACTCACCTTCGCGTCCCGGCTCTTCATCTCCTGTCTCTTGGGCACAGTGCTCTCACCATCCGCGTAAACGAGATTCCTAATAAATCCATTGAATCTGGGTTCGAATATGACGCTGGGCAGCGCCAAGAGTGTGAGCTTGCTGTTGTACCAGCTGGGCATACCGCCAACGTAGACGTCCGAGTTGCCGGCAAGTTTGCCGAACTCGAACTCCTTGCCGCGAGACGTGGAGACCGCGCCGACACCATCCACAGTCAGGGTGGTGTTTTCGTTGCATCTGGTGATCTGCACTTTGTGCCAGTGGCCATCGCCCAGGTCATGACCGACCGTGACGATCTGCGCGCCGCCGCCGAGGTTGTACCTGAGCCTGAGCGCGCTCTCGACCAGCTTCACCTCGAAGAAATCATAGGTGCCGCCGTCATCCGTGTACAGCAGCAGCCCGTTACCCTGCTCGGTCTTGAACTCGAATTCCAGGGTGCCATTCAGACCGGCGTTCCATTTGCGGAACTGTGCGTAGCTGGTCGCAGAGCCCTCCAGCACGAAGGAGCGTGCCACCTGGCCGGCGAGCAAGGCCGCCAGGAAGAGCGGCGCCAACGACGGGAACGAGCTGCGATGCATGATTCAGTCAGTGAACAGAGCCTGTTCATTCGCCAGTTCGCATTCGTGGTCTCTCGTGCGGTGCGCGTGCGAGCAGACCGTCACGCGCGACTCACACGCATCCCGAGACGCTCGAGTCGCGGGTGCGTAGAGCTGGCCACGTTGTTGTCGCGCCACCCGGCTGCATCGGCCTGAGCCACGTGACCACGCACGCGCGCGGATCGCGCGTGCAGCGGATGCGTGCGCGGCGGTACGTGAGTCCGCGATCGAGTACGTGCGTCACCCTCGCCGCCCGTGAAGATACAAGCTCCCCGCTTGCTGTTACTTGGAGTTACCAAGGGTGACCCCCGCTGCAGCGATTCCCGATAGACGTCGACGCGTAAAATCCAGGGATCCACGTCGACAGTGGCTGCCTCCGAACTCTGAATCGTGAAATTTCAAAATTCTATCTCGAAATGAGAATCCGACGTCAGGTATCTAGAGGAGGATGTATCTTGATAAGAGTTATTCGTAGGATATGATACTTGTAGAATTGATCTTGTATAACGTTGCTCCAAAAGAATTCGTTAATTGACCGAATAAAAATCGATATTTCTGGATATGTCTTTGATTGCGAGTTCAGTCAATCGGCCGGTTCCGTCAATATTCATGGACGTTCGCCCCCTGAGTGTATACTCCGCAGATACCGTAGAGTGGAAATCCGCGATCTTCGTCTCTTCTGAAATGCTCGGGGCTTCCGGATCACGCAGCGATGAGTTGGCTAATCGACAACGAAGAGACAATTCTTTCAACTGGATACTTTAATTGGCCACTTGTCGAATCACTTTGTTATTCTCGCGTGCACGCTGCGGATTCGAACGGATCGGTAGACTAGGATAGCACTCTCCTGCCGAACATATTAATTTGTTTTCCTGACAGACGCGTCGATAGACCAGCAACAGCGCGATTTCCATGTAGCGGTATCACATCGTTACTTGCGAGGGATCGTTAATTCCGGTCGCGGACACTTTGATATATTTCCAGTAGCGGAAGAAACATCGACGTTCTAGGCGGACATCTCTCACAAGGCAAGCTTTCTCTTCAAGCTTTTTAATCCGATACACGGTGAGCGCTTCCTTGTCCTCTCCGAAGCCCGAACTCGCGGAAAGACGATTGATTATTTCGAACTCACTCCAGCGAGGGCGATGACTCTCAAAGAGAGACTCGCGGTTACCGAGAAGATTCTCGAAAAATTTGAAATAAATCACGAGCACACGCGCATTCACTGCACAGATCCCTCTCTCAGTCACTCGTTCGAGTCCAGCCAGCGACTCTCATCGAGAGGGTAAGCACGTTGGAGCTCAAGGGAGAGCCACAACTCTTGGAAGATCGTCGATACAACTTGCAGTTTCTTCCGGATTCCCCGTTTCCTGGGTAATCCTCGGGCTAACCGCGCGTGACAGTCCGCGTTAATAGCTCCCACGACGGCGAGGGTGTTCTCGCATTACCCCTCGCGTCGCACGGAGGGTGCCTAGCGATTCTATCCGTCGAGTCGGCTTGTCGCGTCACGTCGATGACACACTTTCACCGCGACTCGCCCTCAGCGGAATGTGCTGTCGGAGAACGAGCGGCTCGGCGCAGCAAGTTAGTCCGAATCGCGAGGGACGTCACCTACCCTCGAGCTTCATCTCCGGCGCGAAGGTCACCGGATGGAGAGCGGTCCCAGCGAGAACGAGCGACACGACCTCGACCTAATCACGCGATGAGCACTTTCACCGCACACACAGCTCCCTGTCCCTCCCTCTGTCCCGGCGTCGCGACGCAGAATCGCGGAGAGAGACCGGGGATGATCGCGGAACGGTCCGCGATGACGCCGTTCCCGTCGCGAGCTCGTGGCGACGGCGTACAATGGCGCCGACAGACACAAGAACGAAAACGGCGTAAGGGCGAACTCGCACTCGCTCACGGTTCACTCACGAGTAGTCGGCCGTCCGTTCATATCGCGATCGATCCGGCTGCGCGCTCCATTTTTCTTCCTCTCTCTCTCGCCGCCCGGAGAGAGCCTCTCCGGCACGATCGGAGCGTACGCGACGAATGCGCGCGAATCACACGTAAAATCTTGCTGCCGCCGTTCTCGTCGCTGCTACTCGATGCTGCTCGACTCACCCTTTCCCGGAGGTGAATCGACTTTCTCGACGGCTCCCGGCTTGTCACTGGCCTGGCGAGACGAGGACGCTCGCTCGAGACACTCGCTGCCGACGACGATGGTGCGACGCCCCCGGCATGACGCCGACGCCGACGACGACGTCGACGCCGACGCCTCGCGCCGTTCCCGTGCGCAGTCGCACAACAGGGTGGAGAGGCACGGAGGGAGGAGAGGTAGGGAAGTACGGAGAGAAGCGCGGGGTCGGTGGTAGTTCTTCGTGTGTCGGTGCCAGTCTGTCTGTCTGTCTATTCGTCCGTCCGTCCGTCCGTCTGTCGCGTAGCATTAGGGCCAGGTCAGGGTAGAGGAGGGTAGATGAGGATGCTGCTGCGTAGTTGGGGGTTGCGCTCGAAATGGCCTTACGGCGCGAATGTTAGCGACGAGAGACGCTGAAAAATTATTGGGCGAATCCCGCGATCGAAGGACGGAAGAAACGAAGCGTGTGTCCTCCCTCGAATTTTACTGTTTATATCTTTTTTTTCTTTTGTTTTTCTTCTTTTTTGGAAAACTACGCGGAAGAATGCGCCTCTACGACTCATCTCGCGCTGATCGATGCTAAATGTCACAAGAAGAAAATTGATGGAAATTGCGCCGGAAGTTTACTTGATTAACGAGTCGATCAATGATAACGAGTCATCGTTTAAAATAACCTATATTTTAATTCCTTAATGTTCTTTAAATTATCACGATTACCGTGTAACATAGAATACAGGCAGATATTATGAAAAAAGGGAAAGAAAAATATCAAGATGTATAATACAACGGTAAGAAGAAATATTGAAATATTTCTCATTATGCTAGTTTTATGTCGTCCTCTATTTTAATGTAACTGAACGAACGAAGAGGACTTTAAGGGATAATAATGATACTAATCCGATTTAAATTAAAATGCACATGAAATGACGAAGCAGTTAATTAAAATTGATTCAGACCGCTACAAAGCAGAATTAAATTTTAATTTGTGATCGCGAAAATCAAAAACAATGAACGTAACAAAATAAAATCCTCGGTACGTAATTCCCAATTTTTTTCTGTTTTCTTTTTCTTTTTTCTTTTTTTTCCGTATATTAGAGGTACAAAGAATGAACGGACAAATTAAAAGTAAATTTTCGATATTTATTAGATTAAAATCCATATTCAAGTGAGTCGAATAGTCAAGTACGAAGTAAAAATCAAATACGTGGGCGGAAAAGTGATTACCGCGTTTAATTATGTCCTTCGATAGAAAGTGATTGCGTTTGTCTGTTAAATTATTTTTTATTATAAATTTGCTGAAAATTTGAAATTTGTGATCATTATCATTTCAACAATTCCCGATCCCCCGATCGAACTCGCGAATAATATTAATTTTTTTCAACGATCCCAATTCGCCATATGCGCGCAGTGAGCGAATGTGAGCTAACTGGAATAAAGCGACATTAAATTACACGAGAAATCTAATTAACAAGTATTACTGCTTTTTTTATTAAATCGATACGGACAGAGTTGCTTTACATTCTGAAGAACAGCGTAACTATCGACTGTTCCAGAAAATATGCGTAAACGCATTACAGCTGCATGCAAAGAGTTATCTTCAAATACAATCGGAATAATATATTGCGGTCTAATGGCATGTTATCACGTATGCATAATTGCCGGGAGATGCATGTCGCTTTGAATGCGTAATGTGAATTGCAAATTCGATTGACAAATTATTTCTTTCATATTGTAGTAGAAATTGTTTGCCGTCGTTATTTCAACAAATATCGTTATTACTTTCACGCGGTTCTGCTCTATTCTACAGCGTACCATAGCGTACAATTAAATTCTGCGAATTTTCGATAATAGACGCGCCGTTAAATTGATCTGACATCGTTCTCTTTCTGAGAACAGGTCATATAAAAATATCTTGCAAAATATATGATATTTCGACTCACAGGTCAGAGCTCCTTTTTAGGAATCCCGAGGAACGCGTATCGATTTTCGTGACTGTACTGCATCTGTGACGGGAGATCATTCGCCAGAAAAGCGCGTTTACTGTCTAGCCTGCACACTAATTATCGGCTCGGTGACATGTGGAAATGAAACTATCCGTGCTGAAGCGTGAGGAGAGAAAAGGACGGGAAGAGGGCGTCGTAGACAGGCGAGAACAGAAGACAAGCCTGGGTGCTTTGCGAGGAAAAACTCGAGTGGACGCGCGAGAGAAGCGAGAAGAAGCGGGATGCTGTACGAGAACGCCGCGCAGGCTGGTTCTTCGCGTCAAGTGGCAGAAGGATGGTCTACAGGGGGTAAGAACCCCTAAGCGATTCGATGCGGGAGGAAGTGTGGCAGACGTACGTGCGCGAAGAAGCGGCGATCCGCCAGGACGATACAACACGAAGGGAAAGATGGTGAATCGTGATTTCGCCTGGTCAGGGACTCGAAAAACCGCCTTTGGCGAGGGAGAGATCGACTCGCCCGCGCTCGATCGCTCGTTTCGAGGGATCGCTGCCTGATCGCATCGCGTAGCGAAGGGAAAAACGAATCGCGCATCGCGCGCGACAATTGATTATCATTAACGATAATTTAATGGCCGCGTGCCTCGAGATAACAGCTCCCATTGGTCCACGTCGTCCGGTGTAATTAACACCTCAGGGCGCGCGGCAAATCCCGGCGCGGCATTAAATACCCGCCGGATTCGAAGTATTAATCGCTACTGTGTATTAATATCGTCTCCACAAATGAAGAGGAAACGTCGGCGTGATGCATCGTTCCTGCTGCGACAAAGATGTCTAAATTATGAGCTCGACTAGTCGCGATGATCTATCGATATCTATCGATACAACGACGCGCTTTCCATCAAGAGCAATCCGATTCTTACGAGAATTCTCCGTCGTGTCTTTCCTTTTCTTCCTCGGACTTTCTTTCTTTCGTCTACATTCTCGTTCTCTAATCTGCACGGCGAACCGTGTCCACCGTGCATCGACGGATCGGCATTTAAATCATCCCCCAAATCCTAGCAAGTAGGTCGGCACGGATGTGTTTACCCGATGGTGCGCCGTGCTTGGGAACGCTGCAAGACAGAGAGAGCTCAAAACTTTTCGCCAAATGCGCGCCAACACCCGAGCCGACCCTCCATCGGAAAGTATGTCCCGTTTGCTACTGCGGAGTTTCGCATGCCACCCCCATACCGGGTAACTGCAGACAGTAGCTGCATGCGCAAGTTCGCCCAACAAATTGCGCTTGATCGCGCGCTTGATCGCGCGCGCGCGTTCGGGCGCCAAGTTCGCGGCGCAAATCTTTCAGACTGCCAAGTTGAATCATCCGTTCTGCCTGCGATTTATACTATGCATACTCGCTGAGAACGAGGGGAACGCATCGCTCATTTCGCGCCGGCGGGCAACAAACGTCGCCCGCAAGTCGCACGTTATACCGGAAACACAGCCGGTATACGGCCGCTTCACGCGCGCGAATCGCGGCAAGCGCCGAGAAACTTCCACGATAATGCGGGACAATATGCGAGGAACGTCCCTGCACGTTTCCAACGAGCATCGAGCCGCGTCTGAGAAAACCCATTCCCGAGAAAAATTTAAAGAAAAAACGAAAGAGGTACAACGACCCGCTGCTAAGGAACGCGAAGAGTTCTCTCGAGTCCGCGGAAGCCAAACGCGGCAAATCGATATCGTTTTCTTTCTCCCTTTTCTCTCTTTTCCCCCTTTCCTCTCTTCCTTCTTTTCGTTTTTCTTTTTTCCTTTCTTTTTTCTCTCCTTTTTTCAGAGGAATCTGCAACGGCATTACCGCGCGATTTGTTTGTTTCGCCAAGCGAAACAAAGAGCACTGCGAGCCTGCGTGCACGCGTTTTTATCTAGTCGGGCCATTTGTTTTAATCTCGTAATGTGTCTTCTCGCGCCGGATAACGTCGTCATGCGTTTCGAGATACCGTTTCACGAAAATGAACGCTATTGATTTGCCCGTGAATATTTTCTCTCTTTGACGTAGGACGCATTCCGCGGAATGCGTCCTACGAGGAGAACAGTGGTCTTACATTTGCTCACCGCGATCTGTATCTTTCCGAAGAACGTATCTTTCCAAAAGAAGGTCGCGCAGAAATCTGAGAGAAATGCGGATACAAGTGGATTACGCTATTTGTTGATGGAATTATTGTTTACGTGAAGAATCACATGAAGTCAGAATTGCTGAGATTGATATCCATTGCATGCAACAGCTTCGCAAAACATCAAAGCAACAGTTCCAATCAAGTCTTTCTTCGGGATTGAATAGCGATAACTCTGTTATGTAATTTTGAGCCGCGATAATTTTACGAATTCTACAAGAGTTCCATCTAACGTAACGTTCATCCGCGTATCACGCAATTATCGAAGCTTTCCATCAAATGAAAATTCAAGATCGGAAGATGCTGATCGGATAATACCGAAGCTAAACTGCGAATATCGATCTTTTCTGCTTTTCCGAAGAAACATCGCTTCTTCTGCGTCAGCGATTATGAGTAATAAGGAACATTATGAATGACGGAACATTAGCGCTAGGAATCTCGTTAGCTTTATATTCGATGACATGAATTCGAATTCCTCATCTGGTATTCTACGTATCCGACATGCGGTCTGACCTTGCCACTGAATTCCTTTTCCAGATCTCCGACTGCCAATCAACGCAATAAAAAGCATGCAACGAGGGTGCGATTCAATTTCATCGTTACGCAAGCGATTCCTCCTGTCCGCGAAACATCGCGAGCCTCTTAATTATCCTCGTCATTCGAGGTCGCTCGGTGACAATATAATTACAACGTGCCACGCGACACCACGCAGATATGTAATTAACTCGCAGCCAACAACGGTGCTCTCGTTAAATGGAAGAAATTTAAATACCAATAGCTCAGAGCGCTGCTTCCCCTTGGAATACGGAACGAACGAATCCTCGGCGACCTAGCAGGAATGCCGGAAAGCTTCGGGATTGCTTGAGAAACCCTAGCGATTCGATGTTCCATTTCTCGATTTTTCTTCCATTATTTTATGATCATCGTGCAATATCAGGATGATGAGACGTGACTGCGGAAGGCCATTACTGACGGAGATCCGATCAACTTGTGGAACATTAGAACGTTATAGTAAGAAGCATATTCTAGAGACTCTCGAAGCTTAATCAATAATTAATGCTCGAAGCAGTTCTTTTTTCAAAGCAGTATTTATTCGCAGCTACATCGACAAGCGAAAAACAAAGAGAGAGAGAAAGAGAGAGAGAATTGAATAAGAGAGAAGATTTAAATTATTGTTAAATGTATGAACATTTAATTTGTACAAAACCTGATGTTAGATTCTAAGATGAATGTCTTGAATGCCTTGGTATTTCATTTGCATTATTTCTTGTGGATTGCTAATGTTTATATTTGTTTCCAAGCGCATGTATTATCTAGCGCCTGTATCTGCAGACAGCATTCTCGGCGAATTAATCTATAAACCGATCGATCGGGATAATAATTAATATATTAGCACAAGGACTAATTAATATCGGCAGAGACAGTTACGTAAAACTGTTACGATGAATCATCGTTATTAATTAAATCAGATTTAATTAATTGTCATCCGCTTCAACGGTGCACGCTGTTTCGCGCGACTTTTACGGAAATGACGGAAGAGCGTGGAGAAAGTAGAACGTGCTCTTATCCACTTTCAATCTACGATCGAATGCGGCTGTAGGCACGTTTTTTTCGGATTTCCGAGCGAGTTGCATATTGCGCGCGCGTATTATCTGCGCGCGTATCGCGCGGCCTATCGCGTGCGCGAGTCTGTTTCGCGGAAATTATTTTTAGCATTAAAGATAGCGCGGACAATGTATGCAGGGGCACAGAGAAAGGGAGACGCGGAAATATCGGAATTTTACATCAAGCTTGTCGGAGTGTCATCCAATTCGATAGAAAAATCGACGATCATCGGCGCGTTGTTTCTAAATTATTATTTAAATCGACGGATCTCCCGCACGCATGCATTTAATCTTGCAACGAGGGTAAAGTTGGCGATCAGCGGGATGAAATTAACGACGTTCGAGAAGGAAATAAAATAAATAACATACGCGCAAGCGTGGAATATCTGTAAATCACTCTATGATCTTTGGAATCTATTTCCTTCTCAGAACGGCGAATAGGAATGCGGTTTGCACGAAATTTATCGCTTACGATTCCGTTGCCGCTTAATTCACAAGGAGCGACGTTGAATCTAGAAAAGATTCATCGGAAACTCCGTCAACCCCGTTCAAGCGTTTGCTTGAGAAGAAAGGAAAGAAAGCCAGGAAGAAATGTATCCATCTGCGACGCTGTCAGGATTTGTTTCGTATGCCGTGACACGCACACAAGAGGAGTCGACGCGGCATTATTGGCAGTCATCGATTCCCTTCGGCACGCTGAGAAAATGAGAAATTGAAAGGACGGGTCAATGATATGCATCCTTGTCGCGTGCTGCCGACAGGAACCATTTCCCGATTTCCATCCCTGCTTTTCTAGGATCCATCGCTCGGCTGCATCGCTTCCATTTATATCTCGCTGTTCGACTCGGCTTGCGCGGCCTGATATTTCCCTAACAACTATTATAATACCCGCGCTGCTGAAAATAAAGCATGTTGACTACCGTGTCAACATCTAACAGGGTGTCCATTAGTCGAGCATTGTCAATATTAATACGAGCGCTTCGATAACACACTCCGATGCTGCAATGCCGCTACGCGAAACGAGAACGTCGCCCTCGTAAAATCTCACGACGCGATGCAAGAATTCGCGCTTCAACGATTGCGACCGATCGCCGGGACGAGCATAAATGCAGATCTGAGCGATCGTAGGATTGCAGCTTTATTAGTTTTTCGGCGATTTTCCAGGCCGAGAGAAGCGATATGTGGCATGACCGCAGAATGCAGACTATTCGGCGATCCGCCGAAGCGTAAAGCGCGAGACAATCGCGACGACGTGTCCGCGTCTCGCGCTTCACGACTATTGCACTCTCGATTCTTGAAATTTTATTAATGCACGCGAGTTCTGCTCGCGGAGATGAATCGCGCAAGTTGCGCGAATGATCGCACAGATTACGATTACGGAATCGCAGTCGTTGCGACCTTAGTTGCTTCTCGTCGTCGCGTTCACGAGAACGCGGAACTTTCACAAATGACAGCGAGACTTCGCTATCCGCGATCGCGTCGATCGGCCGGAGATCCTTGGTCGCTGATTCGCGTAATGCGAGGATCGTACGCGAAGAACGCAAAAACACGCCAGAGTCTGCGTTCCAATAATTACCGATAATTACCGGTTCGAGATGGAAGGCACGACGGTGAGGGCGACGTTGATTTGTACACGGGGGACCCGCAGCAACCTAGGGCGGGGGACGGGGTAGATAGAGAGGGGGAAAGATTTAAACAAGATTCCCTGAGTAATGATGATGTACGAGATTGTCGATGGACGTGGCACGCTAGTTAACGGCTCGAGCGAGTTGTTCAAATGGCTAAAGCCGAAGCGTGTAAATCACACCTCCCCCACTTGTAACGATTCAATCTAAATCCCTACGTAAGGTAAACATGCGGCGCGGACCGCCACACCGCGTTTAACCCGCGATCCATTATTTTAAGCATTCCGGATCTAGCGGCACCGCTAATAATCCGCTCCTGCAAGTAAGCGACCGCTTCGGGCTCAATTACGACGCGCCCTCCGGAGATGTTAATTCCGCGAGAGATCTCAATTGCCCCAAGGTATCGAAGTACATCGGAATACAGCGAAACCGCGTCGTGTCTTCTGGATAATCATGATTATACAGCTACGTCATCGGAGATGAAATTTGTGATCGCCACGGAACACGATGCGATTGTCGAAGAGCGAGCCAAGAAGGACAGCCTGGAAAAATATTCGAGAAGGAGATCATTCGCGTTGCTATTCTCTTTGGAAATCCACCAAAGTGTCTCTCTTTGCGGCTTGAACTCGCACTTAAATCTCGGCGCATCTCTCGTCGCGACCCTCCGCTCACCGCTGGTGCATACCGCCGTCTCTCTTTGCGCTGACCGGTCGACCCGCAGTCGTTTATACACTCGAAACCCCCCATAAAGTTCCATCGATTCGATTCTGCCTCTTTCTCCTTCTTCACCACCACTCCCTTTCCATCGGTTTGAGCATGCGACACAGTCGGCGTGGCCGAGAAATTAAGCGGCGATATATCTCGCGCCGCTTGTAACGCGAACTGGGTCGTGGTTCGAGACGTGCACGCCAGCAATTACAGCCGCGTGCAACGCCATTGGAAAATAATGCAACCCTCGCGCGGCACGGGCGGCAGGGTTGACTCGCTCGTTGACCGCGTTCGTTCGCCGGATGTATATGCTCGCGTCGTTTCGCGCCACTCCGCGCGCCGCTTAATTAATGTCCTGCTTAATATTCTTATTGATATGAAGCGATTCATCATATCGTAACAACGACGGTAAAAACGAGTTGCCGCCAACGTTGAACGCGATAGGAACACTCCTTTAAGCGGGGCCGCCCAGGTGGATTGCGCTCTCTTCGATTGCAATCCGATGTAAGGGCGACGCCCTTGATGAAACTTTTACGCGACGCTGACACATTACGCGCATTCTGAGTAATCGATATTTCAATCGTTTATACGAATGCCTTTATCTGATCCCTGGCGGATTAATTGTGATAGGAGCGCTGAAGCTTCGCTTCGCAAGAGCCGCGCATTCTTGTTTAATTAAGAACAAGATACATCCAGAAATTCTATCGCGCGCGGCGAGCGGTTGAAGCGGCGCGATTTATCCCCCTTATAAATCTCTTAATTTGAATAAATCTCCTCGCAAGAAAGAGAGAGACAGAGAGGTAGCGAGAGAGGGAGAGAGAGATCATTAGACTCGACGATACTAAAAGCTTGACAGAATTTATGGTATCCGCTGAGGGCTCGAGGAAACGAGGGTGCCCACAAAGAGAGCGCGAAGAAATCGGAAGCCCGAAACGAACAACGTTTCCCTCTCTCGCGAGGGCCGCTCGCTGCCGGCGATGGAACCTATTGCAAAGGCAATTCGGTGCATTCACGGTCGCTTCCATCGCTAGTTAACCATTGTAACGTCCACGGGGGGGTTGTTAAACCCCCTGTCCCCCTGCCGACCGCATCGGCGAGCGAACATTCGGTCCGCACACAGAACTTTTCGCTCACCGATCGACCGGGGGCCCCCGAACTGCGTAATTCAATTGAAAGTGCAGTTGCAGCCACGATCAAACCCCTGGCGCTCCCCCCGTTCCCTCCCCGATGCTCGCTCGTTATCAATTTAAAAACCGGGCGAAGAGGCGAGCAGAAACGGAGCGATGCAACGTGAAAATCGTAAGATTCGAAGAATTCGACGCTCGTGCAGCGAGCTGGCCATTCGCGTATCTGTCGAGCGCACACTCGAACCGGTATCAGTACTGATAATACAGATAAGATAACGCAATCTTTTTCTTCCTTCTCGCAATCTTGCGAATTATCGACGCGACAAAAGAGATGTTAATCGAAGCGCGATGCTGGGCTTTTATTCGGCACTTGTACCGTTTTCTCTCACCGTCGCGAGATCCGAGTTGCGAAATCAGACATCCATGTGGAAAGATTCTGGGAAAGAAAGAAGAAAAGAATAATAATGTTTCTCACAGCGGGACGCGGCGTGGTGTTTACGCGCTCGGGGAAAGCTGCGTTAATGGTAGCCCGCAAATCCGCATTTCGTCTGAAACATTAAAGGCTAATCTCTGATGCTGCAAACAGGCTTTCCCCATCCGGTCCTCCGTGCAGCCTGTCCTCGGTCATCAGATTTACATACGCGTGATAGATTATTCCGAAATATTTACGGCCCGGCGAGCCTCGATGTCTCGATGAAGTGGACAGTGGAAGTAAACAAAGGAAACGGAAGACCAACGCGCGTTTTCGACTAAACTCGAACGATGCGACTAAACTCTGCGAAATCTTCGATGTTTCAACCTTTGCAGCGTTGTGTATTATTATCAATAATGCCGAGATACGCATACACGCGCGTGCGAGCGTGTAAAAGTTCACCGTAGAAAAACGTGACAAAACGTGACAAAACGTAAATATTCTCGTATGTGTTTTGCCAGCAAATTACAGGCAGCGCCGCGAATAAATCCCGCGCGGCGAAAATCTCCACAAGACGCAATAAAGCTCCGTATATCATTAACGCCGGGGCACACGGACATCCGTGTAAACACACCTGTAAAACGAGCGTAAATAGACTTTGCGATCCCGACAGTGTAATATGCCTTCACGTGGCGTGCACAGAACCCCGCATAATTAAGACCAGCGAAATATCCGGGACACGCGCGATCAAATAGCAATAAAATTATGCGTGCGATACGATCTGAGAGTTTCTCGCCCTTCCGCTTCTAAGAAATAAGTTGTTAGCCCGCTTCGCGTGGCGTTCGGATCAAAACGTAATCGCGCCCATGGAAAAGCAGCATTTGACCATTAATGCCGTTTCGAGAGAAAACCTCGATAGTCACCGACGACGGTCTCGGGAAAGATGGTTTAATTCATACAAAGTTTCTTCGGAACAGGTCGTTCGCTCTTAACGGGTTCGATGCAAACTTCCGATCGCGTTGGCGTCGATTATGCCTCTTCGCCTGGTCGTGAATTTTTCAGTCAAGATGAGTAATCGCGGGTTCGTCCGTCATGCATAGCCAGCTTCAGAATCGCAGATACTCGTATCGCTCGCTTGGAGAACTTCACCCGATGGGGAAAGAAAGGACAAGCCTTCGGTCGCTCCACATTTCCCGATTTAATCCTATGTCGTATCTAAATCGATCCCTCGATTCCTCTGAATATGTACTAACCCTCCTACTTCTATTGCATTCGCATCGGATCGCATGATATCTCGCGGGCGAGCGAGAGAGACCTCCGAACGCTTACGTCTCAATGAAACTTACATTCGATCCGGCAAGAGAATCCAAAGATACAGGCGAGAAAAATAGAGGTAGAAGAGATCAGGAAAAAAAAGAAAATGCGGATTGTGCGGAAAAGAAAAAGACGTCGGTGAAAAGAAAAGGATCTCCATACGAGAGAAGGAAGAAAAAAGGGAGAAAGGAGCAAGGGAAAAATACGGAGGCAACCAGCTGCGGGGCCGGCGTTCGTATTGCCGAGAAAAAGAGAAGGGGATCTCGATTCTCGCAGAGTCCCATCCGCGAAAATCGGTCGAATCGCAATCTCGAGCGCAACGCGATCTCGCGCGATCTGGATTCTCGATGCGCACGATGCAGTCTAACACAGCGCGATCGGCAGCGCAATCCGCATCAGCATCTCCGTTTCGATCTAATGCCTGACGCGCATTATCCTTTCATAATGCGCGCAGATTTGTCTTCGTTATCGCGAGCGCCATCCATCAATAGAGACACTTGCATGGGTTCGTTGGCCGTTAAATGCACGGGCGAGCGATACGCCTGCGATAGATATCCGCGAGAGTATCGATTGCGCGTTCTCGATCCCTCGCGCCTCCGGAAGACCGCCGTTGATGAAGTTACGTTACTTCGACGCGCGCACCTCGCCTCGGATTTCGCGCCGCGAAATCTCGTAGCTGATGCATGCACGTTGCTATGTTTAGTGATTAAAGTTAGCTTGCGCGCGCGTTAGTACGCGATTAAACGATGATTGCATCAATAGCCGCGTGGCCGTTCTTGCGAGACACTCGATTCCTGTTTTGGAATTTGCAGCGCGATCATTGATTGCGTTCTCGCGGCTCGCTCTCGAACAAACCGCGATATATCACTGAGATGCTGCATTATTGTTGATAATCATTCCGGAACGGACACGGAGATTAAAATGCCGCGTGTAAATGCTCGAACGTATTTGATGGCCATAATCTAAATAATGTAAAGGAGATACCTTATCAAATAACAGTACTTGAGCCCTCATAAATCATCCTTCCAATTTCCTGCTTCGCATGATTGACGTGACACCGTAGCAGAGAGATAGAGAGAGAGAGAGGAAGGTCGAGAACTAAAATCTCGGAATTACTTTTGCTTCTTCAATAGCACTTATCATAAGTACAATGCATGATTCGCAGCATCAATATGTTAGCCACCAATATATAAGGAAATATCGTTCCCCTTGAAGGCGAGAGGTGAAATAATCGCGCGAGATAGTTCACGCGATCGCAGAGCCTGCACATCGAAAAGGAATTCCCCCTTTCCTCCTCCCCCCCTCTCTCTCTCTCTCTCTTTCTTTCGAAAGAGGCAGTATCGAAAAGCGGAGCAATATCGCGCTCGCTGTACGCCGCTCGCGCGCGCTTTCGGCGCAGGTGTGCGTGTATGTATATATCGAGTGTGTGTACATTACTTTGGGGGCGAGCAGCCGGAAACCGTGAGTATCGCACGTGCACCTGTATAATCCGCAATATCCCTCGTGCGATATCACAGTCGTCGACAGCCTCGTGTCCATTTACCTACCTGCCTGCCCGCGCGAATGCAGCGGCGCTTCAGTTCACGCGGTCCTTTTTCACTGCTCCGAGTCTTGCGCCCGGTTTAAATCGAAACGCGACTTTGTTTCGCTCGAATTGTTTCCCGCTGCCGCGCTCCCTCTCTTCTTCTTTCTCTCTTTCTCTCTGATGCGCCTGTAGTCGCGTCGCACGTACGCACAATGAAAATGTTATTCTCGAATTCGGAGATTTTTTTTGGCATTCTTCCACCGCGCCTCCCCGCCCAGCGAGACGCGACATTGCGCGGCGTGCCAAAGAGAGAGAGAGAGAGAGAGAGAGAGAGAGAGAGAGAGAGAGAGAGAGAGAGAGAGATGGAAAAGAGAGAACTTTGGTGTACACAAAGCTTTTCGATTCTTTAATTGGGAAATTGATCGACGATTAGAGTCGATTTTGTCGTCGATGCGCTTGTCTGTCAATATGTTTTCTCAGCTCTCTCAGATATATATATATATATATATATATATCTATGTGTGTAGGGCTTCTTATTTTTTCGCATATATGCGTGGGCAGCGGAGGGTAGCGGAGGGAGGTAGGGAGGGAGAATTCAACGGCAGAATTTATCGTTTCGGCAGAAATAATCGTCAAACAAATTCGTAAATCCCTCGCTCGCCGTAATATCGAAGGACACTCTGACCCGGTGAACTTGTTAGGAGAAATGTATCGCGACGCGAGCATGCGTAGCGTAAGAGAATGTAGTAACTGACGGATACATGAGGAGATACGAATAAAGAGAGGTAAATGCTTTCGATACGAGGAATTCGATGCGAACGTATCGGATGAACCGTAAGTGATTTCTAATGCGGCCAGATTTCAGGCAACCGATTCACTTGATGGATTATGATCAGAAGGCATTTTGAGGGATTCCCATCGCGCATTGATGAACGCTGAACTTTAACGTTTGCAAAATTAAGTAGCAGCGATGCAAATGTAATCTGTTAATCGCACGGAAATCTGAACTAGAGAGTAAATCCAGTCTAGAGAGTAAATTAAGGGCAATCGCGCGATAAAGGAAATATCGCAAGAAAAGACAAATTTCTCTAAATTCGCAAACACGAGGATTTATATCTCTCGAATCTCCCAGGAATGATCGCCAGTGCGAAAAACATCGTGGAACAATTTTTATGGCGACGCATCGCCGCGTTTGCAAATGCAAAAAATAATCGCGATCGATTGAAGTCGGCCGCGATGATTCCGGTAAACGTACGGAAACGTACGCGCGTACTTTAATTCAAATTCCATGAAGCATGTAAGATACGCAGCACCGTAAAATGAATTAGATATTACAAAGGACTCGACGCTAAACGCAATCGCACGTAAAAACGCGCGAATGATAATGATATACATCTTCGCAGGAAGCTGTGGAAGCTTTCCAGATTGATTGCAGCTTCCTCCGGCATCGGTTTCGTTTTCGGCACGAATTCCCCATTTCCGTTCCTCGCCCGCGGCGATGGCGCCGCGTGGCTGAAGAGTAAAAAGTTAAGTGGAATCGTCGTAAACGCCCATCTACTCCGTAGCATCGTTGAACTTCATCGTCCATTCGAGGCAGTATTGGTTTCTCGCATCGGCGCCGTTATTATTCTTGTTTATTGGAAACTCGAGCATTATCTCGGAAACGCACGGAATCAAGTTCCGAGGGAAGCGCGACGCGGCTCCTTTATCCCCCGATTTCTCTCGCGTTTCTCATTAAAGATAACCGTGCTAAATGCGAACACGATCGCCGGAGTGGCGCGCCGTTTGCGCGGCTGAAAATTAATTCGCCCGCGAGATACACCGTAATAATAAGATCCGTTCCGCGCAAACGGTTGGAATGCCTTGTTTGATCGCTCGTGCAACGTTGGTGATACGATAAATAAAATGGGAAACGCGCAGAGAAATCTCATTAATCGTGCAAAGTTGAGAAATCAAAAGCCATAATGCATATCGTGCGTTATGGCTTTTGATTTAACCGCGAACGGAGACGATTGGAGGCACGGTAGTATCCCAGCAACTCGCCTGCAACTTCTCATCTGTTAAACGCTTAGTTTAGTAGCTCGGTTATACGCAAAGGCATGTATCCGCGTGTACAGTGAGCTGCCATACATTGAAACGTGAGTAATCAGTCCGACAGATCTATAACCCTTCGCCTCTTGCTCCTCTATGTCAATATTCTATACGTGTGTGACGTCAGAATGTTTGATTATATCGAGGCATGTGTCCCAGACCGGATGAGATGCCTCAGAATTCAATCTTGGTTTGAACCAATGAACTTTTTTCCAAATAAATATCATCTGCTGCTCTGAACGCTTGTATTATTCCAGACACCGTTTTATTCTATCTTGTTGCATAAGCAACATACGTCGTGTATTATCTTCTTTATCCTCGACGCGCTTGTTCCTCATTCGCGTGATGCATCGATCTCTCGTAAGAGACGAGCGTCATGCGACAACATTGTTTTCTGAAATTTCATTTCCGTAAACGTAGATAGACAACATCCGTTATGAAAAATTTAAGAAACGCGCTTTGCGTTTCTTTCGCGAATTCGGATCAAGCTTCAAATTCTATTCTCGATCTTTGATCGATTAAGGATTATTTTACTGTATCATAATTCATGTTGTTTCCGAGAATATCATTTTTCTATTCGATTACTCGCTTCTTGTTGAGACTTCATTTTGGACTATTCACCAATCACTCCGAAGTTATGAAAAAAGACGTATTCCAAAGCGATGAAAGAATTAATGGCCGACAAACTATCGATTATTTGGCCAGATTCAACGACCTGTATGTACATCTTATGCAATGAAAGCCTCGAGATCTTCGCGCGCACGCTGCATCGTCATTTCTTCCCTCGGTTGAACTTAATAACTCGATTAATCGATGGCGGCTGTGCATGGGCGCAGCCTGCGCGTTTGCAAACGCGAACTGCCGATTTGTCGATTGGAGACCAAACCGAATACTCAATTAGGTTTGAGCAGTTTTCCAATAGTTCTGACTTGAATGGGGTGCTGGCCCGCCCTATTTGAGTCTCCTTTGGACCGTTCTGAATAGATCAAACTATTTCGGGTGGGCATTGGGTGGAGCCGCGCTGAAATTCGTGCTCCCATCAACGCATTTCCGCGTTCCGCCCTCTGAGAGACAATATACAAGATCTATATCTGCAAAGCTAGCAACATAATAAGAAAAAAATTCACGGGGGACGTGCCAATATCCTATCATAAATGATTTCTTCTAAAGAGGCGAGTGAAGGGCCGCGCTGAACGGCTGAACGCTGAACGGTAATTAGCTTCAACAAGCTTTTAACAAGAATCTTATTACGCGAAAGATCGTAACACGTTCGCGGCAGTGAACCGACACAAAGCAATTTTGCGGTCCAGATCGCTCCTCCGGAATCGATATTAAATAAGCCGTGCATTTTCCACGAGTAATTCCGTTGTTTTCGAGCTCGGCTGCAAATACTCGATTGTCATTGTCGAAGAGCCGGACGCGATGAAACGAAATATCGCGGATGCAAAAAGCCGCGCGACGTTTCGTAGGCCGTAATTTTCTCGGGTGAAAGCTCGAGAAGAATCTCGACCCGCTGCCTGTAATTTGAACGCATTCGGGTGCACCGAAGCGGTGAGCAGATATGCGCGATAAATACAGGTTCGCCACAAGCGTTGTCATCGGTATCGCAATGACGCTCCAAAAAGTCCGTTGGGTTCGATAAAGGCCAGTTTAGATAACGTTACGTTGTAACGTCCTTTTACAACGGTTTGCTCGCGATTTGCTCGCAGCATATTACTGGCTTATTATTGTATGTCAAAAGATTTTATCCTTAAATTATCGATGAGCAACATAACGACGTTGCACGTACAATTGTAATGAACAATTGAATTTTTAGTGCAATTACGTGTTCTAATTGAATATTACTCAACATAATCATGACTGCATATTTATTAATCAACGTAAGATAACATCCGCTCGTGATAAATAGACTTGATGATAGATCGAGGAAAAAAAGAAAAACAAAGAGCATCAAAAGACGTCATTTATCTTATTTATTTATATCCTCATTTATTGATTTATCAAAATAATCACGGCTTTCCACTATTGTTGGACACGTGCGACATTTTCTTGGCAGGAAATTGCTCGCGAGAAAGCGGACAATCCTTTCGAGTGAATGATTTCTATGTATGCGGGTGACTACAATGTCTCGCTCAGTGTCTGTAATTGGTAATTTTCGAGAAACAATGCACCACATAGGCGCGAGAATATAATCGCAACAGAGTCGAATCACGCGCGCGCGCACAAAGGCTTCCACCGCATGCCGGTTACCAAACAAGCGCAATTTTCTCGTCTTGAAAACCCGATTTGAGCATTCTGTGTCTCGCAAATATTTACGGAAAATGGAAAAACATAAGATGCGTGCCACCTAGGAGCATCGAATTAACAAGATTCACCGCGGAATATTCGATGAATCCTGCTTACTTTCTTATCACATCCCTCTACGCCTTCAATATATCCTCCCGTCCTTGATCAGAATGCAATCTCCCAATGTAAGCACGCTTCTAGTTCCAAGCGATATTACAATAGCACAAAGGTCGCTTTCGCGTTCCGAGATAATTTCTTGCAGCAGAGTATCGCGATTTTCTTCCGATATATGAAATTTACGTCGACAGATTGTACTCAATTGATGTTAAGCAATCAATTAGAACGAATGATCCGATTCTTCTTCATCGTATTCAATCCTCATCGCGATGATATCCGTCCCATCTGACCGATAATCCCGGTTTCCCGCTTAAATATTCATCCCGATGCTTCTTAAAGCGGAGAGCTCAATGTTAAATGAAAAAAAATCTAAAATCGATATATCGACCTTCGAGAATCCAGCGTTTGCCGGAGAATTAACGGTTTTATCTGTAGCTTCACTATTTTCTGCGTGTAAGACGAGAAGGGCGAACACGAAGGAGATCGAGAAACGATAAGCATCTACCGAAAAGCGGGTTGCGATAAATGCGGACTCGCAGAGACTGCCGGATAATTAGAAAGATTATCTTGCCAAGAAATCCCATCCTATTCGCATTAATTATTTCTCCCTTTCCCTGTTGCAAGCGAACGAAATCTGATTAAGACGGTCAACCTCGATGCGAAAGCGAGCTCTCGAATTCTCAAAACGGCATAAACGGCGGGGACGGTAGCGACGCAGCTGCTAAAAGCTAGTGCAAATTGAAGTGAAGAAGGGAAGAATCACGGCTGAAAGGCGAAAAGCAGCGGAATTGAAGAAGGAAGAACGACGGAAGAGCAAAGCGAACGTCGGGAAAAGCGCGGAGGTAGAATTTACAGTGGAAATCTAAATAGATGCGCATCACTTTCTTGTGAAAAGTTTCCAAATTCCGCGCGTAGCACGAAACTTGCACGTCGGGAAGCGTCTCGATCTGTACAACAAATTTTAATTAAGATAACTATATTACCTATGTGTGTATACATATATATATATAATACATATATATATATAATATATGTATAATATATATATATAGCTATCGCTATCATGAGATATATAATAAATAAAATAAGAAATTAAATTTAAACATTAAATTAACGATGACAAGAAAATGCTAACAAAAGTTTTATATTCAGAAATTGGAAACAACTTAAACGTAACGCAATATATTTCTAAATAAAAGAAGTCTATATTATTATTATTATTAGAAGTTTCACGCAACGTGTGATTACTACTTGATCTTATTAATATTTGTCATAGTAAATAATAAATAAGAATAATTAAGCAATTTTAATATTGCTAATAACTTGCATCGATATTAAGGAAAGAACTAATAAAAATTTAATTACAATAACTCTACGCTGTTATTCATTAGAATTCACGCATGCACATCGCAGTTATATAACGAAAATTATTTAATTACATTCATAATTAACCGTACTTTTTAAATTTCTGGCACAATTAGAATTAGTTTATAGAAATTTCTTTACAAATTTCGCCGTGAACCTTCTTTAATGTTATCTTAATTATCTTATTTGAAACTGTAAGATCATCGCCGATTTTTATAAAATGGAAGTCAATCAAAAAAAAATTTCTAATATGAGGACAAACTACTCAAAAGTCAGTCTTATTGTCGAATCTACATTGAATGCAGAACGCGCAGGTTTCTGAAAATTATAATGTGAAAAAAAAATGGGAAACGTGCTTAAAACCGTTTTTCCTAGAAGCTTCAATCGATCACAGCCGTATAATTGATTAACTTACGTTTACATCCCTGCGATGGAACCTATTCATTTTTATCTGTCGTTGAGCCGCATGATAATGGAAACCGTAATTCCCGGCCTGTTTCGCTGATCACGTACGATGTCGTTGTGAAATCTGAATTCAGAATCCTATAAAAGGACAGCGCCGCTCCTCCATTCTCACCTGTCGATCTCAATTTCCGAAACATGTCATTCGTGTCTTCAAATGTGGTCACCCCGATCGTTGATTTTCTCCAATAGCGTGATTAATTTTGAGAGAAGTCTTCACTCCTAAATACTAATGTGAAATAATACTGACATCTATAAAATTTTGCGTAAAACGGACAACATTTCTTTTATGCGATACGCTATTATCGAGATATACGCTGAATATTAAGCCGACTTGTTAAGATACATAAACTAGTCTCTTATTTTTTCAGTTTTTTTATTAACATATAATAATTATTTATAAATATATATATATAAATATATATATAAACATATATATATAAATATATATATAAATATATATATAAATATATATATATAAATATATATATTAATACACGCTACGCAATAATTGAATTTCCATGAAGCAGAATGACTGATAAGCGAACGCAATTTAAAACATTTTTGTAATAATTTATATATATATTTTACTTTTTATATGTTACAAATGTATAAACATGCATCTGTGTACGCAAACCAGTTATAACAAGACTAACGGAAGATACTGTCTGTCAATTATTTCTTCGCGATGTCCGAGAGAAGAGTGGACAATACTATAGCAGGTGCCCGAAGTAGCAAAGGAGCGCGTGGATCAGACATCGCCAGCTACTGCCATCTGAACTCATCATGAAGAACCGTGAAGGAGCGCAAGGAATACCTAGGTGAATTTGTACGTACGCAAGATGACTCCTTTCGGTTTCCAAAATTATTACTGACGCATGTAAAACAGTCAATGCTCAACAATCTTAACGTACGGAATAACAATGGAACATCATAAACATTGAAAAAGGACGCATCATTTCTAGAAGAGTGTCAACGAGAGGCATGAAATAAAAACTAGGATTTAAATAAATTAACGTATCATTTAAATGCTGCTTTAAGGCAAAGGCTGAGGAACTTAAATCACGCTGATTCGTTATCTTGCGCTAACGCAACGCCAACCGCATTATCTTGAAGAGAGGTGTTCTCCAGCGCGTCACGTTCCGCGCTTTTGAAGCCGTCACGTACGAGAATCGCTCGGCGATAGGCATTTCGGACTGTATGATATCGGCGACAGAAGCCGATTTGAATTCCTTTACGCGCTCGCGATTTTATTCGCACGAGCGGCACGCGCTTATCCCTATTTCTCCAGTTTTCATCTCCGCGAGGAGGCAATCTTGGCAGTCACGTCGCCCGTTATTCGATCTCGACCAAACGAAGTCGAGGCACGGAATCCTCGGGAACCTTTGTCGATCGACTCCGCTTGGGCCGCTCCAGTGGAAATTGCCGAAACTGGGCCATTCCCGGGCCATTATTGGCACGCCGAATGGGTAATTCGGAAATATCGAATCAATTGGGACACCGTGGTGCTAGCGAAGGGCCTTCGACGGAATTTATTTGTTCTCATTAACCGCAAAATTATTTCCGCCATTCAATCTCTGGCCGATCGTTCGAGCAAGTAGAGTAATTAATACTGTTGTATTTAATGCGCTGCTATTAACCAACGGTGTGAAACCCCTTTCATCCCTTTTACGTGAAAAGAGCTTTCAAGCTTGAAAACAAAACGGTGCGTGCACATGAGATTAGCCAAAGCGCTAATAAATCCAGAAAACAAGGAGGCTTGATAAAAGATAAGCAACTCCCTCGATTCTTGTCTATGTCACGTATTCTTCTCCCTCTCTTTTACCTGCGATAGACTTCTTTTATATATCTCTCTATATATCTCTTTTATATATTGATTCTTTATCAGCATCATTATTGATCGCGTCAATCGCGACGAAAAAGGATCAATCTCATGCGCCTCGAAGGAACGATGATGTAACATTTATGTAACAGCCGCTGACAAAAAGAAATGAGTCACACGTGTGCCACCTACAAAAGATATCGAGTGTAATATTTATGAAATAAGCGAACAACTGATGGAAATAGCCGGTGACTCGTTTCGTTCATCGTACGCCTCGTACTTCCGCATAAAATGCATGATCGATTCGCGGTGTAATTAACGCGTAACGTCAAAATTTCGCGCGCGGAATTGTCTACGGAATTGAATTCGCGTATGTTTTACGAACGAATTCATCTGGATTTTCACGTTCCGTCACGGGACGATTCGCACATCCACCAACGAACAAGTTAAACATTTTTCGACCAAACTGCCGCGGCTTTGATCTTTCAGGCCTAGATCCGAGCGGTTTGCTAGAAACTTCGCTCGCACAAAGTGTATTTCAAGGGAAAACGAACGAGCGGTCCCAAAAGCAGAAAAATGTCCTAATGCGAGATTAGGTTCGTTCCCGCTCGACCTTCGCGCATTAGCAGAAATTTATTCTTCTCCCTGACGAGAGAAGCGATCGGGAGCTCACCGAGCGCACTTGTTAATTTAACAGCCAGCAGCCGAGAGACCGACGGTCCTAGGACTAATACGTATTTAAAGGGCCATTTTTTATGATCTGCCCATGGAAAGGTCCTTTTTCCTTTTTCCTTTTCCTTTTGCAGAGACCCTTTCTTCCTCGTTCTCTCTACGCGAGTATCTCGTATCTCAACACCGCAGACCATGATCAACTGTGTAAGCTGCTTGTACGAATAAACATAGTCCTCTATCGATTATTGGTCTCATCTTCGATCTTTTATCGTCGCACGTGAATTGCTGCGAATGTAAACTGCGTATTCTATTATCGTTGTAATAACATGCGCTGCACGATGATAATCACGAATAATATCCATTAACGGGTTACACATTGTAATAAGAGCACACATAATTAACAGACATTAATAATAATAATGATAACAACAACGAATTATCTAAAAGCATGACGACGGCCGCGTAGTGCGGTGCGGCAAGAATTTGGAACGTAAAATCAAGAAAATCCATCATGTGGAGGTCTGTCTCGCGAGGGGAGGAAAGGAGAGATCTACGAAGCGTGTGGATCGAGATAAATCCAGGACGGAAAGAGGCCAATTAATCGATCCGTTCTCTAGAACGCTGCGGAAGCAAGCGCCAGCGATTATCGCATACTGCAGCGGCGAACGATCGTTCGGCAGAGAAAACGACAACGGGAGCTCCTCGCGCAGCATCCTCGAAGAGGATGCTCCGCAAGCTGGCACAGCATGGAACTGTTAATTAAAGGGCGCCGAATGAAGGGGCCCTCGGTCCCTGGAACGTACGGTTCTCGAAGCCCCCATTCGGGTAGAATGGAGAGACGGTCGCCGGCATGAATGCGGGTCTCGCACTTGCACGTCTATGCACAGCGAGTTGGATGTGCACGCTCAGCTCGTATCATCTCCGTGTTATCGCGATGAACCGATGCAAATGACTTTATCGGCCTCGACTCGTTAACGCGTCTAAGCGACACGCGCGGTTATGGGACGAAGGCACAATGATATTATTGTCCCCATGTGCGATATCGGCCACGGGGAAGATGGGAAGGCACGGATGTGGAATTAGAATTAGATGCTGCACTCGATGACTCGGATGCCGCTTAGTCACCATCTAGTGAATATTGAAACATCATTATCATAAGCGATCAGACGCACTTGTTAATAACGCCTCGCTCGTACGTGAGCGAGTACTGCAGATCGTAGACAGAATCGATTACGGCATCAACAGCGAACACAGCCAAACTCGTTCGCAGCTATCGTGGAATTAATAAAAGAATGTTGTTAATTAAACGGAAGGTTGCATCGGAGATTAATTAATTCTATCGGTTATTCCGTAAACGATAGCAGCACCGCGGAATAATAAATTTTAGAAAAGATACGGGAAATAATGCGCCACGGACTCGGTTGCTAAAAATCTGGGGATTCGTCGTCAATCAGACGAGAACGTTGTGTCATCCGATAATAAATAACGTCTCTTAATTTACCAGATTTGAATTCGCAAGGCAAAGCGGGAGGGTGGAGCGAACGGGAGGAAAAGAAAATGCTTTTATTCTGGAACGCGATGTATTGCGATAATAAGGCGTGAGATTGATGACTTCATTACTCGCTCAAGGCTGAAGTCTGAGATGAGGAGTAAAAATTACGAGTACGCTCTCTACCTCGAAATGAAGAAAGAATGATACTAATAAACGCAAGTTCGCCTGTTTTTAATGTGAAAATGTAGTCACTTTCAGCGTTCGCAATAGCTACCGTAACTAGTTATACACGTCCACGTCAGTTTGATCATTACTCCACTGATTTCTGACTGCATCATCGCGTGCGTTCTTTCAGGCTCATTCCGTGCTGATGATAAATTTTCAGCAACGTTGCGCGAGCAAAAAGATACGAAATATGAATTCAGTGTGCGTGTGAATTCGAATACACACGCGCAACGACATTGACACTCAATATTGCTCAACCGCTTGCTTACCTTGACAGGACTCTGTACCATCAACAAAGTATGCCCATTTGCTCTTTCCTGTTGTATCCAGTAATTATTATCTCTAACTCCAGCAATAAGAAAGAGTCACGGTAGAAGCGTACGAAGTGCTGCATCTGTCACATGCGAAGCTACACAGGAAATGTTTGTCATTTATCGCGCGCAACCTCTCCTATCATCTCTATCTCCGATTGATCTCGCCTGTGCGCGCCGTAAAATATCTCTTAAAGGTTTCGCTTTATCCCCAGACGTGACCAGCCAGTCCGTCATTCCCGGTGCAATTTATCACGGCGATAAATCAGTTTCCACGAGGAGAAACTTCATTACGTTTCCGATGCTCCTCTCCAAGGACGCGCCGTCCTCCAGGATGTACCGTATGATCCGCGCGGTGTCCGGAGGTCATCGCGTTTCCAGCAGGACACCGCGCTCTTTACCTGGCTCCCTCGGCTCCCTCCCCGACTCGTTCTCTCAGCGCGAGTTCACGAACTCTCCTCGTCCTCGCTCTTTCTCGTTCTCTTGCGCCTCGCTCCGTCCGCGGGTGGGAGAGAGACGGCGCGAGGGCCGCGTGGGATGAATCAGACAGGGACGGCGGAACTGTCAGTGCTGCATCGGTCCTCCTCGTGTAAGCACGGACCACGGATCACCTGCGATTACCTCTGGATAGTCCGGGAGTCCTTTTCCTCGACAACGGTGAGTGCACTCTCTCGCACGGCTCGCTGCAGCGACCGCTTCCTTGCGGACATCTGCTTGCTCGCGCTATCGAGTGTTGCCGAGTGCCAAATACATTTTTGCTCAGCGATAACGTAACGAATGCGAGTCGTTAGGCTAAACAGTGCTGCGAGTTGCGTTTGATCGTGAATTGAGAAGCTGGTTTGAATTAAGGAGCTGGTTCCTTCGTGTTACATGCGGGACATGCGTGTTTCTGTCTTACGGATTCCTTGTGCGACAGAAAATATCTCGCCTCTATAAAGTCTGTCTTAAGTCTATGTCTAGAGTTTTCAAGTAATTAAAGATTTATGTAACAGTATTCGGCAAGTTGATAAATTTCCTGGGAAAAACTTGAGACGAGTACAGAATCTTAGTTCTTGGATATTCTTAGAGATTCTCGAATTCTTTCTTAAATTTTATTAATTTTGAGTAAATATATATTACCTGTAATTCGCATCCATGTTTACCGCAACCGATTGTTGAGAATTATGATGGTGAATCAAAGTAATATTATTAGAGAAATTTTTTCTTCTGTTAAACATAGTAATTATCTGTGTAACGCATATACATAATTAACGATAATACCATTATCTCATGTTTATCGTTGACCTAAAACTGCAATTAATAAATTGTGAAAGCATCATTAAATTAATAATTTAAGCACACGTTCATTATGAACGTGACAAAATGCCTTTTCAAGAATTTATTCCGCGAGATATGTCATAAAATAAAACATACATGTAAACGTAAAAGCGTCAAATTCACCCAACATGGCAATTGCAAAATAAATAATAGATAATTCTTTTTCAATCCACAAAAATTGTGGATTAAAAATCTATCTTCTGATTAATGTGCATTCTCCGTAAACGTTGCAAGATATCTTTTAGAAATAAAGTTTAATTAATATTCATAATCCGTTTCACAAACAGAGAGAGAAAGAGAGAGAGAGAGAGAGAGAGAGAGAGAGAGAGAGAGAGAGAGAGAGAGCAATAATTACATAGACAACGATAAGAATATAAGAATGTTCTTTTGGTCTTATGATCTTTATTATTTCAAACGAAGTTGTGTAACGCATATGTTTAAAATTCTGCCGTATTTACATAAAATAAAATATTCGTAAATAAACGGCGCGAGCACTTCTCGGGAGGAATAACAGAGAGAGAAAGAGTCCCGTTTTACGCTGGACTCCATTGCGTTACGTTGATGATAATTACGAATGATAATTACGAATAATTACTCGAAGAGAGAAAGAAATCGCGTCTGTTACGCGTCTGGTATAGCAGGGCCGAGATAAGAAACGATGCGAATGTGAGAGCGGCCAGACATGTTGTCGAGATGCAGCTACCTAATTGCACCGTTACGCACAGCTTGTTAAATTATTACACGCACCACTTTTCCCTCGTATCATTGGTCCAAGAGACTATTAAATCTCGCCGCGGCAGTGACTGCGAGAAATAATCTACTTGAGGAATTCACTTGAACCGCGTCGAGTATTGTTTGCATCGCTTTATAATACATTTGCTATTCAACAGAATTCATAACATAGCTTAATAAATTTAATTGATCGCGAGTTTAATCAAATAAAACTAGTTTAATCAAGCAAACATTACTCTCTCCAGATAATGAGAGTGACGGACGCAACGCGCGTATTTTATGTAACTGGAATTTCATGATGTCTCTCCAATGAATATTTAGATGTCAGAACGCCAGACAAATTTAAGATCACCAGAATGCAAATGTGTTGCATCGATACAATAAAAGGGCCAACGACAGAAAACAATTACCAAATATGTTAAATTATAATGATAAATTGAGTGACACACATCTCGAATCGCCTCATTCAAGCATTTCGAATCTTGAATCATCGGCTATTTATCGAGAGATCCTTTAGTGACATGCATGATACACGTTTGCGAAATCAGTCGAGATTGGAGGATCAACATTCGGATAAATAAACATGTGACTGCCATGAGAGATCCATGGAAAGTCATGGATAGCGATGTTGCTAAGCGATCGACGCATCGCACTGTATCACGATTCTGATATGATATTATCAAACTCATCCACTGCAAGAATGCTCACGCTTTTTCTCCTCGTCTTCGAATCGAGCACGTGCATGCCATGTGCGAAAACCTAATTGTGCACGCATGCACACGACTCGCCGATCGTTCTCGTACATGCACGCGCGAATAGCAACGTTGAAAATGCTGCATCACAATTTGCATAATCTGTAATTGCTGCGTGAATCCATCATTGTAAAATATGGGCCTTTTATCATAAAACTGGAATATCGTGATTGATGTCTGAAAGAGTGGCTGTCCAATCTCAATCTGTTTCACATGGCATATAATTAACGATGAAGGTAACGTAAATATTTAATAATAAAAAACTAAATTGTATTGAAACTGTATTAATGAAATAGAGAGATCCGTGAAAATTTCCGCGATAATTCTGCACAAAAATATGAGAGCTAATACAAATTAAAGATTATTTTAATATATGTAAGGTGTACGTATTAAACACATAATAATTAATAATAAAAGTAACGTATGTAAAAATTTTAGCAAAATATGTTACTTTCATATTTGACAATCGATTCGGATCAATTTTCTATAAAAAAAATATGATTTGTCGATTCAAACAACTTTCTCGAACGATACTCAGTTATTTCATTTTAATAACATTTTAATTTTTAATTGAATTTGCCGTGGCTCCTCTCGACACGGTTGATGCAAACATTTCACCGAATAATGAACTCTTTGCATCACAAGTTTCAAATTTCGATATCAGATATCCCGGTAATTAAAGAAATAAATTCATTGTTTCATAAAGTGCCCTTCATTCGCGGTGCACACGCAGACAAAGTAAAATACTACATGTGAATCGCTACTCGAAAACTTCTGGTAGAAGTCGCACAGAATAATTACGCTAATTAGCCGACAAATGAAGTGCGTCTCCGCGCATTCTTCTTAAGCAGCGATCCGATGCAGCGTGATTTCGTGTTGCTCGCTCACGTCTATTTCCATTACTCTGCGCGATTTATCGGCATAGGTGTGCCATTTCGCAAACTTTACCATAAATGACCGCGCGCGCGCAGTTTAATTATAGAAATGGTGCCGTGTACCTGGAGCTGACCATACGTATAAGAGTAGCCTATGGTTATCCTGGCGAACAGTACGTTTTTAGTAAAACTATAAATAATCCACGCAATAAGAGCACACGAGAGTCGAATACCTGGGTCACCGGACGCCTTCGTTCGCTTGTGTATACACGCCATCGAACTCGAATGTGTATTATTGACGATTGCAGCTCAAGTCGATCGATCAAACGAATCTGTTTGATCTAGTCCGTTATCCGAAATCCGAAATCCGTTAAATTTCATTCGATCGCGCGAATGTCTAAAGAGAATCGAAATATTGAAGGAAAATGAAATTCTTTGCGAGTAATCGAACGGATTTCTTATCTGATTTGTCATATATTTGTAGATCGATATACGAGAGCGGTAAATTAAAATGTCGCAATCGCGGTACGTCTCTTTAATGTACAATAAAAAAGTCTTTCGCGCACGCGGCGATTAAAAAATGGATGAAATATATAAAGAAAGGCAAGTGCCGGAAAGAGATTACACGTAATTCTGCCGATATTTAATAAAATTCTTTATGCTACTTTTAATTTCGATCAATTATTGTATTCTATAACAAGGGTAAGAGGTGCACGTGTAAAAATAACTGCGCTTTTAATAAACGATAAAAACAATTTTTAATATCATGATATAATAAAATATCGTCATCTGTAATAGGAAAATCAGTCGGATGCGATCGCGCTTAATCGCCAAAAGAAGATTATCGAGATATTAGCATACATGGCACACAGAAATTATTAACAATCAAATCCGCTGTTACGCGCAAAAGACGCACTTGATTAAAGAATGCTTTTCGCGTACTCAAGCATGTTTCCCAACAAACGGATTCCTCCTATGCAAGGTATTAATTGCAATGAGATCTTAATTGTTGCGGGTGTGCGCGTACGCGTACTTGTACACGGAAGGTATAATTAGAGCGACTTTAGCCAGAGGTAGTCTCTTTTTAATTAAATTCGACCATTCCTGTCATGACGCGCTAATGAAAAATGCGTCTTCGTGTCCAGAGGAAATTGCAAACGAGCTGTGCGAGGCGCTACGTCTCTCGGTTCTTAACCATAAAAGTCTCGCAATTACGTCACGGGTCGTGAGTCACGATGCCTGCTGGCCTAAAAACGCTATTTACCGCAACGAGTCTTAACGAGTCGGCTTTATAATCGATAATTTCCTGAACGTCGGTCCACCGAAGAAGGAATGACAAATCACAAGAATTTTCATGCACGATCAGGGACGCCGCTGTCTTGAAAGGAATCGCCGCCTGTCCTTGAACTTTACCGATCAATCGCGGATCGATAAGTTTCCGCGCTGCAGGCTTTTCGGGATTGCGTCGAATCAGTATCTTCAAGATCGATTTGATTACGTGATTACGCGTCTCTCGAGAACTTTGCATCGATTATGTAAAAGATAGAACGATTCTGCTCCATTCTCCAATTCGCTATACATTAAAGATTTCGATAATTATTGATTTTTATTTATATAATATTACATAACAGTAATAATAATGATAATAAATCGAGAAAGAGAGCAGTATTTGAAAACGTTTCGCTATTCTAATTCTGATGAAATTTTTTATTTCTACAAGTAAAGACTTTTACGTAAAGGAAGCTCTTTATTTGTAAGCTCTTGTTTGTGGTGAAACTTTTTACAAGTGGAACTTTTTACTTGTACGAGCCGAACTTTTTGCTTTTTACGCGAGTGGAACTCTTTACTTATACAAATCGAACTTTTCACTTGCACAAGTAAAGCCTTTTATTTCTGCAAGCATGCATGAGATGCGCCACGAATGAAAAGCATACAGAAACGATCGAGCAACACGGAACGCGCTATTAAACGCGCCCACACACGTCCGATCCACCCACGATTAAACACGCTCGATCTTTATGGAAAGGATGAGCCGCTCGGAAGGATAACAATGGCCAAGTTCGCGCGGTGCTCCATCCGTGGCTCGAATTCGTTTCTTTGCAATTGCAATTGCGTGTAAATTACGCTCGGCGGTACGGCGGATGCGATAAAAGTGGATAAAAGCGAAAGCCAACGCGCGTGTCGTTAAATCAGCGATCGTTCTTTTCGTTTTAAACTTTTCGCGCGTGCTTAGAAAAGGAATAATTTCATGTACGTCCTTTGTAACCTCGCGAATTTAAAACAGCCTGCGTAATGGCTCTTATATATCTTCGTGATTTTGAAATGTTGTAAAGAAGGTGGCTACGTGCTTTAGAATTCAATATTAATGTAACGCTACGAGATATAAATGTTATACAAATGTTTAACGTGCAATTAAATATGTTTGGGCAAATATCATATTGATTGTAATGTAATTAACATATTAGTTATATTATTGGCATAATTTCTGACACGGATAAAGATATAGGAATTAATAATTCATGTAAAATTAAACGGTTTCAAGTGCAAATATGTACATCCACTATTTTAACGATATCGTTATTTATTGCAATTTTTCTGCTCAACCGATTTTGACGTTTCCACACACAATGTTGCGAACAATATCGAAACGTCCAATATGACTTACAATATTGTCAATAAAATATTTCTGAGTAGAAAATAAGTTGTTGTAACGTAGCGTTTGTTTAATCGAATATTGATACCGTATACATATACGTAATCATTTTAGGTATAATTAATTTGGAACCATAATACATCATTCATCGTGCATGCTGCCAATAAATTACAAACACGTGACATTTATTTGAGCGGATTAGTTTACAATGTTTAATTTTGTCAGGATATTCCAAACACATCGCAATATTTGCTACTGTCCCTTTATTTACCCAAACAGTGAAGGAAATTTTATTACTTTCCAGAACGAGGTCATCGCCCGTTAAGTGGTCGCAGAGTGATAAACAATAAGTGAAATATGGCAGCACCACAGGCGTCATCGCGTCTCGAAATGCTGCAGGTAAGGCAATCGATCTTGCTGTCTTTACAAACAGCAGCATTTTAGAAACGACAAGTTTCTCTAGCGAACGATAGCGAACGAAACCGTGGCTTGCCTAATGATGCCATTTTCATAGACAAACACCGCGACGTTCGTTATGCAGTGGTATAAGAGGGAATAATAATGCGATGATACACGAACAAAGGAAATAAACGCATAAGGAGATGTCATAATAAGACAATTAAAATCGTTAAGCTTCGTAAATCTCTTGACCTTAAGAATTTCTCTCCGGAGATATGTCTGTGAATTTCGCTCACGCGAAATACAAACGCGCTCGTAATCGAAATCCCTTTCGTGACAGCATAAGTCGCATACCGACTTTGCGTATCGATCTGTTGTTCTCTCTCTCTCTCTCTCTCTCTCTCTCTCTCTCTCTCTCTCTCTCTCTTATAATTTAATAAGGTAGACCGGTTAAGGCAGCTCTGACGCGTGTTCTTTTGGCCCACGTATCATTTCATAGCGAGCAAACTCATATATGGCATCTTGTTCAGGCAACGCGCGCACAACGATCGACCCACGTATCGACATATTCAAATCCGATGGACAGCCGATATTTAGACAGATACACGTGCAGATCTCTTTTACACCTACTCTTGCGTGATACGTTTCCCAATATGCAGACGTAATTTCGGAGGTGAATTCAACGTGTCTGGTCTTTGCGATTAGACGCAAAAGTTAATTTTCAATTCTAAATATCAAACGAGTCAAGGACGTGCGTTCCAGGAACGTGGAATTAATCGCTTTCATCTACAATGGCAACCGCTACGTAATGGCGATCTAATTTATTGATTTAGGTAAAGAAGATTTCAAAGACCGATAAAGAGGCAACCTTAATGGAATAATTTCCTTCTGCGAAAATGGTTTGGCAATAACGTTCTACGAAAGTTATTCCAATCATACCTGACATCACTGCAACCATATGCGTGAACGAAAATTCTTTTTATCATTAGCCGAAGAAGTAGTGAGCACGTTTGCGCTTAGCAAAATAAAATTCGAAGAATGCACTGACTCCCTTCGCGTTCCGTTTCCCATCCAACGTTTTAACGTTCCACACGATGTAGCTCCAAGGGCAATCCCTAGAAGAAAGAAAGTCTGAGAGCGAGGCAGGCGCGAGAAACGACGGGGGACTTGAGGAGGGACTTGAAGAAAAAAAAGAATGGACGCTTGGTTTGTCAACCGCGACCAACTACTGGGACTTGTAACTATAACATACTGTGACATCACTTCCTCTGCATCGAGACGCATCATTCTAGAGACCTTCCCGGATGCTCGGTTACTTCTGTATAATTGTCGCGCGTCTTCCGTTCCTTAACGCTTAATGCTTAACGCTTAAAGCAACACAAACAGCCTAGCGGAGAATTTATCGTTACATTCAAATTCGGGCGCAAACTGACAATATCCGAAATATGATCGGCTGCGATTGCGAGTCGAAGCGAGGAATTCATTAAACTGTGTATCCTCTCTGTTACCGCGCGATGTGTATTTTATTGATGTTTGACCGATCGAATTTATATTATTGTCGTGTGAGCATAAATTTCGATTGTTAATTGCATTGAAATTGATGGTAGAAATGTAACTGATTGTTACGTCGTATAACAGAAGACGTGTCCCATTGATACCGTACGAGATAAACCGATGGTCACGCGCCCTGAAGAAGATCAATATATCCTACTTCATTTATTTGACGATCTTATCTTATGACCTTTAATAGTCTCACGCTACGCTCGCGATTATTAAATCGTTGCGTTCGATTTAATAATCATGAAGAAGGAAATCAAGCCGTTGTAATAATCGAAACGATGTTATCAAACCGATTGGATCCTTTCAGGAGCGAAGCCGTATTTTCCAGAAAATTAAGCGCGACGAACGCCGCGCTCTCGAATCAGGGCGCAGTAAATTAAAACAAGAAACGAGCAGAACGTGAGAACGAGTACGCCCAGCATCCGAGGTAATCGAAGAATATCAATGCCGGTAATGCGCAGTGCATCAGAATCACACGATTCTCGGGTGTCTCCGAGATGTTGACGCGCAAAATTGATCGGACAACCGAGTGAATGACGTACTTTTCGATGCCCACGCTTGACCTTCCTCTCTGCATCGAAAGGAAGTCGCGGGACAAAAAGAGGGTTCTCGAGCTGTCAAGCGAATGCATTACGTCATTATCGGCGTGTGACTTTACGATTACATTAGCACGCTTGTTACCGAATTTCGTAAATACTTCGATAACTGTGCGACTTGAAGAGCACGTGACCTCATCCGGCCAAACCGACCAGAAATAGATTGAGATTCATCGAGATCGATCAAGCGCCGATTAAGCCCAGCAGATCAGCATATGCCTCTCATTTACCGAAGCGAGCGTTATGGAAAAACGTGTCTCCGGAAAATGACTTTATCTCGTCCGGATGAGCGAAGCGGAGAGCGATTGGAGTGCTCGCTATTTTCAGACAACCGCGAGCGAAGGTGACGCATTAGGTGTCCTGGAATCCTCTATTCTCTCGTGATACCGTCAGCTATCCGCTGCGAGTTCTACTTTGTCGTGCGCTCCTGCATTAATCTCACAAAGCGAACCGCCAGGTGATACAGGTGGCGGGAAGGGGCGCGCGCGGCGAGACGAAGCGCGAGAGTAGTCCGAACGAATCTGAAACTTGGATTTGGAGCAAGGAGGACCGCGGTAACGGTAACGGGTTAGCTCATAAATAATTGATCGGGAGGTACGATGCAGCTTCGCCTGCTGCCGCATTTGTAATTGTAATTGCGCGCATGGTGCATCGCCCAGTTGAGCGAAGTAATTATGGGTAGGTTTCGTTATCGAGACACGTGCACGATCTACGGATTAGACAACGAGACGCGACCGCGCCATTGCAATCTCGAAGAGTCTGCTCGTCCTCGTTTCTCTTTCTTCTTTTTTTCCTCTCATCTACTTTAGCACCGTTCAGCTCGAACAGTGAACGAATTCTAGATACCGAAGCCGGATTCAGATCATGCGAAGAACAGACGCGAAGTTTCCACCTCGCTGTTTCTAATAATCGCGCTGATAATACGATCGAAGGGATTGACGAAAGATTTGTAAAAATTCATGCAGACCATATCGCAGAGAATTCAACTCGTGCACGGCGAAACGCGGACTTCAAGATTCCTCCTGCAGCGAGTCGCGCGAGATGATCGATTCTCGGTCCATCAAGCGCCGACAATCGCGAAGGGTACCTGCGCTCGACATTTCCGCGATTGGCCGTTGTGTCTTCCATCGGTAAACGATAAATTTTATATCGGTCGTTTTCAAGCGTGACCATCGCTAAGAGCGGCCAGCCTGTTGGATCGATATCTCGTAAGCCATTCGGGGCTCGAGTAAGTGGACGATGGCCGTATAAATAGATAATTTCCAAATAACGATGATGTTTACTCGCACGGAGCCAGACGCAAATGGCGATCGGATGCGCGAATGTCGCCTCGACCGTACCGTAGGTTTGTGACGGCGTTATACTCATAAGAGTATAAAACGAGAAAACAAAGGGAAGGAATCCCCGGATTCGGAAGTTAATTGCGAGGTTTTTACGAGGATGATACGTGTGGCATCCGTGAAGATAAGCGATGTCCTTGAAGAACTAGCGAATTACTTCAGCAAGAATTATCCCCCGAGTTCCTCTAGAATTTCGTCATCCGGTGGTTCTTAATAATACGCAGGATATATTCGCAGAATATATTCCTCTTGCCATTTGCGATGAGATCCTTATTTCATAGATACATAATGAGATCAGTCACCGTTCGATGTTGGAAATGCTAGACCGCCTACTTTCTCGCTAAAGAAACTAGTTTCTTATTATACATCCTTTTACGGTTTATACGGATACTCTTTAAGAGCGAGAGCGCGCGCGTTTCTCCGGCGTTCTTCCGCGAAGACAACTAATTTCCGCGGCAGCTTGCGGCATTTCCCGGTGAAAATACAATTTTACCGCGGAAAACGGCGGAGAAATCAAAGTGGAACGAATGAAATGACTCTCTTTTTATTTCCATTGCAATGTGATGCAGCGATATTATGAAGCCGATAGACGGCACGCGAGCGAGCCGCTTCTCACGAAGCATCGCAATGACTTTTCTCGGAAAATATATTCTTGATGCTACGAGCAAAGCATGACGAAGGCTGTTAACATGGAAACGCAATGTCGAAAATGATAAATATAAGAATAGTTAATAAGCGCGAATGTCTGCCGATTCTCCGCGTTTCCGCGACCATAACGTCTGCAGAACGAGTGTTGGTAAAGCAAACATATAAGTCGTTTATATCGTTTAACTCGCATTGTTGTTTCCAACCTTGAACTTTGCGACGAAATCTTCAGTGCCATTTATAGATCGCTCGGGATTTCGAATTCCTCAACGAATTTATAAGTCAMCCCTGCCATTAAATGTATAGTGTAACTTTCCGCAAATTCGACATAATTATCTGCGTAGACCGCAGATCGCAAATGCCCGGTTTGCGATTTACGGATATCAGAGATCAAAAGGATACTTCTCGTCCTTGCCGTCGTTTTCTACAATCCTCCGATTTTCGATACTTCGATAATCATGTCGTCACACGCTTATGACCGCCGAAATGTAACGTAAACAACCAACGTCTCGAGCGATCGACTCTCATTAACGAATAATTCGGTTTTACAAAATTGCATTAATAATGACCGATCCCGATCTACTTTGTAGAATTGCATTTAAAGAAGGATCTAATTATACCCGCTGATTGACCGCGCTCCATTGAAAGAGGTATAATTCAATATCTCGTTCATACAAGAAATCTAATCGATCGAGCCAAGTCAAATCGATTGTTCAAATTTCTACGAGCGATACGAGCGATAGAACCACGGAACCAAGATTCAACGCAGAGGACACAGATCATCTTCGTGAGCTGACACACGTACCGAACATGTTTCTACGGATACACAGTATGCTACATACTACTCCTAATACCTATACTAAAATCTACACATGTGTCCGTGTACGTGTATGAATGCTTCGGTAATTCTAGACGCAATCATTCGTCTAGTCACAACTTATTTACGAAAGCGGGAATAGGGACATCAATATTAAAGAGAATCGACGGGAGACTTTGTCACGCGCACGTGCGAGTCTCCTTTCGATCGTCCACCATTTCGCGCGCTCCACCACTGTCATTGTGGAGCATCTAAGGGTAGAAACGAGACGGACATGCGCGTTACATGGCGTTAGCATGCTGCACGTTGCTAACAACGCAGTTGTGATGATAATACTCGCAGGCACGGTCCCGTTGGCGATGCGTTGGTGCGCGTTGGACGATTATTAAATCATTCGCCCGGCTAATCACATCCCATAACTTTCGCGATTAATCGCTCCGCGATTAACCGCGTGATCGTCCGTGAAACCGATGTTTACACTGGTCACAGGTTTTACGGTACTTTGCGCAGACCGCACGCGAGTGTCAGCGCGAAGACTTGGCGCAGGAAACACTCCGCAGGGGCGAGAGAATTCGTTCCGCCAAGGGAGACGTTATTCGCTTTGAAGCATCCCCGCAGGATCAAGATAGTTTCTGATGGTTTGTTGTATGTTCGATCGCGATCGGCTTAACGAGGATGGCCGAATCCGCGAACCAGCTTGGGCGACTGTAGCTTCCATGATGACGAATTGTAGAAGATATAACCGCAGTAATAATAAGCTGTAATAATAAAATAATAATAAAAGCTCGAGTAAATAGCACGCGCTATTTACTCGAGGAAGAACGCGGACGAATCCGGGATTCGCGAAACGATTAAAAAAGCAAGAAAAAAAGAAAAGTTTATTAAATGGAGAGAATGCCAGTGCAAGACCTGACGGGGGAAAGTCTTTCGCGAGAGTGTCGTCTGGCGAAGATAATATCGGCAAGGAACTTTGTAGGCGAATCGTAGCGGATCGCAGCAAATGCACGCGAGCTATAACGGAAACTTGACGAGCGAAGTTAATGCGGCATTCTTGAATAACTTTCGGACTGCTGAGCGCGCGAGTCCTCGAAAAGTCTCCGGCGACGAACGGGCTGTGAACTTGACACAACAGCGACTTATCTTAATCTGTCGTTGGCATGCGACTTTACCAATTATCCTTCTCACGAAGCTCATTCATGCATCTCCAGAAACTCTATCGTTCGCTGGATCCACGTTTGCGTGAAATCTGAAGAATTGCATGGAACTGCATTTCCTGTATTCTTCTTCTTTTTCTCGTCTCTCTTGCGTTTTCTCTTGAGATGATCAAATAACTGTGAAGCTGAAGCGTTGAAAAATGATGAACCGCATGATGTGAAAAATAATTCAAGAATATGCAACGACAAAATCTGCGAATCTGCGGATCGAAGAAAATTAAGAAAGATCTTTCTACCGAGTGAACCGAGAAATGTTCGGACATGAATCTTCAACGTAGAAGCGTCTACCGCGCGAGGATCCTCACGAGACCGACAACATTCGATAATCAAAAGAGATTAAACGAATAAGAAATGCACATCCGGTCGCAACAGCTGGGCGCTGGGCGCGGGGTCTCAATGGACATAAAAACATCATGGGCGGCTCAAGAATACGATTCCATGTTCGCTAATTTGGGAACCATGGTACAGATAGTAGAATAAAACAAAGATATATCGCCAAACATTGCGGAATAACTTACGCGATTTACGATTCTATTGCTTACTGATTACTACAATGATGTCCTTTCGACGAGGGGATCGGGGGGACTATCGCGAGGTCATCGTATTGGAATTCGATTTGGAACAAATGTTTTGTTTCTTTGATCATTATTAGTGAAAAGAATTATTATGGATACTCTTAATTCTTTTTTCATTCTGATTTCGAGCCGGATTTTAATCCCAATTTACTTTTATCGTCGGAATTTTTACAGAAACTTGGAATCGTCGAATCTTCTCTGCATATTGCAGACCTTTTAGTTTAATTCTCTCCGAGGAAGATAACGAGAAGGCTGCGTCTACCAAAGTATTAACTTAAAAGTAAAAACAAATTAGATTAACAAATTAAAAAGGCAAAGTTCCCGGCAGGGAAAGTTCTAGGAAAGAACACAAATGAAAAGATGGCATTCTTCGATTAATTCCGAATGGGATTCGCGCGATGATGAAATTCTCGTCTCTCGATGATCGTTCGGCGATTAAGTAATCACGATGTAAGCGGATAATCGTATCATCAAGATGAGCATATCGTCGACGTCGGAAATTTTGTAAGACACGTTGTACGCTTATCGGCGATGGCTCTGAAGCAGAAAAGGAGAAACCGCACGACGCTGCGTGCGCGGGAAACGAGAATGTTACTTCCTCTATATATGGTCATGTGTGTCAGAGTCATCGACTTCTCGAATCTCGAGTGTATTCCTACGCAATTTAAACGGCTGCCGGACTTGCTGGACCTTTCTATCTACTTTCGTTCCGTGTTCGTTGCATTTTTGAAACACGAGCGTATCGATTATCGATCCGTCTCAATTATCTCCAGTTATTGTTGCTTCCGTTATCAGATCGAATGTTTGCCCGTTCTCTTTTCTTTTTCTTTTTCTTGTTTACTACGTCTCGCTTTCCTCTTTGATCCAATATCGATTCGCACATAAATAATCTTCGTACGTCTCGATGATCAATCGTTAAAGTATCGATTAAGTGTAGAAAAGTGAAGTGTACAAAATATTGACATGCATGGAGCGAATGACGTAACTGTTTGCAGCAGTTTCGCCGATCGAAGCAATCGGTGAAATCTCACGAATCGTTGGATATCGCGATCTTGCTTGTTGGAAATTTCTTGGAACATTCCACCATTGAGCTCGCGATCGCTGATACCAACGAATTAATTTACCGTTATCATTATCAATTACTCACTCGCTGAATCGCAAGTTTGCACTTGCAATCGTTCGGCATACAAAGACAAAGTGCCCAATATTCATGAGTTCATTAGGATTGACTCAATTAGCGGCGCATCTCATTACAGATACAATCGAGAACGCAATTAGGAACTACCGTACGAATATTAAACCAATCGATCTTTGTTATATTCCTATTAAAACAAAAAGTAGTATAAAATTGCGCGAGCCGCAAATCATATAAAATAGCCGCATGAAACTCATCTGTAAATACACTTCTCTAATGTTATCCAGTCTAGATGATATGATCGAATTTAATTATCGACTGAAGCGACAGAATCGCTTCTCGGACTGACGTTACTCTGCAGTCAATCCATTTATCACAAAAGAGAGTACAACAAAGATACAATAAAGGGATGTTTCAATATTCTTCATCGCAATGTTCTTATCTGTCTAATCCGAGAACGTATCGTCACGTTTTTTAAACGTAAACACAGGGCAGGAAGGATAATCGGAAGAATCATAACGGGGATATTAATTATATTCTCTCGCGAACGCGAGAGAGAGAGAGAGAGAGAGAGAGAGAGAGAGAGAGAGAGAGAGTCGGTTTCCTTCGGCTGCAACGAACTTTAATTACCTGCGCATAACTGGCGTCCCGGCCGAAGGGCCAGGACGCCGAGCTGCGCGTCGTTAAGGGACGAACGATCCGCTTTAGCATAATAACGAGTTTACTAACCCCCTCGCATGTAGGTTATAAGAGAATCGATGAGACGGTGCATGGCGAGGGTGTGCATCGTTGTCGGCCTTTCGCGATTCACACGCGAGCCGACGTGGCGAGCGCACGAACATCGAGTCGCATTCCCGCGCGGCGGCATGTCAGAACTGAAAGCGAATTATCTGACGCAGGCCCGCTTCCAGCAGAAGCAGCTGCAGGAGAAGGAGCAGAAGTTGCTGCAGCTGTACGACCAGCAGCAGCAAAGGGCGTATCAGGTGGTGCAACGGGGTAGCGCGGGCTCGAATCAAGGCTCGGTTAGGACCACAGCGGCGATGACGACGACGACGACAACGACGACTCATACGACCTCGACCTCCCAGGGTGGTAAGGTGAGTAGTTTCCGCGCGTTTCTGACGCATACGTCATCCTCGTCGCAGGTCAAATCGCGCTTGTCGCGATTGTCCCGATGGAAACGGAGGGAGGTGTGTCTCGGGAAAGATGAGCGCGCATGTTTAATGACAGTGGCTTACTGAGATAAAATCAAGGATTCGATCTGGCAGCTCAGTCTCTTCGCCGATTACTATCCTGCGAGCTAATTCCAGGGAAACGATCGTCGTGACGAATGAACGAACAGTGATGCTATCACGCCAGAATTATATTCTGCCTTTTCATGAAGTTAATAGATCGAGGCAAAATGACTTTAAACTCTGTCTCGTGAACTCGAGGCGAAGGGTGCTAAAGAATACCGACTGCTTCTGCAGTTTTTACTATCTTCCATGTAGAAACGGCGTTCCAACTAGCATGGAATACGTTAGAAACGATTGATAAAGTTAATAAAATAAAATTTCATAAAATTCAAGCCTTAAACAGGCTCCAAAATATTTAGTACGAGAATATACATGGAACATACGAGCAACATTTAGAACGAATTATGCGTTACGGTAGAGCCTATTAAAAAAGAGAAAAAAGGTATATTTTCAAAGTATCTTCGAGAAACTCGGTTTCCATTTCAAACTCGAGTTTTTCTCGTTAATTATCGCAAGGTGAGGCAAATGTTCGACGAGAGACGGCAAACTGCCGTGAAGGGAATCGACAGGAGCTATCCGCTCGAGCCGCTCGAGAACAAGCTGCGGAAGCAGACGAACGGTGTGGCGACAACGCAGAGGAACGGCAATTTGGCGGTGAATCGACAATCCGTCAGCGTGAAGCGGATGGCACGCGCGAACGTCAACAGCAACATTAACGGCGGCAAACCTGTCGTTTCTTACCACGAGGAGATCAGTCGCGAGTCATTTGGTCCGTTTGCGTATCGCCACGATGACGAGGACGAGTTTGGCATCGAAAATCGGGTCGCCACGTTCGCCAATGGACATTACCGTCACGACGCTGACAATGAACTGGTGGGTCATGCACAGTGTCTCGTTTAATCTTTCATTTGACTTACGATTTAATAGTACGGGGCAAAAGAAGCGCTATTTTCTGTCTCGTGTGCCGAAACGTACTGAATGTCTATGCTTGACTTTGCCTCTTCACATATAGGAGAACGAAGTGCTGGATCAGGAGGCGATAGAAAGAAATCGCATGATGGCGAAGATTCATCTGATGGGTTTCGATGAAACCTTGAAGCACCGCGTAAGGAACGACCTGGAGGGCGAGGAATTTCCAGAGTACCTTATGGTCGATGTACCCGATAAGCTGCCGAAGAAGAGCGTTACGAAGAAACTGTCCCAAGCTGAAGCGCGACTTGAACGGTTCAAAAACACGATTGCCAAAAAGAACAGCACGCTGAAACAACCGACCTCGTCCAGCACCGTGATGAAAAAGCGATCGGAGCAAATGGAACTTGCGAGATCGAGTCCCCAGTAAGTAAATTAGATTTTTGATTGAACGATGTTGAACGAGAATCGAAGTTCTGAGTCTTGAAATTTAAAGTACTTCTCTTTAAAATTTAATACAGTTACGCAGAAAGAAATCAGTTTTCCAAAGTATACTGCGGCAAGTTTCATGACACAGCTACTTTTTCCGGGAAGCTTTTATCAAAAATAAAATTGTCTGATATTATTGTACTAAATATAAATTGTTTCCTGACGCGACATGATTAATTTTTAACAACTGATTTAACGCACTGCACGAATTTAATCAATTCGCAAGAAAATTTAGATACGCGTGAATTAAAATAAAATAGGTGGAAAGTGATTTCTTTTTTTGTAATTATGTTACATTGTAACTATCACTTTCAAGATAAGCTTTTAAGATAAACTTCCAATGGAAATTGTTGGAAAATAGATGAGACAGTCTATAGAGGACGATACGTTGCGAGTATCGATAGATCCATTAAGTATCGATTAAATTAATAGGATACTTTATCGCGTGTGTGTCGATATCGGAAATTTACTTCATTATTTATGTAGCTGCAAATAATCGCGGGTCCCTAAATCGACAACAATCGCTAACAATTCGCCGTTGCTTGCCAGAATTAATTTCACGCCACTGCAATGTAGCTATCCTCGACTATTATAGATACATACTGCGCTAACAATGTGCGTCGTAAGGAATCCAAAAAGAGAAATGGATTCCGAGACGAGTAATATCGCACGATCCTCTTTGTTCTAATATGTGTCCGCCTAACCCCGCCTCATCGCTATAAATTAAAGCAAATATTTAAAAAAGAGGAGAGGACAGCTAAGGAATAACTCGCAGAGCCCGCGAATGTCAAATAAATGAGCATCCAGGAGAACATGATTAATTTGATTAATCCAGTACGCGCAAGGAGTAAAGAGGGTCCCTCTGTTCCAATTCGAAGACGTGCCAAACCATCCAAGCTTCATTATTCCCGTGTGCGTCCATTTAACCGCAATTCGCGCGAGGCATAACACAAAGGGTTGTGACAGCAGCAACTAGCGCAACATCAAAACGCTAATCAGCTTGGGCGCTGAGCTGAGATGAGGTCGAGCGTTGTAAGAGAGAAAAAAAAAGAGAGAAAGAAAAAAGGAAAAAGAAAAACACAAACACACACGTGCATATCGTTAATGACCCTGCTTGTTCTACATTTGCTTTCCCGACTGTGCGTTCTCAGAGAGGACGAGATCGCTGGAACTCAACGGAGAAGCGGAAGCTGGACCTCAGAGCACAATGAAAAGATTCTCGCGAATATGAAGAATCCACTGCCGACTAAAGCCCGCGCGGTTGACGGAATGAGCAGGAGGCGAGAGGAGAGTTCGGACAGAGGAACGTTCGGCCAGAAAGACGGTTCGGGGATCTCCTCGTGGAAGATCACAAAAACGAGAACATATCCTAGAGATAATGAGTTCAAATCGTTAACGTCTGACGGGAAGATATTTACGCGACGTAGCCCGAGTCCGCGATTCTTCCGCGCGGAATCCGAGAGATCTGGCATTGATCGTAAGAGCACCGACTCGAGATTGACGTGGTCCGATGGGATGAGACGCAACACCAGCCCGCAATTGTTCCGCAGAGCGAATGAGCGATCGGCTATGAGCATCGATCGAGAAATCGATGAATCGTTAGAGCGAAACAACGAGGTGTGCGAAAAACGGAGTATAAGTCCGCGATATTCTGACGTAGTGTCTAGACGAAATGCGAGCAATGCAACTACAAGCATTGTTGGAAAAGTTAGCCGAGCCAAATCGCCAGAATGGAATATGAGGAGTTCATCAAGAGCCGGCGCGAATCCACCGTTCTTCCTGCGAGAATCGGATCGATCTGACACGGCTGTGAGTATCGACGGAAGCACGAGTAGACTGGAATCGCCAAATTGGGGCGAAAGGATATTCGCGGGATCGGAAGCGACACCAGAATATTCTCCGAAACAGCGCGAAAGATCCGAGACGAGTATGGATCGAGGATCCAATCTGTCGGAATCACCATTATTCTATCGAGAAACAGAGCGAGCGAATCCGCGCTCCTTTCTGAACAAATTTGAACGATCTCGCAGAAGGGACAAATCCAATTCGCCAATATGGAATAAGAAAATTTCTCAGCGAAACACGAATCCGCGGAAGAATTTCCGTGACGAATTCAAACAAGCTGGAAAAAGTGTCGACGCTGATCGTGAAAGCTTTGAGTCTGGATCGTTGAAACGAGATAAGGTAACGCTGACAAAGCAGAACGCGCGGTATCTGAACAAGAAACATCGAGAAAGTACGACAACCGATCGAAAAGCTATTCTGACTGGATCATCATCTTATAAAGAAGATATACTCAAAAGGCACGACGCAAGTCCGCAATTCTTTTGCAAGGAATCCGAACGTTCTGCGATAACTATGAGCATCGATCGCGCAAGCGGCGAATCTAGATCGCCGTCATATGAGCGAAAAACAATAATAAAGAGAAACTCAAGTCCGCAATTCTTTTCCCCAGAATCCCAGCGCTCTACGACAACTATGAGCATCGATCGCAGAGTTAACGGATCATCAACACGTGACCGGAAAATATCGACGAAACAAAGCAAGAATCCACAATATAGAAAGCACGGGCAACGATACGCAACAATTATGCACAAATCAGGACCAACTGGGACTGCCGCAGGCCCGCAATTTTTCTGCAAAGAGACCGAGAAGTCCGCTACAACGATGTTGATCGAACCAGGTAGATCAAGCAGAACGGATTCCGTTAAAGACATATCGAAGCGTCGTAATTATTCGGATATCGCTCACGAACAATCCAGGAAATCCTTGCCGTCGATCAGTAAGAAAGCAAGTTCCACGCAAAGCGGATACATGTCGAAGTCTTTGATCAGTAAAGACGAGATGAAAGAAAACTTAAAGGAACACGAGGTTTCCGTCGCGGAAACTCGTAGATCATCCAGGGCGTCGGTGAGTTCCGCAACATCAGCCAGCTCTATCGTAAATCTGAAATACGGCTTGAAATTTGATAACATCTTTCAATCGGCAAAACTCGTTCGTAAGTTCATGAAATCCCAGAAGGGAGAACAGCGCACGGTACGTCAATCGCCACCGAAGCGCGATATGAAGAATATGAACACTCCAAAGGAGATCCAATCGAGAGATCGATATAAAAGTTTGCTGCTCTCCCAAAAGACGCGGTCACCACCGAAAGCAGAGATTGAAGATCGGAAGAGAAGCTCGCCGGAGTCTCCGCGCAAGAGCATCACTCCGACGGAAGTCGACGTGGAGATTCAAGAGATCACGATGACCGATCACCGCATCGAACGCGACAGATTACGAAATGCAAGTCCACGGTCAGAGCGACTGATTAATGGAACGTTCACGAGATCGTCCGACAATAAAGCAAAATTCAAAAGCTCCGTCACCTATCCCGTTCGTAAAACGCACAGGCAGAGAGCGTCTATCTTGGGATCGGATATCTTTAGAGAGGAAAGCTCGAAGAGTAAAGAAATCAAGGATCACCGAAGCGATCGAGATAGCGAGGGCAGCGCTGTCAGCTTGAGCAAGATCGATAAGAGTGGTGCCATGAACGAAACTTCTTGGTATGTCGCAGCTCGAACTGAAGATAGAAAGGACGACGCTGAGGTGTTTAAAAGACAGGAGCAAACGTGCACCCAATCTATGAAGAATCGAACTGAACTCATTGGAGCTCAGTCTGAGGAATACAAAGATCGACAACGTGTGAGTTCTCTATCGTCAAATCAGACGCGGTGTCGATTTATGAAAGATAACGAGTCTCAAAGTTCGAAGGTAACGTCTTCTGATTCTTTTAAAGGAAAGCAACGTCCAGATGTCTTGCCGATTTTATGCAAGAGAAATAGTAAGCTGAACAAAACGATACAAAGTGCGGGCTTTGATCAATCGCGAAAATCTCAGTACACGCGATTAGTGCAAGGTGCACTAAAAGGCAAAGGCATGATCGACGAACGTAATCAACGGGAATTGGAGAATAAACGAGAAAATAGGGCAACTGATAGGATCAATGCTGGAATTGACGTCAAATATCAGACAATAGTCGAAACCGCTCTAAGTAAGAAGACGAAAAATCGTCGCAAAATCGTTAGTTCGAATTCTGCTCGTGACATTAGGAGTAAAGATGCTTTCGTTCGTAAAGGGACGCGAGCTTCAGCGAACTCGATTACTTCAAAGAAAGCAATTTCTTTGGCAAGGGAATGCGGCAGGCAGCACGACGTAAAGTCTAACGCTTCATCGCGAGCTTTATCTTCAAGACAAGCTCGAAAAAAAATCTCCCACAAAACTGATATCGCGGAGATTTCACTGTCCCAGAGAGCCGTGTCGAAAGCAGATCGAAGTTCTTCGCCCGGATTCTTGACGTACGCTGTCAAAAGTTTTAAAGAGGACGGCGTTGTAGACACGGCAGGATCGTGTGATAAAATTACTGCGAAACATGGGAACGTAAAGTCGGACGATAGCACGAAGGAGATCTCTAGAGCGTCCGTGCAACGAGAGGACAAATCCGAAAATAATTTCGGAAGGATGGACTCCGTGGAGTCGGCATTGAGACGATTTGACTCGATAGGCGCGGAATTTGAACATTCAGGCCCGGAAAGTTTTCCAAAGGTCTCGTTGCGAATGATGAATGTGCAAACGGAGATCTCCGTTAAGGGACCGGTCGCTTCTCAAGGATCAACGAGAGTGGATTCTCGTGAAGTAACGGAGGATGCAGTTCTAAAGTCCCCTTCAGATTGTACAATCGATAAAGATCTGAAAGTTAAGAATGTTGCGCATAGAAGTGATTTAAAGATTCTCGAGAAAGAGATTTACTCTTCTGAGGGACCAAGAGCAAAAACCAAAAGCTTCGGTGGAAGCAAGCAGAGATCAGCGCAAACTCGATCGCTGGCATGTAAGCGTCAACTATTTCGGTCCAATGTGGGAAAAGAGAATCAGCTAAGATCGAGTCATGCAAAAGCGCGTAAAAAAGAGGATTATTCCTCCGTGAAAAATATTGCATCTCGTAAAAGCGAAGCATTCTCAAAAGTTCCCGATGATCTCGATCGCGAAGTCGCGAAAGAATCGACGAAGTCGGAGGAAACGCCAGGATTTTCCGTGAAACCGCTACGATCCATCGAGGATATTCGCAGATCGATCGATAACGAAAGAGACAAATTAGTCGCAGTGAAAGAGTCGAGGTCGGCAATTGCAAATCGGCGTTCGGCATCGCGAGAAGGCATTGATACGAGGAAATCCGTCTCCGCGACCGATGCAGCCAGAAACATATTTTCCGGAGGCGATCCTACGAGATTGACTAAACTTAAATCCTGTGTATCCAGGACCACGAAGAGCCCGAGTCCCGACGTAGCTGCGAGGAAGCAGCACGAAACGAATGCAGCGCGAACGACAAGGGGAAACATTCTGTCATCTCCCTCTAAAGGTTTTGATCTTGCTTCCAGGGTGAGTATAATTGAAAAATTATATGCTATAAGGTACGATCGCAAATTTGCAACGGCACTATGCATGTGCCATTTAATTATTTATTCGGAAATCCCATTTATTTAAACCAGAATATCTTTATTTTGTTAATGTCCAAATAATTGTGCATGAGATGACGCACCTTCGTCATTTCATGAATATAATTCTAAAATTGTTTATTTCCGCTTATTTGATTAGCGCGTAACCACGGACCCGAAGAATCAAGAAACGAAGTCTTCGAGGAAGTCAATGATTACAAAAGGCGCGGATTCGATCGGAAGTAAAGCCGCAGCGGTCGACGCAGTCGATGGTGTCGTTCTCCAGAATGGCTCGCCGCACGAATCCCCGACAAAGAAATCCGACGCCTTCGTGATCGACTTGGACGATCAACCGTCGAAAGAAAACGATGCGTCAATGATATCGAAAAAACCGGCCACAAGGAAACTCTCTAGCGATGTAAGACCGAGTCTCTTCGCTGAAATCCAATACGAATATTATATCCAATTGTTTTTGCCGCGTGGTCCAACATCCAAACGTGGGATACTGAGCAGACAATGAAGACCCATTTTACGGGTTTTCCGTGTCACGTGCAACTGGTCGTTGCAGATGCAATTAATGAAACGTGAAATATTGCTCACTTTATGGCTTGTGTACGTAACATGTGTCGAACCATAAAATCCAAGAATTACAATGACATTTGGAAATTGACGTTAAATCTGCCGCGTTAAATCTGCCCGAAATTACTGTTGCAATTGCAACCATTTATCTATTATTTTTCTAATATTATACATCATTACAGCTAATGACGCAAATCAAGATCCTATCTCAAACATCTTTCGTGAAACTTTAAGGAATTTAATATGTTAGGGAGTTCCATTATTATTAATACACAGTTTATTTTGATATCGTTGTCGTTAGAAAAGTCGGAGTAAATTTGTCTTTATTTAATCGAATCGTGACGTGTCAGCGATGAAAAAAGACAACGCAAAAGTAATGTGGAGTTATACTTTTCGAAATACAGCGTCAGAATAAAATGTCGCTTCTCTCATGACAAATCCGGACGAGTGGTTAATCGCACATGGATTTTCTGTCTCTATCCGAAATTGAAACTCATATTGCGCATATACAAAAAATCAATCAGTGAACGCCAGTCAGGTATTCGATACGAAACTATATCGCTACGGTCTTTTCACAGCTACGTAATATACTTCGCAAACAATTCAGCAATCAGAGTTCATTTGCAAATGTAATTTACTCAAAAAAATCAAGGAAACTCGCGCGTAAACGTTGCTTCAAAAAATTTCGCGACAAGATAGCACTAACAAAGACAACTGATACATTTATGTTACAAATGTAGCATAATAACCTTAATAATCCAAGATTTTATATTATTATTATAAGAAATCTCACTTCCAGTTAAAGATTTAGAATGTACGTGTTTTACAGACACATATTTTCTAATTTGCTAATTTATTTTCGGAAGCAACAGCCAACCATCCGTGGATCAAGTCGACCAATCTCGTCATCGAGTTCTAGTGCTAATTCGTCTCAAAGTCCAGCTTCCAGTACGAAAGTTAAAATGTCAACAAAAAGCATCTCCGCAAGTTCCTCTGGAACGCAAATAAAGAAAACATTTTCAGCAAAAAACTCGGGAAATAACATGTGAGTTCTTTTCAAGAATTTACGTTATAAAATCTTATACTATGTATATACATTTTCATTATCGGCTCCTTTCTTACAGAATCTTTTATTTATATAATATTCTGTAATTTCTAATTTTCATAATACTTTATATTAAAAAATTACAGCATGAAATTTTGCTATTTTGCTGCTAATTCACATTATTTTCGATCGAATCTGGATTTGAAGCAAAATAAAAATTTTCTCTCCTTTTATCGATTATATATAGTATAATTAGATTATGAAAAAGATTGCAAATAAAACTCCAGCTAAATTTATATCTGAAAGATATTCATCATCGATATTCAGAATCGTACTAATTTTTTTGTTGATTTTTGCAGCAGATCTTTTCCATGCTTTTATTTGAGTAATAAATAACATCTCGTCATACATATAACAATTTTTACGATATAGAGAGATTTTTAATTTCTGTAAATATCGATCATAAATCTATAAATCATTAATACATCAACGATTAATTACAGGGATAACTTAGTAGCCTGTAGCATTTGTAACCGTAACTTCGCGCAAGATCGCATCAGCTATCATGAAAACGTTTGCGCAAAAATGATGAACAAGAAGAGGAAACAGTTTAACACAAAAATATACCGAATCAGAGGAACGGACCACGAATCTTTCGTCAAAAAACATGACAGTTTCGATAAAAAGCAAGAGGTCTGTATGCTACGTCCGTTATCTCACTTGATTTATTATCTCGTGCGTTTTGTGGTGATTCCCTTTTGACCTTTGACGCTACCAAAGATATCAAGGATATTACATTCATACATATTAATATCTCATTGACAATTATAAATTTAGTTTATAAACTAATTACAATTTATAAAATTTTATTGAAGCAACAATATTGTTCGTGTAAAGTAAATATTGGACGGATCGTTGCAGTTTACTTATTCTCCAAATTTCCAAGAATAGAGCTAACGTTTTATCTAAAAAAATATAAAAACGCCCATACTATCGGCTGTTGCAGCCGAAAGTGAAGAAACCGGAAGTGAAGACGGACTGGCGGCGTAAGCACGAGGAGTTCATTAACACGATCCGCTATGCCAAGCAAGTGCAGGCGCATATGGCCGCAGGTGGAAATCCGAATGACATATCACCACCTCCTCCCAGCGACACCAGCGATTACATACAATGTCCGCATTGTGGACGGAAGTTCAATCAAGCCGCCGCGGAGCGGCACATTCCAAAATGCGAGAACATGCGTCATAACAAGCCAGCGCATTCGCGAGCACCGAGACCGAGACGCTAAGGAGGATTGTAGCTATGTGTTCCATGCGTTTCTTGCGAATTAACTTCATACACTAGGCATCATGCTGACTTAAAAGTATATGAATAAATAAATAGATAATATATTTATTTATTTGTTTATACATATGGGCTCTCTTTATTTCAAGCAGTTACGTAAAGTTTGCACCACTACAGCTACTAGCCTTATAAACCTTATAAACTAGGAACTAGCAGGATGGATAAAAATCACATTAGTAATAATAACAAAAATTATAAACATGGCGTTAATTGGCGGCGTGTCCGATTGTAAAATTGAAATTGTCGGATCCGGCAGTAATGATGATTAAATGATTTTCATGTTTCGAGTTATATGGATAAATATGCTGATATCGCTTCTTTATTCATAAAGCTACTATCATCCAGGTGGAGAGCTTCGAATAACTAATAAATAAATTTTTTTATTACCGAATTTACTACTTATTATATAATTAAATACATTTTTTTTATAACCGAAGCATTATATATGAGGTAAATGTAAAGAGCAAATGTGCTCTTGTATAATGAAATAAATATATATTATATTTAACATATGAATTGCAGTAAAAGTAGAATTCTTTTCATAAGAGATCAATTTATGAATAAATGCGCAATTTTATTTATTAATCCACTTCATACGACACGACATTTACGACATATTTTAATCACGACATCCATTTCCACGACATATTTTAATTAATAAAGTAAATTTATTGTGATTAATAACGTTAATAATGCACATATATCTTCGATAAGTCATCAAATTTTTCTCAGAGCAGATATTTATTAATATTGAAGTTTTATTGAATTATTATTATTTGATTATAATTACTTATATATAAATATTTATTTATAGCTAACAATTTCATTATCTAGTGAAATAAAATATGTAACGCTTAATTTTAAGTGATACGTATATAAACAGACTGCTAAAATATTTTTAAATCCGGATACTTATGTTAACATTTTATATTAAAAAATTCTCTGTTATAGACAAATGGTTAATTATATTTTTAGATAAGATAAAAAAAGGATCACGAGACATTTGCATTATGCATTATCAAAACATCATTTAAAACATTCGATATCTAGTAAGAAAACTATTTGCTAGAGATCTTGGTTAATAACGTATATCCCTATAAAGGAGATCTTCCTATTGGATATTAAACCACGTGCATTACATGCGAATAATGCATGTCGTATATGCGTGCACCTATCACAATCTTTGCTAAAGTTATAATAAATATGATAATATAACCCATTAATATCTTATATTATTTAAAATATAGCATGAAGTATATGCAAAGATTCTCTCATATAATCTATGTCCACATTATTATATTATATTATCTTAATTTAATTATCTATTTTATGCATTGTTAGTTTAAGATAAAGAAATGTACAAAAGTAGAATTAATATTGATACAAACACATATATATGCGCGCAAAACTTAAATAATTAAAATAATTAAAAATAATTAAAAATATAAGTATATGACTAAAGGATATCATATATGTAAATAAAACGCAATCATGCTATTCTGTTTGCACAGGCTTTAAATTTACATTATTTGAAGACTGTAAACGGAATGAAAATCGTAGATTAGAATATAAAAAATACATAATAAAAAGATGACAAAATAAAATGAAGAGATGAAAATAGATAAAAGTAAAATAAAAATCCTGAATAAAGGTGTATAATAAATAAATATTATAGATTATAGATAAATGGAATTAACTTATTCTCGGCATTTTCGGTCTCTTCGTCAACATTGTCGCGACAAAGCGAAAGATAAATTTAATTGCTACGTGTACAAAATACGCTTCCGCTCCCGCTCCGTCAAAGCTGCTCGGATCGGCGAGCCAATCAGAATGATCCACGAAAATCGCGCTTTAACTGAGATAACATCAGCGTATCCGGGGAACGTTAGAACTTTATATGGAGGTGGAGTAGCGCGCTTCTGAGTGTCGTGCGCTTCGCTAGAACAGCGAGGGTAAATGACAGTTAGTGATGTCACGGGTCGCTTGTGAGATGTACGGTAAAATGTCAGGACTATTAGGTAAATCACAAGCTCATGTTTCATTAATTTGCCGGCTCGTTGCCGGTTGCGTCGCGATGCTTTCCGACGTGATCACCAGCAAGACGGAATCGTGGAGTTATCGTTGTTAACGTGGCTGATAACGCAACAAGTGTCTCTTTTGCATCATCTCGTTGCATTAAGACTCCGTAATCTTCGTACTTGCGATCGTTACATACAGTATAACCCAATGAATAATTTCTGATAGATTTGACAAAGGTTCAGTGTATACCTGTATTTCTATTTACAGGTCTTCTTCTGCTAGTCACTGGAGCACATTGCATGTATGCATCGAATTCAGCCGTTGTTGATCTTAGGTCAAATAATTTTGATAATTTAGTATTAAATAGCGATCACATTTGGGTGGTCGAGTTCTATGCACCATGGTGTGGACATTGTCAACAATTGATGCCAGAGTACGACAAGGCAGCAACTGCATTGAAAGTATGTGTCGCATTGCATCTTGTCATTAATTTTTCTGGATATATTGTATCAGTTATTCATATCTCAATAGGGCATTATAAAAGTTGGCGCAGTAAATGCTGATGAACACAAATCTCTTGGAGGTAAATATGGTGTTCGCGGCTTTCCAACAATTAAGATTTTCGGGCTTGATAGCAAGCCAGAAGATTATAATGGTCCTAGAACTGCAAGCGGCATTATTGAGGCTGCATTGAATGCTGCTGGCCAAAAAGCTAGAAAATCCTTAGGTGGTAAAAAGACTGGAAGTGATTCTAAGGTATAATTTAATTTAACATATGATTAAATAACTAAAGGAATATGTTAAAATGAACAGTATTTAAGATTGCAGCATAGTTGTTATTTAATTTCTTTTTAACAAATGGAAATAATTTTATTTGATTATATAATCTTATTAATAAATAATGTTGATCTGATTGTTTATTTATAGAGCAAAGATTCTAAAGATGTAATAGAGTTAACCGATGAAAATTTCGAAAAACTCGTTATGAATTCTGAAGACATGTGGCTGGTTGAATTTTATGCTCCCTGGTGTGGTCATTGTAAAAATCTGGCACCTGAATGGGCAGCAGCAGCTACTGAACTGAAAGGCAAAGTAAAATTGGGTGCTCTGGATGCCACCGTAAATACTTTAAAAGTGAGATATATATTTTATTAACATTTTCTCACATTGCATCTTTTATGGGCAACTCTATATATAAGCAACTCAAAACATTCCTAATATGTTAACTAGGCTAGCAAATACGAGATAAAGGGTTATCCCACTATCAAGTACTTCGGACCAGGCAAAAAAGATGCTGACTCGGTACAAGAATACGATGGCGGTCGCACAAGCGGTGATATCATTAATTGGGCGCTCGAAAAACTAGCCGAGAATATTCCAGCACCAGAAGTGGTACAAATCATATCCAAGCAAAGTCTGAGTTCTGCCTGCGAAGACAAGCCGATTTGCGTGGTTTCTGTTTTACCACATATTTTGGACTGTCAATCTGATTGCAGAAATGGATACATAAAGACTTTAAATAGTCTTGGGGAAAAATACAAGAAGAAGATGTGGGGGTATGCATCATCTTATTGAAATGATTCACAAGTTAATTTAAGTCTTCAACTTAGATACGATTAATCCTTATATTTCAATTCATTTCCACTCTACGTCGCAAACGTCGATTTTCTTCTAAAGAGTCCAGAGTCCATTCCATGTAATATAACTTTCAAATTTATATTCATAATTTTTACATATTTTCTTGTTCATAGATGGGTTTGGAGTGAAGCTGGCGCTCAATCGCACATCGAAGAAGCATTGGAGATTGGAGGTTTCGGTTATCCCGCATTAGCGGCGGTTAATATCAAGAAGATGAAGTATTCCTTGTTGAAGGGTAGCTTCTCGTACGATGGAATAAACGAATTCTTGCGAGATTTGAGTTATGGCAGAGGTGGAACTGCACCTTTGAAAGGTGCTCAATTGCCTGTTATCTTCGAAACGACGCCATGGGACGGTAAAGATGCCGAACCACCGCAAGAAGAAGAGATAGATCTTAGCGATGTTGTTTTAGATGAGAAAGATGAATTATAATTTAAAAGCCAATATGAGTAAATTCTTAAAGGAATTTACTACAAACAACTACACACACACACACGCGCGCGCGCGCGCGCAGACATATTGTTTTCAGTAAAGTTAATGACGTTAAGGACGTTAATCGTGGACTGGAAAATCTTAATTATCAGATAATTAATTAATTATAAATCTTATTTATCAGAATTTTAATCGAAAATTTATTTTTTACTTGAATTATGTTTACTACTTATATACTTATGGATTACTCTATTATGCTTATAAAATTCTATATCGATAATTTTTTAACAAGACTAATGATATAATGAAAAGTTATTTCCTTATTTAATAATTTTTGTATGAGATTTAATGCATAATATATGCATATATAATTCTTAATATAATTATTCGCTCTATGTCTCTGATAAGACTAGCTCTCAGGTGCAATTATCCAATTTTATAAAAATACATGTTTGCATAACTCTTCCATCTCGAAAGCCGATTTTATACAATTTTGTTGTTGCAAGAGAATTAGATCAGTCTAGAATTCGATATAAATGTACAATGTATTCCTCCCATTGTTCTCCATGTGTTTGAAAAAAGGATAGAAGTATTCAAAGAATATATTTCATGTTTTTTTTTTCTGTATGATGCATTTATTAGCTCGTTCCTTTTTTTTATATGAAAGCTAATTACTTAAGATATATTTAAAGTTTATGTATAAAATCGTTTAATTTTTCGCATTTGTAATAAATATATGATACATTTACATCTATATAATTTTTACAAGTCTTTTATGAATACCGCAACTTTTATATATAAATAGTATAAGGATAATTTTTTAATCTGCAAGATTATTATTTATTTCTCCCTATAATGGGACCAAAATTGAGAGATTACAAAAATCAGTCTATCGTTACAAAATATGTCAATCCATAATATTAAGCTTATTATATGTAATTAAATGATTATTATTAGGTATTATTATTTATGTAGTCTTCCATTATATGCAAAATTAACGTGTATTTGTATAATACTTATATAAATTAATACGTACACATGTCAAAAGAAATTGCATTATTTATTAACACATGTGTACGCATCTGAGATGCATATTTTTATTTCTATCATTCAGTCTGTTCCTGCAATATATATATATATATAAATTGCAATAAAAAATTATTTCCGAATTGCTAAATGAACCTTGTGAATATGAATTTCACTATAATCCTACTACAGAAAGGTAACATAAAAATGCTAATCTCAATATCTATCTAATGATTTTCTTTTCTAACAAATTTTTAAGTATTGATAAAATTGTATAAAAATTTCTTATTGATCAACTAATGTTGATTTATATAAAAATATTAGTAGAATGAATATATCACTTGCATACTTATGAAATAAGTATATAAAATTATTTTCAGTCTTTCTTTTGTCAATTTAATGATACATTGTTTGAGCTACGATAGAGTGGCATGTTGTTGGTATTGTCAGTACATACAGAATTAACTTCTGTCAATTCTATGATGTCATAAGTTTGATCTTTCTTACATATATATGGATACAACATGAACATATAATATGTTATTGTACTAAGCAAAATTATGCCCAAAATTATTGCAATTATACCCCAGGCAGTAATGTTTAATTTACGAGGTATCGGTGAACCAGATGCATTCTTAGGCGTTATTGATTCTTCTAATTTATGATTTTTCTTGTATGTGTTAGCTGGTGCACCACCATAATATCCACTTTGAGTTTCTGTCTGATAATTCTGCTTCCAATACACTCCACTTTCCGCAATAGGAAGGATTACTGCAAGCATTGGAAACATTTATGTTTCAAAAGTACAATGCATTAGTATGCGTGTAAATCTTAGAAAACAAACGATACACTCAATTAATACACTCAATTGTACATAAACGATAATGAAATAATGAATAAATCCAAAATTTAAGAACATTCTTTTTATTAACGAAATTATTAAAAAGTTTACTTACCGCCGATCGCAACAAAAAGAAAAAGATATACCGCTTTCATATTATTACGGTTTATTTGCAACCGGTTATTAAAAGTGTGAATGAAGTATACAATTACTTATTATTATACGATCATGTAAACAACTATTCGGAATCATTAAAATTACAAACAAAAACGCTGCATTCCTCGAGCAGAGTAGACAACCTAAGAATATCAATAGTCTCTACAAAAAAGGGGACGGATGCTGCGATCTGGTGACTTCTATGAAATTGTGTACATTGAAACATTCGCGAAACATTGGCGGAGTCTTCTCCCACAGTCTGAGGAACTTTCTTTTACATTCGTGAGCTTGTAGTTATAATTCAGTTTCACGTATCGCAGATATGGGTTTTCAAAATATTTGGTATTCGCATCCACGAAAATACGGTCAGGGATCCAGATCCTGGTCAGTTTAATATTTTTTTTCGTTCTAATTGTCTTTTAATTTAATTTACATGACAGGCAAGGTAAATCTTTATGATTTTGCTGATACCTAGTCATGAGAGTCACAGTTATAAAAATCTAATTTGAAATGGGAATCTCGATGAAATAGGATGATAAAGATGTAAAATAATTGTAGTAATTATATATACTAATATTCATTATTAATATTATATTAATTATTAATATCATAGCCATTGCTTTTGAATATGTATCCTAACCTTGGAAAGAATGTGCTATACTAAATTTTTGAATGGGGTTCTATTTAATCGCATTTTCTGTTGTTTTTTCATTTTTCCTCCAAAATGCTATGTATACTTTTTATATCTGTTTTATGTATTATATATACACATACACATATACATATACATATACATATACATATACATATACATATACATATACATGTGCATTAAAAAACAATTTTTTATAGCCGTGCCTGTGCAAATAGACATGGGCTTATTCGTAAATATGGCCTGAACATCTGTCGACAGTGCTTCAGAGAATATGCCGCTGATATTGGTTTCAAAAAGGTAAATATCAATCAATCTTTTTGATGAATTACAAAATGGATATTATATAAAATCTCTCAATTAAATATTCCTGTCTTATTTTACAGCTGGACTAAATAACACGAGAATAATGTAAACTGTTTATTCATCAACCATGTCAATATTTAAAACCGATATCTTTTTACTGGCAATGATGCGGGGCTAAGTTGAAAATTAAAATCCTGATTGCAGTATACCTTATACACTTGCAACGTTTCTAAAATAAACAGATGTCGAATTACGTCTCATTAACTCCTTGTTACTTCTTTTTTTTATTGAAAAAAGTGTGCTTTCATGCTTTTCCTGAAATGTTCTCCATTACTTTCCTCATCCCAGTGCCAAGTATAATATAATTTATTACATAAATTCATGTATGTAATGAATGGCGATAGATGAAATGAATTTTAATATTCAATTTATTTAGTTTATTTTTAAAAATGTTTATATATATTTTTATTACCTATTTTTTCTTTTCTGAATACATCCTCTCTACTATGCTCTCTATTACTCTCTCTACTATTAAGAATTGAGCCTGCCTCCTAAAACATCGCCCGATTTATCGAGATCGCAATAAGTTCAGCCCTTACATTCACGATGTCACAAATCTGTTTGAAATTTTCAATCCAAGAAAAAAATTACTAGAACTTGAATCTGACAACTCTGACAGATATCTCGAGTATACATACAGGTGTATATATAATAAAATAAATATGATGAAATAAAATGTAAATAAAAATTTATCCGTCTCCGGGTTCTAGTAATTTATTCTCAAATTGAGAACTCAGATCTATTTCTGGCATCGCGAGGCTCTAAGCTGCCAACTGTCAATTTTGCAAACGGAAAGCTTGATTTATATATATCATTGCGCAGGACAAGGTGGAAAGATTCTGACAACACTGCATGTGCAACGTGCACTTTTGACACGTCTCGCATCGGTTGCCGTCCAATCCATTAAACTGATTTAATTACGCTATGCGGAGGTTAGAAACTGTTTACTTGTCAAATTCGCAGCATTCGCGAGGAAACGTAGGTGCAACATGAAATAGATCTAAAGAGAAGTAAACACTCGTGGAAATCATGTTTTTCCCAGTAGGATGGCCACGGGTTCTGAATTCCAGTGAGCCAAACAAAATAAATGCCGTGGTTTGCAATAGAGACAAAATTCTCTTTGCTGTTCTTACCACGGATGCTCTCACCATCTGGTACTGCAAGGCATGTAATTTGGGTTATGAGAAAATTATATTTAATAATAACAAAAATAATATATCGTATATCATAACGATATCATTGTTAAATATTAATATTTTAATAACATTTGGTTCTGTGCTTAAGACTGATACATTTAAGTTTAATTATAATTTATAATTATAACTTGCAATTCCTTACATCAGACATTGGCGTATACCTTGCTATGCATTACTTTTTATATAAAATTTTAAATATTTTATGTAATAATTTATGTGTATAATTTTTCGTATTATAGCCATGTGTACCGATTGTATTCAGCAGACGATCTACAGTTTCCTTGCAAAAACATGGTGAAAATGTCTTAGTACAATGGAGACCAGACTCAAGTATGCTAGTTATTGCAACAGCGGATAGCTATCTGTTATTCTATGGGCTATCAGATAGCAGTCCAGAAGGCCATGGACTCTATGAACAACGAGACTCACCAGTTACCAGTTTAAAACGAGATAGTGCAGAATTATTCATTAAAGAAGTCATTCCATCCCTTGTTCTAAATTTCGTAAGTTCTTTTATAATCTTCCCTTATCAGACAGATCATAGAGAAAAGATATAATTTAATTTAGAATATTATTACAAATTTATCATTTTTTTCATTGAGATTGATTATTAGTAGTAATTTATATTTATTTGCTTTATAGAAAAAGTCGGCCTGGATTGATGGTGGAATTAGTTCACTAGTTTGTATACGAGATGAGCTTATGGTTGCAACCAAAACTAGCCATGTAGTGCGTTACAAATGGGATGGCACCATGAATCGTGATTATTCCTTGGATTTGAGACGTATACCATTCAGTATTGACCAACAAATCTCTACTGTGGCTGTGCCACTTACGGAGAACAATATATATGTCACTGATATTGAATATTCGCCTCTTGTTGGAGGTTTTGCTATTGTTCTCAGCAATGGTAAAGCCGCATTTCTTACTGCTCAATCTTTGAGATTTGATCCTAATCAAGTACAAGGAATTTGGGCACGAGACTTGGATGATGCTACTTGTGCTGCTGTTAATCATAAATATCGACTAATTGCCATCGGCAGACAAAAGTAAGTATAACATATATTTTTTTAACATATATTTTTAACATTATGTAATATTATCTATGAATTTATGATTTAAAAAATTGTAAACTATCTTTTATTGATAATTTTTAATCGTAATATTTTTTAATAACAAATATTAATAAATAAATAAATTTTTATATATTTTCTTTGTTATTATAATTGTAATAACAAACGATTGTACATATAAATCGTTAGTATAATTTCAATATTTGCAAAATAATATAAATTAATAACTCATACATATTTTATATTTGATTTGTAGTTCTGAAGGTATCGTTTACTACGTCGATGAAACAACGGGAGGTTTAGAGATGTCACACACACTTAGTTTATCCTCCAAAGATTATCCTGGTCGCCCAGGCAGTGTAAAGTGCCTCCGATGGACGCCCGATAGTTGCGCTATCGCTCTAGCTTGGGAAGGTGGTGGTTTAGCACTATGGAGCACTTTTGGTGCTCTATTACTTTGTAGTTTAAAATGGGATTATGGCTTAAGAGTGGATCTAACACACGATAATCCTCTACACATCCATACAATGGAATGGTCGGCAGAGGGTTATCAGTTGTGGATGCTACGGGAATCTCCAGGACCTTCGGTTACCGAAGAAAACGGTAACGAAATGTTTACTTTAAATCGCTCTCTCATTCAACTGGATTTTGTCAAAAGTCCTTTAACCATCAACCCGTGTATGGGCCATCATGGACACCTGTATCTTCAAGGCGAGGATAGACTGTACCTAAATTTAGGTGCAGGACTATCGTCAACAGCTTCAGGTTTTCATCTTGCTACTGAAATGCCTAATGACAGTATGCTTCAGACACTTGCTGGCTGCAAACAGTGGCTCGTTGTGCCCATTCCGACTACATATAGTGGTTCTAATTGGCCAATTCGGGTAAATATTATATTAATATTTTGCTAATTGATATTCTTGGTATTACTTAATTTTTTTACACATTTATGTGATTTTGTTAATAACGTAATAATACTGATGAATAAAAATTTCATTTATATGATATTAATATTTTGCCATCCGAATTATTTTTAAATGGATATTTCTTTAAGTTGCAATAATATATTAATTTAAATTTCTATAATTTTCTATGTTATTATATCATGATATTATATCATGATTTATATAATGTTTAAATTATGATATTTATATTAAATGTTTAACCGTGCCGCGACGAAATATTTGACCATTTAATCATACAAATCTATTTAAACAATCGATTACGTATTAATTCATTAAAAAAATTTCAATAATTATTTTCTTAACATATCTTATATGCATTTATCAGTATACTGCAATAGACAGTGAAGGTTTGAGTCTGGCAGTGGCGGGTCGAACGGGATTAGCGCATTATTCTCTGCCTTCGCGAAAATGGAAGCTATTCGGCAACGAGAGTCAAGAACGAGATTTTATAGTAACTGGTGGTCTGCTGTGGCACAAAGGATATCTCATAGCTAGCAGTTACTCTATTCTGGATGATAAAGATGAAATTAGGATTTACCCACGCGATACTCGACTCGATAATAATTATGTCAAGAGTATTAAAATGCCTTCACAAGTATTGCTATTAAATACGATGAAGGACAGACTCCTGACGTTCTGTGCCAATGCTCAAATTAGTATCTACAATATGGTGCTGCAAAATGATGTTGGTAAGTGATGTGATTTCTTATGGAAAATTGCATACCTAACAATCAATAATCAATTTCAAAGTATCTCAGTCAATCTTGTGTGAGTTAAATGACTATTGTTTCATCTATTTGCTATTATTTCAGAAACTGGCGGTATCGAATTAACGAGAATACAAACGGTAGATATCAGCGGCTTGTGTATACATCCTGCTTGTGTAGTTAGCGCTACGTTAACCACGATTCGCGCAGAGACTGCAGGTAGTCACCCTCATCCCGAAAGTCTCTTGTTAAACGTTTCTGGCCGTCTCCTTATGGTTCAACGAGAACATTGCACCGACAATACGGAAATCATGTTCACATGCGGTGCACCGACCGTATTAGCGTCCTATGTGGAGAATGTTTGGGTACCATCGCGCTCGAGAAGAGACAAACCGCATTTAACCGAAGCTTTATGGCTCTTTTGTGGAGCTCATGGCATGCGAGTTTGGTTACCGTTGTTTCGTAATCATCAAGAAAAGGCGCATGCTTTTATGAGCAAGCGGATAATGTTACCGTTTCATCTGCGGATTTATCCACTGGCAATATTATTCGAAGATGCAATTCTACTAGGAGCTGAAAACGATACTGTGTTGTTTACCTCGGATGCTAACTCTCCGTTTTCATTGCCTTTCAATCTATTGGAACTCACGGTATAAACTTTGATTTTTTCGTTTATTTAATACATTAATTCATGAATTCATAAATGAATTTAATTTTATACGTAATGCAAGTAGATTTATTTAGATCTATATTTATATATCCTTATTAATTTTGTTCATACGAGATTTATAAGAAAATTTCTCAAAAATATTAATCTAAGAATTTTATTCGAAATTAAATTATTCAAAATTATTTCTTATTATTTTTCTATTTTCGCGTAATTCAAAGATAATAATTTTACATTTCAGAGCCAGGTATATTTACATCAAATTTTGCGACAGCTGATTCATCGGAACTTGGGTTATCATGCGTGGGAAATAGCGCGCTCGTGTTCCTCATTGCCCTACTTCCCACATTCATTGGAACTATTACTTCACGAGGTTCTCGAAGAGGAAGCGACGAGCAAAGATCCCATTCCAGACGCTCAATTGCCATCGGTCGTAGAATTTATCCGTGAATTTCCTGGTGTTTGGGCCAGAGCTGTTGTACAGTGCGCTCGGAAGACGGAGATCGCACTCTGGCCATATCTATTCTCTGTCGCCGGTCCACCGAAAAAACTGTTACAGGATTGTTTGCAGCGTCAGCAACTTGATACCGCTGCCAGTTATTTGATCATTCTACAAAATTTAGAGCCATCTTCCGTCAGCAGACAACATGCCACGTTATTGTTAGATGCAGCGTTAGAGCAAGGTAGATGGGAATTGTCGAGAGACCTTGTGAGATTTCTTCGAGCAATCGGTAAATGTCTTTATAGATTTTGTAAATCTATATAATTTGTTGTTACAATTTGCAATTTTATTATTTAGATCCAAATGATGTGGAATCACCACGTACATCGTGGGGTGGCACTGCGAAACTGGGTGGTCCTCCCCAGACGCCCCCTCTTTCTCCCCATGAAGATGATTTGTCCTTAGTTCTGGGTACTATGCAAGTTTCGAGAAGCCGTAGTTATAGCACTACGATTACACCCAAAGTGCAATCCGAGAAAGATGTTGCACCGTCATCTATGCTTGAGAAAACCCGAAACGTCGTTATGAGACGGAAGAAATCAGTTCCGACAGTAAAGACCAGCGAGAAAACTGAGAACAAGTAAATATTCATTCAATATTTTACATTTAGAAGATATCATTTCGAGATTATACGAATACACCATACAGACATGAGATATTGAAATAAGAATTTGAAGATAAATAATAAGTCAAAGTGTTTAAGTCAAAATTCTTTTTCTAGGGAAGGATCGGCAGAAGAATTTTTTATTGATGTCATTCTGCAACGTCATGCTCGACGGTTGCTTTCAGCTCGCCGTTTGACTGATTTAGGTAGATTTGCGGCCCGTCTTGATTTTCATTTAGTGAGATGGTTCGCTCGAGAAGGCGATAGAGCAGCGAAAATTGATGATTATGTCAGTACTTTGAAAGCGGTTCACGAGGATTTTGCGTTTCCGTATCCGATACTCTCGTTGCCAACGCTACAAAAATTTCGAAGATCCAGCCTCACGTCCTTACATTCTGCAATCCCATCGGATGACGAGACTTTGTCACCGAATTTAGCTATTGATTTACCTGACAGTGGTTATACTAGTCTTCCAAGTGGTAGACCACCATACACAACGTTGGTCTCACCTGTCGCCAGCTTAGAAACGCAATTTCCAACTGCAGAAGCCAAATTAACACCAAATCTAATAAATGGTGAGTCTTATTCTTATGATAGTCCCAGTTTTTAATAATATAAAATAATTTCTCTACATGTGATACAATCATAATTTTAGATGCCAACAGTGTTCTTAGCGATACTAGTACGATCTGGAGAGATGACGCGGAGTCAATTGTTGGCTCTGTATGTTGGGTGTCACCGGAATCGGTAGGACCTACGGAAGTCAATCCAATATCAACTTCTGCGCCAATTGGTCGAGCAGAAGTACAGCTTAGGTATTAATGTGTTTAAGTATAAATATATCTTTTATTAATTATTAATAGAAATATTCATTATTTATTCTATTAAACATCATAATTACATTATTCTAATTATTAATCATAGTCTCATTATTAATATTAATAATATCAATATATCGAAGATTATCATGTATATCCTTAAATTTTACAGGTATTTACTACAGCTATTTCTTGAAGGTAGTTGTCTAGGATGGGCCGCAGTAGTAGCTACTGTTCTTCGAGACGCGGCAGCCATGGCCAGAACTATCAGAACAGCGCATGCACCGATGCAAACTTTCGAGTCTATAATTAATCTAAGAGACGGTCTAGTTACATTGACTAAGTGGTCCCAATCAGAATGGTATGGTGATTTATTTTACGGATATTGCAGTATTTAGTTACCTTGAAAAAACAATCGTATTCTGATTTCAGCTTAGGGTATCGTCCCTTTATGTCCAATATCCAAGGGCAGATATCACTGTTGAATAGGTTGGTGGTAGCCAAACAACAGCAAGAACAGGAACAAATACCGGAGAGTCCTTCACCGAGCCCAGCTCCATCCGCTGGTAACAATCAGCGTGGGTCTCTCTCTCGTTCGAGACATTCGTCAATTAGTCATACTTCTAACACGGCTCCTCTGGAAGAAGAACGTTCACTCGAATCACCATTAACTGTTGAGGAGTCGACATTCCACGGAAGTTACAATAATCTCAACATTACAGAGGAAATCACGTCACAGAGCAGTTGCGCAATCTCTTAAAGTTATTGAATGAAATGACAAATGGCTGTTTATTTCGCTGTGGATTTAATATACCAAAAGAATTTTTTTTCAATTAAGTTTCCGGTTGTCTCAATTTTAGTCGCAATACGCGAGAGATTTTACTCCACTTATGATTCGAGTTAAGCTTTTACTGCATGATAATTATTTCAAAGAAATTTTGAATATAAGATCTTAATTATCCTAATGTTGATTGAGGATTTTTGTAATACGACAATACTCTGCAAAATTAATGTCAATAATGTTCGTCTACAAAATATTCTATAAAAATTTTCGGAGGAATCCTGAAAATTTGTAAATAAAGCTTTACAATTTTTTATTGGTTTTACATTGCAAACTCTGGAGTGTACAGATTGTATCATGTAAAAATTAATAATTTAATGTATATAAATGAGTGCATTGATATTATCATTAAAATAAACTTTGCATCTCGAGCTATGGCAGTTTTAAAGTGATTTCACTGCCGTGCATAAAAATTGCATTCATAAGATATACATCGGTTCATTTATTAATTATGAGCAATAGAACAGCAATATATACGAAACTACGAATGAATGAATAATGTTTCCAAAATATTAAATCAAAATGGTAAATCAAGAGGTCTGATATAATGATAATTATGTAACACTAAACAAAAATTATTAATAAGCTATTTATACATATATTGTAATATATAATCATATAAATATGTTATATTTTCCCATAAAATCTTTTATTGCTATTTTATTAAATACCATACAGAGAATCTATATTTATCGCTAATTTAATGAATGAAAACCATAAGAAAAATAAAAAAATGGATCAAATTTAGGACTAATCTACATAAGATTCTAAGAACAATTTCATTGCATTCTTCTATTACGATACATTGCATTTAGTCTCTTATTTATGACAAATCCGTTCTTGATTAGTCTCACAAAACAATCAATACGTTATATTTAATTTAATCAAATCTCTTATTTATTCTCATTGCATTAATGTCCCACATCCTGAGAATTTCAATGAAGATATGTTTCCTCAATTTGATCTATGACGTCGATCATTTTCCAATGATTAGTCAGCATATGAGGAAAGATAATTGGCAATGAGGGAAAGGTATTGCATTGCAGAAAGGATTTTCCGCAGAACTGTTATTCTCCACTCCGCTATCGGAATTTCTGCGAAATAACTTTATGAATCCGTATATTTCTTACGATAAAGATTAATGCTAATTCAAGTTTATCACATTGCGGGAAGGAAAAGGGGAAAATACGAGATTATGTAGAAGTTGAGAATACAGATATTCTCAAGATTTGCGTTTCTGGTACTATAACTTTCTGTGAATTATTTCTCAACTATAAATTACTTCTTTTTCTAAATAAATCGGAAGAATTTTTAATAATGATAACACCGTAGAAAATATAAATTTAGACGAATAAATATTAAAATACCAGTTAATATTCATAAATTAGAAAAGTTGTTCGAAAGCTAGTATTTTCTGTTATATAATAAAGTTAAAATATTTATATTGGAAAATTTTGATTTAATAGCTGACGTAAAAGATCCACGTAGTATACCTTGAATTTCAATTATTGTTCGATACGATTATATGTGAGCTAAGTATATAAATCAAGATCGTCAATCCTACGAGACAGTTATAATATAAGATGTCAACAAACAACATCAGTCATTGAGATATTTCGAATCACGAGAGTGGACGCGTTTCGCTGCTGTTCATAAAGTGAACATCCTATGCCTATATCTCCTATATCGAAGATTCGATGGAAGCCGCGAGTGACACAAGTGCATTTTACTGTTTGCATGTATCATTTTTTCCATCGGGCATCTAAAACAGAACTATCAGGAAAACTTCCCATCTATCGTCTTGCAGGTAAAATTCAAAAATAAAAAATCGATTTCTCAATTTTCTTTGAGCTGCAAATAATAACAAGTTTCTTTGATTCTTCAAAATTTTTATTTTTGTATTAAAATAATATTATTTTTCTTTCTTTCACTTTTCTTTACATATTTCTTATTTTACATATTTTTCTTTTGTTCTCCATTGTGCAACGCTTTGATAATATGTATATTTATGTGTATAAATGTGGAGTCTATTAAATAATGATACTAGATTTACCTCAATAAAATTCTAACGATTGCGACAAGAATCATTTTATTTCATTCAAAATTCAGCATAAGGAAACTTCGATTCTATATGTTATTTATAAAGAGGTCTTGCAAATCTTTTGCAAATCCTCGAAGTCTTCCCTTTTAACGTCAATCTTGCTTTATGATTCAAAAATAAATAGACATATTTGTTCATTCTTCCAAACGAAGAGAACACGAAAGAACACGAAAGCCAGAAATGTACAGAAAATCTGAAAGCCACATTAACTGAGAGAATCTTCAAAGATTATTTTACAATCACAATCGTGCGATTTCTTATCGATACTAAAAGATGCACGTTGGATAAAATAAAATCGTTATAACTAATATTATAGTAGTTCCCTTTAAATAAAATAACATTACTCAATCAAACTGCAAATATTATGATACTCATGACTATACATTACAATTTTGTCGTTATATTTTATTTTCTGCATTAAGGAAGCCAATTGATCAATTTCCGAAACTTACTATACAATAAATATGACTATTTAGTGCTTTCAATGATAACTTTAATTTCATCGTTTATCTGTAGAATTCTCAAAATGTTATGAGCGACAAATATGATCGCTCTTGATAAAGTTCGACAGCTCTTGGAGCAATTAAGAATGTAATCCGACGATTAACAAAGTGAGCATAAACAAAGTTCTTTTCACGCTTCTTTTCATGACTACTAAGAAGATATCGGAATTAAGCTACGTGCTTAAAATGTGTCGCGGAGGACTTCAGCTACATGCGCGCGCGCGATACCATCCCATGTGCATCCTAGTTCCTTCCATGCAGCATTTGCTAATCCGTTTTCTATTCGTCGCTTTTTCTTTTTCTTTTTTTTCTCCCATTCATAAAACGAAGGAGAAGACAATTCCATTTTATAGAAAATTTTTTACTCGATATTCATCAAGATAATTAGCTATTATGGGACTCCTAAATTAGTGGCATACGACCGCATTACATGAATCGCTAATAGACGTCATCATACGTCAGTAAGGCGGTATCATAAGTGATGCTGTAAACTTATCAAAATCATTGAATAATAAGCTTAACCACACTATTATAGTTTTGACTAGCCATGTATTATCTCTAAACTAGCTTTTTGCAGGCGAGATAATGGGCCGTTGCGTCAAATATATTAATGCAAAGTTATTCGCGCAATGATCCTCTTGTCTTGAAGCGATCATAAATATTGGATGCACGAAAGAAATATGTTTCCTCCAAAGATAGTGATGTTTCGCCGCAAGAACGACGCGCACGTGTGCGCTATTGTTAAGAATACCAACAAAGTGCTCGTGCGCGATATTTTCTGTTTCACATTTTATTTTAACGAAACTTCTTTATACATTAATTATATCGCGGGAACAATTTCATAGAGATTGGAATCAACAAGTTCTATATGCGAGAACATCGAGCCCGTGTAGCTGTGAAGCTATTTTCATTTCGTTTTTCTACCATAATAAAATTCACTCGTACATACATAACACGCAAACGCACGTGCAGTATTTTCAGTATTTTCAGCATCAATATAAAAATTAATCTCCATTAACAATTTGTTGAACGCTGACGCACGATTTATAGGGAATTCCGCGGGAATTCCACGGGAATTCCTTATTTTTCATTTAACAAATTCACGAACATCCGCATTATAAATGAATACGAAATTGCATATAATACAAGTTATTAAAATACGAAGTAATCGCAGAATTCAGGTTTAATTGATTACGAATTCACACGCACGCGCACACACACGTATACAACGCGAATGTGCACGCTGCGTATTGGATTTCTTGTGTTTTTCATCGGTTTATTCTACATTAGCGAAACTTGTCCATGAGTGCACAAGTTTTCGTGTCGCAGAGCGCAATATTGTACAATATTGCATCACCGATCACCGTTGTTGATACACGCAAAAATAAGATGATACCGCAGGAATCGATGCAATCGAATCGAAATAATTATCAAATACACAGAGAATTCTTGATACATCAGATCATATCAAAGACGCGCGCATTAAATATACACGTTGCAGAGAAAAGCTGTGCTGTCGGATGCAATTTTAATGATTTCATCGAATTTTAAACAGAGTAAAGTAAAATGTGGTTAGAGATTCGATAGTTTATCAGATTAATCCCACCGAGGAGAAACTTCGCGGTAAAAGTGATCGCGATAACGACATTTTCGTGCAACATATCCGTCTTCGAAGACATCGAGCTCTCTAAGAGCTTAACATCATTGTTTAATCTGTCAATAGAACGGCTCTCCCGGCGACTATGATGCAAGATGTCTGTTTCCTGAAGGGAACGCGTTACATTGTTTACTTTACACGCTGATTTCTCGAGCGACCGGCTTAATCATGTTTATGCGCCAAATTTGGAGCACGTGCTTTCGTTTATCCGTTACGTCAGTTTTCTTGTAGTTAATGATGCAGAAATGCAAAAATAATGTATTATATATTGATGCGACATAAATCAATAGATTGATGATTGTGAATAAAAGATCTAAGGATCTCGGAACAGAGAGAATGATTGCAAACATGCTGCATAGAAATTCTAGAATTCTAAAAATTGCATCTTGAAATTATATCTTACAATTCATTTAATTGTAAGACAATTTTTGTTTAAACCAAATTAAAAGAAAATTATAAGGTTTCATGATAAATCTTTCGTATACTCGAGTGTACAGGTGCAACGGATTTTATTTGATCAGAATTTTAATTTCAATTCAGGTCAATTTACAAGGACTTAACGTTGAAAATCAGAAGCTTGCAATCAAAGGCGATATTCTTTATTATTTCAGGTTTAGACGCTTCTTAAATTTTTTAGAATTTTATTTTTTATATTGATGCAGTCTATTGATCTAAAGCTATTGCAAAAATGCAATTTATCTGTAAAAATATAAACTCATCTCATCTTATTTTATTTGCACTTATCTTTATATCTTTAAAATTCCATATATTTGACTAATTTTGTCAAACATATTAAAAGGATAACTAAAAAGGTCAAATTAGGAAAAGGATGATGTGTGTGTCGGTTTAACAAAAATTTTCTGGATATCTGACATGTTTCTAAATAGGTCGATCCGATATGGATTTATTGTCGAACCACGAAGCTCTCTGGCATCGGTGCGTTATCAGATTGGTAGATCAACTGAAAGCACGTGACCGATTAAAATGCCGCAAAACAACGGGATTACCTTGAAAGCTTGCCGCTGGTACGCATATGAAAGCCTGTTCCCTATAACAGCCGTCACGGAATTTGCGAAATATTTACGTAATTGCATAATGCACTATAAATATTCAAATTAAGCTTATACTTTGAATTAAGCTTGCATTTTATAACATGACTCTCAATATTTTTAATATCCTATCGTTTATCAATTATATATTTCTTCCATGAAAATTCTCGCCGTTTCGGCGATATTTTTGATAACTCTGACAATTTCAAAATTCTCCTTCGCGTGAATTTGATTAAAAAAAGGATTCAGTAACGCATTCTCATGTAATATTTCATTGTAATCATTAATGAAATCAATGTATTATCTATTCAGATATAAAGAAATATAAATTGCACAACACGATGCGCCTTCGCGTATCTTTTACGAGCTTCTCGAACGATCCTGCTTTCTTAAAAATTGCGAACCGGAGATTTTTAACGTCTCTCAAGCAAGTAATAAGAATGCAAGAAAATTGATATCATCAATTTGGATCGGCGAGAGAATCCTCGCGCGATTCATGTCATAGATGGCTCGCGATGACGTTACCTTTAACATAACTTGGCGAGCCATCGAAGCATCAAATGAAATTATAAACGACATTTTAATTACATATCAACATTCAAATATAACATGTCTGTAGATTTGACAAACGCTAACCACACAGAATCCGCAATCATTAACGATGATTTACGAGCGCAGTATCAATATTTATAACGAACGCTTGATCAGGGACACGGAAAGTGTTAATGGAGTGATTAATCATTTTACTAAAACATCATGGACAACATATTACGTCAGAAAGTCTCAACTTGTTGGAGCATTTCGGATAGCCGGTTGCCCGGATGTACGTTAACTTACAAGATCTCAAGAAAATACATCCGATATGAAATACATACCGCTGCTGCCACAAGCAGCACGTTGCATATTCGAGATGAACTTCTCGAAATCTGGTGCTCTCCGAAAATCGCCTTTTATACGTGCAAGATTTTATACGTGCGGCAAAGAGCACGTATTAAAAAAATGCGAGATGATCGCGCGATTAATCCGAGACATTTCTCTTCTGCGGCGCCGATCAGACCTCTGTCTGGCCTGGTTACTAGTACCAATGATGCTACCTATGCTTCCTATCTACATTGGTCGATCGAAATTGCATGCTGTGGCATTCAAGACCTCATCCGGCGAGATAAAAGTATGTTTGCTCGAATAATCCGTCAATTGCGAGAAACACAAAGCCCTCTCGTGCACGTTCTACGTCACTTTATCGACAATTCATCGTCAACTAGCTTTATCGAAAGTTATTTGCAAAGTTATTTGCAAATTAGATGTGTACCTCGCATGTATAGAAAACTTTATCGATGATATGAGCGAGTGTTCGACCTAATTGCCGTTTCAATCGCGTATCCGCGGGTGACTAGACGTACATTCGAATAAGAATACCTTATTTTCGTATTCTTCCGTCGACGTTTCCGACGTTTCAGAGCGCCTTTGGAAGAAATCGCTGATCTCTCAAATATTACCGAATGCACATTCCGACATTCCGTGTAACGTCACATAAAAAATATCTCATTCAAGTATCGATGCTTGCTCACAAGGGGACGGAGAGGGGGGAGAGCTTTTCCGTGATATTAACCGGAGTTGCGAATAATGAAAAGTCTAAGGGATTTTCGCGATTTCACGTGCCACCGCGGCGGATTTCTCGGCAAACATTCATTTCCTCGTCAGCAAACACGGTTTATCGTTGCATTCGTCATTTGATGATGACGGGAACTATGCACGAAATCGTCCCGATATTGTTATCATCAGTATAACGCAGAAGCTAGGCTTCTAAAGGTCGCAAACGCGGGCAAATAGAAGATTCAGATAATACTCACCGCCTTGCCAGAATTTCGTGATCTTTTATTTTACCTCACTTCCTCTCGCGCTGCCGAGTATCTACAGCTTTTCAGTTTGGAGAAGAGATTCCTTGATGTAGAGGAGCTGCTTGATTAAAACGCTCGATTGAAGAAGGGACAATGCGCATGGCAGATAGAAAAGCTTCAGAATCCAATTTGTATAAATTTATATCATTACATCACGATACTGATTCTTTTTTTATCGCTTGAAAGCGATAAGTCTCTCCATGATTCGATATCGATAACTCGTGGTGAGCTAGCCACGTTGTTAACCAACGAATTTATCACTGTGCCGCTTCCTTTCCGAAATAAAAATGTAGAAGATAAACCGTCGTTAACTGTCGCATAAAAATTTAGCAAAAATTCGAGCGCATAGATTACGTATCATGGACGAAACGGAAATAAAAAATCACAGATACAAGATCGCTGTGTCGAAATTCAGCCGGAAATGCAATCGCCTATCGCAAAATGCGATATTTCTTCCGCGCCTGAAATACACATTAATCGAACGCATACGTGCATTACACATATATGTATTGTCATAATCAATTAAGTTAGAATTGATTAAATTATGATAACTAATTAAACATATTAACGTAATTAATTTTAATACGTACATGAATCATTTTGAATTGTCGTATGTGTATACCTCTTTCCCCGCATTTACTTGCTCCATCCATCCCCCTTACATTACGCTTATATTACGAATTACCTAATTATGACGAAAGTGACACTTGCCGGAAGGAGCCCGCGGAAAGTTCTGTCACGTGCGGCAGAATTCGTGCCCTATTTATCGTCGATGAGACATTACGCGATCGGCGATTGGATCGGATGCCCGGCGGCCAATTCAAAGCCGGGATCGAGCCGCACGTGACGATTAGTATGTTGCCCCGTGACGTCATCGCGTGGGAGGCTGAGGTCGTCGAGGAAAGAGGGAGTTCGCCCCGTTTGGCGAACAGCGACGCGTTTAAATAGCCGATCGCACGCCGCCGCGAACTCAGTTTTGCCGTTGCGCCGCGAAAATCCGTCCTCCGAAATTACCGTGCAGGCATACGTAAGCGTCCTCTGCATCCTCACGTTTATTCACCGAGCTGCTTCCGAGAGAACGCAAGTGCTAAGCTGAGCCCGACGCCGGACATCGGCCGGAGCACCGGAAGCGCAAGGGGTTCTTTTCACAGGAGGTGACTCGCGGAACATCCCGCCTGGCGAACGCACGCGCCTTCCTTCCTGACGAGTGTTCTTCTCCGATCGACATAATTCAGCGAGATCTCGTTCGTCGCGATTGCGATGTCTCACGGTAGCAGGGAGAAGCATCCTCGCAGTTGATTCGAATTTTTCGAAGAAGGAAGCTGACGCACCGCGGCCTTCCGTGATTCTCCTTTGTCGTTCGAAGAGAATCCTCGGCAATCGAGCCAGAACGGGTTTTCCCTCTCTGCCTGGAAGACCGAGCAGACTCCAAGTGAGTGCGACGCATACTTTGCGTTTGATGGTTCTCCTTTCTCGATCTTTGTCCATATCCAGAAGCGAACTGATTGAATTAATTTGGAAATGTTTAGAGTAAGGATATCTTATTCTGAAAACGTCGGAAGGGGACCATCCGCTGCGATCTTGTTTCAGGATTTACTGTAAATCTGAGAATCGATTCCCAATAACGTGGAACATGATGATTTACGTAATAATCCCGCTAGACTTCATCGTATAACCTGATTTCATTCTGTCTTGTACATTCGTCTAAGATCAAACATGGCTCAAGTAGATGACGCTTGCAACTGAGATTTCCCGAGATTGCTGAAAATCGTTCGCTCGCGGCGAATCTCCTCGTTAATTTCACCGGCAACCTTGTAACGCTCCTTCGCGCGAGGCAATCCCCGAGGTCGAGGATTGCATCTCAGATGGCAATCTTTCTTTCGAGAGGGATTCAGGGGAACAGTCTCGCCGTGTCGTGCTGATCCTCCATCGATCCGCGCGCGATCCGCAATCGCATTGTTTATCGTTTCACGCACGATCGTTTCTCCGACTCGCATAATTACTCCAATTTGAAGAGACGCAGAGATAGACCTTGGGTGAAAAGAATGTCATTATCGTAAGCGATAAGCGACCTAGCACGTGTTATATGCGTTTATCAATTGATAGTCTTTTCTCTTGTAAACCAGCCGTCGTAGCTAATGCCCGTTGATGCAACAAGAACCCATGCAGATATGCAGGAGACGTATCAATTGATCTACGTTTATAAAACGCAGATCACGTGATTCGCGCAAGGAGCTAGCACGCTATGCTAGATCGCGACTCGCGCCAACATCTTATAATATTTATTGATATATATTTTCGATGAGGCGATCTATCTAGAGATTATTCGCGCGAAACGCAACAAAATAAGATCTAATCTCGCTTTGGTCAAAGAGAGAGAAAGAGAGAGAGAGAGAAGGGGGGAGACATGCTATTAAAACAGGAACCTCTCTATCTGTCTCGTCGCAAACAAGTCAAAAATATTGTACGGTTTCGCAACTAAGTCGATAAGAATATCGGAACGATGTTAAAAGGTGGGAAAACGATTTCCAACATATCTCGAGCGGCGATGCAATTTTCTGATAATCGTTTTTCGTACGACCGCCGTTACCTACCTATTCTGTCGATTGTAAATAGAGAGTTTTTGTATTACACGGATATGTATTACCGTTTCACGGTCGCGTTATAGAAATTCGCTACAAATGATAACGCCGTTCTTCAATGTTTCGCGATACTTGCTTCTTCTTCTTCCTCTTCTGCTTCTCAAATTCGCTGATCTACTGTGAAGCGAGTACGCATCCATTAGATGAGTCAGAAAGCTGAGGCAAGCACATCGGTGAAAAAATTGTCAGATCACTGCTTTGTCGATATTTACGATATTTTAACAAATATCTCGCCTTCCCGCAATCCCCCGCTATTGCACGGGATAATGAAAAAAAATTGAGCAAAACCAAATTCGCGATCGGTAAATTCCCCGAAACGGGAATCTCGTAATCGCGAAATGAGCTTTTCTCGTTTTGAAAAATGCGATACTCTCCGTCAAGCGAACGCCGATAAAGGCGAGACAATCAGACGAGATGATGCCATTCAATCGAATCCACTTGCTAGTAATTGCGACTACCAACGACGAATTACAATAGTTATCGGAGATCAAACACGGCTGTTTCCGTCGAGGCGTTGTACTTTGTACGCGTACACAGATTATTTAGTTTCGCTTCATTTCTGCAATATATCAAATCTTTTCAAGAACTCTACTAGTTATGTGTCACGAAGACAGTTTATCAGAAAAGATATTTTGAGACAGGATATTTAATGGAATCTATAACATCCGGACTTTTTGTGTTGCTTATATCAATTTTAATGGATTTTTAATTAACTGGAGATATTAAATTCCTAATGAAAGATACGTTTAAGGCTTATATAGCCTTAAAATAAAAGCATTCGTATTGTCATACGTTAAATGTCATCTGATGGATTGAAGCTAATCCAATTATAACACGATACATATCGTAATGTGCATAAAATAACATTGTCCAAGAAATGAAGAGCTGCGATTAGATTACATAAATTAATTAGATGATTAATGATTTTAACAGAACCAACACCAAGATATCGGTGTTTTGTCAAAATGAAAATAGAGACGTTAATTCATCTGGTATCATTAATTCCGGGACAATGAACCAAGCAACAGGAAAGCACATTAAGATAAGATTAATTGGCTGATTACATTTATTGCAGTTGTCCATATAATTGCAATGATTAATGCAACGTTGTGCTTGCATGCCTTATCGCTTACGGCATTACGAATAGCTTTATATCGGAGGCGAGTATCTCGAGCGAGAATCCACAAATCCATTGCGATCCTTCATGCGCGTCTTTCACATTCTTAGAAATTTTATTACCAGTATCGGATAAGGAATAAAAGATATAGCAAACGCTTTATTATCTCCGGACGTTCTGAGCTACAGATACCTCTCGCAATTCAACGAATAAACGGAATCGTGATCTTCTTATACCCGAAGCAATCGGGTAAAAGCTTGAATCTTCAATTTATAATCAAGCAAACAGAATTTACGGAAGTAGATACGGAGCTTCGGCCGCATAGTGACATCGAGCTGCATCCGCAACGCAGGATTTAAATCGAATTCTGATTAAACGTTACGAAACTGCATGTTTTAGAAAAAATAGGAGCAGCAGCTACTACCTGCCTTCACGAATTGAGGGCTGCAGTTACTTCCTGCAAGCCATTAGCAAAAGAGTGCCAGCGACCTTATATCAAAAAAACATGCTTCGGCTGATAAAATTTTTTCTTTTGTAATATAAATACGGAATTAAGCGAGACAAATACTGATGCTGATTTTTGTGTGTAAATCTTTATAAGATTAATGTTAATATCGCACTGATATTCGTAGATCACTGAAGCAATATTAGGGTAAATACGATATAAGTATATTCGCGGTAAATTTTAATACGGAAAATATTTCAGACTAATGATTCATCGCGTTGGAAAATCGTTGCGATTTATTTATTATTATTCGATACTCTTATCCGAACTACTAATTTTCCTCGACGAATATCTTGTTATTCTAATTATTCTAGTCAATCATGCTGAATAATTCATCTTGCTCACCGTGTACCAATGTTTTAAGATATCTATGATGAATTGTCGTATCTATGATGGAAGAGTTAGAGAAGTTCTCTCGTTACGGCGGCATCGCCTTGACTGCAATTAATAAACACGTGGTTCACGGCCAAGTTTAATAGAATGGTCATGTGTTTTCCATTCACGAATATTGTTTCCAATCATCTCAAGTAATGATCGAAGTGTCGCGGTCACATTGTCACACACTACAATTAGTATAAATTAATAGCGGTCGGCGATGTTTTCAATTTCACGAAACGTCTTTAGAATGTTTCTCATTTTTAAGGAAACATTACTAGAATCAATTTGTCAATATATAAATTCGTGACATGCCAAGTCGGGCTAGATTCCCGGAATCATAAATTGTATTCAAGACAAATTAATTCTTGCTCTATTTGAATTTGTGCGTGAAATGATAGCGCACTGTGTTCTCATTTTTCAAAATTATTCACGTGGATTCCATTACTTCAAATAGAATACAAACGAATGAATAATCTCTGTCGCCCTGCACGCTTTTGATTAAAAATCCCTTTTCTGTTTTCAGAATGAAGACCGATAATGGGTCAATGGATGGTCGGCAAGGCTACGTAAATCATGGTCTGAGTGGTTCCACCAACAACGTAGACCTCATTCACTCGTATCAGTCGCTTCATGATACGCACGGAAACCATCAGGAGATACAGGGCTCGTCGGATTTTATCCGTAAGTTTTAAACAATAATGCGCGACGCGCATTACACGTTTTACGGGCATTGTTGACAATATCGTACCGCGGAACTGGTTCGCCTTCCTTGACACGGCGAACGCGGAATCGGCCTTCGGAAAGAGCCAGCACGTCCCGGCACGTGCCTGAAAGCACATGGTACTCCTTCTTTCTCTCTTCGTGCCTCCGTTCGGCGAGATAATAAATTTAACGCACCGTTCGTGTCACGTGCGAACGTTTTGTCCTCGTCATTCGCCTGTCACGCTGCGTTTTCACGGATGCGGAATTATTCGTGGATTAATGTGGCGGACTGCAAACAGTATGACAGATAAATATGAATCTCTATGTTAAAAATGCGCGTGAAGTCGAGTTGCGGTGAAGCAATTGTAGAGAAGTCGAGATCATTGGATCGTTCATTATTTATTTTAAAAGCGAATCGAAAAATCGTAGGATTGGAACGGCGATTCAAGGAAGGCTAAAGTATTCCTTCAACCATTATAATTGTCGGAGAATAGAATATAGATTCTTTTTATTAAAAATGCGCACAGATTAATTGACTTGAACTTCAGAAATGAATCAGGGATAAAATCGAAATTCAAAAGGACAAAGCTAACAAGCAAGAAGTAATAGCAATGCACAGCTTAATTGTAATATAATTAATGATGACAAGACACTGCTGTTATCGTCATTTTTACATAATTATACAATATTCTCTCTCTTCTTATAATACAAAATAAGATCACATATTGCATACGCAAGTGAGATCGCAGCTCAACATCGAAAATGATCATAAGATCATAAGAATCTCGCTATCTTTATCTGCAAAAACAATTATTGATTGTTATCGTTATGTTATCGTTTGCTGCACCAACAGTGATCGAAGAGCCGGGCGATGATATCAAACAAAAAGAAGGTCTGCTAAAGTCAACGTTGCGATACACGAGGCGGCGTGCCAAGGCCATATGCACGAAGAAAACCCTTTACAAGAGGCTGCCGGTCTTGAACTGGCTACCAAGGTACAACGGGCATGATGCACTCGGAGATCTGGTGGCTGGGATTACCGTGGGTCTCACCGTCATTCCTCAATCGCTGGCCTATTCGAACGTTGCCGGTTTGCCGGCAGAGGTACGTAACGCTTTCATAAAGACATGTCTTTGTTGTTCATTCAATGAGAATTAGAGATTGTTATATGCAACGGCTGATGCAACGCGTAACACTTTTCGTTCGCGTGTTGCAGTACGGTTTGTACGGCAGCTTCTTGGGTTGTTTCATCTACATAATATTTGGATCCTGCAAGGACATACCCATGGGACCTACTGCGATAATATCTTTGTTGACTTATCAGACGGTATCTCATTTGGACTTTCCAGTGCAGCATGCGATCCTGTTATGCTTCATGGCCGGAATTGTAGAATTGATAATGGGCATATTCGGCCTCGGTAAGACAATCTTAACTGTATCGATGAACTGTATCGATTTATCTCAATATCGTAGTTGCGATGTCTTTAAGAGATGATCGCTGAACGCTAGACGATAGGAAGCTAGATGGTAATCTAATGGAAAGAAAATTTTCACTTCTTCAATTTTTTCATCGAAGATCCTGCACTGGTCGATATTTTTGAATTCACTGGCATAAGCCACAGAAATCTGTGATCACATTTCATATAACGTCAAAATTTTCTCGATGTTTCACGCAAGATCTCCCTTGTTCCAGGATTCCTGATAGATTTTGTATCCGGGCCGGTAAGTTCCGGCTTCACGTCAGCGGTGGCTTTGATAATCGTCACGTCGCAAATCAAGGATATTCTCGGAATCTCTGCTAAAGGCTCGCAATTTATCGAAATGTGGCAGAGCATCGGCGAATTAATACATGAAACTTCGACCTGGGATGCTATTCTCGGAGCATTCTGCATCGCGCTGCTATTAATACTGAGGGTGACTATCCGATAACATTACGCAATCGCGTTATAAATGTTATTATATATATCCATGTTTTAATGAAATAAACTAAATACGTGTTACGTAAAGTTTAAATGCTGAGTCAAGTCATTGAGATATTATATGTCTAAAAAATTACATGATGATATATATATCAAGAATGTTTGCTGTATACGTTTGAATATAATTAATAGACTTTAATGCTCTTAACGCGATGACTTTGGATTACAGCTGTTAGCCTCGTGCAAGATCGGTCCGAAAGAGGAGGAATTTCGTACAACGAAGCATCATGTCGTGAATAAAATCATCTGGTTAATCGGCACTTCGCGAAACGCGCTTCTAGTGGTACTCTGCGGTTTATTGGGCTGGAGTTTCCAAGACAATTCGCCCATCAGACTGATTGGTAAGTAGACACGACACAATTTTTTGCAACATATCATGCAACATATCGCATCGTGTTCCGATTGTACAATACTTGTACAATCAGAAGGAATTCTTAACAAAAAGAAGTATCGCACGCGACATATGTCCAAGTATACAATATAATCGTCTTATATTCAGGCTTTCTCTTTTCGCAGGTTACATACCGGGAGGTATGCCCGCTGTACATGTGCCACCGTTTGGATATACTGCAAGTGACAATACCACGATTACATTTTTGGACATGATCGGTAACTTGGGCAGTGGTATCCTGGTCATACCACTCATCTCTCTGATGGAGGACATAGCGATCTGTAAAGCCTTCGGTAAGCGCACGTTTTTTAGTTAGAAGGCCAAAGGACATTTCTTGTTATCTATCAAGTAATGAAGAGTTAACGACTTTTATTCAAGATATTTCTAATACAAACAACGTGGATTTTTATCAATGTCGTTAGCGTTAATTTTATATTTTGTATCAGCCAATGGAAAGTCCGTCGATGCTACGCAGGAGTTGATAGCGATTGGTATGTCAAATATTGGCAATTCCTTCGTGCAAGCTTTCCCAGGCACAGGATCTCTCAGCAGGAGCGCAGTGAATAACGCTTCCGGTGTGAGGACGCCGTTGGGTGGCATCTACACTGGTAAATTAATCATTAATTAAATTAGTGATTAATTAGTTAATTTAATCATTAACTTGCTTATCTTTCACACGATCCGGATATAAAATTAAAATTTGGAAAAGATTATGGACAAATTTTGTAAATTGTAAATTGTTTTCTATCACGTTTTGAGTTTTCGTGATATAATAACTAAAGGAAAGATATCGTATGGAATTCTCTATTTCACGTTTTGGACAGAAAACAAGTCGCGCTCCTTTTTTCCTGAACGATTTTTTGTTTTCATACGTGATTGATCGAAACTCTCGTTTTCAGGTATATTGGTAATTTTAGCCTTGCTGTTCCTCACCCCGTATTTCAGTTTTATTCCACGCGCCACTCTAGCGGCGATCATTATAGCCGCGGTCATTTTCATGGTCGAGGTCAAAGTGGTGAGACCGATGTGGAGGACGAAAAGTAAGAGCAGATTTTTCAAGAATACGAAAACCATGACGTTGTAATATATCACGAATGAATTATTCCTTTCTGTTCCTCAGAATCAGATCTTATCCCGGGATTGGGCACATTCATCGCGTGTCTGGTACTGAAATTAGAGATTGGTATTTTGTGCGGGATCGGAATAAACATTCTCTTTATCTTGTACCACGCCGCCAGACCAAAGATAGCCGTGGAGAAGCTTACGGTAATTATTATTAATCTAAAGTTACCATACGTTTAATTAAACGTTATAACAATGATAGACAGATATGACACATGGAGCACAGTTTTGGATATTCTCTGCTTTACGAAACTAGCATTTATTCGAATGACATTTCCGGCTTTAGAAGAATTTTTCACTTCTCAATCCTAATTCCCGCTTTTTATTTATCATCATATTGTAAACGATCGGCCGAATTATTCATTTCTATCTTTCCTTTCATCCAACAGACTAGTCACGGTATCGAATATCTGATGCTGACACCGGATCGTTGCTTGATCTTCCCATCGGTGGATTATGTGCGCAATTTGGTGACCAAGTACAGTCAGCGTGCCAAGAGCGTCGCGACGCCCGTCGTAATTGACTGCTCGCATATCTACGGCGCGGACTTTACGGCCGCCACGGTCATCGAGACCCTGACGAAGGACTTCTCCTTAAGAGGCCAACCCCTCTTCTTCTACAACCTAAAACCGTCAGTGTACGCCGTCTTCGAAGGCGTTGAACCGACCGATTTTGTTGTTTATTATACTCAAGAAGCGTTGGATGATCTATTGAAGGAAAGAGGCTACATGAAGTCGATTAAGTAGAAACTAAGTCGGAAGAATCGAAATTGTTCTTGAAAAACGTGAAACTCACGCGATAGCAGTTTCGCAGCGTTTCTCAAAACTGTTGCCCGAAATATCTGAGAAGTAATGTTTGCCAAGATCCGCGGCAAGTCCACGTTAAGTCCTGAAGTTTTCAACAACGAAAGAACAGCATCGGTGGTTGCTTGCGCGAAAGTACAGAAGGAGACAGCAAAATTACTACAGCACGAATATCTCTCGATATACATATATATACATATATATGATTCTACTATCGATATACATCTTAAAAAGAGAGATATTTCTTCGAGAAACATTCTACATATGATAGGATGGAATATAATGGAAGAATTTTCAGCAACATCTGAAAGTATTTGGAAGCACATTGTTTTAATCGTTTTTACGATGTCTCATCAAATAGACGCTTACGTTTCATTTGAATATTTATTTAACTTCACAATGAGAGGAAGAGAGTGAGAGAGAGAGAGAGAGAGAGAGAGAGAGAGAGAGAGAGAGAGAGAGAAGCAAAGGCATCAATGTAATTTTGTCACATTGATTTTTAATGCATTCTTCGTACATAAGAGTCATTGTTGAAGGTTGTAGCGTGCGAAAGAAAAATGCCATTTTTACACGCTTATTATACGGAACTTATTTTACACGCTCTATACGGAATAGCGCTTCCTGAAAATATGCTGTTCTGAAAACACCTGTACATACGTATAATAAGTTCGAACGTACTGTGATAATTTTACGAATGATATCTAACAGAGACGATCAATGGGAAGATGTCCATCTTTCAGCAAAAGCGAAGTACATGTTATAAGGTAATCAATCTTTCTTAATTGTTTTAGAATGCTGTTATATTTCGATTGACGGTTTTGTAAATGCGTCAACAAATATTCCATTGTAATTTAATTAGATAAGAGAAAGAAAGATATTAACTTAGCTCGATATGATCGAATAATACGCAGAAGAAGCCCATCTTTTCTATTACATCTCTGAATGATTTAGAAAATGAATTTTATGAACAATGTAAGATCATAATGAAATTAACTATAATTAAATATAATTATTATATAGGGCAGAATAATAACAAATAATAATTAATTTTATATTATTCTTACATCTGTAAAAAGTATAACAATAACACGAAAATAGCTTGCGAAGCTTGCGATAATAACGAATCTTATATAAACTAAATATAATAATTTTTCGACAGTGCCGAATAAAAGCGTAAATTTATGCATTTTCCTATCAAGCAAATATTAAATCTTTATTAAAAAATGAATTAGTGTGGTTTCTTGCTTCTGCGAAGCAATGCCGACATTAAGCAACATGTACAAAAGTATTATATGTCCGATAGGTCTACGTAAAAAACGTTATAAAACAAGTTTATAGTTGTATGATTAATTACTTAATAACGCCCTTGAATTGGCGTTATCGCGGAAACATTTATTACTCAACAAATTTGTAAATAATCGAATAATGTACTTACTTGCTTATGAAAAAGTCTGTAGTAATTTTTTATATCTATAATTATATTTTACATCAGGGTGATTATAATTAAATTACAGATCCCGATTAATAAAGGATTTCTCTAACTCCCAGACATTTTCCTTATTTATCTGCGATCAATATAACTTTGCGATATTGTTTTCTCACTTCCTCTAACGATAATCATAATTTGGATAAAGAAAGTACAAGAAAACGATTTTCGTTTCTATTTTGGGGTAATCTGGAAATCGATCAAAAACCGAAAAGTTTCAATTCGGTCGAGAAAAATTCTTTCTCAAATTCATTCTTCTCTTCTTAATCGTACGGTTAATAGGTGTAATACTTACGCATATCTCTTGCTGCAATGGGTGATGATATATATGTAACATGGACGAAGTGGACGGTCCAAGCAAAAAGCGTTCTCGCGCCCTCATTAGCTTGATTGTCCATCAGACAGATATATCTTATCCCTACACGTCGCATTATATAGGTCTCCCTCCTTCCGGCCGGCTTCGCGTTATCGATTGTTACGAACATCGTGGCCAAAGTCGTGACTAAGAATCGCGGCACCCACTGCGGATCATTTGCAATAGGAACCATTGCAGATCGATATACATGACTGATATTCTTTATATATTTTGATGACTTCTCGAAAAACTCGAATGCTACCCTAACAATCGGAAAGAAGACTGACGAATAACTTAGTAAGACGTAAAGACGATTGCATGTAAATTAATTGGGGCCAACATGATCCTCCTTAAGTTCTTCTAATTCCAATGTGTGCATTTTTGCATGCAATTTCAAGGAATAATTAACAGCCATACATGCGCAGGAATCATACTAACTCGAGATTGTAACACGCATGACATATCAATCGGCAGAAATAGCGTTTTGCGACGCGGGGGTTGAACGCATTCACCACACCCCAGTTACGGCTCTGGCCGTGTCGTTTGATAACGTATTAAATGTGCAGTTTTCGAACGAGAGAGCGTGTGTCCGCATCTGCAGCTCTTCATCGGCTGCGTCAGTCGCACGCTGGCCGATGACGGATGCGCACGAGGTGAGAGTTAACGTGTCTCCGATGACGGCACGCTGTTCCGGGGTGAGTGTGAAATGTCGCGAGATCGTTGCGACATCGCGGATTCTGCCTTCCGGGGGTGATTCCCTGAGTTCTCCCGGGATACATTCTCCCTCGAATGTCTCCGCGAATACGTTAGGAATTTGAGATACGCAAGAAGAGGCCAAGGGTTTCTTTATCTTCCCCTAAATTCAATTAGAAGTCTGAATTGATCCCGTGTCTTGCTATCATCTCCGAATAAAAGCGTATGAAATTGAGATATTCCAGTTCTAAAATCAAACAGATTCCTTACTGTGTACTACTCTTGCGTGTCGATCAGGATCCGTTATGTGTAACATAATATATTAATTTCCGATTGTGTAAAATTAGAAAACACAGTTTCGCGATCGACCGGATCCCTAGCATTCTTCTTTCCATATCTTGCACGAATTTTCCGAAAACTTGAAGAATCCAGAAACAAGATCTCAACGTTTCCAGTCTTTCCCGATATACCAGTTTCGTTTATCCTAATATACAATCGAAAGACGTAAAATGAGACAGTGACGTCATTATACATCACAACGCTCTTCTATTTCTATCCGGTGTTAGACACACCAGTTGCATTTATCCGCGCATAATCCGCTCGCAAGTCTCTACGCAAGTAGAGATTGTATCTTCACAGTCGTATCATCGTATTATCTGCTCGTGTGTATGTGTAACATACGTAAATCATGAAGTATGTATTTCAGGTATCGTGAACAATACTGATGCCGGTAGATCAGTGTCGATGAAGGGGGTGACCGCGGCAATATAATGGCATCCAGGAAACCGACCAAGTACGACGACTCGTAAAATCATCATGGAATTGCGCAAAGCTTCCTGGAAAGTCTTGATTCTCATGTGCGCATTGACCATCTACCTATGGATGCTCTTCGTCGATCATTCGCACATGCTGGCTGACATATCGCAGAAAATTGCTCTGCAGAAAACGCGGATTTCTGCGAAAGACGCTCCGTACCAAGATTTCGCTCAGTCAAGAATCGAGGAGGTATTTCTAGATGATCGGGCGAATGCAAATTCGAGAAGAATGCAGCCGATCTTATCGCGGAATGATACCCTCAAGGGAGGCACCAAGTACCAAACCTTAAAGCAACAAGGTCTGGCACCGAGTCGACAATTGCCGACCGCTTTGATAATTGGCGTGAAGAAAGGCGGGACGAGAGCCCTTTTGGAATTCTTGAGATTACATCCTGCCATTCGGGCTGCCGGCTCAGAGGTCCATTTCTTCGATCACCATTACATTAAGGGATTTCGTTGGTACAAGTACGTTTTCATTTTTACGCGAATCGTTTTTACTAGTTGCAGATCGATAGAAACATAATCGCTTCACTAATGAGATGCTATCTAAAAATTCCTGAAACTCTTATAGTCCTCCTTTTATTATAATTTTTATTTGTTTATGAAAAAAATCTAGGAAGCTAGTCTGTGAATTTGAGCTTGTTCGCTCGAAAATACGCATTGATCCCGGCGCTTCTTTCGTTATTTGAATGCGCTGGAAGTTCCTCCTCGGAATATTTGATGCTTCGATTTCGCTTTGATTTTATTCGATTTGACTCGTATCCGTAATGATATTCCTTTGACGATCCAGACGCAGGATGCCGCCGACTCTGATCGGTCAGATCACCATGGAGAAGACGCCATCGTACTTCGTGACAAGCGAAGTGCCGAGGAGGGTGAAACACATGAATCCGGGAATGAAGCTGATTGTTGTGGTGAGGGACCCCGTGACCCGGGCGATCTCCGATTACACGCAAGTGAAGAGCAAGCGTCGCAGAATGCCGCGTTTCGAGGACCTCGCCTTCCTGAACGGATCAAAAATCGTGGACACTTCCTGGGTACCCTTGAAAATCGGGGTGTACGCGCGGCATCTCGAAAGATGGCTACAATACTTCCCGCTGTCGCAGTTTCTGTTTGTATCCGGTGAACGCCTGATAGCCGATCCGGTAATGGAGATCACCCGCGTGCAGGACTTCCTGGGCCTCAAACGGGTGATATGCGAAAAACACTTCTACTTCAATGCCACCAAAGGCTTTCCCTGCTTGCTCAAGTCGGAGGACCGCGCTACGCCGCATTGCCTCGGTAAGATGACCGGCAAGAATGAGAAAGAGAAGAAGAGATAGAGAAGAATACGATTTTTATACTAAATACAAATCGAATATTTAATATTAAAAGTTTCTATGTTGATGATTATAAATAATTTCCAATTTGCAGATTCTGCAGCGTCTCATCAGAGATTTGACATTTTCTTGATAAGAAAAATAATTAATTTTTTTTTGACTCCATCATTTTATGCTAATATACTTTTGCTATAGTACTTTGGGATTTTCCATAATAATATTTAATGCGACACTTAGTCTTATCGCGCAATTTGTGTTTCATGTAAAGTATTATGAAACCATATAACATTTGTTATTAATCGGAAACGCTTACGGTTGCTTATCATTATCTTTCAGGAAAAAACAAAGGTCGTAGTCATCCATACATAGATCCTATGGCGGTTCAACGGCTGCGTGATTTTTATCGGCCGTTCAATCAACGTTTCTACCAATTGGCAGGTATGGATTTCGGTTGGTATTGAAGCACGTATCGTATGCACACATATCGTAAACAGGAAAACGGAACAGAGTCAATTTTTATCGTATATCAAATATTTACGATACCTATATTATATCCGAATATCTATAGTCTGATTTCATAGGAACATACGCATATAGGTAATCATATCAGAACGTGCCATTAGTTCGTAAGCTCTGCACGATACTTCACTAAAATTTTACTTTTAAGACTTACATTCTCTTTCGCGCTATAATCATTCGCAATGTGCCATTTAAATCTGAGAAATTTTTTGTTTTTATCAATTTAATGTATAATTCATAATTATACATTATGATAAGAATTATAAATAAGAATTATGATAATTCACTCACAAATTCATTTGATTTTTGATGATTTTTTGTTAATTATTATAAGATAGCTTAATAAATTCAAGTCCGATTCAGACAGATTGTATTACAAGATAAGCGAAATTCTGAATTTGCGTGAAATTAAGAAAATGAAGTTTCCCTTTTTAAAATTATGAGCACTATACGGTTCCCGTCCGGAAGTCTTTACGAACAACCATGACATATCTCCTATAGTTATTGTAATTATCATAGTAATATTAATAATCATATCTGAGAATCATATCTGAGATACTTCCACATAATAAGATAGATTATATAAAATCTATATGAATATATATATATATATATATATATATATATATATATATATATATATATAGTTTTTTTTAAATAGGGAGAACAATGCAGAATTTCTTTAGCTTAACAAGTACTGCTAGCTATTTTTGTTGAAATATAAATATAGTAAATTGCAGTTGAATGCAGAAATATTACGATATATTCTTTGTTGAATTTTTTGTTACTAACTTTCAGATCATTATTCCGAGATGTTTATACATTGAAACATAAGTGCAATATTATATACAATATATCCTTTTAGATATTAATTTAGATATTACTTTAGATTTGTGCGAGAGGCAGAAGGCGCATATGAAGTTATTATAGCAACTGCACAATCAGAAGCGAATTAACTAAAAAATTAGAGAAAATTTGTATTTGTGTTCGGGCTATATTTTAGAAAAAAAGAGAAATACAAAAATTTTCAGAGTAATTCCAATTATTTTGCTAAAATTTTAAATAATTCAGATTTAATAGACTGAAAAATACAATCTGCTACTGCAAATATTACTTCTCATGTAAGAAAGAATCATTTGATTACGTAAATTGTCATTCTGTCTCTTAAGAGACATATCTTACATATTTAATTCTGAATCAACGTCTTTGCCTTTTTTCTTCATTTTCTATGTAATACATTCGGTAATTTCTACATTCGCTTCTGATAATAATTTATCTATAATATATATATAATGTATATAATGACTACAAATGAATATAATTACTACCAATTCGCTAGTTCCTAAGTATTGAAGTTTAAGTTAATAGTCTAGTTGATATCATTAGAACGAGAATACGCAAATTATAGAATTATATAAATCTTCAATAAATTAAATTAAGAACCGGTGATTAATTGTGCAGAATATAACGTGAAATGTATGAATGAGTAATGAAAACCTATTTTTTAAAAAGACCTATCATTACTTCTCAAATAAAAATTGAATTTATCCTGATATTGACTTCAAAAGTTAAATAAGTCTATTGTTGGTTTTTACATTTTATGATATATTCTGTATATAATGATTGCTGTAGTTTGTAAGACGAACTTACTATAAAATCAGCGGAAAACAATTAGAAAACAAATTCGAAATGAAGAAGTTAATTTGAACATGAAAACTATTGACAGACTACGGAATTACCTTAGGTTCAAGAGAGTAAAAAACGATAATACATTTTATATATGAAAAAGATTAATAATATAAATGCATTTATTCGACGACAGGATAGGAAGGTTATATTTATCTAAGAAGTAAAAATGAAAGTAGGCGATACTTAGATGACACAATTCACATGCAAACGATAAATATAATAGTGAAGCACAACGCTTTTGCTCAAATTGTACGATAGGGCTGTCAATATAGATATAAGTATTTCATATATTGTTTCAAATTATAGATTATTCGAAATAGAAAGCAGAATTATATATATATATATATATATGCTACTTTTTATTTCAAATGGCCATGTTTAATAAGAGTAAATTTTTTTAATTACACAATCTCTTACGAACCCAATATAATCTTTAATATTATTTCATAACAATCATCCATAAATTGAGCAATATTTTATTAAAAATTATTCATTGTTATTGATATCAAGATATAATTACTATTTAATGGTAAAACTCTTGAGGGCTGTAATTAAATTAATATAAAAGCAATTTTTTATAATTAATGTTAATATTAATTTATTGTTAATAATGTTAATTTATTTTTAACGTTCTGTTTTATCGATATATTCTTAATCTATTGCAGACTAATTTCTTTCGGATTATATCGTCTTCGTATCAGGAATAATAAGTCGTTTAAAAAAATCAAGGTATGTGAATTATTCTAAAAATTTATTAATAAAATTTTGTAAATAAAATAATCTGTATACAATATTCGAGTAAAATATGACACAATCATCTATGCTTGATTATTACATGGAATAATTTATATTCATGTTCCCAGCATTTTTTATTTTTTACATTATAAAATAGATCCAAAATTAATGAATATAAAAATAATTATCATTAAAAAAATATCATTATTTTATATAATTATATATAATCATTATTACAGCTGACTTTATCTAGAGTTTTTGTGTTTACGATATGAAGGCCACGTAGTAAACTATATTATTATATAAACGATATTATTCGTATGTACACTATTATTACGGTTATCCATCAACATCACAGTGAAAATTTTCAATTATTTCTGTATGCTATATATAATTATTAATGGAAATTATTAATAGAAATACTTTATCGGAATATCGACCTTAACGATGTTTTCTTGCAACTATTCTCAAGTCTGTAAATGTCCATATTAACAAATTTCTAACAAATTGCCATATCTATAATATTTATACAATGTTTACATTCTACTTAAAATCTTGGAGATTCCTTTCTTTAAGTTTACTAGATGTTTGTTAAATGCTCATCATAACTTAAACTTCGTATGCTAAAATGTTCATTGAACGCGATCTGTTTCTTAATCCTCTTAGACTAAAAGAATCGAAAAGTAAGCTACAATTCTTCGCTCATTATTTTCTTATAATCCTGTTGATCCAAAACCATTTTCTTGAATACATGATACTTTCGAAGATGATATCTGTAATAATTATAAACAGATAAAATAAAAATGGAATAAAAATGTTATATGATAATAGTAATATATATAAATCGTATAATACATGTAATTACATAATAATAATATGATATGTATTTCTAGATTGTACTTTCTTATTTTGCATTCTTCTTTTACTTTCATAAAAAATTGAGAAAAGAAAATGATCCTTTTTGAGGATTATTCTATTTATTTTTTAATCGTGTACCTACTTATAACATTCACTCGTCGGTTTTACTACGTTTGCCGTTCCTGCCATTCTCTTAATGGTTTCATGCATCGAATACTTTTTCGTGGCACATGCTCCGAGAATCGCCGCGCCCACCAAGACAGACTCTCGCTCCACAGGACAAAGTACCGGTAACGACAATACATCAGCTTGTATTTGAATAAATAATGGATTCCGACTCAATCCACCGCAAACTAATATACTTTCGATGTTATGGCCAGCCGTCGCCAAGGTTTCGATTATATATTTCGTACCGTACTGTCATGAAAATTGATGCAATGTTATATAATCGACAAACAGAAATTTTACTTATTGTCATATCTACTAATAGTCAGCATATCATCTTCAGAATCAACATTTTTATTATTATAATAATAATATTAATATGTCATGATAATAATGCCAATAAAATTTTTTTAGTTCATTTTTGAAATCTTGATTTTTTAAGATATCGAAATTTCTTATTAAGAAGTCTTAAATTTGCATAAAGAATGAATAAGTAAAATAATTGTAACAATAAAAACAATTGTAAAATGTTATAAAATTCTTCATATTATGATCATCAGGATTGAATTTAATTTTAATTTGTGATATACCGTTAATGCCTGCACTGTTGCTAAATATAATAACGCTAAATTCTCCTCATCCACGGACAAAGATAATCCAGATACCTGATATACAGATAATAATGTTACTATTAGTTTTCTCTTTTCAGAAGTGATCAAAGAAATGACGCAATGATATGTATGTCCATACCATTCCTTTCAGAGTTGGATCAGCAAGAGGAGAACGATTACCATGGAAATCAGGCCATACATGCACATCCTTGGTCAGATACGATACATTCTGTAGATTTTTCTGTTCTGCCATAACGTATAATAATTCAGCCAGGTATTGTTGAATATGCCTGAGATAAGCAGCGCTCTCATTATGTTGACATTCATAAATGACAATTTCATAATTCATCAAATTCATAATTTGACAATTTCAAGGAACTCACTTATTTCCGCTTAAGTTTTTCATCAGTATTCCTGGTGTCGCCGGATGCGTTCCAATAATATGATCGAGGAGTTTTCCAGTAGCGCTTTGACCTCCCTCGTTAAGCCAGAAACCGGATACCATTGCGTTATAATACGGTCCCCAAACGCCATTTACAAATATCTTGTTCTCATTCATTATCATATGGCATGTCGAAGTACCACATATCAAAGCTGGGAATTACAAGATTCTCTTAATTTGCTTTTCTTATTTGCTCGACTTTTTCCAATAGATAACGCGTATTATATCGATAGTACTTTTCTTACCCAATCGATTAGAGAAATTCGGAGATATATCCGATGCATAACATCCAATCATGCCAAGACCACCAGCGTGCGCATCAATCAACGATGTACCAACTGGTGTACCTTGCAATAATCCTAATTCTGCCGCAGCTTTTGCCGATAATCCAGGTTCAATCGCATCACCAGGTACTCTTACGTCATTACCTTAACATTAACATTCATTTTTATTAAAATAATAGGAATTTCTTCATGCAAAGTTTATATTGATATGTAATATATATAGAAAAATATGTAATAATATATATAAATACTTTTTAACATTAAAATTAATTAGGTATCCTATAAAATATGATAATATAAGAATTATTTCTTTCTTTTATTAGTAAAAACCCGAATAGATATACTTTAACATGTACTTTAGAAAATCTTTTAAAATTTCAATATTAAGCATAATATACCTATTTTTCTCCAATTGTCTTTTTTCAGATCTCGTAAATTAATTTGCTCAAAGAAACTCTCATCCCACCCGTTCTTACAATTTGGATTGGCATTATAATTCCATTTACATACCAAGGAACATAATGATCTGAAAGAGAAAAACGAAAAATATATTGATCATAATTGTTTCTCCAAACTTAAATAAAATTTATATATATATCAAGCATTTGTATACCGTGATTCTGATTCAGTGGCTTTCCACGTTAAAAAATCTGGTAAGTCAAACAGCAAAGCTGCAGAGTTCCAGGAAGTGGGTAAATTCTTTCTAAGCCATAGCATCTTTGGCGTTTGCATTTCGAGAGAAACTTTACCACCTACATATTGCAATATATCATGACCTGTAGAATTGACAAAGTCAGCTTCTTCCTGCGCTCTATGATCCATCCATAATATGACATTTTGTTTTTCCTCCCCTAAATAAGCAATTAATTTATTATATACATATGAATTTATACACATACATATATATCTATATATTGATATTAATATCACATACGATTGACAAAAGAGTAACAAAAATAAGTTAGAGTAAAAGATATGTGCTAATCTCTTCTACATACCTGTGATACTAACTGTTACCGGTGATCCCGTATTGTCTAAAGCAACTAATGAACAAGTAGCATCAAAACCAATTCCTTTAACATTCTCCGCAGAGATATCAGCCACGACTGACTATAAATAACATGAAAGAATTATTGTTTAAATATAATAAATATTATTTAAATATAAATATAATCAAGTATAATGTGTACATTTTAGCAATAAATATTAGCAATAAATTTTATTCCTACCTTGACAACATGGCATACAGCACTCCAAATATTATCAGAAGATTGTTCGTAAAAGTTTGAGGCAGGATGGAATATCTCGAGCGGGCATGCAGCCACCTTCTTTACCTTCCCATTCGAAGCAACCAGAGCTGCTCGAACACTTCCTGTTCCCACATCTACACCCACAAAAAAATCCATGATTGTCGCAGCTACGTTACAACATATATCTTATGTCAAGCAGAGTCAATTAAGCATTCCTTGCTTTCGAACTTAGACATGAGCTGTAAGGAAGGAGTAAATCACGATTATCAACCAACCACACCGCGTTTGTTAATCATTGACATATATTCTATGATGACATGACCCTGAGATAACATTAATTGCGAAGGAGATACAGGGTGAATAAAGATCTCAAACAGTGTAGTGTTATCAGTTAATGTTTCTTTAATCCAGTAATACATGTACAAATGTTAGACTGGCGAACATGAGTTCTGCATAGTTTGCCAGATTATTACAGCTACGTATGCTGCAATATATGTACGCATTTTTTCGCATATTTGCAATTTAAAGATGAGAAGATATATTACAGAAATATGAATCTACTAAGCAAAATTATTATCAACATTACAAAAATCTCAGGATTAATGCAGAAAAAAAATATATATATAATATTACGTAAAAATTACCTCGTTTTTGTAATAATACTTCACATATAGGTACATAATTTCGTTAGAGCATTGCCACGATTATCATGTTGTATTATAAATGAGGAAAAATTCTATTGCGCATTTAGCCGCTTTCTCGACCATTACGACGTAATGCTGTAACGCAACATCGCGATGTCATTTATATTGTGACCGCAAAAAGAAATATGCAACCTCAATGCATGTCAAGCACAAGAAAAATGTTCGTTCACATGATCATTATACAAAATCTGTTTTATGTTTTACACGCGTATGCACGTGTGTCGTATCAAGCTGTACTCTTGATACTGATGCGACCTAGCCGTACCTGACTTTTGTACATGCATTTATGTATTGCATCGCTGTGAAATCGTCTGCTTAAAACGTAATGTTTTTCTATTCTTTTTAGCTCCGTGTATTTCTTTCTGTTTGTACTTTTTCTCTTCTTATATAATATGTTCTAATGATTGATTGTATGTTTTTCAATTTAGGTGCAGAAAGAGTAGAACGCAGCTAAAAAGAACAGATCAAAAGACTATTTAAGCGTGTATTCGTAAACATTGTACTCGTTGAAGAAGAGAGAAGGAATTGTGTATTCCGTGTTTATTTGCGTGTTGATTGTTAAACATTAATGCGTAATTTTTTATAAAGACTTAGAGTTTTTACGATAAACTTTACGTTGAATTTCGTAAGTAACTTGAGGAAGAATTACGTATAAGATTCGTCTCTCAGATAACCTAAAAAATGGTTCGCTTCAAAAACAGGTAATTCATAGTGTAATTTTAATACAGAATTTTGTAATAACGTACAACATTTACATTTATATTATGTCTCTATGCAGATACATAGTTCTCGAAATAATACCACACAACAAGGACGTTAAATCGTTAATGTTGAAAAGTACAGCCCTGTCTAATGCAGTTCAACAAAAAGTACAGGAATTGTATGGGGATTTTGGACTGGCAGCAATAAGAGATGGCTTTAATGGTAATTAATTTAATATGACGTTACAGAGCTGTAAAGCTGTGTTTTTATGACATATAATATGATATAATATGATCGTTTGTTATATTATCTTTTTGGATTTGATTCTTTTGAATCCTTAAGATGACATTCCATGATGATATAAACATGATTTTACTTTCCATTGCAGCAAAATATTGTAATGTACACACGAGAATAGCAGTGATAAGAACGAGACATGGACCTCATAAATTCTTATTGCGTGCTATAGCATCGGTGAACGATGTAGCTGGACGATTAGTTAAAACAAACATCCTATACGTTGGTGCAACCATGAAGCATTGCTTTCTCTTTATCAGAGTAAGAATATAATATATCTCTTTTACTTGATTATTAAAAGAAAAAAATAAACACGATTACGATATATTCTTTGTCAGAAACATCAAGAGAGAAAATTGGAGGAAATGTGGTCAAAACTACGAACAGAAACTGAAAGAACAGAAATGACGACTGCTCTGATGACTCTCACGCCTGCTATGAAGGATATTAAGTAAAAATTGTTATACGTATATTTTTGTCATCTCCCTCTGTTTCTGTTATTGTACATATGTATATATACAATTACGTATCATTTATATCTTTTTTAATTCTTCACCAAATATCTTAATATTTTATCCAAATTGTAATATAACCGTCACAGTATAATTATAAATTATGTAACATATTGTAGCAATATTTCCTTAAGAATAAATCTACGATATATTCTTGTATATGATATTCTTATTATTTATATGCACGAAACGCGAATATGAACGCGTTAAAGAAAAATAAACGATGCTTGCCGCCGCAGCGTGAAATGTCTTCAAAGATCGAACATCATTAGGCGCATCTGATTGCGATCATGACCTTTCTTTGATCTTTCCGAGCTGTTTCCGGCCATTTAGTAATTATCTGCTGAAGATATCCTTGAAGATAAGCCGCAAGCAAGGCAGGGGTCGTTACTACCTCCCGCCAGTTGTCGCTGCTCATTGCGCGTGCATGAGAAGCCTCCCTCTTTGCCTCCTTCACCACTACAGCATATCGCGTTATTTCACTTCCGCCGTCTGCCGTGCATTACCGCTCGTTCGGATCAGTTCGGATCGTTTCGGACTCGGAAACAGGTACTGGCGGTCAGTGGAGCATTCAAGCATTTTACTACCTGCTCCGTTTCATTGTTCCGCGATCTTCCGTGAACCTTCAAGATCGCGCGTCTGCATCCTCATTGGAGGATCGAGTGTATCTCGTGAACAATCGAGTTTCGAAACTGGCGAACGCTCTGCCGAAGGGAGGACGCTTCGGCCTATTCATCGGGTTATTCGCGCTCCGTGATCGCTCCGTTTTCATCGGGCTTAAGCTTGCACGGATATTGAGACGCGGGAAGCCTCCGTCTTCCGGAATATAGTTATCGTTCAACCGCAAAGTTATCTTCCGCGGGATATCGCGAGATTATCGCGCGGCGCAGCCGGCGAACTCAAGGTAAGCGATTCCCCCTCGCGCTATCGATCCTTGTGTTTGGACTCGCTCCTGTCCTTGGCGATCAGATCCACCCTTCTGCCGAGAGGTTATCACCCGGGGGGCGGACAGGGGGGGGTGTTACGATACTGTTTCCCTGCAGCGCAATGCATTTGCGGCGATGTATCTCGATTCTTTTATCGAGCATTGGAGCGGAGCGTCGCTGACATTCCGCGTCACTCCGTAAATTCCGCTTCGAAATTGCGTGGAATATCGGCAACGTCGTCGCGCGAGATGTCGGAAGCGGATAGGGATAGCGGTTACGAGACACGAATGTCAACACCGTGATGTTAGAGCTAAACTGGACGTTTCTGATGCTTCCATGATTTTGGAAAGGCGGGACTGATAGCTGCACCCTCTGCGCCCTAGCGTTAACATTAAGAAGACGTGACGTGACGTCAACATGTTCGATGATCGATAGCTCTTGCTCGCAGCCGATCGGGAACATCAAACAACAATGTTCCTCCTTTCGGAGACTCGTCCGACGATGAGGGAAGGGAAGCTGGAAAGGAACCGAAAGCGAATTGAATTTGGCTTTTAACCGGAATGCCGGAATTCCCTCGAATCGGCAATCTGAATTACTAATGTCGTTGTACAACTGTCTGTCGTAATAATTAATTCCAGCTTTCAACCGGAAGTACGCGCTTTATATCATCTCGCGCTTGCACAATGCGATAGCTCCTATGCGGAGGTGGATTTAGGTTTTTATATACGAGAGTAATTGCGACTGTGAATTTTATTTTGTGTTGCCTCCCGTATTCGAAATCTAGCCTCCCTTTCTGTAAACATATTTCTTCCTCGGTTTCCCTTCTCTTTAAGATCTTGAATGTTATTGTTATAACATGCCTGTTATTATCTCATATGGATATTCCATCGAGATGTAAATAAAAAAGGAAAAACTGTTTCCACTCGTATCATCGCAACCCTGTTTACATTAAAACGACAAATTTAAAACGAGTCGGCTTACGTTGCATAATATTGATGCACGAAGAAGCGTCTCGCGTGTTTGTTTTGCGAAGGAAGTCTGAAGAGACGAGATAAATCAACGACAAGGGATTAAGTTACATGTGAATTTGCAAACACGACCGACTAACAATTAAATATGATTATTTGGCGTGAAAACATTCGCGTCATCGTGGAAACGTGTATTTCCCATTAATAGTGTATTTCCCAATGATCGTTTGCTTTTTCTATCTCTTGAGCGCGGCGGCCAAGCGATTACGTATAAGATCGCGGCAGTTGTTTCCTCATTCTATATTCGCGTTTACGTGAAAATTGGAGAAACGTGGGAAAATGGATCGTCGCAGATCCAGATCAGATCGTTAAGATTGAATATCGAAAAATCGCGCCGTCGTCTGCACAAGTGCGTTCTTGCTCCGCAGCATGCGTTATTAATAACGCATCTAGTCAGATATAAAGAAATAATTCTTGCTCCGAGCTCTCTCGATCTATCTGTTTTGTTTACTTCTATCTGCGTTCTTTCATCGCGAATCTCATCTCCTCTCGTTACGCGAATTGATTACGTACAATAGATGCTTTAATCTGTCGGACTCATCGCTCATCTGCGAGAACGCGGTGCAATTTAACTAGAAAGCCAGCTTATTTATCACTTTGACATAAAATCGCTCGCAAAAGCGAGTCGCGAACGGGGTGGGCCGGGAGTGGGCAAGAAATAATCGTATGATGACTCTGTATTACTGAAGTAATCTCCAAGTCTCGCGAAGAGTGAGATCTCGAGGCTGATCGTTGATTAGAGAGTGCCGTGAGTGATTCTCGCACTTTACCAAACACGTTCAGAATAGAACGAAACCGTAGCTTACTTTCGCGATCGTGCGAAAGAAAATCGCGGTAAGAAGCATAATCGAGGAAAGCGTAGGCGAGATTGATGCTTACGGCTGTTACGCCGACGCGATCGCGGGCTTCCGCTCGCTTATTAATTCGCTAATTGGTCTGGGTCCATACGCGGTGACGAAGATTTCTTATTCGATAATTAGCGCAGTCAATTAACAGGCGGCAGCTTTCACGTGGTCTTGCCAATTTTCACGATACGCACATGATGATCTCGCGCAGTTGCATGATTATCACACAATGCACATTCGATCTGTATTCGCATTATCTTGGCTAGATGTGGGAAGTTCGCGTAAGAAAACGTTCTTCGTCATTGTACGCGTGCATGCACGCGTGTATGCAGTTCGATCAAATTATTTATGAAAGGGAGATGATATTTATCCAGACGCATCAATTGGCATTCAATGGATGTTTGTCAAGTCTTGTCGCGCTTGCCAGTACGAAATTTGTACAATACGATACATTTCGCATATTATGCATTCAAGAAAGAGAAAGCTGCGTAAATATATCACTTCGACGTGTAGGGACGTTCATTATTATTATCGTTTACACGTAAGCGCCATTGGATCAGGCTCAATGTAGAAAACAGGAATATTATTATCTCGAATTCATATTTCGCTGTTATGCGAGGGATATGCGAAAGTTATGCGAAAGTTATACTTATACTTACCGTCGATGCCATTGGAACGATTGATGCGATTTTTCCGCATCGAATGTTTAAACGGGATATTTTTATTGAATCTACAAAATACGTAAATATTGAATATCCGTCACAAGGTAATCGCATTATTATAACCGGACGAGAGTCAACTGCTCTCACATGTTTGGCGTGTAAATGTTCAAAGAAGCAAGGCGCACATTCAGCAAATGCAACTGCGCCGGACATTCTTCCTCTCCCTCTTCCTCTCTGCGTATCTTCGCGTCTCTCTCTCTCTCTCTCTCTCTCTCTCTCTCTCTCTCTCTCTCTGTCTATCTGTCTCTTTCTTCCTCCCCCAGGTCAAGTTAGACCTCGCAGAATGATTTTAGCGAACACACACGATAAATATATCCACACGGCATGGGCTTCGAAGGGGAGAGAGAGTGGAGACTAATCCGAATCGAGTCGCACGAGGGGGAGAGAGAGAAAAGGGAACGTCCATGCTTCTCTTTGCTTTCACAAGCGATGTTTGACGATTCCTCTGACATGCGATGTGAGCAGCAACGAGACTGCACTTCGATTGGCCGGATTTCGAGAATATCGCCGGCATATGTCTCGCTGGCGTTTCCTGCATTTTAGAATGTTTTTTAGTTGCCTTAATTATTCCTACGTATCGGATTCCTAGGTATCCCTAGGGGCCCAAGTATCGTTGTTACTTACCAAGATGAAGAGCGATGATGCTCTCGTATTATAAAATTGTAGAACAAGACTGCATTCTGTAATTGAATAAATTATTGTATACGAATTGGAGAAGCATGCAAATTGAAGGATATCGCAAAATATTTCTGTTCGAGTCAACGGGACATTATGAATGCTAAGGATACCAAGGATCACCATCGTTCATAAATAGAATTATATCTTTCACAGCAGCCTTGCCATATGACCACCGCCCGTTTACTGAAATATCTCGGTTGCTACTGCAATGTACTCTGTTGCACTCGCTGCAATTTACGTTGCCATACCGAGGCACTGCTTTCTTCATTCGCAGATTTTACTTTCGACAATGAAGGCTTGATCTGTATCCTTCGCGTGAATTTTCTTAAACAAAAAAGAAAAAGAAAGCCAAATCCACGTTACTTTAAAATCAAATCAAGATTGAATCAAAATTTTTGTCATACTTTGCCGTGTCTCGAGAAGTAGAGATGAGAAAGATTCCTTGACGAGCGAGAAATTATCATCATCATCGTCACGAAGAAAATCATTATGGTTACGTGCGCGTATTTTTATATTAATCTCCAAGATATGGATTTTGTGTGTTCGCTGAGAATAATTTATTACGACGGATAATCTCTATCGATCTCATGATATTCTTGACGAACGACTTTGCTGGATTAATTCTTGTCTAAATATAAATCGAGGCTGCATCTACTTTCTCTCTCCCTCTCTCTCTTTTACCCTATATTTATTCAATAAGAACTAAAAATTATCAATGGTGAATCTATGTCTCGATACATCTTATATGTCTCCTTATTATTGTTATTTAGATTAAGTCTGTTTTCTTTTGATACATCGAGTTTGTGGCAACATTAAACAAAACATGAATAATTTCGCCATGTAATTCTAGGAAGGGAAATCGTTATATATACAACAAGAAAGCGAAGTAATTTATTAAAATAATTTATTTTGCAGGAAAGCTCTCACGTTCATTTATTTTGCAAGAGAGCGAATAAATTTCTCAAAGATAATGATGTGGTATAATATAATACACGATCTATTTAGAGATATATACAAAATAGATCAAAAATATCACAAGAATAGGAAACATTCGTATTCGTAAAATAAAAGCAGAATAAATAGATTAAGACTGTCATTTTCATGCGATCGACTATCAATCATATCACAATAAGTTTTTTAAATTATTAAAATTAGACAATTTGTACATTTGAATGAAGAAAGCTTTTCAATCGTTTGTGTGCAATCAATTTTGATTGCATTCGATCGTTCTTAGGAATTCTTAAAGAACAGTTACATCTTTGCTGCTCTTCTTTCTATTTCTTTCTTTTTTATTCATGAAATCTAGATTTCCTATCTATTATTTAATCTTGATGCTCGTACGCATACTAGTTTTTGATACATCTTTCAGCGGCATCGCTGTGACAATTAACGAAGAATCACCAAAGAATTGCTTCCTCATGCATCCATCGTCGGTTTGGACTTCGTGATGATTTTTGTAACGGTTTGATGCCATGAGGATTTCCGTGCTTCCCCGTTGCACTTCCCGTTGCATTTCTTCTGGTTCCTCTCCTTCATGTCATTCGCTGCATTATCCAACTCCTGTTTCAACCTTCTATCGTCAACATCACATCTCTCACATCTCAATGTCTTATCGATCACCTCTTTGCAAGAATAGTGCATATTTTTTACCAAGTAACTGGTTTCCTTATTTATTCGTTCTTTCGGATATTTCTTAGGGACCTTTCTCTCATTCTTCGATTCTGCTTCAGGACTCGAGTCAAAGATCACTTTTCCACCGTCTCCCATGAATTTCACTTTTCCCTCGACAGATCCCGATCCAAGAAGAACTCGACCAGCATCGCCGGTATACTCGATGTTACCCTCGTTGTGGTTTATGTGCAGTCTGCAGCCGTCACCGATCACACGAACATTGCCAGAGTTCTTTGCCAGAACGATCCGACAACCGTCGCCCGTAACTTCCAGCACACGATGATTCGAGTGCATTCTGACGACCAGTCCGTCTCCATAAAATCGCTCGACATCAGTTCCGCTATTTGTGTCGGACAGGTGCTTGCAGTGTCTCATGGAATCACTCTTGTCCTTCCGATCTTTCCTTTTCGATTCCAGCTGATCGTCGCAAGCGCAGCAAATCGTCATTGGAACTTGTATCTTGATCCTATTCTCTCTTTCCCTCGCAGAAAATTGGAGAATCCTGTTTGAGAACTTAGACTTCGTATAAGTAAGAAATTACATCACGAATTATCGTAACTCTGTATCACATCAGTAATTAATCCAAATATTGTTTAGGCAACCTCGCTTGGTTCTCTTCTTCTTGTTCTTCTTCTGCCTGATACAGCCTCTCCTGTGCTCCTGTAGTGCTCCTGTATCTTTCGTCGCTGAGATATATAACACGTATATTTAGAAAGGCGTGTACATCTTGAAAGAAAATGTTATACGTTCGCATAGGCAGTTGTATACGTTACGTCGAACAGCGTGACACGCCGTTGATTCCTACGCGGTGACTGTAACAACGAACACGCTTCGCACAGTGGTGGGCGCGCGTGTCAGCCGGTTCTTCACCGAGCAATCGGCCCCGGCTATCATCGCTCCTCGGGGGACTTCCCACGAGGTCTTCCGGAGCTCATTGTTGCCAGAGTCGTAACTAAGAACGATGGTGCCATATGGCGAGCCACTCTCAATGAGCTCTCCCGCGATCACCATGTGGAGGCTGTGCATGGGAAGAGACCCGTTTTACTTATGAGACAAGCAACACGGAAATATAATGCGTGCTGTAATTGATTTATTCTGAATTGGAACTGGAATAATTGACACTTCCGTGTTTCTTTGGAAGGCTAATTTTATTTTACAATATACAAAAGTATACAAAAATGTTTTATAATATTGCTCTGTCTTCAGCATTATTTGTTAAAAGTATTATTTGATAAATTAAAATTATGTATACACAAAAGCAGGCAGGTTTCCTTAATATTTGATGCATTTTAAAGATTTTTTCCTTAAATTGATATAAATTAATAATTATTTAATATTTTACTGTAATATAAATTAGAATCTCTTGTAAATTGCTAATGTACAAATTTTTAGCAAGAAAATATTAAATCGAAAAATATTTATAATGATAAGAAGAATTATTTATAATAATAAATTGATAATAATAAGAGAGATATCATTTATTTTGTTACAGTTTAAATTAAAAAGAAGTTATGCATTCGCTTAGAGTGATAAATTCTGTTGTTCCTTTTCTTTTCCTTCAATTTGGCGCGCCATTCTTGTTGCCATCATTTATCACAATTGAATAACAGTTACTGAAGGACAGTTTGCTAATTCAATGTCTGAGAAAACGCTTGGTTATAACTTATGATGATACTAATGTAATTCCTAATGTCATCGAAAGTATATAATCGCGTTTCGACGCAATAAAATACTAATTTCTACTCTGTCATAAATGAATTATGAATATACAAATTTTATTAATTGTGAGATTTTAAGATCTGCTTTACCGTAACAAATGATTAATGATTAATTCTTTAATGAAAATCGGTTTTTATTTTCTTACTAATATCAAAATATAGAATTCTGTTGTTCTATTTTTCTCTTTCTTTCTCTCTTTATAAGTTTTAAAAATTCGGTAAACTTCAACATCTGCTTATAATATACAATGTGTACATTCAAGATTAATATCAATCTCATGATATCACATACGTTATATCACAAGGTTTTTAAACATTTATCTACATTCTTGGTACATGAATCATTTTTATTGCCGTCCGGTCACTTGATCTCTCATAAATCGTGATTAACTCACGATTAACTCAAATACGTCATGCTGTAATGAAGAAGGAGTAATTTAGCGATTTAATACAGCAATAGTATTGATAGTATTCGTGCGATAATCTATCTATCTACAAGATATCAGCCGTGCCGCGAAGATATGCATTCCGGGGGGAATCACTCCATTCTTCCTCGCGTGATCGTGATTTCATATCTACGTAATCTTTATCGAACGAAATACGTTAAGAGAGCGAAGATAAACACGAGATCACTCTGAAATATAAATAAAAAATTGTTGCAAAAAATGCAATTCACGATTTGTATACTTTTTTTCAAATAAATTATTTGAAAATCAGAAATCTCTAAAAATGCACGAATTAATGGGTAATCGCAAGTATAATCGTATAATCGCAAGATACAAGCAAACTTTACGAAAATAAAATCTTTGTTGAAGATTAAGTTGTAAGATTAAGTTACAAGAAACAACGGATAAGTACGTTTTTCTGACTTCTTGAAATCTCTGAAGAGATATTTCGCGACGCTTTCCTTGATTCGACGTAAATTGGAAAAATGTATTTTTCTGGGAACTTCTATTGCGGAATTCATGCGAAATAACTTCCTCCCAAGAGGCGTGTACCATTCGAGTAATTCAATATGATCGTGATTGGGATACCGTAATTAGATTCTGGAATGAAATAGCTTTATCGACTCGATGCTGGGCAAGCTAATTGCTCTTGTCTCTATGTCGTCCACTCACTGTACAAACTGTTCTCCAGGCATATAAAACAGTTTTTCAGCCATGAACTTCTTTAAAAGCTTCCGTAATGCATTTTATTCCATGTTCAAGCTATTTAATTTCAGAATAAAATTAAAATTGTTGCATCGTTGCAATATCGTCGCACAAAAAGCTTTATTATTTCACATTAGCTTTCCATGAAGTGAAACCTTATCTTATTGACACGTTCAGGCGAAGCTATCATATCAAGCTGACTTTCACGCCTATCGAACTGTTAAGATTCAGATATTATTCTTCTTTTTTATTGTTCATTTGTATGAACAAATTATGAAAGTTATGAAAATCTTAAATAATCTTTTTTGTAATATTTTTCAGTGGCAAGATGATAAAGTCGAAATGAGTGATTCACTTAATATTAGCTCAATGGAGACCCCATATTCAGAGTCGGAAAATTGTCTTAAAGTGTCCTCGCCGATGCAAAATGTGGCGCGTCAGGACTCGGGTGTACCGGAAGATCTCGCTTCGCCTATTAACGATGAGACGCGGCCTCTCAATGGAGAGGAGGATTTGGATCTTACTATGAATAGCGAATGCAATATCACCGTTATTCATATCACTGAATCGGAAAATGCCAAGAACGAAAAATCAATAACTGAAAATAAAGACAGTAAAGATGGCAGTGATAGTGGAGTTGAGGGTTGTGCCACGGAAGTGCCAAGGGTAAATTTTCTTTTCTTATACAAATACTAAAATAAAACATTTTTCAAATATTATAAAATATTTTTAATGTATAATGTGTAATGTATAATGAATAAAAAAATATACAAATGTTTAATAAAACTATTGAAAGTAGCAAATGGAATAATTACCAACGAAAATGGAAGAAGATTAGTAATAAGTACTCTATTATTATTGTTATTATTATTTACTCTATATGCTGTTCCGAAATTTCTTCGCATAAAGTTATGAAAACTATCCAGATGTTAACATGGTGGATAGAATCATTCAAGTATCCAAATAATTCAAACAATTAGATGTATTTGATTTAATTTTTCTTACAGGTACGCAGTAGGAACAGCATTGATTATGCTAGTAGTTGCGGTGGTTTGGACGAGGCCTCTTGCGATTCTAGTCTTGTTAGTTGTTGCTCGGTGCACGAGGATCCATGTGGATCAACTCTGCCGGATGACGTTCGGCTGGGTGCGACTGGTGGTGAGGGCACGAGCGAAGGCGGTAGCGAGAGCTCATCCATCGCTGGCAGCGTATCTGTGCGAACGAATCGCATGAATGTCAAGAGGACCACAGCGACTTCCGGTGCGACTAAGAAGAAAACTTCGACCAATTCTGAATCGCAGAAGAATACACGAACGAAACCAACAAGCACGACTGCGATTACAAATTTGGGTACGAATACACCGCGGTCAAAGTCGCGTACAACTACTCCCAGAAATATGCTAACTAAAGTACAAGGCACGACTAGGGAAAGGGAACGGGATCGACCACGATCGAGAGAAAAATCAATTGCCCGGGAATCCAATTCCTCGGATATCACGAAGACACCTGTTAATAATCGCGCCTCAACAATATACGGTTGCCGATCCAACACTACCACACCTAATCTAGCATGCACTCCAACTTTGTCCTCTGCTGCGAGGATGAGGACGAGAGCACTGCCTGATTCGTTGCCATCTGTATTGACTACTGAGATCAATAAAGACCTTGCGCAACGTGGCGGAAGAATTATCAGAAGCGACTCAAAGTCAAGGACCACAACCAACGCGCGAGGAACGCGCACGCCAGCATCTACACCATCCGAGGAAACAAGAACGAAGCTACCGTCCTTGCCCACACCTCGCGTTCTCAGCGCGAAAACTTTCTCACGCGCCGATAATAAAACTAATGCTTACGATAATAAGGCATTAGATACATACGCGACATTGCCGCGTAGGAACAGAAATAAACTAACAATCTCAAAAACTGGTGAGAAAACTGACAAAACAACTAGAAGTAGATCTGGAAGCCGAGACACTAGTCTTAGCAGGATTATTGAGAAGAAAAACATAATTGGGAAGGAATCCTCTATTTATAAAAGTTTGCCTCCATATCCTAGACAAAAGACTATCGAAAAGACTCGTATATATCACGAGACCAGTGCGCAGACAGGCCTGACCGGGCAAGATATCGAGAATGCAATGTCTGGACAACCGAGCATTATCGCTGGACCTGAAGTTATCGAAAGGTTCCATAAAAGTTGCCAAACAGAGGATGCATGGGATGACATGCAAGCTTTACAAGATAATGTGAAACGCTTGAATGAAGAGAGTGTCAGTCAACGAGAGGAAAACGAGAAATTGAAACTTGAATTGGCCCAAGTGAATCGTCTTCTAGAGGAGGAACAAGCTGATCACGCGTTCGCACGTCAAGAACTCGATAGAAATGCGCAACGAGTACTTGCAATGCTAGGCACACCTCAATCAGAACATGCAGGTAGAATTATATTTATTTATATAAAATGTATTAATTCCTTTATAAAGTAATATTTTTGTAATTAGGTATTACGAAGGAATATTGTCAGTAAAAGTATCACGTTCATAATATTTTTATACAATCTCATTGATAAAATTTTTGATACTTTAGATGATATAATATCACTGTATATGAAGTAACATCTTTGATAAAATTATCCATAAAATTTCTTTTCAGAAGGCAGCGATAGTTTTCTCGAGCTGGAGTGTCACATACAATCATCGGGACAAGTAGTTGCTAATCAGCAAATCGAAATCGCTGATCTACAATCACTTTGTCGCATGTTGAGCAGGGTAAAGATATTAATTGCAATTAGAATATAAAGATCGATATTAATATAAGAAATTGATTTTTTTACTATTTTTATTGCAGGATTTAGACAAGAGTCTAGCTGCGCAGAAAGCCTTGTTGCAACAACAACAAGAATTAGAGGCCGAATCAGCAGAAATGCAAGATTTCCTTCAAGAAGAGAAAGCTACTTTGGCGGATGCACTTAAAGACTCTGAATCAGAGGTAGATATATCTTTTTTAATTTATTTTACGTTATACATTATTTATTCAAATTTATCTGTCTTTTCTCTGTAGTTAAAGAAGAAGAACGAAACTTTAATTCAACGAGAAGCAGAACTAGAAAGACAAATGGAAGAATGTAAGCATTTAGTACGAATTAGTGAACAAAGAAGGTACGTATTTTATGATGATATTTTACATACACACAATATACATATATAAAACAAATTATATATATATTTCTCTATTTTTTATCTCTATTTTTAATAATATCTATTTTTAGACAAGAAAATTTGTCAATGAGTATGAAACTGAATGCCGTTGAAAGAAGAAGTAGAGAACTTTTACTTACTCAAGGCGCCGCTATGTCCGGAGCAGCTGTTGCTCTTTCCGGACTTAGCACCAGATTGGAAGGATTAGTAGATCAATTAATTTCATCCTATAATATTTCAATAAAAGATCTTGAAGTAAGTATATCGAAACTTTTTTTCTTTATGTAAAATTCTTTACATTCTTATCAGTTGATAGCTGTTATAAATTTATGTAAATAAATAAAAGATGAAAAAATTATAGTAAATAGAAATGAAATATAATATAATGTTGGATGATATTAGATAATGTTATATAAATGTTACCATAATATTTAAAAAAATATTTTATATTATTTATATTATTATTTTTTTTTATCATAAATTGAATAAAATATTAAATTCTCTTTTTCTTGATTTTAATTGCAAAAAGATTTTAAATATATCAAAATATTTTTTCGAAGGATGTTATATATCATAACGAAGCATATAGCAGAAGCAATAGTAGCGTGGAATCTAGTCCAATTAGTTCCAAGAGTTTAAAGGAACGCACGCCAAGTCCGAAAAGCGGATCCTTCGTCTCCGCGGTAATCAGCGCGATTCGAAATGCCGCGACACATCCCTTCGCGGCAAGAAACACTATTGACAAAAAATCTAATTTCGATTCATCTAAGCAGATTTACAAAGGTAATGAAATGCGAGTAATTTGCGAAGGCAACACATATTCAAATTCATTAAACAAAATTCTCAATTCTTCTGTATAGAATTAAATATGGAATCATCATCCGATTTGCTTGATTTCGAGACTGAACCATGTCTAATGATGGAAAGCGTTCTCGAAGATGTTCCCCTGCCTGACACGTACTCGCATAATATGGTATCGAGCAGCGATTCTCTTCGTAGAGCATTGAGTTTTTCCGAAACCATGGATGATCATAACATAAGGAGGACAAAGCTCGGTGATGAATGTACTAGCCTCACGAATCTTACTCAGGCAATTTTGCATCGTCGTAAGGTATGTGTTTGGAGTAAATAAAATTTATAATCTTAAAGAAATAAAAGAGAGATTAAGGAAAAGTTAGGATATTTATTACTAATTATCATATATTAATTTGCAGGTGGAAGATGAAGGTGATGACGATTGCGATTCTGTGAGTGAATCCGACACCGGGACTAACGATGGTCCTGTGCCTTTGACGGATTATTGCCCATCTGTGGATCTTGTTGATCAAGTCATCGAAGTTGATAATCTCGTTACCAAACTCCTAAAAGTGCTACGGATCATACAACTTGATAACGATACATGTATACAGGAATTGAAAGAAGAAAGGTAAGTTTACAATTTCATGCCTCAAATTCGCATAATTGAATTTACTTAAAAATTAAAAAGATAATTATATGGAATATCATCGGTTGCAGGTGTAACTTGGAAACGAAATTGGAAGCTACTGTAACGGAATTGAACGAGCTACGCAAAATTCTTGATAATCTTCACCAATCAGAAGAAGTTCTGAACAACGTGTCGGATCGACGACGTAGCGTCGTCGAAAATTGCCGGATCTTGCTCAAAGAGGTAATAGCCGGCGATGTCGCCGATACATTTTTATAATGGGCTTCTTCCACATTTTTTACTGCCATATCTTTAACATAAACTATTAACTTTTCTGGAAAAGATGTCAAATGGAATAATTCCTCTATAGGCGGGTAAGGAGGAATTAAAATTTGACGGAACCGTACTTGCTATTAATAACAGTCCTGGCGAAGTAGACTGTGAAGATCTCAATGCGAACGAGGCGACTTCCGCTTAATATCTTTATATTCTATTATATTTTATATATATTTGCTTAATTATTATGTGAAGATTTCAATTCTTGAGAATATCTGTATCAATTTTGATGGTTTAAATTATTACGTTAAGCATCGACAAATGATATTTATTGTTAGTCATAAAATTCCACCGATTTTTGTAATATCCGATGTGAATGGATTTTTGAGAAAGTTTCGACTACGTTTATATCTGAATGGTATACTTTCTTATTTTTGTAATAATGAGATATTTCTGTTTTTTTAAATAATTGATATTAATTTCTTATCTCGAGAGTATGGAATACATCGTGATCGAAGAATAATCAAGTTTGAACCAATATAGACTCGATGCTGTTTCGAAAACAGTTGTATATTTAAATGATTGTTTAAAGAATAAATAATTCTAATTATAAATATATTCAATTGTGGATAATCATTATCATACAAAAATATATCAAAAGAATGGATATTTTTGTTAATTTTGCATTGTATACTCTTATCATGCGCATGACCATAATTTATTTTTGATTCATGAAAATTCTAAAAGATTTTAATTTTTTAGCACAAGATATAATTAGATCATGAATAAAACTTCGAAATATCAAAGTATATATTTAATTTCTTGAGATAAACAGGATATCCTATTTCTATATCCTACAAAAATGAAAAGATCAATATTTAATGGAAGAGCATAATACATGTAAAGTATTATCGTTTAAAATATAAGAAAATGGAAATTGAATATTTTTTATCATATCTTCATATTATACAATATTTCTGTATTTGTATGATGCTTAAGAAAACAAAAATAGAGAAATATTTTGTAACAAATTATAGATATACAAATGCACATATGAAAAGCTTCTTAAATAAATAAAGATTAGAGAAAAGAAGACTAGAGAGAGAGAGAGAGAGAGAGAGAAGCAATAATTCTTACATAATTTTTTCTTTGTTGTCTAAGAATATACATTTACATTTATAGCATTTTTATTTGTTCCAACAAATTTTGACTAGGTTGCTTAGCATCAAACGAAAATATTGAGATACATTATAAATATTTAGAAATGTGGTTTCATAGACAAGAATATTAAAACATGAACAATATAAACTTTAGCTTTAAGCATTTTTATCGAAACGTTGTGATGATACATCAAGAAGAAACACATATGTATTTTAATGTTTAATTAAATAAATTTTCTTATCAAGAGACGCAGATCTTGTAATATTGTAATTACACTATGCGTATATAAATATATTGTGCGAATTTTGCGAAGTTTAACGCTAACACTCAAATATTGCACCCAACATGTCCCTAACAACATGTAAATACATATGTGAATAGAGCAATCAATCGCTCATTATATTACACAATTAGCAAATCAATTCTGCAAACCACTTTACATTTCAGAGAAATGAATTCGCTAATATCAGCTATTAACACCTTTTCCCCTTTGTCGGCATAAGTGCGTCTTCAAATCTATTACCGATCATATGCATTATGTTATATACGAGTATAGTCCATCATTCCCCTAGAGTAGATACAGATATCCTATCCCTGTAATGATTTTCTAAAGTTTATTTTATGTAATCACGTTTAAATCACGGAATATAGAAGTATTAAAAAAGAGAATGTACCGATTTTTAAAATATGTGTCGTATGTGGAACGTTGTATATATTGGAATCGCGAACATCGAAGAGTCGTTTCAGTGCACGCTCATAGCCCTCTCATGACGTATGCGACGTATTAAGGGCGCTAAAAAATTCGCCAACTGCAAAGCTGGTCTGGAAAAAAGAATCATCGGAGAAAAATATCAAATTATTATTGTAATTGGAAAATTAAATAAGATTATACGATATTAATTAATACAAATATAATTAGTATTGATAATTATTAATATAATTAATTATAGAAAGATCATGAAGCGAAGTAACATAAAGTTATTAGACTCTTACCTCTGTATCGTTTTCGAGATAGCCGGATCAGTTTTATTATGGATACCATCAATGTTGGGTTTGTTCAGTTCGCTGACGGATTGAATCGCAGATCCGATATGATTGGATAAATTAGAGTCGTTGATACCAGAAGTACCAGCCAAGAGCAATGCCTCGACCGGTGCAAATACGAGTACTACACCATCTACGTGGATGCGATAATTCTCAGTCCCGTTTTGTCGTTGATCGTAATAATCACTGATATCAGAACGTGTGGTTGTCGATGCAGCTACGATTGTCTCTTGCGGAGTCGTGGAAACTTCGATTTTGGTGGTTTCATCAACGATAGGCGAACACCGAACGCTCGCTCCAAAAGATGCGATAAGTAATACAGTCTTGAATATGCGCATGTTGATCGATAACATTGATAAGTAGTTGTTAAATTATTTTCTCCTCAACTACAAATCGTAAACGTAATCTATTCGATTACGATCGAAGTTGAATATTTTATTTTATTTATGAAGCAAATTTTTTTGCTCTGCTTCTTGCTCTGCTTCAAGTACAGATTTATCAAATTCCGTCGGTTCCGATCGTCGATTTGTTGAGTTAATTCTTGTTTTGCGTATTCAAATTATTTTCTGTCCAAATCCGAATCGATCACTTTGACAGTTCTTAATGCGACAACACGATTGGATGATATGTATACTGCGATATGCGATCAAAAGCGAAACAATATTCAGAGAACATGGGACGTGTCCGGACAACAAGACGGATGCCCGAGGTATGACGATCGGGCGATGTCTCGTGCCAGCAGACGATTCCGTTCCCCACCTGGCAAATCCTCACCTGAACCTTCCTTCAGTCGCTTCTGGAAACGGATCCTCGGTAAAGTTCAAGGACCTTCACGGACTGACAACGACCCACCACATTAACGGCATGTATTATGCCGCATCAAATTGTGTTCCTGCTGAGACTTGATGTGTAGAATTTATCGTAAAACTTGATGTATAGAATTTATCATAATGTAATTTTTACGTTCTCGATAAATGCCTTCGTATATCGTGAAACTCATCCATAATTTTTTTATTTGATACACGCTTGTGCTCGACTGCGAGAAGCGTGTGAGAAGAACGTTACATAAACTGGTTTCGATAACGAGTTCATTGACAGAATTAAATTTGCAGCGTTACTTTATTTGCAGAGATTCTTTATGATATCAAATAAACAGAAAAGCGAATAGCAACGATGGTAACTGACGACAACAATATTCGAAGATTGAAACGCAGAACTACTACTGCTTATTCTCGAATCTCATCAACGACACATCAAATGTGGTGACGATCAATTTTATTTTTAAAAGGAAAAGAAGCGCGAAGAAACAACGAGATGACAGAACGCAATAGTTGTAATAGTGCAGTACGATGCGATGTGTGCAGATAAATATAAATGTATATATACAGATGTGTGTATATATATATATCTATAGCAACTGATCTCTGTAAAGGGCAATGTCCTAGCATGGCCGTTCGCGATGAGTTCGTTTCCCCGATCCACCGTCTAGTGACCTGGCGCCTATTACTGTAACCTTGCCCTTGCTCTCTTTCTCTTTCTTGCTCGCGCTTACATCTTACACTTGACTTAACGATGCTGCAGACTATATCTGGTCGCTTTTGAAAGTAATCTTCACTTCCGGGGATCTCCGAAAGCGCTCGTATGGAATTTACACATCTTCGATTGTGAAATCACAGTTTTTAAAATTTTCGTATAAGAAATCGGGAAAAAATCAAGAAAAAAAGAAAATAAAACACAATTCTTCACATATATTATTTACTATAGCAAAAATGAAATAAGAAATTATAACTGCATGATTTTAGAAAAGAATGTAAATATTGAAAAATATTAAAATATAAGAGATTGAATAAATAATAGAGATAAAATTGGAATAAATCAAATTAAAAATTTTCGTATAATTCTTGTTTAAATGCATACACACATTGCGCATTGTTGTTTAAATATTTTTTATTGATTGAGACTACTTGATACATATACAATGTAATTTCACATACACCCATGAGCGCGCGCACATATACACACAGAGATTTTTTCATACATGCATATACATGAAATATTAATTATTTCACATATTTAGAGTACTTAATTAAACAAAGGATTGTTTTTCCCCACATAAATTCTATATTATAATTTTTTAACAAAAATGAACGAATAATAAAATTAATATAACATCTATAAATAAAAGATTAAAGAAATATTGTAAAATATTGCACTAAGAGAATTAAAAACATTGTATAATAATTATTAATTAGTATAACTTGATATTTAGAAGTATAGTCATAGGAACTTAAAGCTAAAGAAGAGAACCAGCAGACTCGTCGAACTGGCAAATACCGGCTGCATCACGACGTCTTCCTGGACCGCAATTCTCAATAGCGTCGCCCAACAATTTCAATTCCTGTTGCTTCTTCTCGGTAATCAAACGCATATCATTTTTATAAATATTCGACAAGGGCGCGATATCCTCCTCCCTCTTCTGGAACAGCAGCTTCTTTGTTCCCGGTTTTTCTAGCTCAATATCGGGATTTTTAATATTCTCGAGTACGTTTCGTGCTCGGCCACCGTTCTCCGTCTTAGATTCGGGCATTTTTCTCGTGTCCACAAAATATCCCAAAATAGCTGGCACCTCGCGGTTCTTCGGGAATTCAAAATCTTTCACGTTTTTCGCGACTCTCTCGATATTTTCTTCCCCTTCGTTTCGCGTATCGTTGATTGACATTGATCGTAGATTCGAAACGTTTGAGGCTTCTTCATCCTTTCGCGAGGAAATTTCTTTATCCGAATCATTTTCACTTATCCGTATAACTTCCAGGATATAAGGCTTCTCATCTCCAATTTCGTCGGCCTTAATCGATTCCTGTTTCTTCGACGAACTCGAGCGAGACAACTGTTGCTTGAACTCGAGAGCCTGCAGGGCCAGGTCGCTGAGAAGCTCGTTGTTACCGGGGATGGCTACGACGAAGAGGAAGTTCTGTAGGTGAGCGTGCAAGTTGAAATCGCCTTCCTGTCGTTGATCGTACCTCGTCGGTGCGCCGTTAACTTCAACGAGCATCAGAAATGCTGCGCCGAAGAAAAACAATATTTGGATCGCCGTCATCCTCGCGGCACATGCACCTTGATATGTACGTGCTGCGCTATTGATATACATGAAGGACGGAGTAGTGCGATACTGTTCGACCTCGCGATGTTATGCTCTTCGGCAACGCGAGCGAAACGAACGGGATCCTTTTCGCAACTGCGACGACCGTGCGGATTCGCAGCACTCGCGAGCATCGCGCGAACCGGTACATCTGTATGATAGGGGGATCTATCTTGCTTGAGTTACAGAACATCACATGCGCGAATTGACGTGAGACCGAAATAAATGACATCATTAGATATTACGGAAATAGTATTCGCTAGTGCAACGAGTTCATTGCAAATTAACAGTCAGATATTTTGAAATGTTTCGATTAGGAACTTTGATAAGATATAAGATACGATAATAATTGTAAAGTATATCTATTTAGACCATATATGGAGCACATATAGGGAAAAAAAATTGCAAACTGTTACAAAATCAGGAGAAGATTATTCGTCTCCTCTTTCTATAATTACATTTTTGTTTAATCGCTCGTTACAGGAACGGAAGTATTTTCATCATGCCTTTAGATTTCAATGTTTATCAGATGTTGAAATTCAAAGATATGGGATGAGAGGACATTTACATGGGAAGTAATTATCATGTTGCGAAGTGCAGATATAATGGAATTAATTTATCGCATGAAGGAAGACATAGCGCAAAGTTGATATGGCACATCTTGGAGACTTATTTTCAAATTTACGCGGCTTGATTCGGTTTCTGCAATTTTTAACTTCAATTTCAGTTCTATTCGGAGCTCCAATGTGATTGATCACGAATGACCGATCAATCATATCTGAGTTATTGCGATTGTATTCACGGCAACAGCGACAACCATGGTCGACTTGCTCGTCGACAACGTCCATCGCCATTCGGAATATATCCAGATCTACAACGCTTTTGTGAACGCAGAATTCGTAAAGGTTTCATTGTGACTGGAGAGATAACGGTAACTATTTCAGGGCCACTATTTTCCTCGCTCGACTGACTCTCTTCATTCTTATCATCTGCATTTGATATCGAAATCGTAGTACCGTTCGATTGATCAGCGTTCAACATTTCTTCATTATTTGATAACGTCGTATTCCGTTCAGTCGAATTTTTATTATCGGGAAATGTCGCAACGGTCGAATTTTGCAACGAAAGAGCTTCGGTCGTTTCTGCAATATCATTTTTCTCGGTGCTGTCCGTCGTGGTTCTTGTAATAGGTTTAATCGGCTTGATGGTGAAATCGGCATAATCGTAAAAGTAATCATAATCCTGTAAAAGCAACGCGACGTCGAATGTGAATATTGTGATGTTTCTTCATAATATTTAAAGAAATATTATTATTACATATTGCAACAATGCTCTTTCATTTGTTTAGTTTTTTTTTTTAATCTATACATATATGACAAGAGAAGTACAGTATGGTTGAAGGATTCGATATTTGATCTAAAATAGTAACATTCTTTTAGATCTATAACAATATTTAATTTATGTTTCTAGAGATTTGCCTTGATTGACGAGAATAAGGAGAAAGAGATATTTTAAGAACTGGAAAGAAATGTAAGATAAGAAAAGTGATGCTGCATCCTGAGGAGCCATTTATGAAAAAGGAAAGAAATTAAAGGAAGGACTCGTATTGCACACATAGCACAGTAATTTATGTGACAGAACTTGTTTACCGTATAATCATCCAGGAGTTCGGAGTTGAGCAGAGCGACGACACGCAGGTCCTTTAGTTCAATCTGCACGTTTAGATCGCCAGACTGCCTTTGATCGTAAACCTTAGCCGGTACCGGGGTCACAACGATAATGCGACAGGCCATGATAATGAGGAAGCCGCGTAGAGCGAGCATGATCATCATTGTCATGATGCGATCGCGAGCAACCCTCTCGAGCGACAACTGAAAAATGCGTAGCGGCGGAAGCTTCGGATCCGTCCTGACTGTGAAGGCCCACGCTGAAGACCTGTATCGTCCGATGGCCGGCTCGCGTGCCGAACGTGATGGTCCGCATTCGCGCGGACAAACCGGTATATACGATGAACAGCTCGCCAGACACGTCGTATTCGCTTCTCTGTCACCTTATAGCCTTCGCCTTTACCTCGCTTCGCGATCTGAGTACGATGCCCGGCCGTTGCCCTTTCGTGTTACGCGTTTTACCTTGACAACCGGCCATCAGGACCCCGATGTACACACGCCATATATGTGCAATCGGACCTCTATCCGCGTATATTTTTATCCGTTCGCATCGGTCATCAAAAGTGTTTGCACGTGTACAATCGATTGTACGTAGCGATCTCGGGCCGGCCGGAGAGCCGATGTTCGATATCGCGTATTTAGCCTCTGAGCAGGAACGTCGATTTTCAGACGCTTTCTGTACAGACTCTTAAATTCCATGATGATAAAACAGCGTAATAATATATAAATAGCGATTTATACTAAGAAATTTCTTGCCAATAATGCCATTTTCATCGTCGTACGTCTTAGATTTTGTTTATACTTAATTTGTTTTGGGATGTGCGGTATATCTGTAAAGATATACCGCAAGAGCATTCTTTAATTCGTTTAGTTCTTTCTTTTTCTTCTTTTTTCTTTTTTAATCTATACATATGTAACAAAAAAGGTACAGTATGATTACAGTTCGAAATTTTTTCTATATAATATTCAATATATATTGCAATTTAAATACAACAGTTCTTCAATTTCAATCATTTTATTTCCGGATTTAGTTTTCGGATAACAGTATCCAACTAGTTATGCGAATGTATAGCTCAATATCAGGTATTTTGTCTTCCTGATATGGACTGAAATGTACATGGAACGAAATCAAAATAAAAAATATAGCTCCAATCCGGAAAATAAATCATACAATAATAACAAATAACACAAATATCTCAAATTTTTTATTAATATCGATATAGCAGAATAGCACAATGTTTAAATATATATAATAACGAATTATAATTATCTCTTAATTAATTATACATTATTATTTACTAAAAATTATTATCATCGTTTCATTTCCTTCAGAGCTATCGATATAAATAAATATCTTAAATATAGTAAAGATGTACATATATATATATAATATCTTTAAATTATTTGAGGAAAAGAGATATAATTTTACTTAAATATAAACAAGTATTAAAACATGCGCTTTATATTATATTATATTTTTTATTCTAATTTTTTTATTGTTCTATCGTAAATTAGATTAGAATTAAATTTTACATATTGGAAAAGAAAAGGTATGAAAAATATAGAAATCTACATTTTTATTAAGAAATACTTTTTAGTAATGGTCTCTGTTTTCTTCTAATACTAATAAATAAAATTTATCATATATTTCTTTTAATATAATATTTCACATATAATATTTCAACAAAAATATGAAAGTGCCATATTGTACTATGATGTTAATTCATTTAAAGCTATTTTAATAAAATCTTGTTCAAAAACACGCGCGTTTAAGGATTAGCAGCTCTTTCACATCATATACACTTGCTGCACTTCTCCATACTTTCTCCTCTTTTCTTCTCCCTCTAGCTGAAGGTGTGTGTCTCATTTGCATCGTTTTAAGTGTAAAAGTACATAAACGGATCCAATGTGAATGTAGCTTCGATTTGCCGATTAAACTTTGCGATTATCGAATATCGAAACCTTTCGAGGTTGACTGAATGTAAACGATTAATAAACCTATTCCCGATGCACTGTTACTGCACCTGTACCCCACGTTCTGTCGTAATCGACGATGCAAACAACAACGATCTGTCACTTATATCCATAATGACGCCACTGCGAAATGTCGCGCACTACCGCGTTCGTATGTAACCGGGGTGTGGATCACCGTCATCAGAATCGATGAAGAAATTCGATCTGTCATTCGGATCTTTTTTGATCGCGCGGCACAGTTTGACATTTCGAGGAAACTAATGCGTTCCATTCATCTTCCGTGGGATACATTTATAGTTGCGTCCGTTATTTATTTTTCGATAATCCTCGCATCATCGGCGATCCTTATCATGTTACGCGCTGATACGAACGATGCTCCAATTTTTTAAGAAGATTGGTAATTATAATACATTCACCTTAATCCATATCATAAGCCATATTATATCATGATTGGAAAACCATTCCTCGTACATGTATAACCCTCTTGGAAATTGACTCTTTGACCTTTAACATACATGTTGTACTTACATGTCGTAATATGACTCTTCTTCCCTTTTTTTCTTCTCTTTTTTGATCATTATTCTTCTAATATTGAACATTTCAGTTTTTTTTAAATATAAAGTTTAAAAGATCATGATTATTGATGTTTCGTATCATCAGGTTTAAATAAATTTCCATGTTGTGATCTATATTTAAAGCAAAAATTGATTTAACTATCTTATATACGTTTTATACGTATAGAAAATAACTGCTCGCATAAATATATAATTCATTAACATTTATTTGAATGTTTAGCTTTTTATCTTCTATTATAATAAGTCGCTTATAATGCTTTGTATAGGACAAAAGGATAAGTCCGGATTATTAGAAACTTCACCAACAAAATCGACAGGCTCAGGAAGCTTTTTGACAGATGCATGCAATGGCAGTACATCGTCTATTCAAATATCCTCGGGTATATTGTGCAGTCTTGAAGAAGAAGAAGAAGAAGAAATTCTTAATAATAATGCTAAGGAAGCATACACCTTCTGTTCTCGATTGTCTAAAACTCTGCCGGAAGTACTTATGGACAAGAGTGCTCTCGGTTATTTCATTCAATTTATGGATACCAGAAAGCACGTAGCTCTCATAAAATTCTGGTTAGAGGCAGAATGCTTGTGTAGTGCATCTGGTATGTCTGATACAACAGATAAAGCCAGATATTCAAATCAAAAAGAGCTATTAGATGCTTTACCTACTTCCTTAGATGATAATGAGAATCTTAGTTGCAATATACTCGCTAACAATGTAGATATTCAGACGAGCAGCAAAATACAGTTCGATGAAAATGCGGATAATAGCTGCAATACAATATCCGCATCAAATAGCATGCCAAAGACTAGTCAGGCGATAAATGAAACGCGACAATCAAATCATGATTGTGGAGGTAAGAGACATGACATGACAACAACTAGGCAAGATGCTTTGAGAATTTATAAAAAGTACATTCTCAAAGAGGCTCTTGGTATAAATCAAATACCTGAAGAATTAAGGCTGAAGATGGAAAAGGCTGTTGTGCAGAAAAACATTGAGCCTATATTATGGTGCCTATCTGCTGTTCAAAGCATAGTATACGATACGTTAGAAAACGAGTGAGTAATATATGCTCATTATGTGGACAATATCATTTTTAATATTTGGAAAAAAAAAAAAACGCGTAAATTTAAAAATTATGTTTTGCAGATATATAAATGATTTTTTACGAAGCGAATTTCACTGTAAACATCAAATTGATGTACTCACTAGTGGCAATGTACAGTTAATGGATATATTGTATAATGAGACAGCATTCTTTTACTTTATGGAGGTTGGCATCTTATTTTTCATTATTATTTTCGGAATAGAAACATCAATTAAAGTTCTTATCTTCTAGTTTATGGAACTCGAGAATAAACGGGAACTATTGGATTTTTGGATGTCGGCTATGAGTTACAAACAAAATCTCATAGAGAAAAAAGGTGTGACTGATCCAGAAGAAGCACAGTCTGATGCCGTTATTATCTATGAAAAGTAATTTTTGTATACGATATTTTGGTACATGTGCGCGTGCGCGCACATATACACATATGTGCGCGCGCATACATATACGTATATTATATATAGATACATAAAAAAATATAAAAAAGATAATTTATATCACTGTTTCTCTTAGGTATTTTAGCTTACAAGCGACGATGCCTCTCGGATTTAGCGATAAGATTCGCTTTCATGTAGAACAGAACATTTGTCGTGAAGACGAGAGGGGTCCACAGCCTGATTGTTTCGATAAACCCAGTAAAATTGTATATAATTTTCTCAACAAGGTATTCTTTTGTAACACGAATCTGTTTACTCGTATTTTACGTATCGCACATTCAAGTTCTGTAAGTAAATTAAGAGCACATATGTATGTTACATTTTCTGTAGCACTATCTCCCAGCGTTCTTATCGTCGCAACTGTATTATAAATACTTATCAGAGTTAATCAGCACGATACAGAGCAGTCCATGTCCAAGTGTACATGCCAAGATAAGAAGAACAGGTTGGTAAAGAACTGATGATTTTAATGTTGTTATTCTTAAACAATGCTATGTATTTTATTAACATCTTACAAAATATTATTTTTATAATAATAACATTTTAAGATTTTCCCATATGCATAAATAATAATGATATTAATTTTTATGATATACTATAGGTTCAGATTGCAGTAGTGAAGTAAGCTCTATATGCACTAGTATGCCAAATATTTCTCATGTGGGAAATAACGGCAATAAATTATCTGATAACAAAAAGAATATTAATAGTCATTTAAATATCGATACCAAGCAACTTTATGATCCAGATTCTTTATGGCGACGTAATAAATATAGGTATTTTATATTTTAACATTAATATACGAATAATTTGTAATCCATCATATATAATAATTTGGCATACTTTGTAGTTTAAGCATTGGTTACGTTGACAATTTAGGTAGATTTATAACTGAAATAGAGCCAGATCCTCATAGAAAGTACGGTAAGTTATACTTTGCTATATTTTAAGAAAATTCGTGCATGGACAACGTAATAATAAAATAATCCTATATGCAAATTACAGAATCTCGCTTGACTCGAGCTGTAAAACGATTTGTAAATATAGAACAAGATAAGGTAAATACTTGTAGATTTCGGTATATCATAGTACTGGAATAGTTCTAATATTATTATTTTGATATTTTACTATTAATATTTGTATAAAAATTAATGACAATTTATATATATATATATATATATATATATATATATATATATATATGTATATGTGTATGTATAATTATATAAAATTTAATTAACTGGTTATTAATAGGCTAAAGAAGAATTAGCATGGAGAATTGCTGAGATGATTGTTCGTGAAATCACTTCTTTAACACTCGGAGCATCGAATCTTCCTTCTTGATGATGTAAATCTGACATGATGATTTTTAAGTTCTCTAAAAGTATATTTTGTGCATTTGTATAAAATGTCTTATCGTTTTGTTTTAAACATTAACACAACATTGCATATTTTGCCAAAGTGCCAAATTAATGATGATCACTGTAAGTAAAATCTATCTAATAATCTCTTGTAAAATATATATATATATATATATATCCATATTTGCAGAAGCAAGTTTGAAAACAGATAATTATTGATGGAAATGCCGTCGTACATTTTTATCTTATATTTTTATATTTCGAGATTATTACTAAATACATTTTATATAATCAATAAAATAGAAATCTGAATTCTTTGTTACAAAATAATTCGGGAATATATAACTTATGTGTAAATAATTTTATTAGAAATGAAATGAAAGATGTATTTTAATAGCTTTATAATTTATGGAGCGAAACAATTTTTCAAAATTTTGAAAAAGCAGCATGATTACTATTTCTCGCATAGTTATTAAAACTTTTTTATTCTTTTAATTTCTTTTGAAAATATTCGATGATCGAAACACAATAATCTATATGCAATTTTTCATCAATCATTGTCAATTATAACACCTAATGCGAGAAAATTTATAAACGTTCTTATCGCTTATATCTATATGACTGATTTTTCTTTTTATTTAATTTGGTAAAACAAATTTACAATAATGAATTTATCGAAATTCATACATATCCCATAAACTAATTTATTTCATTGATTATGTTCATTTTTATTTTTATTTTAAATCATCTTGTCAATTGTATCGATCTTAATTATTTTGATACATATGAATTGTTTATGTATGTTATTTTCCTCGCTTTTGATGAAGCGATTATGGATATTGACAAATTCTTAAAATGTAAGCTTTTGTACCATTTTTCATCGCCGATTTGTATAACTATATTTGGTAAACTATATTTGGTAAGATGACATATGTATATGTATATACAATGATATATGTGACCGCTATTGATCGTGATATTATGATATAGAAAATATATTTTAACAGTATTTAGTATAACATATAATTTTTAAGTACAAAATGTTATTAAAATTCCTATTATATACTCTACTTATATATATATATTTTTTTTTTGTTATATTTTTTTATTTATGATATCGTTATGCATATCATATATGTTATGCATATCATATATATAGATATATATATAAAAGAATATTACTCATTCTTTTAAAAAATAATTAAACAGTCTATTGCGGATACATCAAGAGTTATGTTTTAAAAAAGTGCATATATATATATATACGTTGCAATTTTTCTCTTGTGTAAAAATATATGTTCCCTATTTTATATATTCTTATTTTACTATTATTTATTTTAATCTTGATTTTCTATAACTTACATTAAATATTGATATTCATTATATTCATTCATTCTTTTCTGTTTGCATTAGTTATAATTATATAAGACAAGATATATTAAAATATATTCTTCGTATATGTTTTTTCTCTCAACAGAAAATTTTTTAAAAACTTTATATTATTGCACTTATAAAAATATTTCTTAAGATTTCATAAAACTTATCGCGCGTCTATGTATAAAAACGCTGTTATATATAAAAATTTATAAAAAAGAATTTCAATTCGTAATTTATGAAAATTTCACTAATTTTATATGTATAAATAATTATCTTTAATTCTACGCTAATATAAATTATAATTGCATTAATAAATAACTAATAAATCACTAGTACAATGGACTCCTACATAACGCGAGATATATGTGTAATATATATGGATTATACATACACATACATATATATGTATAAAAATATATATTTTATATATGTATATATAAAAATATTTGTAATTTTTATATATGTAGAAGCTTACAGATCTTTTGTTTTAATTGCGTATCATAAAAATTAGTTGTATTTTGCTATATATAAGGCGTTAGTTTAGACCGCCTAGTTTTCCCGTTGTATGAATCCATTTATGTAAAAACTATATACAGGAGTCTATTGTAATAGATTTTTATAGGGATGAGGATCCGTTTATACTGATATGCGATATATTCCGTCCATATTCTTTCCGTTGATTGAATAACAATGGAGATGATTCTGATAAGTTCATGTCATTATCTTCTTTACCAATCGCATTTAAATTAATATTGGTGCTCGACTTGAAATCTTGACAACATTCAAAACGTAACTTCCGTCTTTTAGTCCATGGTTGATAAACAATCGCATTAAAAAAGGCTTGAAGAGGATTTGTCACAGCCTGTCGATTAAGAAATTGTCGATTATTTTACTAAAATAGTTTCAAGTTTTAAGTAGATATTATAATAGACATACCATCATGTACCACAGAATAATAATTGCCTTAACCGGCAATTGATACCATAAGGTCCACAATAATATTCCGTTGATTAAATTGGGTATCCAGCATATGTAATAGACTAAATTGATGAAAGCGAATTTTAGTCTAATTATCTGTATTAATTTTCGTTCCCTTCCGGTCATTTGAGCCATACTATGCAGCACTGCTGATTGGAAATCTCGAGTTGATGCAACGTACAAAATAGGATTCACAATCATGACCACTGCCAGCAGCATGTACGTAACACAATAATTTGGAAGAATGCGCAATAGAGCACTAGATAACGACGTTAAGCCATGACAACTGTAAGATCATTTTGCACTTATTATCATCTGCATCTTTAAATATGCATATGCAAGTGATTACAATATTTGTGAAACCTGACTTTGCATCTGGGATGTACAGGATGATCAGACCAATCATAGTCAAAACAGCTGGAAACACCCAAGCCAAAATGTGATAACATATGAAGGAACCGTTTTTATTACCTAATAATAATTTCATGTCTATCGCATAACATAACGTCCATATCCATGTGGCCATGTAGAAATATTGAGTCCATGCCTACAAATAATTTTAATTTTATTGCAAACTTTTGCACAACTACGCACATATAAGGATATCATAGAAATTAAAATCAAAATTACCGATGACAGAGCACAAAAAACAACGTTTGATGTATCACCTTCTATTGGCAAGATGGATTTAAAACTCTTCCATAATATTGATCTCACAAATACACCTGATCAAGTACGAAAGTATCAGAAAATATTACATTATTCATTTGCAAATATAATTTCTTACATTATAGTGCACATTTATTTATATCATGCTATTGTATTTATTTAGTAAAATTAGAATACTTTGAAACAGCTAATTCGTTTATGTATTATCAAATTATTGATATGAAGTTATAGTAATAAATTAGACCTAAAGATGCTAAAAAATCAGCAACAGCAAGCCATACAATAATGTCTCGTGTTCTGGAGAAGTTCCAACGTTGAGAAATATTTGAATCTTGCCGGGGTAACATCTGTAAAGATTGTTTTTTTTTTATTTTCATCTTTTTGATAGTTTTTGCACATTTATTATGGAAGAGTGTTTTTAGAGAAGAATACATCTCTCTCTAATATATATACATATGCATTTAGGGCATATATAAACACATATAATACATAATACAATTATATATACATATATATATATATATAGACAATTACCCCATATTATTGTTGTTTATAATTTACATAATATGTTTATTACTTGTTACATGTCTGTTTATATCTAATTATTATAATTTATTTTTATTTCATAATATAATTATATAAAATTATCAAGAATTACAATTTTATTTATTTATTATTCTTATATTTTCTGTATTTAATATAGAATAAATGTATATTAGAGAAAGAGAGAAGACAGAAGACACAGGATGCGATCAAAATAAGAGAGCACTGTCAATATTTTGATAATTCCAACATAAGAACATCCTTTTTAGAATGTGATTAATTTTGAGATTATCTGTTATGCAGAAATATATTTTAAGTACTTTCTTTTTTTCTTTTATTCTATATACAATGGTAGTTTTAGCTATAAATTTTTAGAGAAAAGTTGATTAAGAATAACCTCTTTTCTAGTGGCTCCTTAAAAAATTTACCTGATAAATCGCGCCTATCATGCCTATTGTCGATGAGATTATGCACACCGTGTTGTACGCGTCCGTGTTGAATTCTTGCATTATCGTTATTGCTCTGTCTGTCCGGTTTGTATGGTGACAACAAAATGTTTGTAACGTAGGATCGGCCATGATATCGCACTTGCTCGAGTTTAATAACAGAAAATCGCTATTCTACCCATGTACTCTCGGCTGTTATCACTAACAGCGTTGATCGACAAGTGTCGAGAAAAGCTGCAATTATTGATAACAGATATATATCTACGATTATGCAAATGTTCCATTTATATGTTCATTATGCATGAGTAGAACAGAGAAAAAAGGTTAGTATTAAGTTTTACAATTATTAAGTCAATTCAAGTATATGTATATGAGATTGTATATGATATCACGTTATATCAATATATCAATATGTCATCGATATATTATTATGTCAATATGTCAATATATTGATGAATGATGAGAGCAAATAACTATACGAACAATAATTCAAGCTGGATCCAAAGTTTTTTGAGCAAGCTCTCTATTGCTTCTTAATTTCTTCATATTTTAGCTCTCGAGATAGAACATCTAATGCATAATTTCTGACATTTCTTTTTTTTTTTGAAAAAAAGAAAAGAGTTTATATTATTTGTTATTTTATATTAAGATATTTTAAGGCAATTAGAGGTAATAAAACAAGATTTCATCGTTTATATCGCCAATTCTGGTTCAATATAAGCCGTTTTAATAATTTTATTTAAAAAGATATTTCAATCAGTAATCAACAGAATAATTGCTGAGATACATAACGCTTATGTTAATAAATAATCTAAATTTAACAGCATGACATCTGCGTGATCAACGGTTTCATTGCGAAATGTTTTTCAATGTTAGATGTTATCATATTTACGCAGCCCCACGCAGTTTGTCGGCGACTTGCCGGCGCTATAATAGTGTTCTTTTATGCCAATCATTCTTATTGCTTCGAGATACTTCGTGAATAGGTCCGTCATCACGAGACACACTCGCCTGATATTTCTCAAAAGTGTTGCTTTATATTTTACTAAAAATGTCGGTGAATAAATTAGGTGAGTTTTACAATGTATCAAATACAATGTAAAAAATATAGAAGGAAGATTAACCTCGATTAAATGTACAATTAAATGTGATACTTGCTAATTATCGCTAAATTGGAAGCACTTAGATCACGTAAAAGAAAAGAAAAAAAATTAATTAGATTTACATATTTTAATGTATACTTTGTAAATTAATTAATTAATAAAAATAAATCAATTACCAAAATAAATCTTAAATTTTTAATTAAAATTAATAAATTTATAAATTAAATTTTAAAAATATAAATTTTATGAAATTTTCAGCTCTTTTAAGCGTATCTGACAAGACCAATTTATTACCATTGGCCAGAAAATTGAACCAATTCGGATTAACATTGATTGCTTCCGGAGGTACTGCGCAAGCATTAAGAAATGCTAATCTACCAGTACGAGATGTTTCCGAGATTACAGGGGCACCTGAAATGCTGGGTGGACGTGTTAAGACTTTACATCCAGCTGTTCATGCTGGTAACTTGAGATTCATAGCACATATATATGGATACATGCACGCACGCGCATATTTTATTTTATATTATTTATACCTATAAATGTGCTGTTTGGCTAAAAATGATGAAAATGCAACATACATATATTATTCATAATATTATATATAATTAAAATTTAAAATTTTGTATATAGATTCTTGCATATAATATTGGTGATATAATTTTATATTTTAATTTTTTTATTAATAGGTATTCTTGCTAGATTGACCAATTCTGATGCTCAAGATCTCCAAAAACAAAAATATGATTTGATCCAAGTTGTGGTTTGCAATCTGTATCCTTTCGTGAATACTATTTCGAAGTCGGATGTAACAGTCGAGGATGCAATAGAAAATATTGATATTGGTGGTGTAACTTTATTACGCGCTGCAGCCAAGAATCATAACAGAGTTACTGTTATCTGTGACCCCACTGATTATGATAAGGTCATCAAAGAAATGGATAGTGCTGCTGATAAAGATACCTCCTTGCAGACTAGGTAAATTTGTATAATAAAATTGTGATAATATAACATTGCATTAATAAGATCGCTTTTTCATATATAGTTTTTACAATTTTTAGAGAAATTTTAGCATTGAAAGCATTTACTCATACTGCTGATTACGACAATGCTATCTCTGATTATTTTCGTAAGCAATACAGTGCTGGTGTTTCTCAGCTCACGCTCCGTTATGGCATAAATCCGCATCAAAAACCCGCGCAGATATTTACCACTTTGGAAAAACTACCATTGACTGTATTGAGTGGATCACCAGGTTTTATTAATTTGTGCGATGCACTGAATGGTTATCAGCTGGTTAAGGAATTGAAATCTGCTCTAAACATGCCAGCAGCGACTTCCTTCAAACATGTTAGTCCTGCTGGTGCAGCGGTTGGCATTCCACTGAATAGTGTACAAGCAAAGCTATGTCAGGTGAATGATCTTTTCGATCAGCTCACGCCTTTAGCGACCGCGTATGCTCGTGCGCGAGGAGCCGATCGAATGTCTAGCTTTGGTGATTTCATCGCATTGTCTGAGCCATGTGACGTTATAACGGCAAGAATCATATCCAGGTATCATAACATTAATATATAAATAATATTATATATGTTTATAACTATATTTAAGTAGGATAATAAAGTATAATATTATTAAGGCAAATAAAAAAAACTTTTAGATGAACATATAATGAACGGTAATCATGACAGCAATGCACGATATAGTAATAACGTAATAATACGATAATGATGATGATAAATAAAATAAAATGTCAATATGTTTGTAATTATTTCAGAGAAGTCTCAGATGGTATTATTGCTCCTGGTTATTCGAAAGAGGCCTTAGAGATATTAAAGAAGAAAAAGAACGGTGGATACTGCATTCTTCAAATTGATCCTTCCTACGTACCATCTTCACTAGAACGCAAAACTCTGTATGGTCTAACTATGGAGCAAAAGCGTAATGATGCTGTTATTGATAAGTCGATATTTGCCAACATTGTGACGAAATCGAAGACTCTATCAGAAGATGCCATTCGCGATCTGATTGTGGCCACAATTACCGTAAAATATACACAAAGCAACTCTGTCTGTTATGCAAAAGACGGACAAGTAATTGGAACTGGTGCTGGACAACAATCTAGAATTCACTGTACTAGACTTGCTGGTGACAAAGCTGATAACTGGTTTGTCATTTTTTATTACATATTATATATAACATACATTAAATGTATTAAATATACATTATATATAAATATATAAATATATAAATATATATATAGAGATATGAATAAATACAAAAATGGTTGCACGTTTTAGTATTGCCTATTAGTATGCATACATGTTAGTTAAATATATTTATACAATATTATTTGATTGTGTGCAATTTCTTACAGGTGGCTTCGTCAGCATCCGAATGTAATCGGAATGAAATTCAAGAAAGGTGTAAAGAGAGCAGAAATCTCTAATGCTATTGATAATTATGTTAATGGATCTATAGGGAAAGATATGGATGAAACTGCATGGGCTGCTATGTATGACAAAGTCCCTGAAAAATTGTCCGAGGATGATAAGATTGCATGGATTAAACAATTGAATAATGTTGCTTTGAGTAGCGATGCTTTCTTCCCGTTTAGAGATAATATTGACAGAGCTAGACTTGTACGTATTAATTTCATTTTCTGTTGTTTCCGTTTTAAGTAAAATTATATTGAATATTAAAATCATTGAATAAGTTAAATACGTCATTCGTATTTAATTTGTCCTATAGATATGTTTGTATATATATTTAATATTATTTGATATTTTGCATTATGTTTTTTGTTTTACAGAGTGGTGTCAACTATATTGCCAGTCCTGCAGGTTCTACAAATGATGCGGCAGTAATCGAGGCTTGCAATGAACATGACATAATGCTGATTCACACTAATTTCAGATTGTTTCATCATTAAATATAAGATGAATTGCTTCATTGTTACTACTTTTATACGATTTAAACAAAGATGTATGATAAGATATCTAATCAAAAACTTGTACAAGAAATCAATATTACTGTGCCCTGATATTAAATAGATATCAATAATATTTTTATATTTCTTTTATATCTTTTAAATATCTTTATACAGTTTTATAAAATAATAAAAATGTTTATATAAATAAGTCTGTATTCATTTGTCATCGCAATAATTATTTAAAAGCTTATTTTGTTTTTTAACTATTCTCACATTTTGATTAAAAATATAATGCAATCATAATCATAATTCATCTTAAATTTTTAAATAATTAAATTAATACTCAATGAATTTTGCAGATTAATTTTTGCAAAACATTAATTAACAAATTGACTAACGAAATAGATTCTCATTAATTTTACATATTGCTTCGGTCTTGATATAGGAGGTATAGCCACAAAGAAGACATAGCTTTTGGAATTCAATATATTTTAGTTTATTAAACTGATAATATCAATATCAAATTATTTCTTTCTATTTTTCTTCTTGATAAATTAAAATATTTAAGGAATGTCAAAATGATAAATGTAAATCCAATCATATCTGAAAATCAATACTATAAATATCTTAAATTTTTCAAAAAAGTATAACATTGGGAAGGATATAAACATCAAGAATGAAATGGATAACATAAATTATTATTGCTTCATTATTATTTACATTATCTTTGCTATCCTGTTACCAACATATAATATTCGATAATAAAATTTGATTTATAGCTTTTGATAGCAGTAAAATGTAAAGAATTTGAAATATATTAAGTTATAACACATATTCATTGTTTTTTTAACTTTTTGAGATTTATTACATTTTTTATATTTATATATGCTATTTTGATTACTGATCTTCTTCCATCTTTTTGGTAGCTAAAAGATTTCTTTCTTGTAGAATTCCATGGATTTGTTAGCAAAAAACTGATCTAAGTAATTTTAACAGGATTTCAATTTTGGAAAATATATATTGTTAAAAGAGTTCTACAAAATTCTAAACAAATGATAATTTGAAAGTGCAAGTTGAAGGTGCTGGATTATATAGTGAATTCATGAAAATATATCAATCAAGTTATAACAATTTTTCCTCAGTCCTCATAGAAATGTATGATCTAGTCAAAACACAATGTCCTTTTTATTAGTCGACTTTGACTACTTATCAATTGCTTCCTTCAATTTGGTTAATTGTGAATAATATTTAATAGAATCAATAGCTTGGTGGCATTAGCTCATAGTACAGAATATCCTTCCCTACACATTATTCTACCATACACACAACAGAACGTTTGGATGCAATTCAATCTTTGTAATCTGAGTTGGTTCATTCTGTTATGACCGTGATATTTTTTGGCTAATATTCTTATATTGAATTCACTTTCTATTATTCTATCACTAATAATAAGTTATTTAAAAAAACTCATTTTCATGACGTTTAAGTAACGAATCGCAAGCAGAAATTCAATCCATTAAATTTTTGGCGCTCAATTGCGATACCTAACTATTAAACTTTTTGATCATTCCAAATTAGTATCATTTCAAAGTATCTCGGAACAATAATGGTACTAATATTTATTGTCAATTTGAGCAATTTTGTATTGTTAATTACTGTCAATCATAGTTTTAATTTTATTCTGTGGTGACGGTTTGGAATAGTACAAAATATTTCTTTCAAACATCAAAATAAAAATCTTTGCATACTATATATCTTTCTGCGTATTGAATCATTTATAGCATTTACCCGATATATAGCAATTTTTTTACAAATTTGCAACGCATTTCTGTTTCTTCGGTAATAAAAAAGTACGATATGACGAAAATGCTTTTGATTTTCTGATATATTTAAAGTTACAAAAAGCATTAGGACTCACCGATCATTAAATAAAATTTTATTAAATTGACAATCGAAATATCATTTTTAAGATGGAAAATAATATTTACACGCGTGATGTTTGTAACGATATAAAAAAGCGATATATTTTTCCATTAAACGGAGGAAATGAGACAAATATATATACTATACAACCTAACCTAATACACGTTCGCGATTAGACATCACCGATCGCAACATGCTAGGAACATTGCAATTCACTAAAGCACCAAATACTATAATCGGTACTGTCCAATGTTTCAAATTGCCAACTGTCAATTTCATTCCCTATAGTAATACATGCGATTGCTAGATATATGTCGAATCGTATACTCATGTACATTTCATTCTATAATATTTGTGTAGCCCGCCAATTTTTATTTACAAGGAAAAGAATATTAATAGTTGTAGACAGAAGTTACAAAATTAATACTGCAAAAGTAATTTGAATAGACATGGACGAAGTCAATAACGCACAGATAATTGTTAGTGAAATGTAATCAAAATTTCATATTATAGATATGAAATTATACATATAATATCGCATAACATAATTTTAATATATCATAAAAAATTATAGACTTACACTTAATCAATTTATTTAAATTTTTATATGTTAAAATATATTTACAGCAAAAATATCGAATTACTTGCGATGTATTTATTTATCTGATTATTGGGTAAAAGTTTATTTCTCAAATTGTCAAATGTATTATTTTTATATTGACATTTCAGAGTTTTATTGGATATTCAATGTATAGAGATATATAGAAATGGAAAAAAAAAGGAAAATGAATCTGAATTTAATCAATTTTATTATTCGCACATCAAATAATCTTTTATATTGTTTCTTATATATTGTTTCTTATAGGTTATCGGAGATGATATTTGCAAAAGAGCGGGTATTACAACAACTTGGATTGATAGTAATAGATTTGGAATACATGCATATAAACATGTAGACAAACGCTCACAAGGTAATAAAATAATCTTTATTTAAAATTATTTTCAAAAGTGTCTTATCTATATGAACATATATATATTTCTTAAAATATAAATTAAATATAATTATATCTTATTATTCTATAATGTTATAAATTAATTTTAGATGTTAAAAGTCAATTTGCACCCTGTGATGCTAAAGTCCATTTTCTTAGACCAGAAATTATATTATTTTCACCTCTTTTGCGTAAATTGGTCAATGAGAGCAATGGTGTCTTTTTATCAGTACAAAATCTCAAATCTATGTCTGGTGATATTTGGTCAGAATTGCTTAAGCATAGTAAACAATATAGATCCATTTTAAGAGCCTGTGTGGAAAATTTACAAGAAATATTACCAAAGGAATCATTATCAGAAGAAAAGACAATATTAGAAAATTTTCTCACAATATTTTATCAAGTGGAATGTATCTGGCATTTAACAGAAATTCTTTATGTTGATGTTATTCCAGGTAGATTGACTTATATAAATACATTATTTATATTAACAATATATATATAAATATCTTCATAGTAAGAAAATATATTTGCTTTTAACAGACTGCATTTCTTTCATTGATGTTTGTATTATGTTCATAGGTGATGTTGTGCTACCACAGCTACTAGAATGGATTAGTTTTCATTTTCCTTCAAGAGAAATAGCTGCATCAAAAATATTATTGCAGAAAACTGTTAGTGCTGATTTAGAAAATTCAAATTATTGGGAGATTGTAATGGGTTGTGCATTCCATGGCAAATTAAATCTAGTTTGCCGTCTTCTATCTTTACATAGTAAAGCAGATCATTCAGCATTTATTACTGCAGATGATATCATTAGAACGATGCCAGTATACAATGTATATGGCGGATATTCTGTAAATGAATTTATTACGCAATGGAAACGTTGGCAATTGGATGTTCGCTCAGATCTAGAAAGCAATTCTTTTGTCATAGATAACAATTTAGAAATTCTTATGAAGGTTAATAAAATAATGGCATATTAGTTCATTTTTATCACATATTTGTTTTTTATCATATAACAATATATTTACTTTGTAGTTAATAGCAGGGGATGAATCAGTATTGTGGGAATATTCAATGTATACTGAAGCATGGTATGAATTATTAGCAGCAAAGTTATTTTATTCAGCTCCTTGTTGCAAACAGCTAGAGCTCTCGCACCATGCAAATAGCATTGCTGAGAGATGGCAAGCTAATAGACACTTGGATCGTGTAATTCTTGCTTTAATGGAAAATGATTTGTATCAAGTCATCCAAGAGGTACAATATATGAGTGACAATGGTTGGTTTGCAGCTCATTTAATGGATTTATTGTACAAATGTGGAAAATTGAATATTCTGAACAAAGAGAAAACTAAGTGAGTCATATATATGTAGTAAAATAAAACAGTGCGCTTACAATTATATTAAATTATATATAATATATATATATAATTTAATAAATTATATATATAAATAAATCAGCATATTGTTTTATTTTATTATTATTATTATTATTATAACTTACATTTCTTTCTTATAGTATAAGTGCACAGCTTCATGAATCGCTCATATTAGAGTATGGGTCCACATTAATGAGTCATCGTTCATTGTGGCAATGTGGTGCAAGTTATTTGATACACTGTCCAACGCAAGGCTTAGCCAGATTAGAAATTTTATTACAATCATTGCCAACAGGTACAGAAGCAAGAATTAATAAGATTATCGACTTGGCACAAGATAATAATATGCCGCATATTGGTAAAATGTCATTTCAAAATCTTTTCTTTAGTTTGGATAATATTCAAAAAATAATTGAAAAAATATGTTCTAGTTACAAGTATATGCAAGATCCAAGGAATGAAGAGCATAAGACAAGGAAGATTAGGCAATGCTCTTATGTGGGCGCTCAAAGCACATGATGGCAATTTTACCACGTACATCGCAGATGAGTTTCTAAAATATTATGCAGAACATGGAGAATTGAAATGTCGTGACTTGTTGGAAAATTTGGGTTCTTGCATGTTGGCCAGTGACAGACTCACATTTTTGGGTACAGGATTAATCAAATATAATTGTACAATTATATAAAATTATTAGATAAGTTTATCATATTCTATATTTCTATTTCTTACTATATTAAATATTTCTACTATATTTAGGAAAATATTGTGAATTTCATCAAATGTATGGAATTGGCGAATTTCGAGAAGCCGCAAGTTTATTGGTATCTCTCTTGGTTTCGAATCTGACGCCAAAATAGTAAGTTATTCTTCATCTCAAATTCTTCAAATTAAGTAGATATTTATATAATATATATTGAAAATTATTTTTCAGTTTCTGGTCCATTCTTCTCACAGATGCCATACCATTGTTGGAAGCAGAAGACGTGATTTTGTCTTCTAATGATTGTTATGAATTGCTACGTTGCGTAGAAGCTCATGGTGATGATCCAAAATTTCAAGATAAAATTTCTATATTCCGACTTGGCGTTGCGAGAAATCTGGCGCGAGCTTTAAGTTTAGAAGGTTGTCAAGTTAATTAATTCTTCATTATTATATTCAATCATTATTGTATAAAGTAATATTAATATCATCTTATTATAAATAAATAATTATCTTTATATATTCTCCGTCTTTAAAATTTATTTATCTGTCTTTATCGCGAAATTATTCAATAGAAATATTTTTTTCCTTTTAATATTTTTATAGTAGCTATTATTTTTTGATAGTATTATTCGATTTTCAACATATTTCCTATCATCGCGTAATAATTAGTCCAAGCTTTACTTTTGGCAATTTTTATATGATCATTGTATCTTTATTACATAGATTTTATGCAGACATGAAATGTACTAAATAAGCAGATGATATAATATATGATATATTGTATTAATAGATTACATATTTGCGATACATTAATTTCAAAATAGAATTAAGAAATTTTAAAATATAACACACTTCAAAATTTAACTTTTATAATACATTGTAAATTTCATTGAACAAAAGTTGTTTTTTGAAATACAATACAATTAATAATATTCATATTAAAAGTGAGTATATTTGTCAGACTAGACATTTTTGCTAGAATTATATTTGTTACGAATTATTGGTACTGCTAACAAATTATTGCAATTCTGAAACAGAACGGTAGTTACAAATTAATTTAAAAGGATTGCACATGCGCCAAATTTTTTCTTCTTCCTGTCTGCTCATTTACTTGCACTTTCTGCACGGTTTTACTTTCTCACTCAGGCTAACACTAAAATCTGCACTTTATCTCATTTTAAGTGCAAAAGGAGCAATTAAAACTATCCTGGCTTTATTGTGTTGCTATTTGTTACATTGTGTATACGTATTTGAATCAGTTCGCGAACTTGTCACGGTGATCCGCTTTCTTACATTTTGTATGTAAAAACTTATTAATTTATTTTTATATCCGATTATTAATATTTGTTTAGATAATTTCTGCACGTATCATTTTCATTACAGAATTGCCATAACATGTTTTCTATTACTTTGGTGAACATTGATAGCTATCAAGCATCTCCAATACCAGAATTTGATGTGACATTTTCGGAATTTCGTGGATCAGAGATAAAAAAGGTGCCGATAATTAGAATATTTGGATCAACTGCTACCGGTAAACATAACGAATATGATCTTGTCATATATTCTATGTTAAAGATTGTATAAAATTATCAAAAAAATGAGTCGTTCTTGTACCAAACACAAAATATATCAATAAAGGATTTGAATAAAATTTGGAATTTTTCAGGTAAAAAGACATGTTTACATATTCACGGTGTCTTTCCATATATATATGTACCATGTACAGTTAAAGAGAATATCGACAGCTATGTTTATCAACTGGCTACATCAATTGATTCCGCTTTGAATACATCTTTTGGTTCAACATCATCTACAAATCAACATGTATATAAAATCCAGCAGGTATCAGGAATGTAAGAGAAAATTTATTTAAAAAATATTGTATGTTAGATTATCTAGTTATGTTGCATAATTTAGTTTCCTTATATTATATTTAATAAATATATGATATTTATCTTTGCAGACCTTTTTATGGTTATCATGAAAAAGACCATCTGTTTTTCAAAATATATTTTTATAATCCTGCCATAGTTAAAAGAACAGTGGATTTATTACAGGCAAGTAATCATACTTGACTCTTTCAAGAGAAAAAGAAAGAATTCAAATAAAAAGATATTCTTTTTCTAGAATGGTGCTGTTCTTAATCAAAATATGCAACTATATGAGGCACATATTCCTTACATTTTACAATTTATGATAGACTACAATCTTTATGGCATGAATTTAATAAATTTAAATTGTGTCAAACACAGACATTCTTTGCAAAGATATGAAATAGAAGACAGCCAAAACAAGTCTTCGATGAATTCAACTGATACACAAATGTATCTTCCAATATCTGTTGCTAGACAAAGTATATGCGAACTGGAAATAGATGCACATGCTTCACAGATTTTGAATAGACAAAGTATCACTAAAGAATTAGTATTGAACCCTGGCATTGCTGGGATCTGGAATGAGGAAAGGGCAAGGAGGTCCCAAGCTAATTTAGAAAACATAACATCGCAATTATTATATCCTAAAACCCCTAAAAAGATTATTCTTCCTCCCACAAGCAACGATATTTACCAAGAACAAAAATTATTAAAAAGATTGAATGCTATATCACAAGTATCTCATTGTTCCATAGAAATTTTGCAATTATGTGACATATTAGATATTTCATATGTTTATATGTATACATGTCATTTGATTCATTTATTTTAGATCGAAGAAACAATTATCTCAGATACAATCGTGCCTTCATATCCTATCGAAGTAGAAGAAGACAAAAATTTCTTAAATGCTTCTTATGTTTTGGATCATTCTGAATCTTTTATATCTGGAGAGAATATTGAGAAGATGGTTTCTGATAATGATAAGTTATTGCAAGTAACAGCGTTTTTACAGACAAATCAGAGCCAAAGCGATATAACAGATACTAGTATTTGTGAGTGCTGTGTATCTAATAATGTATATATAGAATATGAATAAGTATTACATTATTCGTATTAAAATGTGATACAATAAAAGATTTTATTATTTTATATATAGTGGATGCAGATGACATACAATTGGTAGAAATGTTGGCCAATTTAGCTGAAGAAAATGATACCACGATTAATGTAGACGATGATAGTGTCCTTGGTTCTCAGTATTCTATATTCAGTGAAGTAGCTAAAGATGACCCCGAGGAAGAAGAAGTTGAAGACTTAAACATTACAAGTTTAGATTTGAACAATTTAAACTGGGTATCAATGTGTAAGGAATCTGACAAATGCGACGATATAGAAAATATATGTAAACAAAACACTGAATCTGCAAATAGTTCAAACATTGTTGAAGAAAATTATGAGAATACATTTACTGATTTTCCACAATTTGATGGAATTGATAATTCGTACGAAAACATATTAAAATATGGAAAAATCAGTACAAATCGCTTAATTAATAAGAATAATAATACAAAAAAATACTGCATTACAGTTTTTTCGAAAAATACTCAACATGTTGTGCGTGTTATTAATACAACAAGAAATCGTGCTATCTGTAATTTTTATAAAAATTTATGCCTAATGGATGTTATTAAATATTTTAATATATATAATCCTAATCAATATCATTTAAAAAAAGAATTATATAATTTTTTAAATAAATATTATTTTCATATATTTATTAAAACTGATAAAAATTTGCGAAATATATATACAAATAATCTATATTCTGGCAAAAATACTGTCATAAAAAAGCTATATCTTAAAGATAAGGAAGGTAATATATTAAATAAGAAGACAAAGAAAAGTTTATATATTACTTGTTATCAAATACAATTAGATCATCAAGATTTAGATGTTTATGATATAGATGATGTAAAAACATTTGGAACAATAGATGATCTCAATCAATATAATACAACATATATACATTATGAAAAAAATAAATATAATTGTGTACAAGATGCAAAATTATATTTTCAAAGAAGAGCTCTTTTAAATAGTAATTGTTGTCACAAATCGTGTATCTCATCGAAATTTATCATATCAAGTACTGATGGAGCTACAAATACCGACTCTTCTGATTCTGAATTAGAGACTGATATCACAATTAATAAACAGGAGAAACGTATATGCGTTTACAAATCTGGTAAAAAGGATATACAAAGTATGGTTCAGATAACACCAAAGAAAAGAAAACTGGATTTTGAGGAATCACCTAATAAACGAAAAAATACAACTATTCAAACACCAAGAAAACAATATAGCTCTCCAAATAAAATACATCGAAGCCCACGATTATCGGGAAATTACTCGCCTCTTAATATCACTATTACTTCTCCGAAAGCCAGTAAAAGTCCTCTTAGAAAATATGAATCTGTGAAAGAAAAACATGTAATGATGTCCGATACTCCTTCAACTTCTACTACTCCAAACCATAAAAGACATCCATTACATATAAGCTTATTTCGTGAAAAACGCGGAAGAAATCTTTTGAACTTGAATATAGGTAAATAACTTGAGGAATCCTATTTAATTAAATATGATTCTATTATGTTTAATCGTTTATTTACTGTGTAAGTAAAATATCTTATTTCCTTTTTCAGAAAATAACATTGAGATCGATAAAAAATCGATAGTCAAGGAAATAGACATCATGTAAGATTTCTTGTGATATTTATTATACAATTTAAAAATTGTATGTGTGTGCGTGCATACACACACATATATAATGTTATGTATATATATAATGTTAAAAAAATATATATATATATTTAATTATACGTATTATTTATATCGCATATTAATATTTATAATATTTTTAGTCAAACTAATGACAATACAAAAGCTAATAAAGCAACAGTAATCCATAAGACAGTACAAGATTTTAAAGAGAATACAGAAAATTATGGAAGTTCATCAGTCAAATATCAAGAAATTAAGGAGGTTCGTAAGAAATTGTCTTTCTTGAATTATGACGAAGAAAATACTTTCGCAGAGTCAAATCGTCCCGCGAGTCAGTCTGAAAATTCAACTGCAATCGGACATTTAGTTGATCAAACAGATGCAATTGTACTTTCTTTCAGCAATAGAAACAATTCTCTTTCAAGTAGCCAGCATACAGAAATAAGTAATAGTGATACATCTCCAGAGAGAAACTATGCATCAAACAAACGTAAATTGGCAAAAGAATCTATGAAAGTTTTTGATATTATTCCTGAAACCGATTTTGAAGATGAAGAAGATACATGCAATACAACTTTTACTCAATGTATTAATACCAAACTTGAGGCTAATAGTCAAAATTCATGGGAAACGAATATTGGTCGATCACCGAAGAATACATTGATTACAATTACTACAAAATATAAACCTCCTGATCCTGCAAAAATTTTAGAAAGTATAACAATGTATGGTATCCCGAAATGTAGAGCACAAAAACCATTCTTCAGTAATAAATGTGATCTCGCAAAACAGAAAGAATCTGCAAGCATGAAGTCTGCGTATTTCAATATACCTGCGTTTAAATCTAGTTTAGAAGATATTACGAGTCTTGGTTTATGGCGAAGAATGAAAGTCAACGAATTTCATCCCTCTGGGGCAACTATAAAAACTTGTCATATTAAACGAACACTGGCAGGATATAATCTATTAACAATTAAACCGCTCATAGAACCGCCATCTCCTAAAGATATTATAAATTGGATTAAAGCTAAGAGATATTTATTAGAGAAGAATCGTAATATCAAATTGTTCGAACACAATAAAAAGAAAGCGATAAATGTACAAGATGTACAGCATACATTCATTAATACTGCTAATGAAAAAAATGAGCTCCAACCAGGGACATCTAATCATTCGGTAAACGTTAATTCAACTATAAGGAAATCTGTTTCATTAACATCTCAGCAAATTATACCGAGTAGTAAGTCCGATGATACCACAAAGCCCGAATTTACAGAACATTCTGATAAGTCACAGACATCCGAAGATAGCTTAAATCCTTCTTTACAAAAAGCATTACAAAATTCGTTATTATATAAACAAAACAAAGTGCATCAACAGCTAGGTGTTTCATATGGTCAAATTGAATGTTTATCCAAAGGAAGCTATGGTAATGCTTCAAGTGAGAATCTTCAAAATGCTAGAGCAGTCAGTGCAGTAAGTTTATTATTTTAATTTTAAAAATTATACTTATTATTAAATTTAGAATTAATTTTGTGCTTTGATGAATTTTTTGTAGCATCAATTTCTAACATTATTGTCCCTTGAAGTACATGTTATTACTCGGGAAAATCTTCTTCCCGATCCACAGTATGATTCTATCGCTGCATTATTTTATGCGACTCATAGTGATATTCCAACAGATGCTAATCAGCAGATAGAACATAGTAATTATCGATATTTCTAATTTATAATATAAGATATCTACTTTTATTCAAATTTTACAAATTATAAAATTAATATCTTTTTTATATTTAACAAAAGATCATTTATAAGAATTTTATAAGAAGTCTGTTAACTTTATTTTTTAGGCGCTATTATTATAAATCCCGAGCCTGTAAGTGCAAGACTTAATAAGATTCATTCTGCGAGTGCAATGTGTCCAATTTTATATGTCACATCGGAACAAGATATGTTCAATAGTCTTATCAAATTAATTGAGCAATACAATCCAGAGATTCTCCTTGGTTGGGAAGTAGAAACGCTTTCATGGGGCTATGTTTTCCAGAGAGCACTCCATCTAGGTATCAGTAATTTTTCATTAAAAATTTCCAAAGTTCCATATATGCAAGTACCTTCCAAATCTGATACTCATATGACTGAAAGGGAAGATATGAGTGAAATCAAAGTGCTTGGCCGTAATATTCTTGATGTTTGGAGAATCATAAGACATGAAGCAGGTGAGTTATGTGTTTCTAATATTTCGAAAGAATTTTTAATTTTTCTCTATTTGAAACAGAACAGTTCATAGTGTAACTGTTTCAGCATTATTAACGTATACTTTTGAGAATGTTATGCATCATGTTTTACATGAAAGAATACCATGTCCTTCTTTCAAGACATTATCTACTTGGTGGAAACACAAAAGCATGACAGTGAAAAGCAGAGTTATACGTCATTATGTCATCAAAGTAGTAGGCACTCTTAAACTCCTAAATCATTTGGATATTATAGGTGAAATAAAGTTATTAAATTTTTTTCCATATTTTCGTTTTATGTTTTGCTTATTTTTTTATTGATTTATTTCTTTTTTAAATCCATCATTTTATGGTAAAATTTCGTCTTATTACAGGTCGCACATGTGAACATGCTCGTCTCTATGGAATACAGTTTTACGAAATTTTCTCGCGAGGTTCACAATACCGCGTCGAATCAATGATGCTCAGATTGGCGAAACCTATGAATTACATTCCGATCTCACCGTCTATACAACAAAGGGCTAAAATGCGGGCGCCAGAATGTCTACCATTAATTATGGAACCAGAATCTGAATTTTATATTGATCCAATAATTGTACTTGATTTTCAGAGTTTATATCCGAGTATAATTATTGCTTATAATTACTGCTTTTCTACTTGTTTAGGAAGAATAGAACACATAGGCCAGTGAGTATATAATATATTAATTATCGATACTTAATCAAATTTATTAATGTGAATTTTATTTGCTAGATATGGACCATTTGAATTTGGCGCAGCAACATTGAGGACAAAAAAGAGTACTGTATTAAAGCTGCGGGATAAAATGAATTTTTCGCCTTGCGGCGTAGCTTTTGTTAAGCAAGAAGTACGACAGGGAATATTACCGCGTATGCTGACGGAAATTTTAAATACACGTCTCATGGTGAAGGAATCCATGAAGCTGCACCCCGCGGAAAATCGTACGCTGCAACGTCTTCTTCATTCACAGCAATTGGGTCTTAAATTAATCGCAAATGTCACTTACGGTTATACATCCGCTAATTTCAGCGGTAGAATGCCATGCATCGAGGTATGACGTATTAAAGTGTATACATAAATAAAATAAAAGGATATCTTCAATAATTTAATGATAAAATAAATCTAATTATTTTCTCAAAAATATCTGTTTATTTATTTTATTTATTTAACAGTTTTATATCTTGCTTATTTTTGTTCTTTGTAGATAGGTGACAGCGTTGTTAGCAAAGGGCGAGAGACATTGGAGCGTGCGATTAAACTAGTAGAATCTACACCAAAATGGGGTGCTCGAGTAGTTTACGGTGATACAGATTCCATATTCATACTATTATCCGGAAAATCGCGGGAAGAAGCGTTTATTATTGGTGAAGAAATTGCGGATGCAGTCACCGCAATCAATCCACCACCTGTTAAGCTTAAATTTGAGAAAATTCTTCATCCATCCATTTTGCAGGCAAGATATCAAAGGAATCTAATTTAATATACCGATTGATATATAATAAAAGGAAAACAGGAATATTTTGAATTTATTATTCTAGACGAAAAAACGATATTGCGGATATATGTACGAAACTCGCAATCAAGAAAAACCTGAATTTCTGGCGAAAGGTATCGAAACGGTTCGTAGAGATGGATGCCCGGCAGTTGCTAAGGTGAGGAATCACAAATGGGAAATTTATCTGCAATCTCAAAGTCGGATATTTTCATATTGCAGATACTTGAGAAATCCCTTAAGATCTTGTTTGATACGAAAGATGTTTCCCTCGTGAAGTCGTATGCCATCAGGCAATTCGAGAAGATCTTTCAGCAACGCGTGTCTATACAGGATCTGACATTTGCGAAGGAATTTCGCGGAATGCGAGGGTACAAGGCGAATGCCTGCGTGCCAGCGTTAGAACTAACACGCAGATTGATTAAAAAGGATCCTCGCGCTATACCGCGCACTAGCGAACGAGTACGCTATATTATCATTGCTGGTGCACCGAACCAAGCGCTCATTCATTGTGTGCGCGCGCCGATAGAAGTTATTGCCAATCCGACATTAATTCCGAATTCTATATATTATATAACGAAAGTTATTATACCACCTCTCAATCGCTGTTTTAATCTATTCGGAATTGATGTCAATATCTGGTAAATATTAATGAAATTTTATAAAATATATTTTTTCATCGCTCTAGAAAAATTATTTAAGATTAAAATGAGGAAGGAAACTTATCATTATTTATCTAATATTTGATATCATGTATTGTAATTATATTGCATCATAATTATGCAATTATTGCATTATATATACATATAATTATGAAAATGATGAAATTAATGAAATCACAATCTATATGCAATTTGTTTATTATGATTGAAAAGCGAAGTCTTATAATTTACAGGTATAAAGAAATGTCTCATCGCTTTAATTTTAATAATATCACGCACTTGGCAGGAGATAATCCAAAATCTACTATTTGTCAATTCTTCAGTTCTACTTCATGCATTAGTTGCGGAGAACAAACTAATAAAGATATTTGTTCAGAATGTCATTTGCAACCAGATAGAACCATTCTTATGCTTCTTGAAAAAATCAAACAGTTGGAAAGAAACTATCAACAAATTACTACAGTAAGTATATTATAGCTTATTAATTATTAATCTTCATTCACAGATAAACATAACAAATTTCTTAATAAATATGAATTTTTTATTTATAGATCTGTCGTTCTTGTATTGGACGATCGGATGAAATAGAATGTGCCTCTTTGGATTGTCCTGTTCTATATCGAATGGCACAAGCTCGCAAAGATCTTGAACGAGTTTCTTCTATAAATGATATAATTTATAAAAACAATTCTAGTGGAATCAAGAAATTGAGTGAAGTTGCCGAGTGGTATTAGTTGGAAAGAAAAAAAAACAGCGCGCAAAGCTTTTATAAACTAGTATATGTACAATGATTTAATAAATAGCAGAGACAGTAATGAGATCAAATAAAATTGCATTGTATTCTTTCTTCTTTTTTTATAGAAGTTGTATATATTTCCTTATAATGAGCATGTATTAAAGCACGCAAAAGTTCCGTACATTTTCTCCTTATCTAGTGTTGACCAGAGTTTATCCAGGTAGCCTGAATTTTTAAATTTTTTATTGCAGATTTGGATTATGTGCAAAGAAGAAAACCTATAAAAAATTATTAATAACATTTATAAATTTCTTAATTATTTTGATATCTTATTATAATTACTATTATCTTACATTCCAATTGCATTGTTGCATCATTTATGACATTTATCATTTATCATATTTACAATATATTATATTTTTTTAAAATTTTGTATCAATCGATTTTTGCACAACACTTAGCTTAATCATTATCTCATAATTATTTAAATTAATAATTCTTTTATTATACATGTAACAAGAAACTTTAGAAAGAAATTTGAAGAGAAATATTTTTTCACACAGTATAGTATATGATATCTCAAATGTATATCTTTAAACTTGCCTTTATGATCGGTCTTATAGACGGTCATGCACCTTGGCGCATTTTATCGTGCGATCAGCTTCATGTTATCAAACAGCTGGAATAATTGCACGAACGCCGTACGAGAAGTCTCATGATAGCACGATACCTGACGCAGGCGCAATCCTTGTGATTTAACAACAGATAAAACGGCGTTATGGTAGCGAAACATTACCAGTCGCTATGCGCTTAGCCCAGTGCGTGAATTGCTTTCTTTGCGTTGACTAGTTTTTATGTGTGACTTAACTGCGTATAATTTAACCTTTATGTGATCTACAATCGTTAAAAAAATAAAAACCTCTACTAGAAGCATTATTTTTGCGTGGCTATGAGATGGATGAAAAGCGCGTAAATATTTCCGTGAATGTATGTGCTATTATTACTACTATTATTATTATCATCATTACTGTTATTATTATTATTATTATTATTATTATTATTATTATTATTAATACTTTGTGTTTTTCGAAAAATCTTTTCTTTTGAATTGTTGCGAAAATTTCAATCTTGAATTGGAAATTGCAAATTGAAAACTGCAAAGCTCTTTTGTAAATATTATAAATTTGTTAATGATAAAATGTGCACGTGTATATATATTTCTTATAAATATTTTTAAATTATTTCTATATACAATTATTATTACCAGTTTCCGTGCGTAGAATGGATGTAAGTTCATTAATTCCGGCGGGACTTCAAAGCGGGCAAACAGATCTGTGCGAGATCCAAGCAGGATATAACAAATTCTCAGAAAACTTGCGAAAACTTACCCCACAAGCTATACAATGTGCTATTTTCTGCGGTGGATCCAGATGCAAGTATGAAAATCCAAAAGCTTGGTTACCCGTCCACATGGCAATACAAAACATCTTTTCGCATTGGTAAGAGAAAAAGAGAAAGAGGGAGAGAAATAGATTTTATTATATTGAAATTGTAAAAATTAACAAGAAAGGAAGTTATCCGTTAAATTAAAAAAGAATCCAAGAATAAATAGTAAACAGTTGTAGTCGAAAAACATATCTCTAGCGAGGAGACATTTTAATTGATATTTTTCTCAATTAATTCAATTCAATAATTCCAATAGCGATTTTTTTCAAATGAGAAATTTTTTAGCTATTAGATTAAATTTCCGAATTTAATTTAATAATTCAACAATTTTATATGTATAATCATATAATTATATTATTTATATTATAATAACATAAATATTTCCGAATTATTGTTAAATATATATATATATATTTACATTTATATATATATAAATTTAATTCTATTACCGAATCATTTATAATTCGCTATGGGTAATAATAGCATACAGAATTAAAGAGATGCACGAAATATCAGAACCATCTTGTTATTGATATTCTGTCAAAACGTAGCTTGACTGTAACTGCAGTAAAGATTTATTTAGATCAAATATATAGCTGGCATATATGTTTGTATATATGCGAGAGTGCTTTAATATAAATTATTTTAACATAAGAGTAAAGTCACATTCGTTAATGCGTGCGTATCTATTTCTACGACGATCAATATATTTATTTATACTTATTTCATACAAGTTCCTGCACAGAAATTCTCAACTTAATTAAGACGAAGTGTTTCAATTATTTAAAAAGGGTGACTGATGACGTCCTTGCGATGGCACGACCGAATACTGCGCAGATAGTAAAGAAAGATATAATTGCTCAATTCCAAGGATGGAGCATAAAAACCATAATAAATCTGCAAACACCGGGCGAGCACGCGAGTTGCGGTGGCCCACTCGAAGAGAGTGGCTTCACATATGATCCCAACATTTTTATGAAAAATGATAGTAGGTATTAAAAAAGCTCATTAAGAGTTTAAGTACATTGTATACTTATTAACATGCTCGTAAATTACCTCGTGCGTTTCTATCTCCTATTTATCATAAAAATTTCATTCCCATCTTCGAGATTATACTTTCGAGATAAAAGTTAATGAAATTTGATATTAAGAAATATATATATCGATATTGCAAACAAAAACCATCTCATTAGGATGTGCATTATAAATGACGCAATGTTTAAGAGACTCTTTATGCAAATTGCTATAATTGCTTTATTATATTTTGCATTTATATCGCGATACGCAAGTTACATAATTATAGAGAGAAACGCGCCATAAAATGGCAAGAAACTTCATTTTCAACCTGATACGAGGCAAGATGATAATAGAGATAGATTTGTCCTTGCTGAATGTGTATATAGAATCATGGAAGTGTCTCTTCCTCGATTCTAACAATCATCAGCTAGATCGAACGGTTCCGCGATATAACATGCAATGCAGCAGAAATATATATATGCAAGAGAGAAAGAAGAGCACCGAAATAACAGCCGTTGTTACGTATTATCTCCTTACCTACCCCTCGTCGTAGTAGCATATAGCGTTAGGCTATTTCGTTACTGTCCCGATCAAGTAAATCTCTGTTGCAGTTTACTATTATAATTTCGCCTTGAAGGATTATGGCGATGCTACAATGGGGAAACTTCTAGACATGGTCAAGGTTGTAGCCTTTGCTGTGCAAGAAGGAAGAGTGGCCATTCACTGTCATGCCGGTAAATCGATTTTTCGCATAATAGTACACTTGACCCAATTGCATCCTCTACGGCTATCACGGTTTTTGAATGCATAATCACATGGTTATACGGAATTGATGTTTGCTTGTAAATTAATTTCCAAGATATTCCTACTTTATCAGCGCTGTCCGTTTTGATACAGATACAGATATTGATGTTTGAATTTTCTCGAAAGCTTTTTGATGTTAAAACGCGTTGTTTCTTTTTTCTTTTTCTTTTCGAAAGGAAATCATTATGATGCGGTAACAATATTTTGTTCCGCAGATTTTAATTATCTGGAATTTGAACAACGTTTTCTATTTATTGTCTTTTTCTCATTATTTTCCCATTATTATATATATATATGATACAAATAAAATAAAACAATAATTTATATATATAAATTGTCATTTTACTTTATTTTATTTGTTTTTTGTCTTATGTCTTATGTCCTCATGTTATTCCTCGTTAACGTAAATAATTTATATGTATCTTTATATGTATTAATATTTTCTAAGCTTTAAGTGTATCGATTTAAAGCATCATAACGCATGAAACGTGTTTATCACGATTTTACCATAGTATATTGCGTGCTAATTCATGTTTGCACTGTGTATCTAAATCTTTACGATATACACGCGAATAATTTTTATCAAATATCAGAAGCAGAAAGTATTAATCTCGATTAAGAAACTACACTGTAATCACCGTGAAATTCAAATCACGATTATACTCGATAATATACTCGTTTTAATTTTATCTTTGTTAATAATCTGTTATTATAATTTTTGTAATAATTCTTCATTAACTTAGCAATTTATTCCTTAATAACATAATATGAAAAAATTAATCCTCTTAAGTATGAACTTAATGGACTTTTTAAAGTAATACGCGTATTATTTATGCAGATATATAACACATATTATGATAAATAATTATATCCAGCATAAAATAATTACTCATGAGAAATATTTGCTTTCACGTTACAAATAACTACGTAATTAGATGAAGTCGTGATCACAGACAATAAGATGACACTTTGCGTTTCATTTGATAATTCATCAACATTACGAACCACTGAGAGTGTTTTACTTCATTAAAAGAGAAAATGCGGGATAAAGCGATAAGCAAATCTAACAATGTATATTTTTATACCCGCATCATCATATCACCTTAGTTTACATGAAAGTAATGCATATGCCAGGAAAATATTCGTTTTTACATCTGGGAATCACACGTCTGAATTACCAAATTATTGTGCGTCCAGATTTCGAGATTTATTATATTGGCCATAATTAATTTATTTTATTTTATCAAACGTTATAAAAAGAAAGACAGAATATATCATAAATGGAATCACCTGTCTTTTAAATATACTTCGAATCGTTAGGCTACTTATTATCTAAATAAAAATTATTAATAATTTAAAAATATTATTAATACAAATACATTGTATTAATTGTAAAAGAGTAACTTGTAAAAGAGTACTATATTGTCTTTCTTATTAGTTAAATGCAACTAAACTAAACTCAATTAAATTAAGTGTAACGCCAACGTTAATAATCTGATATGCATAGATGCAAATTTATAAAAATTAAAGATTAAAGTAGATATGACCTCATCATTTTTTTCTATCAATAACTGGGAACGATGAATTTTCTGCTAGAACAAGTTCATTGTTATTAAGCTGATGTTTAAGGATACGCGGACTAACGCGTCCCTATCAATCGATCAATCATTTTCTTTCTTATAGTTCCTTCGAAGCTTTACTTTCATAAAAATTAATATTATTTCTCTTTGCAAGTAAAAGAGAAGTTCTGTGCAAAAATAATAAGGAAAATTTTAGTTATCCATATAGCGGATAATTATTAATCATTATTATATCTGCTAAGTTTGATATTACCTTATGATATTATTAATTTTAATTCGTATGATATATTCACATCGTCCGTTTAATTCAGACAGGATGTTCAGATCAATCGTTCCGTAAAATTGAAATTAAGATAAGATCAAATCTAATTGAGAGGTCAGATAACATTGCGAAGGTGAGCCGATATTAGAAAAGTTAAATTGCAGAATTTCTTCCGTGCCACATACGATTGATCAGGATTCTATAATTTCTTTGCGATATGTCTTGTATGCATGCTAGACTTGAAGGAAAACCCAATCGCGATATTTCTACGTCAATCAGCTTTAAGTCGCGAGTTTATCTAGCAATTATATTATCCTATGCGTCATGTTCTCGCTTTAGAAATTAGTTGACACCTTCATTTTTGTTTTCTCATCAAACTGTAGCTCTTCCTGTAAATAAGACAGAATCAATAAATCGACGGAAATTAGTAACTAACGATTAACTAACGTGACTGTGCTTTCTATACTTGGATCCTAAAATGCCAAAAGTATTTTCGTTCGCAATCAGCAGACCTTTGTTTCATCGCTATCTTCTCAGATCTTACGTGTAATCTAGGATTACGATCGCTTCCCCTATTCTCTAAAAAATATTTGTCGGACATGTTTGTTGAAAATGATCTTGACACTTCTTCTCCAATATAATATTTGAACCATTAATTAATTTTTTTTACAATCTCGTAAGAGTCTCATCAAGATATTTTTCATATCTTTACGCAATGTTCAATCTGATTCACTGAGATTTGCTTTACTTAAGGCCGTACTCCATTATTGACGATACCGGCGGTCTTTCTTTTTTTAAATCCGTTGTTGATTTGAATGGATAAAAAGAACAAAACAGTTTTGTTTAGTGAATAATGAAACACGGTCTTAATTGTATCTGATAAATTAACTATCACACTTATCGCGTAATGAAACGACGTACGTTCGTTTTCAGGTCTTGGCAGAACCGGCGTTTTGATCGCGTGCTACCTTATTTACAGTCTTCGTGTGAGAGCAAATGATGCAATAAGATTCGTCCGTATGAAGCGTCCATCCGCTATACAAACGCGCGGACAGATACTTTGTATCCAGGAATTTGAGCACTTTGTGCTTCCGCAAATGATAGTATTTCCTTTGCACATTGCAATCGGCGATCGCAAACCTTATAGCCTCCAATTGCACCTGAAGAAGCAACACAACGTTCTACATGGATATGAGCAGCGCACTTTCAAATATATACCGAAGGTATGCGATTATATTTTGCCTTCTGTGATTTATTTCCTCAGAATTGCGGGCATCGTGGCATCAATGATTCTTTGATTCTGTCGTTTATCTTTACGTGCCATTCTGAAAATTACGCCCCTTTCTAGCTAATGGCTCATGCCCGTTTCTCGTAGATCGTCTTTATTATTTGCGAACGGATACTGCAGCTCTGCGATTGTCAGGAAGACAATTCACCGTCCGAGATCGAATATGCAATCTCTAATGTGCCTTTTACGCAGAGATTCATCTGCCACATATTAGAGAAATTTCGTGACGGCAACATGCGGCACTCCTATTCATGGGCGGAATCCCTCACGGACTCGTTGTACGAATATCCAAGTGAGAAATGAAATACATTATTCTTCTAGTAATCCAGCAATTTTGTGGTATGTAATTAATTCTTACTCATCCGGGAGATTAATTGTGTTGTTTACTGAGAACATCGCGTTCACGAATATTCGTGACTGTATAGAATTTGTACTAATACAAATACGATAATAAGAATTTGAGGGAGACGATGCTTCAAGTTTATCTTTTAACCGATTTAGAAAAATTGGAGAGATTTATTTCCTCCAAATTCAGAATTATCCGAAGTTTCCCTCGATCATATCTAATAACTGTATTCGTATATTTATATGTAAATCTGTATATTTATATTTATAAAAATGATATGCAGCCTCGAAAGCGGGCGGTGGTAGTCAAGGATCATCCTTTGTCAGAAGTACTTCCGACGACATAGGAAGATTGAGCGATGTGTTTTGTATATCACCGGACACTCCCTCCTGCGACTCCACATTTCCAGGTATCCTTCATTGATGAACTCAAATAAAGTTTTGTATCTTTCATTGTAAATCTATCTCGCTGCAACGATACGTCTGATAATGCGATTTTATGTTGCGACAGGTCTGGATGACAGTTGCGTCGATGACGTTCTGGGTGACGGCATTCACGATCAGGATTTAGTCGATAATGATTGTTACAAGGAAATTCAGTCGCATATGGATCTAAGAAACGTCGCCCGCAATGATTATAAAACGGTGACTGCTGAGGAAGCTATTAAAGCATTGATCAGAAACAATGCCTCTCTTCCTGATTCTGTAAAGAAACGTTTGCACGATTATCAGGTATACGCATGAAAAATCATGTATATCATGTATATCATGTAAAATATATAATATTTCTATCATAGCATTTTCCGGCACGCAACGTCTTGTACATATATGTACATGAAATGTACATGAAATCAACTGTTGAGTTCAAGTCAGTTGGATAGCCGTGAATATTTTTGAAATCGTGAACTGTATGCTTGTCTACACGCCTACGTGATAGAATAAATCAATTTAAAATAGTATAGCCTCTCACATCCACTATGTGTGTACACTATATTTAAAGTTATAGTCAGGCCGCGATTGTGAATAATAAATCCTAAATCTGTTTAAGACATAGTTTTAAATTCGACAGTTTAACGGCAAAATTCTGATGACTTGCTTTAAACGCATCAAATTAAAAATGATTGTCAACTAGATTCTAATATAAACTATATAAAGACATCTTCGTGTTGAATAAAAGCGTTAATCGAGCAATAAAAAGAGAAGTATTGATAACATTTTAATAATGATCTAATTGCCATATTTTTTATAACGTAATATGTCGACACTACTGTTTATTGTTGAAGATCTAATATTAGTCCGCATATATAATAAAACTGTTTATTGTTACGAATAACGTCTAATGCTGGAACATTGGAAATATAATTTCAGAATGACCTGAATCATCGATGTACTGCCTGGCAACGAATAGAATTAGAAACTAATCTGGAAATACTATCGGCGCTCTTGTTCGAGTGGCTGGAAAGCCTCAAGCATCCGCTTCTCGACGTTAACTGTCTCAGTTACATCGTTGCATGGAGCTCAAAACCGCAACGATGTCTCGGAAAATTATCCGTTTATTCGAGATACCTATTGGAATACCTTTTGCGATTTGTTACCCGCCTGAGGCCCGTGACAGCCGAAAGCCAGAGTTTGATCACCAAAAGACTCATGGCTGCGCTGACGCAGCAGACAATTTGGATCAAGAACTCGTTTTATCCGACAAGTATGTACGCGACATACGTAATATATCGCGATTCCATACGTGTCGCAAGCTGATGTAAATATTATTTCTCATCGATATGACAACATTTGATCGAATTAGCAATCAAAGCTAGCCTCAAGATTCCTATTTCAAGAGAACGTGTAAAGACAGTCCGCGTGATTGTACAGAATTCTGTTCTATCCGTTGGTTCTATATTCTGCTCGCCTCTCATGTCGCGATCCCCAGAAATATCGATTTATACAATAGTCCACTTTTGTCCCATGTATATTTCAGTTCCAATGATCATAGCGTTTTCCTATGACGACAGCGAAAGGCATGAACTCATAGACACCACTTTCTCGCTATCAAGCCATCTAATTCTACTACGGTGACAAATATAATAAACTAACAACGGCGAAACTTGTATTTCAGACAAGCGTTTTCAGAAACTGCGACGCGGCACCGCCGGCAAGCTCAATGAGTTCTTTGTCCGCTTGATAAACCTAATAGAGGAAGTTAACACGCAGGAGTTGGACAAGCCTCCATGGGCATCAAAGTGGGAACTGTTGTCCAAGCACTTGCAGGACATGGACATTCAAGAGACAGCGGCAGATGAAATGCAATAAATTTAACATTGAAACGACTTTTTACTATTTGTCAATGATAATAAATGTAATCTTCATTTTTTGTGCCATGAGGTATAGACGAAACGTTATAATCTATTCTATTCTATATGAATTGTTCTTTCGCAATATATCAGCAGTTCTTATTAAACGTGTAAAAAGAATGTCTTCTTTCTGCAGCTGTAATAACAGCTGCGAATAATCAGTGTAAACAGAATATAACGCGAAGTCGGAAAAGTATAAGATTTTTCTGATGTAGTACGCAACTTAATACGATTACAAAGATACAAGAGCGGACAATATTTTTACATTGTACGATGCATAATCTTATATCAGTAATCTATTGCTGTTAAAACTCTGGCAATATTGCACACCACCAGTGATCAGGCATCGTTATTTTTTCTAACTGATTAGCAGAATCGACTTCCAATAAAATGATGACGATTGCATAGAATTTCAGATCCCTTAATTTAAGAATTACGTATATTATAGATTTAGACTTTCGATTGTAAACATTATACGACTATAGTTAATCTATAATAATTATTTTTACAATGAAGTATCGAGTTTGAATTTCGTATCGAATTAATTGATATATCAGAAACAAGTGCATATTGTCATAATATATTCAACACATCAATTATGTAAATTATCAGAATATCAATAAAGAAAAATATTTTAGCAATAGCAGTAACAGATCTTGGTAAAATATTAAACAAGATTGTTTAATCTAATATAAATCTTATTGTTAAAAATAAAATTTATTTATTAACATTTATTCATCTCAAACAATTTTCTTCGATCATAATTCTAGTTATATCATGTTCTATACCGGTTGTAAATGTAGCTATTCCAACGATGGACTATATATTCACTCGTTTTATTCCTGGCAGCAGATTTTTAATCAATATAATGAAGTATCAATAAGTCTCTGATTATTCTAAAACATTCTAAAACATTCTCTATGATATCTGTTTTTCAATATATATTTAATATTGAATACGACCGTCAAATACATGGTAAATGATATAAATAAAATATAAGATTTGCTGATCATACTTATCGTTAAATACGGAACATATTTGGGACTCGTCTATTAATTAACATATTAACATATGTGTTTTCATTAAATGATATACAAAAAAAAGCGATTCCTCGACGTTCAACAAAAACGCACGAGCAATCAATCCAGATAAATCAACGTCAGAGTTTTGCGGAGAATTGATGACTAAAAACCGAAAAGAGAAAAACATCGTGTCGAGAAAGTGACGAAGGAAGTAGCCAAGAAGTACTTAGGATCCCTTTATTAAATGCGTAACAGGGAATTCGGAAACAGAATTCTCAAAGAGCTTGTTGGAGTTTCTTTTTTCCTTTTTTTTTTCTTTCGTGTCTTATATGTCGCAGTTTTATTAAGTATATATTCTTTCAAGATAATTCTATCAGCTAAGATCTTAATGCTAATGCGCTTACCTCGAACTAGAAAATGCGAGTCCGTAAATTCTTTATTTACAGTATGATATAAGTGTTTCCTGCATTCTAGACATATTCCCTAGATACATTAATTTACGTATATAAACCTCGATACGACTAACGGGATTATCAAGCATTATACAAACGATGTCAGTCTTATACAAAGAAAGTACGGTGAAAATTATAATTCATCGGTACTTTACAATTATTACTTAACCGGCTACCTCTATGCTCCGTCGTTAGCATTCTCGGCGCAAAGAACGGAGGTTGATAAGAACAGTTGAAGAGAAAGCGTGCACGGTTTTCTTTCAGTAACACATTTAATTTCTTAGTAAAATCGGTACATTTTTACAAGGCAACTTATAATACAGATACTTAACGAAATAATTCAGGCAACGAACGTCCCAGGAGAATGCGGTGATTTTCGATTTATGCCAGCGGTCTCCTATTCGATTCGGTTATGCGGCCACTCCTCGCGAAATTTATCTCTTTGTGAGAGCTCGAATTGCGATAACGACCGATAACACCCGTGTGCCTTTTTCCAAGTTATTGAATTATCGGGAAAAACGAGAAGACTGATCACTTAATTGGAAAACGATCGGAGAATCATCTCTGATTTTGCTCGCGCGACCGGCAGATTATGGATATATTACTTTACATTTAGAAACCGTAACATATCTGTTTTAATACTTTATGTTTGTAATATATTTGATTTGCTTGCAAGGGAATGCTTCGTTTGTTGAGGATCGATGTGTTATGTACACACCCGCGAGAATGTTGAATGTATAAGATGTGACCGCGATACTCGAACGTGTCATTTCGATCACAGCTGTAGATAACATATCGAAATTCTCATTCGGACATTAAATAAATACATAATCGTCTTTCTGGTGATGTAAAATGTAACGAATCGTCATACCGTGTATTCAAGCGTGTCGTCGATACGCTTGAATTTCTTTAACACCGTAATGATGAAGATGAAGAATTTGATGTTTCTCGTCAGGACTCACGCGCGAGTTGTTCCATACGCCCATTTCGATTTCTTTATTAGACAGATAAATGATCGTCACAATCGATTTGGCACTATTCACGTCGGATGCTCTGATCTATCTGATATGATTGTACTGAAATCGCTTTTAGCCAAACGGCACAAGATGTCCAAATAAGGCGCGGGGAACAGTGATCGATCTGTGGATTCGTTATCGGCAATTATTTTCGAGCATTTTGCAAAGTATTATGCGAAAGTCGTTGGAATATAGTCGTTACGGGTACTACCGTAAATCGAGCGACGAAACGATTGCTCATCCGGACGCGTATCGATCAATCGATCGTTCGCGTATACGCGGATCCGGATCTACGTATCCGAATTGGATCAATAGAGATGATGAGAAAACGCTAGGAAAATGATAGAGCAAACGTGGTAGTGCACGTCTTTTGTAACGCTACCACGTTACAAATAATTCCGGAAATTGGATACGTGAGAGCTCATCCAAACCGCCACGCGACGCGCGCGGTGCTTGATCGATGGAGAGAAAACAAAACAACGAAGAAACTAATCGGTTATCAACTAATTAGCCCCTCGGAGATATATATATCGGATGTGACGTGAATGCTCGCTCGGCAAAGCGATAAATGGCCTTGGGATCATCGTTCCCGAGAACTCCGAGATTTCGTGTCGAAATTAAATGCAGACGCAAGGACAAGGGTAACGGGTACGCGCGTGCATTCACATACTCACGTCGCGTTCATGCAGACACATGCACACGTACACACGTACACACGGGCCGCGATATCGGCCGCAGGATCATTCATCCGCGAATGCGCAAGTTCCTAATGCCTCGATAAGTTGAATTATTTACAGGAGTTTTCTCTCTGTGTGAGTGTGGGTGTATGCGTGTGCGTGCGTGTGTGTGTGTGGGTCAAATTAATCCATTATACATAGTACATATAGACTTAGATTACCTTATTAGTACTATATGCGCGCGAAAGCGAGCCCAAACGGCACTGAATCTCGCGAATCTCATCGGTGAACCAGGTGATCGTCGAGCAGTACCATCGTGTAAATCCATACACACACATACACACGCGCATTCTTTCTCGTTTTTCTTTTTGTCTATCTGCCTTCCTCCCTCCCTCCCTCGCTCCCTCTCTCTCTCTCTCTCTCTCTCTCTCTCTCTCTTGTCTGTGCTCGTAAGTCTATAGGCTTTTATACGCTCGAGACAGGTGAATTCGTGAATACCATCAGTTCTTCGCGTTTCCTTCAAATTATCCGGCAATCGCTACGAACGCGTGTAGGGTTTTAACAGATAGATATGTAGATCCTTCTTTTTTCGTTTTCTGATTAATTAATTCGTATAGTAAAATATAAAAATACCCAATGTAAAGAATCTCGATCGACTGCGAATCGCTCGCGAAAGAAATTCACTCACGGTGGTTACACGCGCGTCTAAATCGATTCAATCGAGAACCCCCAAGTGTAAAACTCACAATATTCGCGGTCATAGAAAAATACTAATTCGCAAGATCCGCAAAATCGTATCGTAGCCCATTTTCCTGAAATGGCATCCGCGTCTGCGCCAACAAACAGAGACGAGGTATTTTATTACGTTAATAGAAAATCTATCATCATTCGTTAATGTCGATTTCAACTAAGAGACAGAGACAGTCATGCGATAATGATTACATAAATTCCCTGCACCAAGGTATTTCAACGAACAAGGATACCTCCGACCAAAAGTCCTTACGGCATTCCGTTGCACGCGGAGTTGCGCTAAACTTAAAATTATACGATCCGTATGAGACGGATAATTTCTAAATTGCACGTAATGTTTCGCTGTAGCCTAATGCATAAAAAGAAAGAAAACAACATATCTAATAATATTCAATTACGCACTCTTCATCCCCGCGTCTTCCGTTGCGCAGAAACGACATCGGTAATCGCATAATAACTAAATCAGTTTCCGTGCTCGACCAGGTCACAGTAAAAAGAGAAAAAAAAAAGAAAAGAAAAGAAAAAAGAAACATTAGTTAAATCACTGATATCAAGCGATTAAGCCAACGACAATTAATACTCATAGCGGTAATTTCTTAGAAACGCTACGTGCCAGCGTTTGGCATTTCTTCATCAGAAATGTGAAAAGAATTCGGTCGCGACGTGGCGCATAGCTCGAAAAAAGTGGGACGGTTATTCATAAGAGAAAGAAACGAAAGCTCACAAGTCCAAATTCGAGATTAAAATATGTATAGGGCTATTAAAAAATATCGATACCTCGGGAGGTTTAGATTATCCAAGCAAGTTAAAGCTTGTCGTACCGATATGAGCGCGCTTTCTATGTTTGTTTCCGAGACCACGCACTTTTGAACTACGATATACGAGCCATTCAGCAGCCATATCGCCGGCTGACACTCCCCGATTTCTCACATACTTTCCGCAAGATTGCAATATACGAGTTACAACAACCCGAGTCGCGCACTATTGACATTTTCGATTAGTTTTCCTCGTTACTGGTTAAACACACTTGAACACACTTGAATCTGGAATTCTCTCACAAGGTTTCGAAAAGCAATATCTTGTACAGGAGCTAATAATATCTTTTTTCCTCGTTGTTTTCCATACGGATATTCTCAAATATGATTTTATGAAAGGTCACGATAAAAACTTTTCGTTTCCTCGTCGAAATTCGTAAATAGATATACTCGCCAGCACATCTGCGATTATCAGCGAGTTGCAGATACGAGTTCAGAATGAATTCTGAATTTACAGAATGGCTCATACACCGTAAGTATGTTTGCTTGAGAAATCTATTGGCCTGATGTACGTATAATAGGACTGGACTGGACTAGGATCGGACAGGGATGGGGAAAAAGTTTGAAGACGGTCATCGACATCTAATTCCTTATAATTTCGATACGTATACGTATTAATATATGTGTATATGCATACATAGTTTTACTTTAATTTATTTATAGACTTCATGTCAGAGAAGAGCAGGGAGATCATTAACGTGATACCTTGCTGTTCAATATTTTCTCGAGATGCAAGATTTCGATAGCGTGGCACACATTAACTGCGTGTAATTTATACCGGAGAAATACGTCGATATACAATAGACTTAGCAACCAAAAACGATTTGTAACGTATTATATATATGTATATAAGTCTCTTAATTATATATATATAATTAAATATAGTGGTCTTACTATATACTCGTCACATATCACAGAAGGAAGTGCTAATAACTATAATATAACATTTCTGAACGCGTAATACGACTAACAACTTGAAATTTCATGTCAATCATCCAAAACGTTGAAATGCTAGCTTTCAATGGATTGGAACTTGAAAAAGCACCATTTCGCCGCGAGTGCTGAGTCTATCTTATATCTTTTACGAATGAAATTATATCGTACAAAAGAGCGCTCGTGTAAAGAGTTTCGGATGTGAAATTTTTAATTTACCGCGTGTCCGTGTGATGTATATATATATATATATACGTATATATATATATATACGTACTCGTACATGCGAATATAAAAAACATCGCGTTAGCGATCTTCCCACTTATCCCCCACTCGTAACGCTCGAGCTCGAGTGTCCTCGATCGTCTCGCGGAGCCTCGTTTTTTTTCGTTTAATCGTATCGTATTCTGCACCGCGGATTCCTGACCAGCTTGACCGAAAAGTAATTTCAAAAGGTCTTGTTGCGAGAACGCGCGCGCCTGTCGTAGCGCTCATTTACAAATATCCGACCGTCTCGGTTTCCATCATTTGGTGAATACGAAACTACTTACGATCAACTTTGCCTAGACTATACAGAATGCTACCAACAGTAGCGGACGGGTACGCCGGGACACATCCGGTCTCGTCGCGGATGCGATTCTTAATTTAATCCGTTTCACGATTAGGGATTCACAATCTCTAATCCGTAAAAACCTGACCGCCTCCTTCGAAAGAGAGGAGAGTCCGCTAATCACGAGAATAACATATATATGTATGTATATTACTTCATTGATTAATATACACGCGAGACATATATATGTGTTGCTCTTCATTCGCCAAGAACACCTTAAAGACTAAACTCAGTCGCTCCCGTACGTACCCATCACCACCATCACCATCACCCACGGCTTCATAGATTTATTTCCTAGATTCAATCCCGCTGGACTGCCCGATCGATTCGCTTCTTCGACGGAACCGCACGATGTCTAACCTTGGTAATTTCTTTTCTGGGAATTTCAAATCTCGGATTCGTCGGAACATGCCGCGTTGTCATTGAACATAATTCATCGAACGTAAACGCAATCGACGTGTGTACAATCAAGGAGGATAACTTGACTTTCCCGATATGCGAGATGTACATGGGTTTGCGAGGAAAGATCATTCTATACTACATTGATGTAGTATAGAAACTGTTTCACGTGAAATATATATGTCTAATGCTTCCTCTAATCGTTTGAAACGAACTTGTATCGTTCTTAGCTCTCGAACATAATTCGCAGCAGCAAAGGAATTCAGAGATGCCGTGCGATGACATCCTCGTCGTCACGCTCGAATATATCTGTTATACGTTCAGCTATATGCGTATCTATGTAAGCGTGTCGAAACACGAAATGTATAATCGCGAAGGTACATCTCGGTTCCTCCGGCGAAGAATACTTCTCGCCACGTTTTCCCGGGATGGGGCACCCGGTAAGGCGTGCTATCCACTAAACGCACGATATCCTACTCGGTCACCCCGATTATTAATTTCTAATGCAATGTACACGAGAGATATATATATATATGTATATGTATATGTATATGTATATATTTATGTATATGCTATTAGATATAATCGCGGCTCCGGAGAACGGAAAGATCGAGAAGAAAATAAAATACATCGTTGTTCGCAATTGCTTGAGTAAGGATATGGATCGAAGAATCGCTCGCCGAATATCGCCGAGGCTTCAACGCTGCTACCGACGTCAGATGCCGACGTTGACTCGTCGCCCGATGCTCGCTGGTCGTCGCCGGCCGCGACAATTCGCTTCAAGTGTTCCCTTCCGTTACCTTAAGAGCCGCCAATGCGCCGAGCGTCGCGACACAGATATGATACGTTCAAGGGGTTTCGTATGAAGGACAAATGGAGGGGTTGGGTGGTCCTAGGGAGGGCCTTCGTCTCGTCCTCTTCGACTTTCTGCTTTCGCTGATCGCGCTGTCCTTGTCCCCACGCAGCCCAAAGGTGCATCTCTCCTCGTTTCCGACGAACGAATCTTGTATACACCTCGCCTCTATTGGCTCGTTGCAAGCATGGAGCGGTACTACGCCTCGACCTGATCCTCCGGGATCATTATGTCAGGCGCCATCGACAGGTCCTCCGCTATGTCCTCGTCCTGACCGGAGTCATGGCCGTGGCTCTCCGAGTATTCTCTCTCGTCTGCCTGATCGTCCTCCGTTTCCTGCTCCATGGGACCGTCCGGCAGCTCGCGTTTTATTAATCTCGTGTGTTTCCCTCCTTCCGGGCTCTGACTCTCCTGCTTTATGTGCACGGCCGGTTCATCCAGCGGCGACCTGTTGAATCGACGACACGCGCGTACGCGTTGTGTACGCTTGTGAAAGTGGAAAACTTGCGGGAGCGTTGCGAGCCGCTGAGAGACACGTGTGTGTTTCATAGAGCGCGACATGCAGCGGTATGCTTTTATTCTTTTTTTCTTTCCCCCTTTCCCCCCCTTTTTTCCCCTCTTTTTCCCTCTGTTTTTTGTCTTGTTTTTTTTTCTTTTTTTCTTTTTTTTTTAGCCACGCAACACCCAACGCGACGCGACGCGCCGGGAGAGTAACGATTTCGCTTTTCCCGGGATTGTTTCATTTTTGCGGTGCTGTCAAGCGCCGACGCTGTCAAGCCGCGCGCAGTACACCGTTTATGTTACCGCGAAAATGTTGCGAGGACAGAGTTCGGCAGGTTTCTCTCTCTCTCTCTCTCCCTCTCTCTCTTTTTTGTTTCCTTTCCTTTTTTTTTCTTTTTTTAACGTCTTCCTCTACGCACCGCGAGCGATGATCGCCCGTACGCGGATCATTCGTGAACGTGGCCGTAAATGAAGCAAAATTCAGAGAAACATTCTACACGTATCGAAGGTATCGTTGAACGGATCCTTTTATTATATTATAATAAATTGTAAGACGGCTTTGGTCAGCGTTGAATTTGTCACGAGCAATATTAAAAACGCTGGCTATCACTTACATTAAGTCACTATGAGGTAACACATGCTCCTTATCCGGACTCGTCGCTGTTGACGTGCACATTGGATTGTTCAAAAATCCCATGTTAGACTCCCCGAGCGCCTGGAAATACTCAAATTGCATTAGATGGTTAGTTACTGCCGATTTAAAAATCTTAAACACTTAGATACTAAGCATTAACAGTTTCTAATAATGTTATCTCCGATGGATCCTGAAAGTAACGCTTATATTCGAGGCAATAATTCATTAATCGCCGTTCATCCAAGGGAATTACAAAAATGCGAGAATTTACGAAACTCTGATGAATTTCTTCGGGTCTTACGATCCACTTAGACAATATGAAAAACGAAATATTTCCCACTTTACTGCTCGTCTCGTTTCGATCAACAATGTCGATCAGCTTTAACGTATCTTTCCGCGAGAAGATCTCGCGGGAGCTCGTAATCTACATCCCATAAGTTAATTATTAATAGTTACCTGCAGGTTAGCATTAAGCGCGTCACCGTACATAGTAGGGCTGTGCGTTAGCGTTGGGCTCTTTGACGGGACACCCCTAGATATTGACAGAGAAAAGTACGTTAGTGATGGTCGAAGTTCGGCCATAAGCGTATAATTCCTGAAACCAAACGTGTATGAGTATTCTCTAATTGTGTCAATGTTGAGACAAAGATATGAGAAAGAAGAGGGAATAGAAGTAGGATCGTGATTCCGTGTGTCTGTGCGTGTATTGGAGTAATAGATATGTAGACGTATAAAGATAAAAAGGAGAAAGATAGAGAGAGAAAGAGAGAGAAAGAGAGAGAGAGAGAGAGAGAGAGAGAGAGAGAGAGAAATAGGTGTAAAATGGAAGAGAGACAAAGAGAGAATTATAAATATGAGAAATGTATACATATATATATATAAAAAAGAGATTAAAAGAGAGCAAAAAACAGAGTTCGTAAACTCTTATCTACTTACAGCAGTTTGTATCGCTCGCTCGCTCGCCGCACTTGTCTCATCTCGGTGATCGTGAGTGAGATTAGATTTAAAAATAGTAGAAAAAGTATTTGAAGAAAGCGCCCCCGTTTCGAGACTTCGTTAAATGGAATCGTATCTGCGTATGTACGATCTCTTTCTTCTCTTAACAAGCATTTTCCATGTAATATATTAGCCTCGAAACAAATGCGTTTATAAACGGCCAGCAGGTTACCTGAACTTACCTTCACCTTTACCCTTGTTATCTCGTGAATCATAGCGACACATAGTGACTATTTTTTTATTCAGTTGTTACCAAATGACAACTGACGGTCTGTCTTTCTCGACGATTTGTAAAAAGAACATTCTTCTTCTAACATTCTCTTAATTAGACTAACTGTCGGGAAGTAACAGTAACCAGCTTTTAGTCCCTTCATTATGAAAGAGATCTTATTATGAAAGATTCAAAAAGATGCATGCGAGGAAAAAAAGATCTCCCGAGGCCGTTTATCAAACAACAAGGAGCGTTGAATAAAGAGAAAAATAGATAGAAAGGGATAGCGTGAAGATAAAGAGAAAGGAAGAGAGCTAATAGAGAGATAGAAGAGAGAAAGAGAGAGAGAGAGAGAGAGAGAGAGAGAGAGAGAGAGAGAGAGAGAGAGAGAGAGAGAAAGAGATATTAAAAAGAGATTGAGTAAAAATAGATAAAAATTTTAAAAAGTATTAAAATTGAACAGTAAAAATTTCGAGGATTATCAATATTGCTATTGATAATATCGAGGATTATATAACATTACTGAGATTACTGAGAATCCATTGGTACCTGTGAGACAAGATGAGTCGTAACGATGAAGACCGAAGAATCTCATCCGAGATTACAGATGTAACGCACGATATACACAATTTACACATGCGCGAATAGCCCTGACGTACATATTCATTCAGACCAAGAACCATTCGTTCATTGCGGAAGCATGAGATAACATGCTAAAATCTATCTTGCGATTCTCAAGTTTATTCGATTGTGGCGTCTGGTTACGTCTTCAAATATTTTTAAACATCTGAGAAAGGGTCTTTAAGGTGCGAAATAGATTTAAGTTAATTACGTGAATCATTAAAATCGATTCTGAAAGAAGATAAGAAATCTTATAGAGCAAATCTTGCCTTCCGATAGCTGTAGAGATCAATCGCGATTCTTGTATGTTTTCTTTTTCTTTTTAAATATGAGATATACGCAAAACATTTCAAATATCTTCGTTTCGTTTTATCTACGTGATTTGCCAATTGCGACTATACATTCTAAATTTTTCTCTTGTTCGAGGCTTTTTTAATATTTATGCTTAAATTTCGTAAAATTGTAAAATTTGAAAACATTTTCAGAGGTGAGTTCGTCTTAATGAACGCTTGCGTAAATCCGGAACTTCAATCTCGGAATTCAATTTATCAATTGAGAATCGCAATCAATTGCAAAGAAAACTGCATGAGGATTGAGGAAACGGAACTTTAAACCAAGCAGGCTACGGCGTCTTCAGGGTTTCCCCTCTAGGATCCAAATGAAAATGAGAAAATTAACAAATGTAAAGCGTTACAAGTATCCGTTAACATCACGTTAGTATCACGATCTAGAAAAGAAAAACACAATGTTTTGTTATGATACAAGGGGAAACGAAGGAAGAAACGGAAACGAATGTTCAACACAAAGAGATGCTTGCCCGTACAGACACACCACTCTCACACAAGACACCGCAAACGGCATTACATTAAGCGTCATACATTTATAAGCAGTGTTTTCTCAAAGTAGGTAGGACTATCTTTTAGCGGACTTATTCAAAGGATGGTTCTTTCTTTCTTTTTTTTTGTTTTGTTTTGTTTTCTTTTCTTTTCTTTTCTAGGATGAGGATTCGTGGTGGTGGTCCATGCGAGCGACCGTTAAATACATCGGAGATCCCACAGTTGTGACCATCGTCCTGTTGTTGGGATGTTGCAGGATCGTGCGGGATTCAAGCTATCTTGGAGTGCGGAGATTTTGGACTACATTACTAATGACGTATATGGGGAATGTCCTATGAATTCTGCCTTGAACGTCATTTGCAAAAGTGCGCAAAGTTTCGAGCCTTCTTTTGTTCTGTTTTTGAAAAAGATCGAGAACCTCGTTCTTGCGAGGCGAAATTAATGTATCATTTCGTGTCACGAATTCTTGAAATCGTTTAAGGTACTTATCGGAGTCTCGCTTGCTAAATTCACTTCGGATCAGGTACAAAATAAAATTTTAATGTCTATTTGCACTTTTGAAAGTCAATTAATAACGTGAGGAACTCATGATAATACGTAATGCAAAAACGATTATCGTTTGACATCGAACAATATAAATTTCACTTTTCACGTATACCGTAATACAAAAATACAAATGTTCCTGTTATCTTAATTACTTTACGTGTTTTGCTATTTCAGTATGTGTTACTTTAATTAAACAAATTAAGCTATTTATGTAATAAGATACATAATCGAGAGAACCTAAATTTAGCTAAAACTAAATCTTTATTGCACACTTTTGACAAAGCGAACAAGGTGGTGAGATAACACTACTGTCCAGTTTTTCAAGGAGTCGGACTTTAAAGGCGCTTGAGGCAGGCATGATGCGGAAATCATTTCCAAAGGAACTGGATAAATTGCAAAGAGCTATTTCCTGCTGCCCTAGTATAACGTTTACTTCGAATCGTGTCGCGATACGGCTCAGAGATAGAACAGATTCTCTTCATTGCATTGAAATATCATATTCGCTTTAAACTTTGATTATCCAAAATTTCTAAAACGTATAATTTTATCGTCACACATTGTAATTGCAGCTGTTAGCTAGCGTAATAGCTAACCTGAAATCAAACTAAGAAATCTAAGAAATCGCTTCGGCTCGTAAAACGCTGATATTAGAAGAGTGCTTGGAAATAAATAAAATAAAATAATATAAGCAACTTAAACAGTCAAACAATTTAGATAACGAAGTAGACAATTAAACAAATTAGAAACATCTTCTTGAATTTAAACGCTTTCAGATACGTCACGTTCACGCAAGAGTGTCAGTTGCTTCGCGCTCTACGATTCTCCTCGTGTTAATAAATTTCCTGGTTAATAAAAAACAGAGGGATTATATAGTAACAATAAAATAGAATCGCTCCTCCGAAAGTTCTCGGGTAATTCTCTCAAGGAATACGTTATCCAAAATAACGCCGTAGTAACAGCTGCAACTATCGGACTAAGTGCGTGCAAAGATCCCCAGCGGCAGCAGGTTGGAAAGCCCGTTTAGTGGTTCGATTTGTAGACAACGACCAAGCGAAAACGTCCCGGTCGCCGCTTTCATAAAAAAGTACCGCGGTAAGGTCAGAACGTCGCGCCAGCCAGCCAGCAGAATTCTAAAAAGTGGTAGTGCTTACTGTGCGGAGAGGTGGGGTGGAGTGGGTGATGGGGTTGGGTCATATTTCCTGGGGCGGCCGCGGGACAGATGCCGCCGCTTTACGAACTCGGCGTCGTCCACCATCCAGAATGACCCGAAGTCGTCCTCATAGCGCACAAAACACTTGTGCAATGATAGATTGGTGCGGATCGCGTTCTGTATACACAGACAAGACCACCAAGAAATAGAGAAAAAGAGAGTAAAAAAGACAAAGTTTCTGGTTTTTGTTTGTTTGTTTGTTTGTTCGGTTTTTTTTCCCCCGTACTTTGCGCAGAACGCGTATTTTTTTTCTCCGTACTTCTTTCGTCTTCCTCGTCTTGTTTCGTTGTTGTTGTTGTTGTTTTTTTTTTCCCCCGTGTTCTTTCTCTTTTTACGCCCGGCCTGCCTGCGCTGTTCCCCGGCGCCCGTGACCGAGAAGGGGGCTGCTCTTCGCCCCCTCCTCGCGCGTGCACGCGCGCCGATTGTCTCGCTTGCCTTTTTTCCGTGCCACACGGGGCCCCAAGACGCACCAACAACGTCGGGCAACGTCGTTTCCGCCAACGGGCTCCAACGCTCTATATCTACCGTGCAACAACCGGTAGACACGATTCCGAATGATCTCGGAACGTCGAGGCTCTCAGATAGAAACAGACAGCAGCACAGACTCGCAAAGGGGGGGACGAATAAACGAAAGAAAATAAAAGAGAGAACGTAGTAAAAGTAACGTAGTAGAGTAACAAGGCGGCTCCTCTCAACTACCTGACAAAGTGCGACACTGCGACTTGCCACTCTGTTCCGGGCAATTCCGCTTCCGGGGCTGCCGGGTATTCGAGACTAGACTTGGGCCAGACCTGGACCTGGCCCCGCCAAGGTACTCGATCGGGTTAGTCGCTGCAAAGCTGACATGCTCGGTTATGAAAGCACACACGATCTGGACTACGGATTTCCCATTTCTGGGCGAGATATACAGCGTCTCTAAACTCTCTTTCTATCTCCTTTTCCTTTTTTTTTTTTTTTCCTTTTTTTTCCTCCCCTTTTCCTTTCATCTGCAGCAATTCTTTCAGTCGGCGACGCACTCTCACGCACATCCACGCACCCACCAGACTGCCGACTACCATCACACGACGACGGGCAAGTTAAGAGACTCACACGCACGCGGGTTCAAACACATAATGATGGTTTCTCGAGTCGCGGTTTCTCGGCGCGAACGCGCGGAGATTTGTATTCGTTAATAACGTGCAAAATTTGCTTTCTGAGGACTCATGCGGAGGACCCGCACGCCTCGCGAGCAAGCCGATCGATCAGCTGTCGCGGAATAAAAGACTCTTGACTAGAGACTTGAATTTTGCCGGAATACGCGTATACATGACAATGGCGCGCCTCGAGAAACCGCGTGTTAGCAGCAAACATACAGACAGACGACACAAGCGATGTACAGTAAAGATTATTGTGGCGTTTAGGTGTATAAAAAGGTTTTATACACACGCACACACACAAATCTATACGTATGAATGCGCACGTATCAAGTACAAACAGGTACAGTGATATATATATATACTATGAAAGAGAGAGAAAGAGAGAGAGAAACGTAAAATAGGGAACACACGACGTAGATATCGTGAAGGCGATCAAATATACCGTATGTATGATTGTATAAAAAAAGAAAAAAACAGAAGGAGAGAGAAATGCACAGGAGAGCGTGCGTGTATGTGCGTATACATACATACGAAGGCCACAAACGCACTGATACGTGTGCGTTCGCTTTTAGAGATATCGCATATAGAAATATATATATAATAAACAGATGTATATATATATATTAAAAATACACGAATATATAAAAAGAGTTGTATATATATACGATATATATATATAAGATAGAATGTTAAATACTCTTAATGTATATATATATATAAAAATATGTGTATACATAAATATATATATAGATATAGATATAAAAATGTAAAAAGTATGTAAAAAGTCGTATAAATATTATATAAAATTGTAGAAAATTGGCGGTATATAAAAGGCTGGTGGGGGAGGGGGGGGGTCAGCGGTACGACTATGAATATGATAATAAGAGTAAAAGCGAATCAGTGAATATGTACATATACATATATATACATATATATATATATATGTCTGTATATATAAGTTATATATATGTAAAAAGGTAGAGAGAGACAGAAAGAGAGAGAGAGAGAGAGAGAGAGAGAAAAAGAGAGAGAGAGAGAGAGAGAGAGGGAGAGAAAGACAGAAATATACATATATATGTATATATTATTTATATATAAAATATATATATATATATATATATATATATATATAAAACGGAATTTGTGGAAACCGTGGAGGGAGAGACTTGTGATGCGGAAGAAGCTCAATATATTGGGGACAGAAAGAGGCAGATTGGCAGATTGGATCAGGTTTCCGTTGATTTCCGGTGATGGTAAGAAGTAATGGTAAGAGATATCGGTGTGAGAGAAAAAGTCAGAGCATAAAGAGGGTAAAAAAGCGCGATTGTAGTTATCTTTCTTTTCCTTTTTTTCTTTCTGTGATCGAGATGGGCATGGGGCATGGGGGGAGGGGCAACGTACCCGGTCGTGCTGCAAGCGCGCTGCGGGCGTCTCTTGTAAAATTCCACTTCGTCCACCGTCCATACGGCCCCTTTCACATTTTCGACTCGCATGAAACATTTGTGGAGAGACAGGTTGTGTCGCACTGCGTTCTATACAAAATAATACACAGACTAAATAAGCAACGCAAAAAACGAACGAAGCCAACTCAATCACGGCCCCGGTAGTCGGCGTGGGGGGGGGGGGCGAGGTAGGGTGATGATGTAAGGGGGCAGGGGGTTGGGGCCAGTGGGAAGGATCATACGGTCGTACGGTGGCGGATCGTAGCGCGCGCGTGTGTGTGTGGAGTAGTATGTTGGTCGTGTGCGGCTCCGTATTAGCGCAGGCGGTAGAGGGTCCTCGACATCGGGTGACGATGACCGGTCGCACTGATGAGGCAAGGATGGATGATGATCGTGAGATCGAGACGAGCGAGGTGGAGTCGCTAAGTGAGACGTGCGAAGTTGTGCGTGGTGCCGTATGATTTGTCAAGGTGCCAAGGTGCCAAGGTGTCAATGAGCAGCGTTGCGAATGATCTCTTGCCGAGCACTCGAGCGCTCGTGGTACTTTGCGCGGCTGAGAATGATGGGATGGATCTTGTAAATCATCCAAGGCCTACCACCGATCTGAACGTCTGAATTAATATCGCACTGCAAATAAGCAACGTATAGTCTATATTATGTACTAGAGACTCTGCTTCTATTTTGATCTCGCGCTATCACGCTGTGCTCCTTGTGAGAGCACAAATGCCTCTACTGTGTGTAATTTCGTAAACGCAACCGGACCTTCCTTTCTGACAATCCCGTGTTATTTGATATGCATGGATTATCATTTCAAATATTATTAATACGAATATGCGAGAATTGAGAATAATTTTTATGGCACATGTTTGCACCGTTTGACTTTAAGTTCTGGTTGACGTGTTTCTGATTAGATTTAGATTAATATCAATGTGATCTATTCAACAACGCTGCTCTTGAGAGCTTATGACAGCCATCTTTGAAAATGCGCGAGAAATCCGCAATAGTTGTGATATATCTTTACATAAACGAACTATCAAAAATTCCAAGTGTATATAAAAGAATAACACGATGAAAAAAAAATCTTCTGAATAGATATATTAGATAGTTGCATATACTGTTTTACAAATGATAAATATTTTAATTTACATCGAATAACGTAATAACATAATATTTGTGTCTGTATGATGTGTACACAAAAGTTGATTTAATATCTGCTTTATTAATCCAATGCTTCCAATTGTCTTCGCAATTCGCAAAGATGGATGCAATAGCTACTCGGTAACCTTGAAGAAGCAAAGCTGCCACCTTAAACTTAAATGTACATCGCAAACTTAAATGCTACCGATATGGAACATATTTACTTCTTCTTTCAAGACACTGTACTATACGCAGTCTCTTCAAAATAATATTATGCAGCTTAATAAACGTTTTCAATAGCGTTCTCGGAACATCTTGCTTCTTATTCACGAATGTGAAACGAGTTCGAGAAGCGCCAAAGCAGAACAGAAGAAAAAAAAAAGAATACAAAATGCAGATACATATCGAGTAAGCAGCTACTCAAGTGCAATCGTATCGTCTCTCGCTTATCTGTAAACGCAATTTCTCAAATAAAACCACCAATTTTTATTATTCGAAAGAAAGTCGGATAAGGTGTTTTAGGTGGCAACGAAACAGAGACAGAGAAAGAGAGAGAAAGAGAGAGAGAGAATGTGAGAGAGAGAGAGAGAGAGAGAGAGAGAGAGAGAGAGAGAGAGAGAGAGAGAGAGAGAGAGAGAGAGAAAGAACGGAAATCCGCATCGCGCGTGACGCACGCAAAATAATGATAAATACAAAAGATCTAATCCAATCGATAATCGATGACAACCGTAACGCGACATATCCGACAATAATAATGATGACGTTGTCGATGACGGTGATGACATTAGTGATGATGATCGCTGTTAGCACAGAAGGAAACCGGCAGAGAGACCGCGACGTCGAAAGCCGCAAGAGGACATAACGAACCAAAACGATTAATCGAGATAGACACCGTTTGTGGCATTCCTTTATCGTTAATGCACAGCTAGTCATCTAAATCTAGGGTCAACGACAACAATTATTCATGCCGCAGGGCCGAGTATGAAGTGCGAGGGGGCCGCTTGTTGCTGATGTGTCGCCGTCGTACATCGTCGTTGGAGTTCTCTCTTTCGTCGGGCTGCTCTGCTCCCCGTCACCAGCGAAACCTGTTTGCGTTCTTATATTTTCATGTACACATATCCATGCGAGGCGAAGCGTCATGGCAAACGTCAATTACTTTCACGCACACACTCGCACACACGGAAAAAAAACGCACGCGCGCAAACACTCCTGCCAACAAGCGGATTGTCACGTCGGCTTACAAATCGATCATGAACCATCGGCACGTTATATTCGTTGTTTTCTTTCTTTTTTAGGGAAAGCTCGAGGAACGATATATAGGGAGGGGAGGGGAGGTCTTTTCGTTAATTTCGTACTGATCTTCGGTATTGACGGGTTCCATTCTGTTCTGCCGCTCTCTCTGATTGAGCGATCAATGATGAGCTTGCATGTTGTTACCGCGACTGTTTCAAGTGTGTTGAATTTTCAAGCAGCTTTGGGGGCTCGTTCTTCTTGGATCGTTGACTCATAGATCAAATAGCTACTGGATAATATATCCAGTAGCTATTTAACAGATTTTAAACGGATTTTAGCGCACGTAACGTGCAATTTTCTCTCCAAATGCGTTGGTTCTACGTTTTCTATAATGAGATAATTAGCGTGATATGTTTGTAAAACAATAATACTATAATGGTTTCCAAGATCTGTTCCATATCTGGCGCGAATATATTAATAATCTACTTATTATTATTATAGCCGCTTATTTATTATTAACGCAAATGGATCTAATCGCTGTTAATCTGACACGCGATGTTACCGGATAATCTGTGAATAAGGGAAAATAGGGAAGAATATAATGATAGATGGCTCATAAATGACTCGTAATATGTCATATTTCACATGTTACCAGTTTTCCCCCTACTCGACAAAGTAACTATTATTACCAGCTGCTCTGCCCGGTACGTCACTTAGCCTGTTAATTCAAATCAATACATATAATTATCCGAGTACCTCATCCTTTCGAGTCAAGCATGTTTAGCTTAATCGTCGTTCGTAAGTACAAATTGCGTGATTATTTTATTACGATTACATTATAGCGACTCTCGTCGTTATAGGTCAACTTATAAAAATCCATACGGTGAAAAGAGGATTGTTCTGTTAGACTCTCCTGCCATTTAAGCTATTATATGTTTAAATACGTTATCATATGTATGAAAAGCACCTTTTTCTATAAAAAAAGAAAAGATGGAACTGTTACGAGAACTCTCAGATACTTTACACTTCGCAAGCAGATAATCGCAAACGCGAAAAATTAAAATCGCGTGAGAAATATCTTGAGCCTTTGATTGGAGCTAGTATTTACTAGCTAGTATTTGTCTGCTTGGTAGTTGATCTTTTTCCCTAGACGAAAATTTGTGATTATATTACTGAAATTATAAGATATACCTTCCACGTTGCTGCGTTGCGCCGGAAGTAGCAGAAGGTGTTTTGAAACCAGTTGTAAATTTCGTTGAGCGTCAATTGCTTCTCGGGAGATTCGATGATCGACTATGGAAAACATTAATATAACCGCAATATTACACGACAATTCGAGAATGTCACGATTATCGATCAAAGCAAATGAATTAATGCCAAATAATATAATGGCATTAGAAAATGTAACAATGTTCGGCACAAAAACGTTATAAAATCATATAGAAAACATGATTTCACGTCTAATAAAATAGGAATTGATTTTTGATGCCCGTATATTTAGGAATTCAAGAATTTACTAAAATAATGGCAATACAACACGCGTAGAAACACTTCTATTAGATGAAATTTCCACAATAATACGCAATACATGTTGAATCGACGTGTGAGGGAATACATTATTCGATGGATCCTTCGGCAATTATCTTAATCACTCACCTGCCGAATTAGGGATGCGTACGTGAATGGAGGTCTGACATCTGCGTTCTTGTAGAATTCCCTATTTCGCTGAATTTCTGAAACCGGATGCAACCAATCTCATTTACATCATTATCGACATGACAGCGGGGTCGAGGAGAGCTAATGTTCTCATTGTCCGTAATAGATAGTTGTAGTCAATTCTTGCGCAGATTTGAGATCACATCAAACAAACAAACACACGAAAATATGCCAATCACACGAAACGAGATCGTTTTCAAATTGAACTGCGCACATTTTCTCGCGGAACTCTCCATTATCAAAAAGAGAAATAAAATTAAATAGATTATCTTTCTGTATTAATATTTCTCTATCGAAACGTAATGCGCCGCAGAATACATCTCGCATTTCTGTATTTTATATTTCTTGTATATTATATCCTTGACTGAATTTCCTTTAATGTATTTTAGCGCTTTTAACAACTTTCTAAAAAACTTGAGTGACGATTAATAATTAAATCAATTTAAAATTCTGTGTTAACATTATACCGATGTTAACCGGAATCGAGTATTTCCTATTGAAATTTCTAAAGTTATGAAAATATTTGTGGATGCATGCCTTAAAGAAAAAGAGAGAGAAAAAAAAGAAAAAAAAATGAAAACTCGCGTCGTTGGAAAGAGGTGATCCGGATATTAAGATATATCAATTTTTAATCTTTTTAATGCAAGCATTGTCTTATTGTAGGCGTATATAATTCTGGATTATAATAGCGTCAATCTCTACCTTCGCATTAAAATTTTGCATCAGAATAAAAATTTATTTCGTATTAAAAATAGAGACACTTCGCACATACGATCAAGCACAGCAGTTTCCATGTTTTCAAAAACAATGAAAAAACGATACGATTAGTCGATTTTATCCAGCATTTAAGTAGTATTTTGGAATCTCAATTATCTCGATTATCTCGATAATATCGTCAATAAAATTAGGGGAACACAATGCTGTGCATAGGGAGCGAAGGTAAAGATAAGGGAGACAGGTCATTGCTCATGCAAGATGCACCCTTTCGTAAGAAAATCTCTAAGCCACAAAAGGGTGCATGGAAAATAGGTTGACAGTACCTTGTTGGACGTCAAGGCCAGCACGCTCCAGCATGTAGGGCAGCCCTACACGGTGGGGAGGGCAGGCAGCACAAGAAATAAGGAAACAACAAAAGCATCGATAAGAAAAAGATTCGAAGTTGGTGGATGTAAGAATACTACTTTTTATCTCATCTCTTTTTCTGTTTCGCTGTATCGTATAAAATTTTCTCGTATCCCTCTCTATACCTATGCTCATCTTACGCCGCCAACAAGGTGTCATAACGCTGTCGCAAATGTAGTCGCTAGCATGAGTAATCCGTGCGCGTGTGATACGATTTACGGAAAGGAAAAGCCACAAGAGCCAAGAGAGGACCGTAAAGAGCACTTGCTCTTTACGGGATATCGCTATTTCTTTTTTATTTCGTCGGAGTGAATCCGATTCCGTGACGAATCTCGAAATGCCAAGGAATGTATAATTTTCTTACGTTTATTTGCCTTGCGTGTGCTCTCTGTTATTATGAGATTGAGATAAGTGATTACGTCGTTCGTGAGATTACATCGCTCGTTTCGTTATCGGTGTCACATTTCCGACAATGTTTTCCTCAGCGATGTTCTATTATTCCGTTATCCAGTAAATAGTTTCTGTTTCGATGCCATGGCGATAACGTTTGCCCGCGTGCGTAATTTTCGGATCTGCACGATGTAATTCGAGAGAAATGATCTTCTCTATTGACAATTTACGAGTCACATCGCGTGCGAATGAAGTTTCCCGTAATGGCGTTTCGAAACTCGCGCGTTACTCCGAGTATGATTTTGTATTATCGTTACCTTCGTTAATATCTATTCCAGATCTATCGACGACTACTCTGCGCCTTACAGTGCCCTCGTCATACAGTCCTACGAATAGTATTCAATTTCTGAATTGTCATTTCTTTCGTTTCACCTTTCTTTGAGACGGTATTAATCCACCTCTAAGCTCGTCGTATGCGTCTCAAGCTGTATGTTCGGAAAATGCTTATACGTCAGAAATATTTCAATTAATCAATTAATTCTTCTTAATTCTTCACGGTACCCGGTATCCCTTTACGTAAACAGATAATGATGTGCGATAAATTACGCTAAAAACGCTGTAGATTGAACGTTATAAATTGTACATACGTATATTCTTGTATATTTCAATGAGTATATACTTTTTTGACGTATGTATTCTACTATTAATTAATTAGCACAATTAATTAATATTTAGCACAAAACTTTGGCAGAAAAATGATACTATTTAAAAGCCCCAATTTTTATCATTAGTAACGAACGAGCACATAATACTTCGACGCACAAGCGCGTCGACAATTCTCGACGAATCTCCCGATCTTACCGATACGATTGAGCATTTCCCTTGAAATAGGCGAAACGGGAAAGAACTCTTGCAAATGCAAAAGCTCGATTCGAGCTTGAATAAAAAATTGATTCAAGTAACACGAAAGAGACCTTGCTTGCTCGAGACGAATGCTACCTACGCTATCTCTCATCTGTTAGGCGAGCGCGGATGAAAAGATGGAAGAAGATGAGCTTACCTCCTGCTAATGAAAGAGCCGATTTGTCGCTGATGCGCCGTCTGATCGGGCCAGCCATGCTCGGCATGCTACCAGGCATATTGGGCATCGGTGGTAGACCGGAGATGTTGGGTATGGTCGGAAGTGGTGGCATTGGAGCACCGCCCGCTGAGGGTGGCAGCTGACCGCCCGCGGGTGACCTCACGGCAGACACCAGCGCGGACATGGAAACCGGCGATACCTGTGAGACCCCGAAGTTGGGTGGCGGCTGACTCATCAGCGCGGTGGAAAAGTTTAGCTTTGGCAAACTCGAGCCCGTCTGAAAAGAAGGTTCGTGGAGGACAAAGTGGAGAGTCTGATGATGACGCGAGTTGATGCGAGCGTAATGCTGAACGGCGATGGTTCGGCGGTGAAAACTCTCGTCGATAGTTGGCCGGTTTATCGATCGAGTTGATAAAAGCGCGAAATAGAGATCTCGTAGATCATGAAAACAGACATTTTATACTTGGTTCTTTCCGATAGATCTTCTCCCGGCAAAGCTGATTTTGATTCGATTGATTCGATTTATTATACATGCTTCTAAAGTGCTGTTTAATGTAATATGATTATTTTATTGCGTATCGCAACGGTGCTTAAGCCATACGGCGTACATGAATTATACGAGCGATTCGATCCCTGTAGCGGAATCACTCACACAATCGCGTTAAAATAATTAAGCCGTCGACCGCCGAGCGTTGTCGCTGGCAGAGGGCTAATGCGATATTGGTATTCTCCGACTGCCCAACTTGTTAGGGGTTTTAATTAAGGCGATATAAAATCACCGCGGCCCCGATGAATTATTAATGCAAACTTTATGTATAAATTAGCACTCGACTCGGCGGCGCGTTAAAACTGAAACTCGCGTTGTTGTTAGCGAGCCGCGAGAAGCTCGTAAAATCTTCCAACGAGCTGGTCTGTCGTGAAAATCCGGCTTTACGATCTCGAAGCGGTGCCGCAGTGCGAGAGAAAGTTTACGCACCGCGGTCGAGCCTTTTTTCCCGAATTCGACGTCCGCACTTTCTAGGAAATCCTAATTGTATTGTAATTGCGATTTATAAAAGGAAAACGCTTCTTCTTTTGAGATATGAGATTAAATTTCGCAAAACGTCATGGTACTTGACTTTTTAATCCGCGATAAAGAGATAAGAAAATCATCATGACTCTCAATGACAGTTACGTTACATTTTAAAATCCTGAAGGGATTAGAAAAATGTAACGACGTTTATGAAATATTCTCGTTAATCATCTGACTCAGTCGTGCATTAAGTTGCATAATAATACAAATATAATAAAAATAATATGTGTATAATAAAAATTTGAGTTCCTAGCAGAGAATAATCATTAAATATCTTTTTATAAGGAGTCAAGTTTTTACAAGAATAACAAACGTTTGGGTTAATAATGCACGATCAAATAATAATTTATTACACGTGACATTATTCGCAATAATATTTAGTATTTCTGGTATAATAAATAATTGATTGCGATAAGATATATCGAAATGTACACTTTAAGATACATAAGCTTACAGATATCACATGTACTTACCGACGACTCGGATGACTTTGGCGGCTCCGGGGAAGCCATTTGTTTCGCCATATGCAGATGATGCATCATGGCTCCTAATCGATCTCGTTCTTTTTGCAACTGAATTTCTAGCTGTGACACTACTTGCATCTGAACCCTGGCTTGCGCTGTCGATCGGTCATCCAGCGTGTGTTCCGTATTTAAGTGTCTGCGATTTTTCAGGATTGATTATAGCTTGATCATTGTAATTTCAGCTGATGCGATCACAGATGTAGTATATTATAGAGATATTATGAAAAAGTCAAATAAGCAAGACCGAGACATTCGTAATATTTTAATCGTATACCGCGATCCCTTTATTAAATTGATTTCATTAAGTGAAAAGGTCCACATACCATACATGAAATAAAATTACATATAAAATTAAGCTAGAACGTATTAATTAAACATATCGAATACACGTGTATTACCCGCCCCGTTCTTTCTTTTTTTTTTTACACATTTATATTTTACAGAAATATTATTTTTACTTGATTTAACATTTTAGCATTATCTACTTTGCGTCAGTGTCAGAACTGGATAAAAAGTTATACTGTTCGTTTGAGAACTCTCTAATTGTTAATTTGATTATATTTTAATTTAGAACATCCGACTGAAAATTATACGACCGTGCGTTTCCGTATGCTCTCCATTTCTTAACCGGGAGTACCAAAGAACAAACGTTACATAATTATCTTGCAAGAAATGCGGGAAAATCAACGCATCGGAAAACCACAAAGAGGGATAGCTAAGGCTTCCATCCTTCGGCCACAGGAACTCACCCTTTCGAGGAAACAGCAAGACAGAAAATTAAGCCTCACCGCGTCGTAGATAGGGGAAGGGACGGAGGGAGGGGGTTGCCAACAAGATTCCGTATTTAAAAATTTCCGTAATCCTTCTTCGTCGATGGAACAGACGGCTGTATCGACAAGGGCGGTGAGGAGTGGGTAGGTCGGTTAAGAACGAAGATGCAGAAGATCGAGGAAGTTTGAACGGACGAACTGGGGGTGGGAGAAGGCGGGAGGGGGGGGGGGAGAGGGCAGAAAGGGATTAGACTGAGGGGCATAACGATGCGGTTGAATGTCGTGAATATTAATGAGACAAAGGTAATTAGCGGTTTTTTCTTTTCCCTTTTTTTTTCTCCCCCCTCCTAAAGTAACGGCTTGTTTGAGGGAGTTTGCACCGACGAGCTACGTGATTACGAAGGATCCCCCGGCTGGGATAAAGCCACGGGGAGGCTTGCATTCGCGACTCGAGGCCGATGGATGAAAACGCCTGATGTCAATGAGATATTGCTGACATAAGCGGTTTTCCTACACTTCCTTTGCTTTAGCCCTGCATTTTTCAATACCCGAAATTTTCTTCCAGTCTTCCGTACCGAAAATTTCCGAAAATTTCTCAAAACTGAAGGTTACGCGTTACCGTGTGCATTTATTTACTCGCTTCGAGATACAAGATATGAAGAAAAGAAAAGTTCGAAGAATGTCTAGGAAATGCAGCCAACGGACGTGTCAGAGATCGAGACGTTCGATCAGACACGATTGACTCGCATGAAAATATTCAAGAAAAAAAAAAGAAAAAACCAAAAAAACAAAAAAAAAACAAAAAAAAAACGAAAAAAACTCACTTAAGGAATGCTTGATAGTCTTCACAAATTACTTCACAGCCTGGCCACTTGCAAACCCCATGGCCATAGAGGGGATGAACCTTGTCATTGCAGGAGGCATCTAGCGGCTTCTCGTCCATCGGCGTTGTGCCATTCACTTCGGATCGTCGGCTCGAAGCTATCGAATTCAGAATGCCTGCGATAGTTCGGAAAACGAACGTCGCATTCGCAAAAATAAAACAGATAAGCGAGAGAGAATGAAAACGAGCAAACTCGAAATCAACCGGGAAACGCAAAGCTATTATTATCTTTACCGTTCAATCCGGAGTTGGACTTTGACACGCTGGAGTTCTGGTGGGATTCCGGAGTATCCGACGGCTCCGACTTCCATGATGGCAAATTATCACCTGGCGGCAAGCCTGCTTGAAATTAAAAAAAAAAGGAAGGAAAGATACCAAATGATAAATGATTAAGCAAAGAGGCGACACTTGTCGCTTTCTCTTGTGTTGCGGTTTGCGTGAAGATATTTTTAAACTCCCGCGTGACCAATTTAAAAAGTTTAATTATTTAGATGAAAGGAAATTAAAGAAAATTCATAATAATTTAGAGATACAATTTCCAATGATAAATTTCTATTTAAATAACATCTTCTATCTTTCTTGTGTCTACGCTCTACAGATTATAGTCTGGCTCACCTATGATCTTCAGCATCGAAATATCTGTTTCGAACTCGCGATATTTCATCGACATGTCAACATTTATATTTAATTAACGAGACTATCGGGATATCTCTAATAGATTTGTATCTCTGGATTGAATGCATATGTACCTGAAGAAGGATTATGACCTTGAAGGCTCAACCCCTGCTGCAGTAAATATTGCCTCTGTGTGATCTGCAATTGTTGTATTAGTTGTTGCTGCTGAATCGCCAGTTGTTGGAGAGGCGCTGATGCCTTCTTCTTGTCCGCCGTTTGCAATAAATGCGTTTGCTGAAACAAATTCAATTGCAGCTGCTCTTGCAGTTGCTGCATTGCTTGTTCCAGTTGTTTCTTGTTAAGTTCCGCGAGCTGGTGCTGATGCTGAAACAAACCACGTGACAGCTTGTAAGTGCGCGTACGCCATATTTATCGAAGATAAATTAATTATTGCATCGTCACTCTCATTTTATGACGAATGTTGCGTACTTGATCATAGCAGGCCGCATAAATTTGCCGCAAGGCGTCTCTCTCAGTTAGAATAATTAATCACGCGTCAAACGGTACCGTTCGATGGTTTATCATTAAACATCAGAGAAGTGGACGTTTCACTCTTGTCAAATTAGCTGGCCGGAATAAAAGGAAGAGGAAAAAAGGGCAGAGACGGCACTTGCTTCTTGGAGTGATGAATAAATCACGGGCGTAGATAATTCGCGGCACCAAGGGGGCAAGAAGATAGAGGGCAGTTGATGGGTACCTCGAAGACAAACAACGAGACACAACGGCTGATGGCGATGCTTAATTGCTTACCTCACCCTCTGGTTCAACTCCCTCCGCCTATTTCATTTCTCGGTCTCCCGTGCGCCTCGAGGATATTTTAAAACAAACTTCGCGAGGTACGGTACCCTTTATCATATTACTATAAACGAAAACTGCACGATTAATGCGCGCAAACACTCTCTCGTTAATGAGCATTCCTCACATTGAGCGACAAAATGAAAATTATGATCGTGGACTCTCGTAATACCATAAAATGTTCTCGCAAATATATCTCATAACCCTGTTGAGATTAAGTGTATCTTGTTAATCTGACTCTACATAAACTATATATATATATATATATATATATATATATATATATAAACTATCCTGTAAAGTTTCAAATTTTATTTAATTTTATTATCCGTAACATCATCTTGATCTCTCTTGAGCGGCTGATGATATAAAATAACAGAAAGACGATGCACGATGGATTTTCCAATTGAAAATCCGACCACGTCACCGACTTCTTCGTGGAATAGTTTCTGCTACAATAAGCTACACGGTGCCATGAAAAATATTTGTTGTCGCGTGCGTTGGTATTTTTGAAAAAGAATATCAGAGTGCTTATTGGATCGTAGGCGCCAGGATAACACCGCGGCTGGATAGCAAAAGTGGTTCGTGCGATGTGTATTGTTATCATAACGATATAGAAGAGACTACCTGTTTACACAGACCGAGTATCAACCCTCTCGCGCTGCAGCATCGAACTTCCCAGCGGTTCGCTGACCGTGAATTGCGCGTACATCGAAATTCGAAACTTCTTGGAGGATTAGCTTTCTCTCGAAAGCGACGCCTCACGCACCCCCGTTTATTTAATTGAAAATTTAATTCAAAATACTACGTTGTCAAGTTGCAACGTGATATTTTCGTTATAAAGCGCATTTTATCCGGATAATGCAGTGACGTATACTTACGCGTAAATGTATGCATTAATATAATAGAAGAATTATTATCATTAAACGTGTCCGTCAGTTAAATAACGCTATGAAATAATTATTTCGGTTGCAAAACACGCAGTTTCTTCCCGTGAAAGATTAAAATGTGTCAATCTTCTGACGATTCCTAAATTGTTAAATATTATTATCGATTTTGCTAAATAAATAATACAAAATACAATAATGTTTTACGTAGATAATGGATTATCGATAGAAAGGGTAAAAATGGCGAATTAGCGGAAACATTTTAGGAATAATTTATATCGCATTGCTAATTATCTTGACAGCTCCATTATTCCCTAGTGTAAAATACGCATATTTAAAAAATTTATATTTCCCTTTATTAAACTTCATGTAAAAGAAAAGATCGAAAAAGGTTCCACTTACGTTTTTTAAAGAGGAGAAATAACCGAATCGTTCCTGGTTAGATGCATGATCGGAGGATGAATCCTGTAATTTAAACAAGGTTATAAGTCAATATCGATCTAAAGAGAGCCCGAGCAATGAGACGTTTCGTTATTTTTGCCCACGCGCATACACAATAATTATAATCTAAAATATATCATGTGCAAAACGTATCGATGTATCTAAGAAATCATCTAAAAATTCAAATGATAAAAGACAAAGACATTTTATCTCCCTTCTTCGACTTTATCAAAATCCTTCTTTTTTACTCACGCGAGCATTCGCGATAAATAATAAATGAAAGCAAGCGATGGCGGCATCGATGAGATACTCGCTTTGATCAAGACCAAGACGATAAAATGAAACGGCGAAATAAAGGAAACAAGTTCACCTGATGATGTTGCTGTTGTTGCTGCTGCTGCTGCTGTTGTTGTTGCTGCTGCTGCTGCTGCTGCTGCTGCTGCTGTTGCTGTTGCAGGTACAACGTGTGCTGCTGCATAAAAGATTGCAGTTGTGTGGGACTGAGTATGTGTTGTTGCAGCAGCTGTTGCATCTGATGGAGGCCGCTTGCCGAGCTGAGCATCATCTGCGAGGGTGTCTGCGACGACGGAGCCCCTGGCGGGCCACCGGGTGGCGGGCCCTGAGTAGGATTTGGCGGTGAACCCCTCTGTGGGGCCTGTGGGCTCTGATGTGGACTAGGCTGGGGCCCTGGCGCCCCCGAGCTGGGCTGTTGCGACTGCTGCGTGATAATTGGTTGCTTTTGCTGGGTCATGGGTGCTGCTGTCACTGCGTGTCCGGCGGGACTGAGCTTCCCATTGCTCTGATACTCGATGCTGAGATCCTGTTGCTGCTGCTGCTGCTGCTGCTGTTGCTGTTGATCAGCAACGCCGCCGCTGCTTTCCGTTATGTTGCCTCTGCCGGAGTCGCGATTGCGGCTCGTAGGTAGACGATCCCTGTCGCGACACTCGCGGTCCCGCGACGAAAAGATGTCGCGCGATTGCTGTTGCTGCTGCTGCTTCAGTGCTGCAAACAGCGAAGTAGCCTGCAATACGAAAATGGAGATCGAAAGCTCGATCAAAGGCTGTTGCGAGCTGCCTTGTCGAAAAACACGCAACGACAACAGATCGTCGCGAGTTTATCGCGACAAGGCTACGTTTCAACACATGCGAATCTGCATTATTGGTATGTTTGACAGCAAGATTTTCAGACAGGAGGTCAGAAAATCAGATACAGAAGGAGGGGGGCAGAAAGAAAGGGCAGCCCCAGGCGGGATATCCGTGATACATAAATGCCGCATATATGCGTTAAACTCCTGTATTTTGAACAATATTGATCTTATCTAATGGTATTCGCGAGCGGACCAGCTCTGCTGCTCCGTCATCATTGGCTGGCTCGAAGGAAAACTCGCTGTTGTCTGAATGACGTCGGCTCGAGTCTCCTTGGCTGTTTACATAGCGGGATTTGTTTTATTAAGTTCTATCATCAAGCAGATTGTCGAGTGTAAAGGCGGAACCGAGCGCCCAGCTTCTCTTCCGTTCATTCCGCTGCCGCGCAAGGATACCATGGAGGGTCGAAAGTTTCGAGCGCGCCATTTCCAGATGTCTCGATAAGTTCTTCATTATTATTGCGTCATTGTACGATATAATGGAGCGGCATTAGACGACGCTCTCAAAGACGAATTTATTAGCCTTTCTTAGCCCTGCATCAAGATCGTCAAGGTAACGTAACGTAACGCTGCTGGACTTTGCGTTTTCGACAGTCATGACAACGACTAATGTTTCTAACGTAACGATAACGTAAGACAATGGAATTATTATATATAACGATTTTATCACTTTAGTTAAATAAATTATCTAAATTATTTCTCACTCGAAACGTACAGTAAAATATGATTCAATAATATCTTATCGATAAGGAGCATCTTGATTCAGTTGTTCGGAGAAAGATATCTTCAATCCGATCACGATAGCCTTGCACTTTGTACCTTTGGTGGAATTGCATAACAAACAATCATCGCGCAACAAAGTAATTACCACAAACACACGTGTCTCGGCAGGCGTTGCTTGTGCAAACGTTTATCGACGAAGGATCCATCGAGCAACGGTAATGCGATTTATCGAGAACGATCATGTGTATTTCCTGATTTAGTTTATTCCGCGAAAATATTCTCTCGTACTTTGTCTCATGTCTTGTATCGTTTCGCTTTCGTCTCTGACCAGAGTTTCACGAGAAACATCAAATGAATCGGCGAAATCGCCGATATTCTTTAGCGCGACCGACAACCGTGCCACATAATTTTCGATCGTTTAAATCTTTTATCGATATAATCAACCTAATCAGCATGTGCGCTTTGTTAACATATGTATATATCGTAAATGTGATATGCAGAAATTATACAACAATTTATTAACTTGCGCAATAAGCTTGACTTACTTGAGACTACTACTCGTAGCACTGATGCACGTATGTGTGCGTATACAGCACATAAATAATAATCGATAGAGGTCATTCGTACAATTAAATTAGCTGACTAAAACAACGTCTTTCTAAATTAAATGGTTTAATGTCAAAGAGATATTGTCGGTGAGAATAAATTTAAAATAGGTTTGCCACCGCATGTGACCACGATTGTCTCTCGTTCTGGCAGAGAAGGCCGTGTGTCTCTTGCAAATCCAGCACGCCGAGTCCTATGCTAATCTTATTTGTGTACGATTACGTATGTTTATAACATGCAAAGAAATTCCGCGGTACGCGTTATCAGTGTTTAGTCAGGAGCGCCAGCACGTGGCGTTTCGGACCGAAGTCTGCGGAATAGAGGAAAGAAAGGGAAAGAATGGCAGGATCAGAAGGCGACGAAGGGAAACAGAAGGAAGAGCGCCGTCATCTCGCTGGAGCGTTGCGCGTGAAATTCGCTTCTTTCCGTCATGGTAAACACGAACTGCGCGTTCGATGTCAAGCTTGGCGCTGCCATCATAGAGAACATCAGGCCGTTCAATTATCAATTTGCGTGATTATGATCGGCTCACGTAGAACATATTTTCGATTGACGATTGGTAAATTGGCGACGATTAATATGGACGACACGACACGAAGTTTGGAATGTATCTTTCAATCATTTCATGTCGATCCAGCCGCAGCAAGCGGAAAATTCCGTCGATCATGTTAAATACGCGCAAATACGTATGTTGTAAACAATCGTGTTATTTGATCATAAAATTATCGTGTATTAATCTCGTCTGACCGCGAGATGCGCCGAGCTCTCACGGGAGCATCGGAATATACATGTTACTCGTGACTTCATTACAGCAAAGAACGGAGAACCACGCGCCATCGTAGCTTTGGATTGCAAATGACATTATTTATCCGCGAAATTAATGAAACGTGGCGCGATCGGCGGAGCTGTTTGACCGTCCGCTCTGGATCCATCGCGATCGTCTTTTAATCCATTAATTAATGCCAGCTCTCAATGAAGAAACCAAGAACCTTATTGCCCCGGAATCCGACGCGGAAGGGGTAGCGATTCTCCGTTATTCACCGATTCACCGCGAGAACGCAAGCGGTTTTTAAAGGATACAGGAAGGGGGAGGGAAAGATACGGGGAGAAAAGACGATGAAGCTCGACGTATGTACACGAAGGGACAGGAGCATAGGGAGGGACGAAGGACGGGGATAAAGGAGAAAGATATAAAAGTGCAGGAAGAATGAAAGTATAAGGGCCGACGCTGAAGAGCCATCGACTGCAGATAAGAGGGACTCCTAAGACTCTTTTAAGAAAAGGTTAAATAAAGGTCGGAGGCTGCGCTTGTTGTTGGCTGTTCAGATTCCTTCGGCCCCTGCCTTTCTTGCCTCTCCGTTTACCCCTCGCGGATACTCCGCGTAACGTCACTTATTTGAATCCCGGACGCTTCTTCGAGTTCAACCCCCTCGCGCGCGGGTGCTCTCATATCTTTTATATATTAGAATTTTCGCCAACCGTCTCCCCGCAAGCTCCGCTCTGTTTACTGTTTGGATTTATTCCCTCAAACCTTCCCCCGCTTCCCTTTCCTCCCGTCTTCCTCCGCCGAAACTCCCATGGCTGTATATGAGTTCCTTCTGTACACCCTCATCGTGATACTTTCGGTCCCCGTCGCCGAACTACGCCTCGTCTTCCGCTTCATCCGTTGGCGCGAGAGTAAACTACCAAAGATCTCTAGCAGCCGGCGATTCCGACTTGGCGGAATAATTGCCCGTTAAATATCTAATACGCCTGAGCTTGCTTCGCATGCGTGATACGAATACGCGTACGCCTGAAGGCATCACAACATTGACATTGAATATATTAGAAGGGGCGCGGCAACAATTGCCGGTATATAACGCGGCTCCGTGATTATCAATTAATCTAACGATTAATCCAAAGCGGAAGCTAGCCGCTCTAATAACGCGCGGTTAGTTTTACCGAGTATTTGATAGCGAGTTCGTATCATGCGCTACGTGCAAAAGTGTAATAGAATATAGTCACTTGATGACGCAATTATCGCGATTCAATAACGGACAATCAACCGCCGAAAGCGGTTTCGCAACTGCTCGTTAGGGGAGGCAACGGAGAACGATATCAATATCGGTCGATATTGGCGGGAATGAATGCAGAACGGGTATCGAAATTTCTCGGGCGATTGTTTGACAGCGAGCGAGCATCGGGCCAAACCGACGACGACGACGACGACGACGACGACGACGACGACGACGACGACGACAACGACAACGATGGGGGGCGGACGGGGGGAGGGACGCGGGATATCGTTAGATTTTAAACTCGTTACAAGCGCGCTGTCAGGGGTGTTTATTCAGCGTGCTTTTCCGCACGTCGACGATGCGCGTACGAAAACTACACGCGTCGAGGATCGTTCGTGTGTGTGAGAGAGAGAGAGAGTGTGTGTGTGTGTGTGTGAGAGAGAGAGAGAGAGCCCGGTGTTACAGCGATACCTCTCCGCTGCACCGCTGGTACAGGGGGGAGGGGGAGACCGACGAGGGAGAAGTCGGGCGTTTAAATCGACACTGGCGCCGGCGATCCGCTTACACGATGAATGCAAATCTGACTCGATGTCGATTCTTTATTTGTATTTTGCATCGCGCATCTCAAACCACTTTGCCGGTCATCCCTCCATCCCTCTCCACCCTTTTCCCACTGCGTTTCGATATTACTGCTTCACGCATCGCGCGTTCGATGTACCGATCTCTCTCTCTCTCGAGAGCGAGTTTAGACTTTCAGTCCGGATCAGCGCCATATGGAAATCAGTTATCTGTACGCGCGAGGTCATCGCTGATACGTCGCAAGTTGAGTCGCACGATGAATTACATCTCTCTCTTTCTCTCTCTCTCTCTCTCTCTCTCTCTTTCTTTCTCTCTGCTGCAAACGTGAAAGCACTATATTCGTGGGGCTCAACGAAATTCACGTTTACGCGCGATACGTTTATGTAAGTTACGATTAGAGTCGCGGAGACAAACGGAATACGCGTCGTCGTTGGAATTACGACACGTGTAATATTCTACGATACTCATTGTACTTGATACCGCGGAGCAGCCCTCTCCGAAGATAAAAAGAATAATGGAATTAAAAACCGGAAGACCGTATTCTCAACTGGATTAACACTTGGCCCACCCCCTCCTCGCCCTTATCCGTTCTATCTGCTGGAATTCTCTTCTGGGTTTCAGTCGCGGAAGCAAAAAGGGAACAGTAGCAGAGGGCAAAACAAGGGTTGGCGAGGTGGTGTCCCTGTCTCTCGTTTCGTATTCACGCTGTCGCGAGCCAATCAGAGGCGCGTCTCTTTACACCCGCCTCCTGTTGACGTTTGTCATAATATTTTAATATTAAATCGCGTTACAGCCAGCCATGCGCTCGCATAATCAGACGTTATTCACCGGTCCGAGTGTGCGTAAGTCTTAGGGACGTGTGCAGACGTGGGAGAGACGGCGGGGGAAGAGAGGCTGGGCAGACACGAGTGTTCGGCGCCCCCATCGAGAAATGTGGAATTCGCGAGAAATGCGGAATACAAATTATCCCGCGGATTCCGAGCCCTTGTCGCCAAATGTTTAAAAAGAAAGGAACACAAATTTCGGAATAACGAATAATCGGGGGATGGCTACTAACTCGTTTCGAAGGTGGATGCAAACTGTCGTATCGACATTAAATTATGTACATTAAATGGTGCTTCACCCTCCCCTTCTCGCGAATGTAAGTAGTAATATTTTTTAGTCCAATTTAGTCTACCAGCTCATATATCTAAGCAGTTTACGTATTCCCGAGGAAACGCCGATGCACGCGGCCGCTAACCCGGAATGCGATCTCGACGAGAAACAGAAACAACGATCGTGGAAGCCGGCCGATCGCATGATCGGAAACGTCCTCCGGCAGAAGACAGTCGCGATTCTGAAATGCCCGCCGCGACCACGCGCCTCGCATCCGCGTCTCTCGCTGGACACGTCCGTCTCGGAGGAAATAATTGCGAGAGAAGAGTCGCGTTCGAGTTAGGAACGCCACTTACGCTCATCCGGCCGGCGAAGGGACGTCGCCGGTGACTCGACGCGTTGGCTTCTGAAAAGGACGTGCAATATTGAGAGGAATTAACGATTCCGCGGGCGTCCGTTTCGGCGGATGAACGTTTCACGTTCGCCGGACTGCGGAAAAGAGAAAAGGGGGCGGAATTGCCCCTGGGCAGGGGGAGGAAGGGAAGGACAGTGCGGCCGGGTTTCCTGGGACGATTGACTAGCCATGGCGGATATTCGGAGAATGGCTAGGACCAAGCGGACGGAGTGTCCCTGGTCTCAATCGTTAACGGGCTGTGTACATTATAGATGGCTCCGTGATTGGTTCGTCAGCCTCTCAAAAACTCGGGCTCATCGCCGTCGACGTTCTCTCCGCTCTTCTCTCACGGACCCTCGATGTCGGGGTCCCGGAACTACCTGGCGCTCGTTCCGAAGGTTTATTTTAGTGCAGCGAACGCAACCGGAACGTATCACAGTGACGATCCTGGACGAGCCTCTATCGGAGGTTCTGATTCCTGCGATTGACAATGTAGAAGCGTCCTTCCGTCCGGTATCAATTAGTGCGGTTCGCTTCGTAGCGGATTTCGGGACCTCGTCCTTCCCCAAGCCAAGGGAATGCCACTGGTATCGGTATCTCGCCGGACGGATTCTCGACGAGATGACGAGGATTCTCGATCGAGTCGATCGAGATCACTGAATTATCCCGTGCCGGATACGTGTCAAAATTTTTTGCCTTGTCGCCGCTTACATTCGATCACAACACGAATCGTCAAACGATGAAGAAAGATCGCTCTCCTCAATGGTAACGATCTCGGTGAATTTTTTTTTTTTTTTTTTTCATTGTTGATCAACAGCTAATTCCCGCACATTTATTCCTCCCGACAGATGAACATCGACAGATACGGGATATGTTTGCGTTACGCTCGATGTCATAAACGACAAAGATTTTATGGGGAAAGGACGGTGTGTCTCTCGGCACATTCCCGAAACGATGTGACGGTCGCGGCGCAAAGGAAGAAACAAAGAACGCCGGCATTATGCAAGGTAAACGTTGCCCGCGCGCGGTATGCTCTCCCGTAGCGTATCCGCTCGCTTGTGTGTACAGGAATTAACGCATGGAGGTGTGGGATTGTCGCAGCTGGGTAGGCGAGATACAGAAGATCGAGGCTGCCCATAGAGATGGAACCGAAGTGACGGAGAGAGAAAGAGAGAGAGAGAGAGAGAGAGAGAGAGAGAGAGGGAAAGCGTGCGCGCATCCGCGAGCGAGAGCTGCGTAGGACCGGGCATCGGCGGGAGGGTGAGTACCGGAACGGATGAACAGAGAAACCGGAACAGAGGGTGCATCGGAGAGAGTAATTTCGACATTCTGCGGGTTTGCTTACATTCGCCGGTTCAACGATTTCCGCGTGTCCGCGCGCGCATCGCGAAATGTGCAACGTCGTACGTGTCGCCGCGGCGGCGGTGTTCTCCGATTTCTTCTCTCGCTTGGCTAGAATACACACTTCCGGTCGGATAAACCGGCATAAGCAACGGGATTGGTTGAACACGCGCTTGTCTCGCAGGCCACACTTCGACGTTCGAATTTCTTAACTTTCGGGTCAGCCTTTTCAGAAATGCTTCTAGATTTTCACATCCCATCATGCTGGAAATACTTTACTCCGATTAGGACTCGATGATTATTGATCACGATGCAAGAACGCAACTCGACTGATTTCAATAATCCTGAATCCTGAATCTCGAACAAGATACATTCAATCATCATTATGGACGTCACTACTAGCAAGAGATTCAGCAATCGTACAGGAAATGAGGTCTCGGTTGAGAAACGAAGCTTGGAGAACGAGGAATAGCTTTCGAGCAAGCAGGTTTCTGCACGAAACAATCTGTTGTTCCGAACAACGACGTTCAAAGTTGCTCTTGAAGGAGAGAGACAACCGAATGGATCCTTAGGCAATGGCCAGGTAATCTCTTCGCGCCGGAGGAGGCTGTGTTTTACTTTCGTTCCGGTTAATAATTCAGTATCAATTAGTGGCCGTTTGAATTATGAAGAGACCTTTCTTCGCTCCTGACTTTCCGGCTGGCGGATCTCGTGGCTTCCTCGCCAAAGGAATAAAGCAAAAAACGCCGGGTCGGCGACGGGGATACCTCTGCGCCGGGATCACGCGCGCCCGCTTCGCGTTTTTGATTAAATTAAGTCAATTGCCGTAATAACTGCGCGCCGGCACGTGCAAAGTGCGCGCGTGCGCGCGCGCTTTTACATGATTAAGAGGAAACTGTTTGAAATGTCTAAGCATGTCAAACCTTTCGCCACCGAGATATTCCCTCCTTCCCTCCCTCCCCTTCTCTCTCCCTCTCTTTACGTTCGAGTTCCGTTTTCCTCGGAAACGCTTCGACATGAACGGGGAATTGTAAATCCAATAAGGTAATAATCTAATAGGTTTAAGCTCCACAAATTACGAGTACATCCGATAGCGAGACGTGAGCCCGTGCGTGTATCGAGAAAGAATCGTAAAACTTCCGATAACGTGCCTCGTGTTTTAAATACTCTCGTGTCCGTCCATTCCCTGGAAAAAAGAGAGAGGGAGGGGGAGAGAGAGAGAGAGAGAGAGAGAGAGAGAGAGAGAGAGAGAGAGAGAGAGAAAGTAGCTCGAACATCACGAGGAACAGCGCGAAGGAACAACAGTTTTCAGGCTGCTCTGCTGGTTGTGCAAACACCGTTAGATCCTCGTTACATATCGAACGCGATATCGTAATATCGAGCAACGGCAAACACGACTTCTATTAATTCCATTTTCGCAAAGATACTGCAGATTATCAGGGATGGCGGGAGAGGAAGCGACCGAACGGAGGGCGGCAGACGGAGGGAGAGTGACGAGAAGAATATGGTGGATCGGAGAGACCGGCAGGAGCCCTCCGCTGATGCAATGGAGGAAAGGAACGGCTGACGGAGGCAAAACTGCCCCTGAAAAGTCTCAGGGGTGGAAAGGACTGGGACGATGGTTACCGCCAAGTGGATATAATTTTTCCGTTGTTTGATTTTCATTAACGACTTGTGGCCGACGCGGGGCCGGCAACAACGTGGCTCGAAGGCAGGCGGAGTCCAAGAAGCGGGAAATTATGCTCCACCAAACAGACGTATCCTCTATTTCGTTTTCTTCGGCGAGCGCGGCCGGAAGTTCCGCGCCGCCGGAAGCGGCAAGGGCAGAAATCAGCAGGAAACAAAATATCCCGCGTATTGCGTTAGCGCAGCGTTATCTCTCAGCTGCGAAATAATCTAAAATAAAATCGACGGCAAAGCATGGAGCAATGTCTATTCAATGTCGGGCTTAAAAACGGCATAATATAAAACGAGAAAATCAATTCGATAATCATCTATTACCACCTGGATAATCTTTTTCTATAATTTGATAAAATATTGCAATCTAGGAGTATATTGGAGATAAATCGCGCATGTGTGCTAGATAAATATATATATAATTTAATTAAAATTTATTGTAACTTTCTCAATTCTCTCACTCAATTTATTACAGAAAATAATACACCTAATTTGCATAATTCATCCAGACAATTATCAAGAAACTTTTGACATATAAAAGCTTCCGAAATATAATAAAGAGTTAATAAATTAAGAATATCCCAATACCAACATCATTATGCATCTCTTGCATTACCGTAAAATATGCATAAAAGAACAAGATAATTATCGTTACTTGTAGTTTTCGCAAATATTCCCGTAAATTCCTCAGTCTTAACAGAAACAAAAAAAATTACGATCTTTCCCGAACTCGCATGCGAGTTCGTAACGCGAGTTCCAAGCGCCGCGACAAGGCCAGCACAGGCCGGCGCTGCGTTCGCGCTCATCCTTCGAAAGGATGGCGAACCCGAGAAAGCGGGAAAATGATTCGACGATGATTCTCCCCGAAAAGGGGAAAAAAAACAGCGCCGCAACGCAACGAAAGAAAAAAAAAAAAAAAAAAAAAAAAAGAAAAAAAAAGGAAAAAAAAGGAAGAAAAAAAAAGGGCGGGGAAAAGGAAAGAGCGAATAATGGAAAGTGGCGAGTTCCTTTTCTGGCAGTCGCGAGGCAGACGAGCTCCATTAAAGGCCCTAAATCCCCCGACGTATCCCGCCCCCTTGCATCACGCGATTCACTCATCCCTGCGCCTCTCCCCCCCCCCCTCCATTCCGCAACCCTGCCGCGTACACGGGACGGGATCATGACCCGGCATACGGGCGTTCGCTTTTGCTCGTAGACGCATATTTATTCGCAGTCCATTTTGGTTTGTTTGCACGAACGGGAGTCCGTCAGAGGCCGACGTCGGACCTCCGAGCGCCGTCGTCTCGCCGCTCCACTTTCCCGGGCACTTCGGTTTTGCATTCCTGCGCGGCCCCGCTTCGCCGGTGAAAAATACAAGCGAGAGGCTCGTACGATCTACGCTCTAACGATCGCCATACGAGAAATCGCGCTCCCCGGCTTTACTTCTGCGCGGTGCGTTTCCTCTCTGAGGTGGTCTTTGATAGATTCGGCGATTAACGATCCAAACGATCTGGAATTACGATTTGATTTGGTCAGCTTTGGAGCTGTCTTGATAGGGATGATGATTCTGATCAGACTTGAGAAGGAATGTCTAGAGAGACGTCTAGAGAGAAGAAGCGAGAATGTTTAATCGATAAATTATTGTTTACGCGATACATCGTTTGACGCTTGAAGGAAAGTACTTGAATAGTAGCAGATAACAGCGAGGGAAGTCCGATTAAAAAGTACACGTCGAGGGGATGAGGGCGTTCCAGTAACGTCAACCCGTTTCGAGAATCTCAGATCAAACGCGGTCGGAATATCGAATGAGATTGCGGTTAAAAATTGTACGGTATTACTTAAGCCACGTCTTGCCAAACTCAAGGAGTTCTTGATGATACAATTAAGTCGGCAACAGCGGATTTCCCGAGTCGGAAAATTATCCAATATTTTTCACGCACCGCGCGAGGGTACGCCGTCGGCCGAGGGACGGGCAAAGGGTGAGAAAAATGTCAGGTTGTTCCGGACTCAGAAATTAGAAGCGAAATGGGGTGCGAGAATATTGAGAGGAGTCCAAGACGCCTTTGGATAGCACGGAAGGGTAGCTTCCTCCTAATGAAAGAATCCGCCACGATATTTCCCGATAAGAATAAAGAATGCCTGCAACACGCTCGGAGGAGCATTCACAAGGAAACTTCATCGTCTGTGACGTCAAGGCGAACGACAGCGGCGTGAAAATTATATGAAGATCTAAATCTTATATTCCACGAGAATACTCTCCGATGTAGCTTTCCAATCTTAACATTCGGCCTCATGTCCTTCGCAGATTACCACTTGCAATCTGCATTGCGAGGTATCGATGCAGAATTACGTCATAATGCAATGATCGATATAGACACGTGCGCATCCGCAAATACGTTGTGCCTCACAAAACGCATGTTTACATGTCTGAAAGTAATCTTTATCCGACTTGCGCTGCGTTATTTTTAGAAAACGCAGATAAAGCCGAAACTGAATAACACATTGGCGAGTTAAGATTATTCGATGTCCATCTTCGTTCGCCATTCACCCCCTGCAGAGCAGAGAACATGAGGAGTATGCGCGAAATATTTTGCAAATATTCGAAGGGACACGCATCTCCGGTTATCGATCAATCGAGGATCGATTTCGCGTAGCGATCACATCGGGTCAAATTCTCCGATCCGCGCGGATCGCATCGACGGCAAAGACGGTGAAAAGCGGAGGCCACGGAGGATCCGGAGACGGCGCGAGTCACGGCCGGAAGTCACGTTTCCTCCGGAGCGAAGGAGAGCCGCGCTCCTGTTTCTCGCCGCTAATTCGCCGAGAATTGCGTCGCCGCTCCGCTCCGCTCGGCTCCGCGCGGGGGTCGCATTTGTATTCAGTCGGCGATGTCGGCCCGGATCCGGGGCGCGCTCTCGAGATCGCGGCAGATGAGGTGCTTTAAAAAGGGAAAAGGAGTAAACGCGAAATGCGGCCGCGGTCGTCCCGAGATGAATAAGAAGGAGAGGAGGACGACGCGATTGCAGGAGCGCGATCCCGCATATTTCATATGCAGGGGGCTCTGTTTTGCTTGGCCTCGGCGATATTATTACCATATTTTTCGCATAATGCGCTCGCGTGTATGTCTCTTATTTCACGCGACACCCTCTTGGGCTGCGCGCGATCCCGGCAGCGGCCCACGGGGTTGCATTTTAACGTATTACCATTCATTGTCCGTCCTTGCTCCTCTTTTTTTATACCGTATACACGTGACCGATGAAAAGTTCATGCGCTTCAGCGGAGCATTGCGAAATCTGTCCTTTCGCACGATCGGAGCACTCTGAAAGACGCTGACTTGTAACTTCCGTTATTACAACGGGCCGTGAAACTTAGCAGAGGCTAAGATCCGTCATAGAGAGTCGTTAAAAGATTCAGGGGCATAATTATTAAATTATATATCGTGTGTGAGCGGAATGAGCGTTCATTATCGTTATGCCAGGATTGAATATTGTTTAAAAGAATTTTAAGAAGCGAGTCGCAGTCGCAAACAATCCATAAATCCGTATCCGTTATAACGTTATCGAGAAGAGAGTGATGTATTAACGAAATGATCTCCCGAGGAGAGAGTAGAGGAACCGAAATTTCTCGGTCATGGAAAATCGGAATTTAAGATATACGATCCCATGAAAAATTTTAATGCTTCCTGCCATACATAATGTATCCGCTCTATGACACGAAAAAAATGTAAAACCGCAGAGTCATTTTCCGAGCATTTACCAGAGCACTACGAGGCAATACTTCAACTCCTCCCTTACCCACCCACCCACCCACCCCTCTCTCCCATCCCCCCACGAAAACGGAAGGGATAAAATTTTAGAGTCGCGCCGCCGCGCTGGATGGAAGGGGGGCGACGCGGGGATGACGCGCTGAATCGTAACGCTTTTCAATACAAGTACGTGGACGGGGTTGCGGAAGGGGCGGCGAGGCGCGAGACTACTCGCATGCCTCTCGTTCCGTCGCGCATAGTCTGCGAAATCTATTCGCGTGTAGATTCCGGAAAATTATGGTCGATAAAGAAACAAATTTCGAATTCCATCGGAACGGCGCGTTATAAACATTATTCCCGCTTGTAGCGGGATTCTCAACGCCCCCGCCGCGTTCTGTTTTCTCGAGCACCCTCGAAGGTCCCGAGAGTGATACCATCCCTTTAACTCGAATACGATTTTCGAGTGCTCCTGCGTGTGCGATAAACAACGCGCGAATATCGCGAACGTGCCTCGAAACGGTCGCATCGACGGCATGATCGCTTAACGATTTATTAACAGTCGTTTTCACTTTTCTCTAACGTTGTTTTTCTCACGGAGAAACGTTCGTCGATCATAGTATCTCGAATACGTGTTCATTTCCCGCTACGTTATTGTAGTAACATAACAGTAAATTATAGTATATTATAATAGTATATTACAGTATATTAATAGTATATTATAATCGACGAGAAATTAAATCGTCTCGGATTGTCTCTGCGCGAATGTCTGTCTAGTGCAGCTTCAAAATAAATAGGAAATTTTGGTATGATTTACAAATTTGCCGAAACAGGCTCGTGAAAACAGACCTCGTTACATATATATCCTGTAAATTTATCTAATTCAAGGATAACATTTTAGGAATTAGATAAGGGAAAATGCGGTTTAACGGAATTTTAACGGAATTTATTGTTTCAAAAATTTTGAGCCTCAATATCATCGAGATACTTGAAGACTTTCCGATAATCAGTTGTTTGTGGAATGACGTTATCTGTGGGAGAACAGTAAAGGTCCGTTGGCAAGCGAAACTCCATATAAGGAGTGTTGCGTAAATTTTCGGCCATATGCTCGAAATTACTTGTACAAACAGGGCGTGTTCCATGTGTTCTCCATGTATGAAAACGTGTCGAATCGTGTATGCCGTACAGTTATTTTAGTACATTACCGCAATCTATGATCTTCGCATGTAATTCTTGAAGAACAAGGAAGATTGAAGATTGAAGGAAGCAGTAATAAAATCATTTGCAAAACTTTAAAGTCTCCAATGCCATCCCAATGTAGATATCAATATCGTCATTCACATTAGTAATAATTCCTGTTGTTTCGTGATCGTTTTCACAATGATATTCTTGCAATTTGATCCAATTGCAATCCAGAAAAGAAAGAACACGATCTAATTCGTGTCAATCTCAGTTTCTAATAATCGATTGCTCGCAAAACCAAACACGAATGAAACGCATGGCTGTTTAGAATTAGAATTTAAAAAAATAAAAAAGCGTCATTGACAAATGATTATATCGTACAAGATTATATCGTATCCGTAACGCGCGGGTATTCTAGGAAACTAGCCGAGAGAAATCAACAAACGGCCCTTTCGATCAAAAGATTCCAAAGTTTCTGCCTAAAGTAGGTGTACACGTTCCACTCGTTTACGATTGATATTTGACTTTACGATATTTCACTTCACGACCGGACGCTTTATCACCGAAGCAGGGGTGAGTTAGAGTGGACTTTGTTTCTAACGGGATAGAAAATGATGAAGACATGAATGGAGGGGTAGCCGAACGACCGTCGGTCCCAACAGGGTGCTCAAGTAAAAATATTTAGGCCGTTATCGAATCGATCCTGCACGTGACTCAAGCTACTTAGCAAGTTATCTCGATGCTTTGACGGACGACGCACGTTGCGAAGTGCGCGATTCTTCTGGGCTTTCCCCCAAAGTCGCTAGAAATCGCCAAATATTCGTCAAGCTGCCATGGTGGATTGCAGTAAACTCGTGTTGAAAATGGAGCCTTCTCGGGATGAACGAAGCACGAAACTTGCTCGTTACGTTCAAGTCGAAACCACTGCTCGCGTGCATGAAAACTATCATTAACTATCAGTATCGCAATAGCAAGGCATCAGCAAGACACCATATCTATCTATCCGTTAGAGAAAGCGAATGTCCAGGATCGAAACGACTCACCCGGGTGAGGGGAAGGGAAGCGGGCATATGGAGAGTCTAATACCCCGAAGACGTCGCTCACAGATTCTGTAAGGGGGCAGTTTATATGCAGCCTACAGATGGGTCAGCACAGGCGGAGATATATATTTTTCAATATAACACACGGGGGATCGACGGCTCGGACCGCGCGAATCGTTCGACAGAGCAGGAGTCGACGTTATTTTTTATCTTTATTAGATTGCCGGATACCCGTTAGTCGAGGTTCGACGTGCTACGGACGAACCTGCATGAATATCAAGTGCCGGGTAACACGTGGCGCATTTTATCACGCTCCCGGCGACCCGAGTATATCGTTCGATTCTAACAGACTGTCGAATACGTAGAAGCGGATTAAGAAGCCGTGCTATTAGCGGACATTTTAATGTTTTTATGTTTCGGTGAGGGATGCGCGATGCGCTTGTAATTTCCTGGACAGATGATACACCGATGATACGTCGATCTTGCTATTCGCGCTTGCGAAATGAATTGAGATACAAATTCGAAGCCCTCTCGCGCGTCGGCGTCATTCGCTAAACAGGAGGATCTTCCTGTCATCGTGATGATTCTGGATAGTATCGAGAACGCGTTGAAGTTCCGAGGAGACGGATGGGCCGTGCCGTTCAAACGATAAGAAAGCCCAAGCGGATGTTTGTTTGGTGGGCGGTTAATGTCATCGCGTGTATTGTTTACAGAATAACCGCCCGCCTCCCCCGTCAACGGCGGTGTGGTTTGTCGGTATTGAGAGAGCCGACGCGGCGGTGTGTCGTCCTTTGAAAAATACTCGAGGTAAACTCGCGTGTTGATTGTATGTTCAGCCTGCGAGAGGGCGAGCTCGTGTGCAGAGAGCGGCTCTCGGTGGAATTTCCAGGACGTTACATCGGCTCCTTCCAAAGCACTTTAGTCTCCGTGGGAATCATAATCCCAATCGTCAACGACTCCGCGAGTTATCGGGGAATTTGCAAACATAAGGGTCGCCTGAAAATCTCCGCCGATCGGAATCTCGTCGGCGGCTCGAATGGCTCGAGCGACATAAAGAATGTCTTGCGAGAAACTTGGCGAGTTGGATCATTGCCATCGTGCGCGCAGAAATTTAAAAGGGATATCGACGTGCGAATGTACAAAGCAACAAAGCGAAAGTAACGAGGCGTGTCGGTCTTCATGGTCTGGATATCAAGATATCTGGTTTGTCTATTTTAAATCTATTTAAAAAATTCAGAAAGCCTGATGTCATAAGATATTATAAAGCTAACTTGGGAAATGTATGGTTGAACTTGCAAGTAGCATTAATACCGTGTCGTTTGTACATTCAATTACGGATCAATTAAAATGAAAATTGCCGGGCACACACGTCGCGACGATGTATAACGCCGCTTATAAAGATTAAATCGGGGATCGCGAGGAATCTTTCAAACGGCTTACCCCGTACAGTGTCGCGTCGGTCAAAAGCCTGAAACTCCGTTTCAGGACGCGGACGGTAATTAATGGAGACGTAACGAGTGGGCGTAACTGGGGACTAATATGCGAAATAAATCTGCGGTAATAGTAAGTAATTTGACCAATAAGTCGATAACAAATTGGCTTTGCCAGCGGCAGTGCGCGGCTCCCTTAATGGCAGCCAAGTGACCGGATCCACTCCCTCGGACACCCACCGCCCTTTCACCCATTCGTTGTTCGCCGGCCATGCAAAGCCACCTCGTCTCTCCTCCCCCCCCCCTTTGCGCACGTTGCTCTTCACCCTTCCTTCACACACTCGAGAAGCACCCCCTTTCGCCGGCGTATTCATATTTCACGGACTTGTAATATAGGAAAGTTTTGTTTAAGCCATAAAGTCAAGGGGTGGGCGGTAAACGATGGCCACCCTTTAGCGGACGCTGTTACGCTGGGAGAGCGAAAGGTCTTTCCGAGAAAAAGATGAGATTAGGATCTCCACTGATCGCGCGTGTAAAAAGCGATGCGTGGTGTGTATGTGTGTGTATTTCATATTGAAAAATGTAGCTTCCATATTATATCGAGAATGGATCGGAGATTGTGTTCTTGGCTCAAAGTTGAATTTATCCGATCCTATGTCACCGAATGACGCGATGATGCGATTCGAATAACGTCAGGCACAGAAACGAAATCAAAGAATATCTGATTATACGGACGACTATCCGGGCGATCTCTCGAGATATATCGCGGTATATCGATAGTTGCGACAGATTCTCAGAAAGAAGCAGCGTCTTTGCTCCAAGATGAGGACACATAAAGGGAGTCCGTTGGTCAGTCGTAATGAATAATGCCCACATCTGTTCGGGACATCCCATCAGTAACTGCCCCTCGTCCCCTTCTTCCGTGCTTCCTCACCTTGGTGCTCACCCTAAAAACCATTTCCACCCCATCGCTGCTTTCTCACCCGATTTCGCTGCATATCAAATTATGGAATTCGGAATGGCCGATCGTCGCCTGCTGCTGCTGCTGATATATTTGGATATATTAAATTTTTTTTCATACCGGACACTCAACGCACGCATACGCATACGTTTACGTCGCGGCCGAATCGATACGGTTTGCTCGAAGCTTGTCCACTATGAAGATTTTACTGGTGTGGTTCCTTCGGCTTCCCTCCTTTTCGATTTAACGCAATAGAGAGAAGAAGAAACGCGAGCAAGCGAAGCTTTATGACGTTGATGATAGCTTTGCGGCTTGTCATTGTGTTGTTGCTTCACGGATTTTATTTTATACAAGCATTCATTCTCAAAGTTTTCTCGACTTCTCAAAGACGATATACTTCTTCAAAGACATCGCGCGCGAGGATATTCCAAAATGGCTTGAAGCATCGGGGTCGGAGTTAAGGAGGAAAGAACGACCGAAAATTTACAAGAAAAACGTTCATTGGACAATTACGTTTCCCTTCAGTTCACCCATAAACCTCCACCCATAAGGTCGAGAGGCTTCGTTTGCATAGTCGCCGACACCTTGCGTGTCCATTACGCGGGGGCGACTGGGGGGTAGTGAGGACGACGAGGGTGAGGCGACCGTAAGAGGTGCGAACCGTAAACGCGCCACGTGCACCAAATGGAAATGGACCAAATATCGCTGCAAACACTCGACCGTGCGAGTATCGATATACGACGCACCCTCCTACATCTCCCCGGCCTCCTGATCCTCACCCAACTCCGCTCGAGGCACACACATATGGGTGCAAAACCCCGTGAACCTCCGTTCATACACGCCGCCCCTATCCCTCCGATCCTCCCCACCGTCTCGCGCGCGCACGTGTGCGACGTTCCCGCTCGAAAATTCTTTTGGTCACTCGAATCCATCAGGAGCCCGCAAAATATCGTGAGCTACTTCTCTTGTACTCTTTGACGCGCGCGAGCGTGGCGTGGAATAGCGTGGCGTGGAATAGATGGAGAGAGAGAGAGAGAGAGAGAGGGGGGGAAGGAGACTCTACAGTTTCTAAATACGTTTATTTCGGCGATGATTCTTCCAGCGTTTCCTCGGATCTCCTTGTCAATTCCCTGTACAAGTTTTCTCCATTTCTTTTTGCACACAAAGTATCTCGAATATTTTCTCCAGTTCGTTGTCTCATCTAAATTCCCTGTTGAACGAATCTTGTTCCTCATTGCGCGTCGAGTCACGACGGATCAATTAAATTCCCCGACACGGTGCAAAGCGAGAAGGAAGGATGCGCAAAAGGAGAGGATCCCCTTGCTTCTATCCGCAATCATTCATTTACCCGTTCATCGAATTCGACAGAGAAAATCGCAGAGAACAAGTAGAAACAGGCAGAAGACGGACGGGAGATGGGAATACAAAATGCGAATTGCGTGAGAGAAGAAAAAATATATACAGAGAAAGGAAGAGAGCGCAAGAGAAAAAGGGAGACTGCGGAGGGCAGGGGAGCGAGAGGTAAAGAGAGATAAAGGATCAACGGGAGATGGAGGAGGCGAGTGCTTCTAACTAAACAAATATGTACTCACGTACTCATTCACGTATCTCTAGTCAGTCCTATCTGCGCTCTGCTAGAGCCCTTTTAAAGACTTTTGCCGCAGCGTCCAAACTCGCCCCGCGATCCTGGACGTCGACACGTATACTCGGCGGTCCCCGATAAAGGAAAACGCACAGTTAAGGCTTGAAACGCTTAAACGTGGCTGCGTGTACGTGCGTATCCCTTTGCTCGAGCGGTTTTAATGGAAAGAGAACGCCGCGCGTTGCACGCGCGGCGATTGCGACGACTCATCATTGCCATAACATTAGCGAGGATTTCAAGTTCTTCAGATGCAGGTTAGCAGATACTATTAACTCGCTTGCGCATCGTTTCTCGTGTCGTAAGAAGCAGTCTTTTCTAATTCATCGATGCGCGAGTTGCGTACGGGTCAAAGGTGGCATTATTTTTACGACTGTTCCACAGTTTGTCTCTATTTGCAATTCTCCTCTAAAGTGAATCGTTCATTGCACGGGAGATGCGAATCTCTCTCGTAAGTTTAGAAACGTTTATTACTTTTCTTCATCTCGCGGAGAGGAATCTCCTCTCTTTCGTAAAGTCGTTGCTCTAATACACGAGCAAATAGCAAGGTATCTTAAAACGCAACTTCGTTCTTGTTACAATCCATATCCCGGCATGTTGCAGTCAAAGCCATCAGTTATCGAAGCGTATCGAGCGAACCGTTCCTGAAGTGCATCGTTACGATTTCGAAAATGGCATCAGGTACGATTAATCGCGCTGCGCTCGTGCGCGCACTCGCTCGCCCCTAACGAAGAACGCGAGAGGGAGGGAGGTCGGTCGGACGTAATCCGCTCTCAGAACGAAAGGGGACGAGAAGCTCGCAGGGGAGAAAATCGCCGTGGCCCGAGGTGGGGTAGTAGTCGCGCTAGATGATATCCAGAGGATTATTCTCTCCCGGTCGCATCACAAACTGCCGTGACAAATCGCCCTATACTTTATGAGACGAGTCTTTCTTCTGTACGGCTCGGCTCACTCCGCTGGAGCATATATCACCCGGGGCTGTCGATATATTATCGCCGCGACGCCTACCGTCGCTGCTCTCTGCAGAGTCAATACACGATGCGCCGAAACAAATAGCCTGCGAGAACGCGCGGTCCAACCGGCAGAAGTGACAGCAGCAGCCGGCCGTCAGACGAAATCCTTCGTGGATTTAGACGACGATGTATAGTCTCGAGAATCGTTACGAGCGGGCTCCGATATTTTTCGGCGGAGCGCCGGCTGTAAATCAGGATGCGCCGACACCGACAACGTAAGAGACGATGGAGACGATGCATCGTCGACCTCGAGGTCGCTCGATATGTCAACGATCGCATCGAGAGTATTGAATTCCTGACGAGACCAGCGGGGGATGCTGGTAGCGCGTTAATCGTTGATGGCTCCCACTCTGCTCCCCCGGAGATAATAATCTCGCGATGCGCGACCCTCCGCGATAGGCCACGGCACATTTTTAATTACGGCTCGACGCGGTATCGCGCGCCACCCTGTCTTTTAACGCTGGCCGGTATGACTTGTTAATTCACAATTATGATATTCCTAGCCGCTTTGTGACTGCGCGCGCGCGCGCCCAGCCGTTTCGCCATTCGGCGTTTTCTCAGCCCTTAGCCATCGTAACCCTTCCCATAAATTTCCTGCTTTCAGCGGCCGATTTATAATTACGCTTTCATATACCCGAAGTGTAATTTGCTTGTGTAAATTCCACATGCTCGCTCGATGTAGTAATATTTCACGAACAATTCCGAAAGGTATACGGTTTACGCGAATGGCCGCATATTTTCCGCTGCCCGCAGAAGATAACGGCTCGCATGAGATTTATAATGCTTTCACATATGCATATATATACACACACACACACACACACACACACACACACACACACACACACACACACATATATATATATGTATATTTTTTACTGACGTTTCTCTTTTCAGTTTCAGAAAAATCAAGAAGGCATTCGAGCTCGCATTTGATAGCGGAATGCTTAGAAAACCACCGAGCGGTTCATAAAATTTTCATGACGCATGCAGCGATACACATAACAATTTACATCATTATGCCGATATCAGGTTTCGATCGAATATTATTTCCAAAACGCGAGATAGCGTTTTCCAAATTTAAATTAAAATTAAATGCGTTAATCTCTAAATGTATAACGAAGTAATCGAGACACATGGGTAAAATATGATTAGCCGGTTTGATAACCCCAGTTTGTACCAAAATGACGCACCGTACGGCGAACTGTAATGCAATTAGATTTTAATAGGATCTTACATTATTCAGAAATGGCGGTTTCCACGCCGATGAGAATTTAGAGGCGATACTTTATATTTTAATATTCATATCAGTCACATCAATGTCAAATAAATGCTCGATCGATATCCGTTTTATCATGTGTACCAAAGTGGACATATCAATAACGAAGACTGAGATGTATAGTTTTTTTCTTTCCGTTCTATCTTCCCTTCATTTCTCCGTCGACGGAAGACGTTACTATTGCGAGAGAGCAACCGTGCCGGATTTATCACGAGAGAATTGTCACGCGTATGTAATCTTACAGCTGATCCGCGTTCAATCGCAGATCTCGCAGGCACAGATAAGCTGGCCATTGCAATACATCGATATCAACGGAATAACACAGCTGAGGAATATTTTTCCTTACAGATCATCGACTATTCAAATTACTCCTTTGGTCTAATATCCGTACTCTAATATTCAACATACATTGATTATCTCGTAATCTGTTGCAACTAGGAACTCCTTTCTCGTCGCGGAATCTCATCGACACTCGATAACCGTGCGCTCTACTTGACATAAATAATAATAATTCAGACAACCGGCCAAGGTATGCGCGAGCGTTGGAAGATCAGTCACGCGTCAGCATAATTTCCGGCAGCGGCGAATTGCACAACGAAACGGTCGCGCGTGCAATCCGTGTTCCGCGATTCGCAGCAGTGAAGCGTGTTCCACGCGCGGCATCGATAGTGCGGGATCGAGTTCCCTCGATGGCTGGAAGCGACTAGCTTTTCCCGTCGGCTGACGTCTCGCGGGGCCCTCCGTGCGCACGGTGGCGCGGTAGCCACGCGACTGTCGGGCAGGTAGGAGCTTACGGCTTTTCCAGTGTGGAGTTTCGAGCTTTCACGGTTTCAGAGGGGGATAGGACGGGCCGTGGGCGAGGCGTAGGGCGGAGGAGTGAAAGGGGATGAAGCGTCGGCGCCCAGCGATACACTACACTACCCCGCCGACACATAACGGTGCGTACGGGCTATTCCAGTGCGTGGCATGCGCCCGACACGACAACACGCGTCTCCCCATCTCGCCGCCCGCTCTGCAGCGGCGATAAGCGGGAGTCCCGATGCAGAATGCAGGCAATGACGGTAATTTTTCCGGTAAAATGACATTCCGTTAAATGGCCTCGTCGAACGGCGCTCGTTATCGGTCGCGATACCGATACGCACACACGGGAGCGACAGCGCTTGAAAATGCGCCGTTGATAAAAAATGAATCGGAGAAGGCAACGTGCGCGCTTGGAGAAAAGTTACGCGGTGATATAACGCGGTCTTCGTCTTCTAGACTTCCGCGATGTCAGATGCGATGAATGAAACGTTCCGCCAAGCTGTATCTTAAGAAAAACAGTACTCGTGATTTATTTATGTAAGAAATTCTACGCGTGTCGGTTTTTTTGCGGGGAATACTCGCGCGTGATGGAATCTCACACACGTTACCGGGCAGATATCCTTCCTTTCGTTTATAAAAATATAATCATATAGCATCGAGCTATATAATTATACCATTATTCCAAGTAATGAAACAATAAGGACGCCTCGTCGAGCGAGACTGAATTTCGAACATCAGCGGGAACTCGTGACACGGCGAATAATGAAATACATATCGCACATTGCGTATTCTAGTCCGCGAAATTATTAAATATTTTTCTCATGAGACGCAATCGTTGCTAATGGCGAGTGGCAGCGATCTCGCTGTCGGCACATGCATATGAAAATTGATCCAACGATTTCAGCAGCTGTTCACAACACGCTCTTCGCTCCACACTTCTCATTCTTTATTCATGGGCCTAGACCTAGCAGATTTGTGCCAAGTTGTATAAGGACGGGGCATATATCAGTCATCGTGCGCTTACTTGCTTACAAAGAAGAATGATGACGAAGGGAGACAGATGTTGATAACTTCTCTGATTTATTATTATTCCAGCCATCTCCTCTTCTGACTTCTCACTTCTGACACGACGTACCGCTCAATCATAATCTTTAAAGATCTAGGCAATGCAAACTATACGTTTCGTGCTAATCGCACGCTGACCCTTTAAGTCGTATCAGTATCCCTTCGATATCCCGTCTCGATGTCTCGTCTGGAGACTTTGTCGCTATCCGCGATCTCTTTCGATTTATCACAGCTCCATTTCGCATTTCGCTCCAAGTCATCATAATTTTCCGTTCCACTTTCGCTGATCGCATTGATGACAAATAACAAACATGTTATGTTTGTAATAAACATCACGGCCGATCAATATTTAATTTGGCTACAAACTGTTCTCAATTCCAATCAACGATATCGTCCACAGCGTGAGAAGCGGTCTCGTATCTGCCTGAAATTTCTCTGCGATATTCATGCGATATTCCCTGCCGATCTGTGGAACTTTTATGAAATAAGCACGTCCGGTAATAGTTTGGTAGATGCAATTGCAAGCGATGGCCTGCAAGATGACCTGATAACAATCGCGATCGATAAAGAAAACAGCTTGGCCGACGCTAAAGCGTAAACACTGCGTTCCCCTTTGTCAAGCGTGTACACGCGGCTTCGCGAACGTGAAACAAGATAAAGCGGAACAATACTTTCGTCGATTAAATGGATGCACTTAGAGGAAATTAATTTTTCGCGCTAGAAATAATGGCATCAAGTTGCTGACATAATTGAGGACTCTTTTTATCAAATAATAGCCACAATATCGTTATGTAAAGAACAAGAATGTAAACTGGCGTACGCGAGATGCGAAATTGTGAATTTAACTCGTAACAATTGCAGAAGAATGATGCTTGATCGCTCCGCTAAAACAATCTCACGATCTGTCGTAACATCGTTACGATGGAAATTATACGAGGAATTATACGAGAGGAAAATAATGCCAATCTTGGGAAAGTGAAAAAGTCAAGTCACAGTAAAGATGATGGGAAATAAATTTATGAAAATAAAAACAAGCATCAATAAGTATCAAAGCGCGCGTTTTCTCAAATTAGAATAATACAATAGAAAATTATAAATAAATAATAAAATTTTTGTCTCTCTCTCTCTCTCTCTCTCTCTCTCTCTCTCTCTCTCTCTCTCTCTCTCTCTCTCTCTCTCTCTCTCTCTCTGCAGATATTAAGAACGACGTAAGCGTCCCTTTTTACGCGTTTGTCTCCGTGTTTCAAGAATAGCAACATCGTGAGGCGTTACAAAAGAATACGTAACATATCACGAAGGGTAGTTGCGATTATAAATATTGCTCGTTAAGTCACGTCGTGTTTAAAGTCCGCGGGATACGTGGGACGCATTATCGGCTGCTTGCTTTACATCGCGTCGCGACGTGCAGATTAAACCGCTTGTTTTAACGCTCGCCGATTGTCAAGAGTTTCGAAGCTGTAGGACGCCGTCGTATCGAACGCCGCGAACGACTTTCGGCGAGTTTATGCTTACACACCTGTTTGATTGCCTGGCTGTTGCTACAAATTGACACGGCGCCCGATAGCATTCGCGACTTTAAGCCGATGCGGTTGCGCATCCGGACAGTGTCATTGGAAACGTTGATTCTGCATCACGCTGATATCGTTACGTTTATTATGATGCTTAATCGCGATATTTATCTTGACCCGTAGCTTATCCCACGTAGCTTACTCCACGCGATGAATAATCACGCGTGTAGATATCGCTGGACGGTCAATCTCGCGGACCTATCGATCTCTCGAATCTCGCCAAGCTCCGATATACGATATACGCGCTTAACGCGGCTTTTACGCACGTGTGTGAGATTATGATCGATCGGAGATCCCGCACACTGGAAGACCTTCTCCATCGGTGTCATCTTCAAGATGCACAAAATCGATGCACGAGCTTCCCGTTGCGCAGTCACTTTACGGTCAATTATCGACGAATTGATTGATCGTTTACCGTGGCACGTTCGAAGCACACGTTCAAATGTAAACGTCGTTTAAACACTGCTGTTGCTGCTATCAGCATTAATTCAACCGTAGAAAAAAAATCCGTCCTCTGAAACGTTCTCCTGCGTCTTCGGTAACTTTAGAATCACCATTGCACTCATATCGCACCTCGAAGTTGTTATATCCCATCATGCGTCATCGACAAGACACCGGCTGAATATCCGCGAAAGTGCGCACTGGTCAATCACTGATGGCTCAATCACCATTCCCGTCATTCTCATAAATCTTCGATCACGTTCGATCTCATTGATGCACAAAGATACCACTCTCGTGATCCACTCTCAGTCGCTAGCGAAGCTGCTCATTGCATTTTCTCTTTCTCTCTCTCTCTCTCTCTCTCCTCATGTCTCTCTTTCTCTTTCTCGTATGCTCATGTCCTGTTCAAGGAGGACAGTGATCATCGCGCGACCTCGGTGAATCATTAGACAGAGAGAAGCAGATCGACAGGTCGCCTCAAAACGAGCCTGTGCAAGGGAAAGAGATGGACATGTCGGGGGCAACCGAGAGGGCAATAAGCGCGAGCGAGCATGCGAGGGAGAGAGAGAGAGAGAGAGAGAGAGAGAGAGAGAGAGAGAGAGAGAGAGAGAGAGAGAGAGAGAGATATGGCTCGAATGTATGGACACACGTGTGCCCAACGTGTTCGTGCATGCTCACAAGCGAAAGAGATAGAGATAGACAGATAGAGAGAGAAAGAATGAACGAGCGAGCGAGAGAGAGAGAGAGAGAGAGAGAGGGAGAGACGTACCCCAAAGGTGTCAGAAGGCGCCAGCAGTATTCCGCGGTATATCTCCCAGTTGTCTCGAGACATCCACGCTCAGTAGGCGATACCGTGTTTGCCACGACGCTGCGAGGCACCCCAGGCAGGCCTCCGAGGGTGGCCTCGAAGGCGGTGGTAGGGCGACTTGCTGTGTTGTGTCGGATGCTATCGGGTAGCGAGTACTTGTTGTTGAGATGCCGGATACATGGGTGTAGGGGTGGCGAACGCGGAGCTATGCGGTGACAGAGAAAAAGGGAGAGAAAGAGAAAGAGAGWGAGAGAGAGAGAGAGAGAGAGAGAGAGAGAGAGTGTGTGTGAGAGAGAGAGAGAGAGAGAGAGAGAGAGAAAGAGTGAGAAAAAGATAAAAAACAGAAAGAGAAAGAGGGAGAGGAAGGGTGACAAAGAGAGATAGTGCATACATACAGAAAAAAGGAGAGAGGGAAGGGATTGGTGTACGGGAAAGGGGTGGTGAGGGGAGGGGGGCAGGGAGAGAAGGAGCCGGGGGGGGGTGACACCCCCGAGAATGGCCTTGCGCAGCTACGCCGGCTGGCTGGCGGAGAAAGCGCGGGATAAGGCGGTGGTTGCGGCCGCGGGTTGGGTGGATTTGTACGTTGTGAGGGTGGAAGGTTGCGCGCGAATCCCTAGCGGCGACTGCTGCTACTGCTGCTGTTTCTGCCGCTATCGTTGCTGCTGATGCTGATGCTGATGCCGATGCTGCTGCTGCAGCCTGCTCCGAGCGAAGGCTCGTCCGCTAAACAGCGGACGCGCGAGAGCACGCGAAACACAACTGGGTCGCGACGTGGCTCCGTAGTCATTCTCGATGGCACAGGGGTGGATGCCGCGACGCGGCTGGGGGGATGCAAGCCGGAAGAGAGGGGAAAGGCATGCGGTACATGCGTCGCGAAATGCGGATCGGTGAACGACGCTTCCCAGGAGCGGAAAGGGACGTCTCAACGATGCCGTGGTATAATACGGCAGGGGGTTGAACAGGGAGTTAGACGAGCGCGGGCTTGAACGCGTGTCCACCGATGACGATGACGACAACGACGACAACGAAAGTAGAGATGGACTGGACGCGACGCGACGCGATGCCGCGATATCTCGCGACAAGTGGTCGACCGAGGACGCGACAGGAGTGTACACGCGGCGCGGATGCGCGCAACTCTGCGGGCGGGCACGACCGGCTGCGCTGTTTTCCTCCCTGCCGTTAAAACAATAATGCAATATTTAACCATACACACGGGGAGCGAGAGAAAGAGCGTAAGCGAGAGAAACCGAGAGAGGGGGTGCCGGCGTCGGGGGCGAGAAAAGGTAGGGAGATAAGGAAGGTAGGGGCGGCTATACGGGAACGCGCGGGGAATCTGCCCCCTCCAGGAGAATCTCAGGCAAGTTGTAAGCTCGCCTTCTCTTTCTCTCTCTTTCTCTCTCATCGGCGTTCTCCAGCGATCGCGGCTGCCTCGTGCGCCGTTAGTTGTCTCGCCGCTGTTTCTCTTCGTTTTCTCCCGGCCTCTCTCTCCCACGCTCGCCTTACCCTACTACGCTTTCTTCTCTCTCGCCGTCCCTCTCTCTCTCTCTCTCTCTCTCTCTCTCTCTCTCTCTCTCTCTCGCCCCCCCTCTCTCTCTCTCTCTCTCTCTCTCTCTCTCTCTCTCTCTCTCTCGCCGCCTCGCGCGTGGTGCAAGCTTTTAGGGGCATCTCACCCCGCATCCAGCGCTTTTATGTGACGGCGGTAGCAACAGAGAAGGAGGATGCGAGAAGAGGACGATATAGGGGCGGGTGTCATGGTGGGGGCAGGAGGCGGCGCACGCCTCTCTCGAGAGGGATACGAGGGCCAGCAGCCCGGGGTGGCCGTAGACGCACTCTCCCAGCGATGCAGGTGGGCGAGCGCCGATAGAGAGGATGAGCGCTCGTGCACGCGTACACTCTGTTGCCCGACTCCCTGCCCGACAGCTACTTCCCGTTGGAGGATCGGCAGATCCTGTCTGCATCTCGATACGGCCGCGTATGCGTGACGCTCACGATCAAATCAATTTTCGCACCTCGTCGATGACGCGCCAGAAAGTATCGCCATCTAGTCGTTCGCGTCGTCTGTCTCTCGATTCCGATCGAGAGTGGCGAGATTTCGCTACGCCCGCGCAGATATTCCATTGCATGCCTCGCTGCGTGCAATTTACGATTTCCGATTAATCGGATCTCCGTCTCGAATTTTAAAAATGCGGTTGGATAAAGGAGGATTAACCTCCGAGCGGATCTCAGCCGCTGGATTCTGGCATCCTTCCATGTTTCTCGAATTCGACGATCGGATATTTCTTTCCGGGTATTCCGATCCGGTTTATTTATACAATTTATGCTACCGAAGGCTATTTCACGGGATGAATCTCCTGGAAAAGCGGGCTGAAAGCGTTTACCGCTACTTCGATCTGTTTGTACGCGAATTTTCGAAATGTCGCACCTGCCACATTCAGCGAAAGTTATTTCTATTATCGATCTACGTGACGCTATAATTAATATCGCATTAATGTCCGACTAACATGTATATAAACTCTTAACGGCGAGATTGAGCGTGGTATCTGAAATAAATGACAATTTTCATCGATTAATCACGGTAACGTGCTTCGCGATAACCGAATTCGTATTTAATTCGATTATATCGAGTGGTCACGTCTGATGTTACCTGTCAATGATTATCCTCCGCTCGCAGGCAACAAATACCGATAAATACGTCGTTCGTTGACTCTTAACGCGGACGTTACGAATAAAGATTACGCCGTCAAAGCAGGCGAATTTTGTCTCGTTCGGTCAAGAGTTCAAAAGGTGAGGCATTAAACATAAAGCTATTATTTAATCGTTGCACAGAAGTTACATGAAGCTACAAGAAATAATTGATCGAATTGTAATCAGTTTCTAATGAAATCTAAATACCGGTCCTGATCACGATACCTCCCACGACTTGCCGTTGCGAATGCGGCATTTCCTTATTCCTCTGATTCGAATCAAGAAATAACGGGGATTAGCTTCTATATTCGCCAGCAGGAAACATTCGTCGCGTCTCAGCTGCTTACTAATTATTTAAACACTTTTATCGCGATGCGTCACGTCGATTCGATTGTATTATTATATCGCAAACGCTGCCATTAAAGTCAGATTGATCCGTATTGCGGAACGATTATTCGGAAAACAGGTGGCGGCACGTCGCTAGACGGCATTGCGTTAATTAATAGCAACGGCGAGCGAGCGCAAGTTAAACCGAGAGGTCATAAGTTACAAGCGGGAGATCGAAGTTTTTGATACGAAAGCGTCTCGTAAAACGGGGCTTCGACCCGTGTCATAAATTTGCAGTATAATTCCAAGAATAATCGTTAGGAGCAGATGTTGCTAACAATAATCTAGCTAGGTATCAGCGCACGTCTACTAAAACATTCCGGAACCGATCCATTGATATACGTCGTAGTGCGCGATAGGTACGAATATAAAACTATGTCGAGCGAGACTATGCGCATGAATCGCGCAGCTAGATACGCCATGCTGATCGAAGCCGGATACGGGAGAAGCCAAGAATCGATAGGAATACGAGAAGGATGTCTGCGTTCTGTTATGTTCCCATCGCATCGCCCAAGCTGTAGCTCAATTGCGAGCGCAAGCTGGAATAATCGTTGGCGCAAAAAGATCCTCCCTAATGTAATCACTCAAAATTTCATTTCGAACGCTCGCTGCGACACACAGCGTGCTACTTATACATGGTTGACGGTGTCGCTTAATCAATATCGCCGCTGCATCACGAGCAGCGATCAACATCACAGAATGCTCTTAGATGTTTCAAAAGTTAATGAAACAATATATCTGCGGCATATGTAAAGAGAAAGTCTTAAAAATATCTACCTAAGGAACAAACGATAATGAATCAACGATAATCGACCATTGCTTGAATCATCATCGGTAAGAAAGGCTTTTCTCTAGAGAGAAACAGGGAGAGGGAGAAGCTTAGCAGCCTTATATCTCGCAAGGCTGTTCACCGGATGCAGATAGCTCAAGCAGCAAAATTAAATAAGAGTCATGCCTGCATTCTGCGAGGCATTTCCCCCCCGTCGTTACGAGCAGATACGAGGTTGGTCCGCGTACGCAAGGTAGGTGCTCGGAAAGGGTCATCCCAGGGCCCAGCCGCTATCCGGGGAGAACGATCGAGACGGAGCGGTATGGGGGTAGCTTCGTAGTCCAGATAGCCGGTACACTTAGCCGCGTGTATAGCCGTTCTCTCTCTCTCGAGGACACAGTAGGGGCGCTCATGGAGGGGGCAAGAAGCGAGGCCGGTGGGGGGTGGGTGGTAAGCCGTGGGGGTGGCTACCACCCTTTGCAACCCCCCACCAGCGCAGGAGTCGCGTCGCCGACGCTCGGCCAATAAGGAGGCCCGCCGACACAGAGACAATTCAAATGCTGCGCCAATAACAAACGTCTTTTGTTGTTACACGGCAAACTTTCTTTTCGCCTGGTGCTGCTGTTTGTGCCGTCCCCGGGATGCCCAACCCTGTGGGCGCCCACTGCCACCCCCTGGCTGCAGCCTCCACACCCCTGACCGCCCCCTTACCGGCGATCCTGTCCGAGGCATATTTTTCTTTTTATCTTTCCTATTCTCTTCCACCTAGGACTCTTTTTCTTCTATTCTGTCCCCCGCATTCTCCTTCTCCCCGATCCAACGGAGCGTCAACATATTAAAACGGGGGAAGACGGGAGGCGGGAGGAGGATCTGCGCAATGCTGACATTGCCTTTCCGCGTTTGTCTGGGCCGCTGCCTTTCGGCGCTTCCGTCTTTTTTTTTATTCCACGTCGTAAAGCGTCATCGTGACGCTTGCCTCGCACTGGTCATCCTTGCGAAGATTCAGTCCGTTCTTCGCACCTCGCTCTTACGATTAAATAAATTATAAATTCAATGATACAATCGCCTGTTGTTTAATGCCGGAGCATTTTCTTCTTTCGATATCTCCTGCTAAATATCTTACCTTTAATATGATTCTAATTTAATCAGAAGCATATACGTACGTATAAGTATCACACGCGCGTACATCTTGGAAACTTCAATGTATCGCGCGACAGATCCAGCTTTCTCCCCATTACGATAAGCATACAAAAATGAAGAAGATAATCTGCAAAATAATAACTCGTACATCCTGCAGCGTAAAACAGCGACGTCATGGTTTTGTCATCTTCGTTTCTAAGAACACGCGATTACTACTACACGCGGCATCGAATCGGGACGTCGAATTAAATACTGATAAAACTTCACCAATCGACCCCGCTGAAGACCCCGACCTCGTCTCAAAAGAAAGGAACACTGCCAGACCAACGGCAAGGCTGTGGCAAAATGGAGCTTGGAAGGAACGAAAGGATAAATATTCATTGACGTCTTCATCAAGACTTTTATGATCCGGGAGACAGGGCGAAGCAACGAGAACCATGAGACGTCATCAACCAATTGGTAATTTATGTAAGCCAGGTAGGTAACATGGGAAAATAATGACAAACAGAAGATCATCTCGTGTATACGATAAGAGAATGGAAATACTCGCGCGACCAACATTCGACGACCAACGATAGCATCGAATTATATTTTGTGATCTCGAAAACAAGTCTATCGTATTCGCGAGGGAGAAATCGATAAGCTTAATTGTGCGCGACGATGCTTTGGAATATGTAACTTATAATGAAATCGTACACGCGCCAAGTATAAGCGAACTTTGACCAGCACGCGTACGAAATGGACGTATGCTCGATGTCCAATGACGTGATTATCGAACATTTGATGATCTTTAAAGAATGAGCAAAAAGACATAAAACAAGAAGCTAGAGAAAAAAACAAAGAAAATTAAGATGATAATATTTTTAATATACCAAAAAAAGAAGAGGAAATAATCAAACGCGCAAAGTAACCTTCTTACTAGGAAACGTTTCCAAAGTTTCGTGCTTCGAAAATCGATATATCTCATTAGACGGATGCGTGGGTGAATGCGGGACCGCCGAGGATGAAGACGCGAACGAAGAATCGAGAAGCAGCGGAGGCAAATTAGCCGTGCGGATATCGCAGCCGGATATGCCGAAATTCTCGGCACAAGTGACGGTGTCGCTTGTGGGGTGGCGAGGGAAAAAGGGATCCGTCGAAAGGCGGTTCCTTCCGCGGCGCGAGGTGCGGTGGCACGAGGGTGGGCGGCAAAATTGAAATTTCTTCGCTCGAGCGACGACGCAGCAACTCATAAAAAGTTTAAACGTTTCACTCTGGCTGCCGGTGGTGGTAGTGCTGCTGTTGCTGCCCCCGAGTCTCGCCTTTTTTTCCCAATATAAACTCTCGCCTCCTTCTCTTCGCCTGTCGATTGACTACCGCGCCTTCACCGCTCACCCTGATACGGCCACGACTCAACCCCACGTCGCCCCTCGCGAAGATGCTTACGGCTGGCAACTTTTACCCCGAGAAATTAGGGGCTTACTGCGCTCTCTTCCCACCCGTGCCACCCTTCGGGATATCGTAAACTTTACGTATGCTTCTCGCGAGGCGATTGTTTTTGTTTAGCAAAGTGGGTCGTCTGATTTTCGGTTCGACGGATTGCAGCTGCACGAAAACAACCGATCCCTCGCTCTCTTCACGGCGAGATCCAAGGACCTTCTCTCTCTCTCTCTCTTGCGCGCGCGCGAGAGTCTGAACGTGCACGAAGCCTGCGCGAATTTCTGCACGATTCAAAACGCAATTCCATCTTACGGATGATTCCGCGTCGTCCTGTGCGCGTTGTTATCGTTGTCAGCCGCGCATCGGAAAAGACGATTCGCCGTCGCGAATTCCGCGGCGTGTGTTTATACAATTCGCAATGTGTTCAGTCATGAGCGAATCAGCGAACCGGCGAGGGCTGCTGACTTGTGTTTACCGATATGCTGATGTAATTATTATATTGCTTCCCGTCTCTCACCAACGTAGCTCCTTATTACTTGCGGTATTAATATCATGCGTATTCATTAGTTGAGACTCGGCCGGTCCATTCGCTTGAGTGCGCAGTCAAATCGGCCCTCTTAGATATCACCGCGAGCTCTTAGCGACGATGAATAAATATTCGACGTGCGTTTAATGCGGCTTTCCAAAAATCCAATCATAGATTAGCTACAGCATCTCCTAACGCAATCCACGATAGCGCGCGCGTCCTCGCGCATTCTGCTTATCTGGACACGGCTAGCAAAGATAAAAAGAGAGAGGTATATATATATATATATATATATATATATATATATATATATATAAAGTAAAATCAACAATTCCGATTTCATAATGGCTCGCGTCAACTGCCGTCTCCTGTTTCTGGATCATGCAAGCCAAAATAGTTTCTCGATACCCCGTTCAAACAATACATATTCAAATGGATAATTCGATCCCGCGCGGACGCGAATGCGTAGACGGGAGGAAGAATAAAGAGCTAAACGGAACGGGCGGAGGCGTGTGCTTTACGGCTCGTTCCATTATGAAGGCAGAATCTGACGACTGCCGATGAAAATAAAAGCGGGCACGCGGAAAAATGTTGCTGCAAGAGCGGCAAATATTGTTGCGCCGCGGCCGGAGACAGCCGCGCGCTGGCAGATGCACGGTCGAAATTATTAATCGCGCCGCTGGTCCTTCGACCAGCGGCAAATGTTGACGTTACCGGTACGGCGAACGTTGCGATCGCGCACCAACGTGCATCCGCGATGAACGGCGCGGAATTTAAGAGCTTCGGAAATTAATTGTATCAGCTCCGTGCCTCTTGTTTCAGCGAGCACTTCCATGCCGAATGCGTGATTAAAAATCGTTCGCGCGATTCAATTTATTTAATCTACTTATTAAAGTAGATTTTAAATCCCTCCGTCGTCGCGCGCTACCGATACTTATCATCGATGTTTCAGTATTAGCCATTTCTCGGTAAAATAACAAGCAACGTCATGTCACGCGGCTTTCTCTCCTTCACATAAGATGGTTTTATCTTAATTGATGTTGAACACATAACGCTTCTCGCAGAAGCTGTACACTTTCACGCGATAGGCATGTCGGTGGTATTAAATAAATAGAACGTCCCCCGTAATTGATTGTTATATCTTTACATCAACCTTTACAAATCCCAGATGCCGTGACATTGACGCCGCTGACATTGACGAGACATTTATCTACGAGTCGCGATTAATGAGTCGGCGCAGTCGACCTCCGATCGAGACAACTCGAATTCAACGCGCGCTTCTGCAACAGGACAAGTCCAGTTCTCGTCCCGAATCTATGGGAATCTTCAACGAGATGGAAATGGCGGGAGTGAAGCCCGGTTGCTTATGGGTCGCGTGGGTGTCAGAGTCGATATCTTGCCGGCTCTGTGTCACAGAAGGGACATTGGTGGCGGTAGGGTGAGGGACGGGTAAGAGAATCGACGGAGGGGGCGGCGGGTAGGTAGGTTAGAGTTGCCAGGGGGTAGGTGCGGCTGCGAGCGTTGGGGGACGGGTACGAGCGAGGGGGCATGATTAGCATTACACTCTGAGCCTCGATGATCAATAGTGGAAACGTCTCTCCCTTCATTCTCATTCTCTCGCTGTGTTAGCCTTATCTCCCTACCCCCTTGCACCCTCTTGCCGCTCCCCCCTCCCCCTGCCCCCTGCCCCCCGCCCCTCGGCATCGGATATGCGCGAATCTCCCACCTCCCTCCCTCCCTCCCCGAAGCTTTCTGTCGCCCTTTCCCCCTTCTCTCACGCGCGCGTTCCGGGTACCTATTTCTCTGCTATTCCGAGCGCCTTTCTCCCTCTCTTTTTGCCGGGTTTCTCTCTCCCTCTCTCTCTCCCTCTCTCTCTCTCTCTCTCTCTCTCTGCCTCTCTGCCTCTCTGCCTCTCTTTAACGAATGCTTAGCGAATGCTCGAAACGATGTCCGCTGCTCTCGGTTAACTGCGCCGACTGCTGTAGCGGGGACGCGCATTGCAGATCATCGTCGTTATCTAAAATCGTATATAATTGATTAACAGGAACGTCCTGGATTCGCGGAATGGCAGCAAATCAAATTGCACGAGATTGATTACATTGCGTATCACATCAGCGACTGAGTAGGCGTATTATTCACGCAGGAGACCCAGCCCAGTTAATCGGCCGAAGCTTTCTTCAAAAATCCAGATCGCGAGACCGAAGCAGTCTCCAGAAGTCTATCGCGTCGCTTCTTCGTGTGGCGAACGCCTTGAAGAGACCGCGCACGCTTCCGGCGTGAATCGCGGCGCGCGATATTTCGAAGAGACGAAACGCCCGCAGCTTCCTCCGCATTTATTCCGAGCGAAAAAGTGCCGAGTCAGCGTGGATGATGCGTGGTGTATCTATACGTACGTACATAAAGGACCGAGATTTCCTCCCGACGTCTCGAGTCTATACCGGAAGGTTACACCTTCCTTGCTTGCCCGCCTCCCCTCTCCCGCCCGCGCCCCGAAGACGACCCGGGGATGTTTTATTTGACGGTGTCAGCAAGCGGGAGATATTAACCGAACAGCTCTCGCCTGCTGGAATTATGTGGGCGGATGGGTGGTGCGAGAGATTCGACTTCCATGGAATTTCCGGAGAACGCGGTATTGTAGCGAGAGAGAGAGAGAGAGAGAGAGAGAGAGAGAGAGAGAGAGAGAGAGAGAGGGCGCGACGGAGCAGGACGGGCGGACGAGAGAAGGAGAGGACAGGTCGGCGACGGGTCACACAGGGAATCTACCAGGCGAACTTCACCATTCCGGATACCATGGTACCCCGGAGACACTGGCCGTGCCTAACTGCAGTCTCACCCCTACCGGGTCGTTACATCGTCTGGGTATCTGCATCTGCATCGGGAGCATATCGTATCCAGCGGTAACTCACGCGACGCGTCCTTGTCTGTCGCCTTGGTCGCACGCGGCTGATCAATGAAGCCGCTGCAAAACCGGCCAAGTTTTTGCGAGATCTGCTCGCGAAGGGCACATTTGGAGGGATGCACATTTGGAAGGTTTTCCGAGTCCGTTTCCGAAAATCGTCGCGGGCGCGCGCGATTCCCTTCGCTGCTTCTTGGAGTTTAATTAACTTTGCGCTCCTTCGCTTTGCACTCTGCGTCCTCTCGCAATTCTCGAAAAATATGTCCAAGCGGCGTGATGAAAATTAATCTGACTATGCGCTTTATTAATGCGAGCCGCGGCGTTTACCACGAAGCAATTAAAACGGATTCCAGTGAACTTTTCCAGTGTACTTCTGGCTGACTGCTTCGAATAAGTCTGGGAAAAGTAGTAGTTTTTGAAACTGATTCGCAACTTTCGTACAAGTGACACCGATGGTAATAAAAAGTCAGGAAGATAAGGCCTCCGCCTCGTCCTACGTGGATTATAAATTAGAAAAATCTGACGACACTTGTGAGTCCTCTTAAAATATTACTCAAAGATAATTTTTCAATCAAACATGTCATGTGTGCCAAATATGCAATAATTCGCCTGCGAGATAGATTACATCTAAACAAACAAGAAAATGGAATGTAAGAAGGGAAATGATGCTTATTTTAATTAAATATCTGGTAATTTTCGCGAATTTAATACAACAATTTTTCTATCTAACTTTTTCGAATCAATCTTTTCTCCTCCCCTCCCCTTTCTCACTCTCTCTCTCTCTCTCTCTCTCTCTTCCTCTCATAACTTTATATAATACATATATGAAAATGCAACTTTTCTTGCAACTTGTGCATCGGAGATATCGCGATTTGTCGAGAAAATTCTCTCTCGACGTTCTCTCTAGATAATAACAGAAAAATTATACAGCGAATCGCGCGGCGAATAGCGCGGCGAATAGCTCACGATGAATTAGCTAAAAAGCTAAATGATAATTGGTTATACCGAGAACGCATAATTGTTAGTAATAATTATGGCAAAATGATCGCGCAAAGTATCCCCCCGTCCGTAATCATCGGTCGCGTACTGCCATTCTCTATTTCCTCTCTCACTTTGACAATTTCTTTCATCGGATCTCCTTTCGGTTCATTTGACGGGACGACCTTTTTTCGCCGCACAAAGTGTCGATCCATCGTTGTCTTAATGGGTGGCAGGCCACTCGTCGTTATTGCAGACTTAATTACTACCTAACGCCAGAAAGTTATAATGGCCAACAAGGAGCACTTGAGGGCCCTGGAACCTTTCAGCCAGACGGACAAATCACTGTCGAAATAAAATTTCTTATTCCGGCGATATTTCAAGTGACGCCGCCGGCGAGCTCGTCTCCAACTCGAGCAGTCATGTAAGCAGACCCGTCTTGCTTGAATCGACATTTTAATCGAACTCTAGATAAAAAGAATATTCATAACAGGATTCCACCGCCATTAAAAGACTCTATTCAATCCTGACGCGCAGATCCGTTTACGAGAATTCTTGCTTTTCTTCGAAAATAAGGATATCGGAACGAGACATCGAACGACTGCCAGAGCAAGAGGGAACTATGCTTAGCGCGAGGGAAATTTTTATCGACCTGAACGATACCTCTACGACTGATAGCATTAGGTGGGAACCGCAGCCGCGCGTTCGCCGGGGATGAACCCCGAATCGAAAATCGCTCGCTCGTAGGGACGAGGGGAACGGCGAGGAGCGGAAACGGCGAGCCTAAACAATATCTTGCGGCGATGTAAGGAGCGTCTATTGGGCCATTACCGACTGTGGTGGCTGACCATTTTGACCATTTGGCTTGGACAGTGCCACGTCAGCGATCTCGATTCTCTCGCCTCTGTTCTCCGTCTGTTTCCCCCCTTTCTTCCCTTCCTAGGGAGTCGCTCACTTCCGTTTCCGCTCGCCTTTCCCGGCCCTGCTGGAAAAAGCTTGTTTCGTTTGATGATCGGGCACTCGCTCGTGACATAAATTGCACACACACATATATATATATATATATTGCGTATGTATTTAATTCGCGGACATTATTCGCTGGAAGGACTCGTCCGACGCGAGGCGCGTCGAGTAATTTTTCCGAAAGCTTAACTCATCTTTTTTTCTTCAAGCACGCTCTCCTCTCCGGCCGGCGAATTATCACGGTGAATGCATAAAAATTGCGCGTCCTTTGTGCAACAGGGCACTTTAATGGTTTTTCAGTTTCAATTCACGATCCCGGTTCTCATCTTCGTCCCTTCTTCCCTCCCCCGTAAGTTCGATAATGCGCGAATGCCGGGCGTCCACGGCTTTTACGCCGGCTACGGCGTCCGCGCCGCGCCAATCGATAGATCGCGCGATTCATTTCCAAGGCGGTGGGAGAAAGCGCGCGGCAACGACATTTGGAAGAATGGCAGACCGAGAAACCGAGCGAAATCGATCGCGGCCTTTCAATGTCTCTCGGCCTTTATCGTCGGCCATATATCATCGTGCCTATATCACGGCTGCGGGATCTCGAAACTTTGCGTTTTTTCCTTCTCCCCGGGACGTGTAGATTTCGCGCCGGATTCTCGGGCACGAAATCGCGAGCTTGATCCGTAAAACATAGCATAGGTGGGGTGGGGTGGGGTGGGGGGGATGAGGGGTGGAAGAAAGGGAAACAAGGCGCAATTTCCGCTGACGCCGACGCTTGCGCCGGGACCGTTTAACGATCCCGATAATATAAGCGCGTTTCACGCGCCGCTTTCGGCAGTGAGACTACTCTACTCTCGCGATACCGTGAGATTTCAAGCCCCCCACCGGGGGTAGGGGGGCGGCGGTAATTCGGATAAAGGAAAATTCGAATTCTCCAACGGCAGCGGAATCAGTCGGACCGCCCGGGCGTCATTCCGCCGCCGCCGCCGCCGCCGCCGCCGTCGATCTGAAGGGAACATTGAAATTCGATGCATGGCGCGCAGGCGGCGTTTACCTTCCCGTATAAAACAAGAATCGCGCAATTCCCGGCGGGAGCGCGTATTATCAGCGCGTCTCGAATAAAATTCAAAGACAAACGCTCGCAGGGAACGCTCGTTTCCCCCCTCAACCCGAAGGCGCCACCCGCCCCTCCAACGAACCCTCCCYCCCCTCCGCCCCYCCSAAGCGCCGGGGACCGGCGCGCTTCTTCCGCGCGGTCTCGTTTCCGCTCCAGATCCAATTCTCGGTCGCTTCTCCTCGTCACACCGCCGCCCCTCTCTATCCTCCTCCTGCTCCTCCTCCCCCCTCGTTTCCCGCGCGTCGCGCCGCGCTTCCTCAACGGGCGAAACATTGCGCGAAATAACGTTAAATATTTACTTTCGGGACGATTGTTCCCGTCGTACTGACGGGATAAACATCATTATGTAATGTATATAAAGCCGCGCGGCCGAAGATAGGAGGAGCGCGCGTGAGAATATGCGGGCGAGTGACGGGGGAGAGAGGGAGGGAGAGAGAGAGAGAGAGAGGCGGGCGGGAAGTAGGGTGCACAAAATAAACTTTTGTGCACCTTCGAAGACGTTCGCTGCTTCCATCCATCTGGCCTGTCCGTTCGCGTATCGATGTCCACATCCTTCATCCGCCTGTCCGTCCATTCGGAGAGCTTGCTCGTCGATCGGTTTGCAAAATCATGACGGAACCTCGGCCAGCGAGCGAGGCGCGATATCTCTGATAAATTACGATTGGACGGCATCATCCTATATACGATACCGCTTTGCTACGATTGCTCGGGAATGATCGAAACGTTAGCACGGCATCAGTGTCATCGTTCGCGCTGGATAATATCACGCGATACCTCGATCATGTTTATATCCAAACGCAGCAGCATCGAGGGACGCGAGATCACGCTTGGCTGCCTCTTCGCGCTACATCGCGATCGCAGTCCGAGCGATTCTCGGAATCGGCAGATTCGCGATTCATTATTCCGATCAAGTCAAGATGAGCGTTATTCGTTCGAATCTCTCCGCATCCCGGCAGATCCTGCAGCAGAATTCACGACGTTCAATGCTTCGGATGCGGATTGCGCGGGTCTCACACAGGAGCAATCTCCGCACGGACATGCATGACAGAAGGAGACACTTGTTCGTCATCAAGCAGACCACCGGTGCGACCCTCGTTTGTGTTTCCGTATCGCGAGATGCGGACCGAATGACCGGCGAACAGCTCGCTGGGGGAGTCACCCCGCGAGTCTCGTCCGGAGGGTCGTCGCGCGGGGTCATTGAAGGCGACGCGATCCCTTCGAGAGAGCGTCGTTAATTATTTAATTATCGTCTAGCGTCCTACTCGCTCGTGCAACGTGCGTTTCGGGTCATGCGACGCCGAATCGAATCGCTCGCGATTTGAGATTCGACGCAAATCGTTTACTCGGCATCCTTTGCTCGAGACAGATTACATTCCAAGTATCCGGCAGACACGTGACATTACGCTCATTACGCGTAACGTTTAATTCGAGGAATGCGCATTTAGAGTTCGCGTTATGTCTACTCACAGTCTGGGAGAACTGGACACGCTACGAAGATCGGTCGGGATAATTACCTGGAACGGGAAAAGTATGTTATCACTGTGACAACGACGTTGCATCATATCGGACGAAGGGGACGATAATAAATAATAAATTTCGCTGACTAAGGAAGAAATAGGTTAAAACCGCTAGTTATATCTAATTAGCTCATCACTTTCGATCGGTTTTCATATACTTTACATTTACTGCGTTTAGTCATTCCCTCTTCGGCATGACATCATCATCGCATCAGAGATCGCAATCTCTCACTTCTCTCTGATATTTTCAACATTCGACACTTGTTAATCCCCGACATTAATATATTCGTATCAATGTATAAATCGAAATGAAACACGCGTGAGACATCAACATCCGTTTCTATCATCGGACATCCGTTTCCGTTTGCAGATTATGTCGACATAAATTGTCTTCAGTGCTTAATAAAAGCGATACTCAATGAAAGCGACTCGTACATTGCTTCGAGTGGCCCAGTGGACCAGTGCGTTATCGAAATAAACAACTCAGAGGAAACGCTTCGAGGGGTTATTTCCCTTGGACGTCAAATCGTCGCAAGTACCTTTGTGCCGTGATGGTCAAGAGTACAAACGGACCGTACCGATAAGTGGCTCTATCAATCCATTCGGTCAGATAAGGATTTTACCATTGATCGCCGTTTCCCATATCGGCTCGCTCCGTGACGTTCGTTCCGCTACGATTAATGGACAGCTATCAACGCCCTGGACCATCATCAATCACGATTCCCGAAACACTCGGTCCGTTAATAGACGATTTTATATTTCCACCACCACCACCCCCTGTCGAAAATTGTTTCCGGCGTGCGGTTTGTGTGTATTGTTTGTGCCGGAGAAACACGCTTATCTTGCCCATATAAAGGCCGCTCACGCGATAAGTGACGCTGGACGAATTGCATTACATAATCGCGGAGCTGGCAACACGAAACGTAACGTTTCATCTAAATCCATAGCGGCTCGAGGACACGTTTCCACGTTTCCGGATACGAGACATGTTCGAAAGATTTCCAAATTAGCTTCCCTTGAATCGGGTTTACTAACGATTAAAAAATCGTCAAATAAATCAACAACTTCTGAATTACAGTGTGCGCGATCGTTGTACAGCCTCACGAAGGGCGAAGAGGAAACCATGATCGTAAAGCAAGTCGTGTGTAAGTCGAAGGAAACGAGAGCGCGGCGGGACAATATCGCATTTTATAGTTGTAATCGAGGATCATAATTGAGCAAGTTTGTATGCCTGACTGTTTCTATACGACCAGTGCTTCCCACTCGGCGCTCCTCCTCTGCCTTCTCTAAGACACCCTCGAAGAATGCCTCGGGTGTCAGGCTCCTCGCATCCCCCTCTAATCCCAAATCCGGTATCCGCCGGTATCCTCGGCGGTATAACCCGTGCTAACAAGATTTCGTATATGTAATTGGTCGAGTATTAAATTGCGTATTCTAACGTTGGAGCATAGGAAATTGGGGACGAGTGGATGTGTGGAGACAGTGGCGGGAGAGGGGGGGGGGGGGGGGGGGGGGGGGGGGGGGGGGGGGGGGGGGGGGGGGGGGGGGGGGGGGGCAACGGTCGTGGGTGGGTAATAGCTGCGGGTTGGATCATTTAGTAACATACTGCAGCGCCGTGGCGGTTAAATTCTCGGCGGCGAGAGGGGAACGCCGATTACCTACACCCCTCCTCGAGGCCTTGCGAAACTGAATCTTCAGCCCTGTGTTTCTTTATGCTAATTGCAGGGATATAATAAACTAGGAAAAATGTCGCCGCGCGAGCCACGCGGCTCGGGCGTTATCGGGCGTTAGCGGAAGAAATTTATATATTTATATATAAATATATAAATATATTTACGTATGTATATTTAGCACGTATTAGCATTACAAACTAAATAATGCCAATAATCTATTTTTTTATTCGATTATTGACACTCATTGGCGTTAATAATTTATTCCTAGATCGCGCAGGAATTGCGATCCGGGAATTATTCCTTCAAGTATTCCGTATTAGAAACGTGATTGTTTAATAGTTCTTTTATCTTGCGTAACATTTTTCAGATACAATCAGATATACCGTATGCATGTACGTCGCATAAATGATCGCTTGTGTGTTATCTTCAAGCAGGATCGAGTTGTAATTAAACACGAGCACGCGTTGCAGCAATGCGTGTAACTTTGGAAAGATAAAAGCAGCTTACGGAAGAAATTATGGTCCTGCTTCTCTCCAAGGGATTAAACGTGACACTAAAGGTATCCATGAGAAAATTTCGAGCAAGATGCGAAACACCTTCAAGCTGTCCCAAGGGTTCACAACGAACAGTACCAATCTTGCACGAACGTCACGGCTAGCCAATAAACGCCAAAATCACTAAGCTAACTACTTCGAGCCAGTAAGCCTTGTCGCCCCTTTCGCCACATCGATGCTCCTTACAGGCGATCCATCCCACCGACCCTCGAAATTGTCCTTTGGGCGGATACACCGTTTTCCTCTTCCTTCCCGCGCATTTAATTAAGCTGAGAGCATCGCCGCGATCACGGCGACGTTACGATTTTCGAAGCGAGTCGTTACGAGTAACTCGGATTGGATTGTACTACTGAAGCGGTAACTTATTATATCGGAACGATCGAGATAATAAACGTCGCATTATTCAGATCGAGTTCAGATCTCATTAAAATTGTCACATCATTAACCTTCGGAGCTGCAAATTATTTAATATTCACGTAGCGTGATCTCTTATTGGGAATCGCGACTGTTTCGGGCGGTACATATGCGAGCGACGAAACTCTCATTTGTTATCGTCTGCCTACCTTAATTCAATCCGAGAAATTATTGTCGCACGATTGTAAATGACGGATAAATGATTCCCTCTAAGCGCGAGTTTGCGTGCGGCATTCGCGGAGATGTATTTACACACGTCTGAAACTTCCAGAGAATCTTCCTTCGTACTTTATGATCATCCTGATGAATCGCCACGAAACATCCTAGTCGGATATAAGGAGGAAGGCTCGCCGTCGCGCAAAAAATGTTGCACATAGCTCAAGAGGGAACTTTCGAGTTTCGGCAGCGGTCCGCGAAACTTCTATTACGGCAAAGGAAGCTCAGCAAACAGAGCTATTTATTAACGTAATATCCTGCGAAACTTCTTCAGTTTCGTCCCTCTACATATCGATTCCCCGCAAGCTCGCAAGCTTGCCGTCGAATTCTTAATCTTTCCTTTCTCCCTTTTAACGCAATCAAAGGAAATCTGTATCGTGAATCCGGCCAGCTCTTAGATCCTGTTCCTGTTTACTTACATCTTCCTGTTATAAAATGATAAAATAAAACGATCGCGGTACATTTTAGCGACGATCATTCGTCAATTTACATTTACAATTACGATTTACATCCCCGGCACAACGGCATAACAATGCGTGCATTATTAAAAATTGAGCCCTGCCACTTTGGCCGTTCCGTTCTTCCTGATTTTACTTCCGACCGTCCCTCCCTCCCTCCCTCCCATCGACTGACATTTAATGCATCCGATGCGCAAGCAGCCTCTGTAACGAGGATCAAACAAGCGTCGAGAAATCCACGTCTTACGCGATGGATACATCGCGAGGCGTATTTGCACTGGTGTTCGCGTTAATAGCGCTATGATGATGCCTACCTTCACTGGACTACCCCTCTGACCGCCCCCCTGCGCAGCCCCGCGCGGCATGCTTCATCTGTCGGCTTTTCGCGAATGTACACCCGTAATTCCGCGATGTTTGTTCCTTCATCGTTGGCTTTCCGAACTGTTCTCACACTCTCGTGAGGGATGAGAACAGCGGTGCTCAACCCTAACCGTACACCGTCCCAACTTTCTCGCTCGTTCGCATGCGTTCTCTCAACTGAGCTGACGCGTGAGAGCCTTTATGTCCACGACATCTTTTTCGACATCATTTTGCGCGTCTGTATCTCGTGACGCTCTCAAATTTCAATTGCGTCACAAATCACATTCTCCCTCCAATTCTAGACCTTCGAACGGCTTTACTGTTCTTTTTATTTCTCATTCGTTTCCTTCGCGCGTCGTCTTATCGTCGCATTTGCTGCTGGCTGCTACTCTCCTTCAACTACCCTCTTCTAATTCGTCTTCGATGTTCTCCCTTTTCATCTTAACATCCCTAATGTCTCCTTCGTTTTCGCTGGCGGCGCGTAAGCCGCTCGAAACGCGCACAGCACCCCGAGGGCAATCGCGCACGCCTTGTTTAACTAGCCTTTTAATTAGAAACACTTAAAAATTAACCGGTAGCACGAAATACAGGCCGGTCTCCTCAAAATTGCGCGGGGTTACAACCCTGCCAGGACTCGAGCGCGCCAGCTCCTTTTGTTGCGTTGTTACCCCATTGTGCTGCACGCTGCCTAATATTTACCGCCTAGACATTGGTACGCCACCCTTGCCGCTCGCCGATGTGGCGAATTTGGGAGGGGCGGGRAGGGRGGGRGGGRGGGRGGGRGGGAGGGGAAACGTGCGAGAGGGAAAAAGGAAAAAAATATATATATATATTTATAAAAAAAATTTACATACGTATTTTTATATGTAACATGATCAATCGTGTGGATTGATCGAAGATGAATTTATGACAGTAAGATAACAGATGATTAATGAAACGATAATTAGATTAATTGTAAAATAATATTTCGCAAATATCGCATGCGCGATATATATTCGCGATTATTATATCATGTCCGCATCAAGATTATTGCATCGTGATTACGATGGAAAATTAAATTCACTCGATCGTAATGAAAAATTTATAAAAATTCGTGCCGATATATGAAACAATTTTTTAGACATTTACAGTGCTGATGCGTTGTTTGTACGTCATAATATGGACTCGTTACCTATATGAACATTTAAATCGCGATATTACTCGAATTATAATAGCTTTCTATATTTTAATTTCGCAAAAGCTGTCGCATTTTCATTAAAAAAAATTAGCCCCGTAATGGGATAATTAGATAAAACAAAATTTTAATCGACTATGCGTTACAAAGTATTTCTTTATTAATAAAACATATGCGATATGTAACAAACCATTTGTACAAATTTTTGTATCCTTTATGGAAAATTAAATTCTGTTTTAAATTCATTTCAAATTAAAGTTCCATTATTACATAATGAAGAAAAAACGTCGCGTTTCTCTTCTCTTTTTCCCTTTATACTTCTTTTTCTTTCGCTTCTCCCAGAGGCACTGATAAGTACTATGGCTACGTATTAAGGAATCACATCGTCTATTTTTTTTTTTTACACACTGTTGTATCTTTATTCTGTTGATACAAAATTGTCTGTTCTTTCAGTTTAATTTATTCGCATTCGCATTTATAAGCAGCCGGTGTACAAAAATGTAATACTCGCGTTATTTTTCGCGTTATTAAAAAAATTTTCAGCATAGGAATGTACATAATTACATACAATATTCCATTCCGTTTAATACCCTTGATATACTGTTCTTTATATACTGCTAATAAATGTAAATGTAAAAACGGCAGCCCTCTACCGTGCGTCCTGTATGCAGCGGTTTGCGCGTCGGTGAATGTGCACTTAGTTTGCTGCACAATATGCTGAATACAGTACGTGTGCCGCGATACAGTATTATTTACGCGCGAACTGTATTTAAAAAAAAAGAGAGAAGGGAGCAAAGAGTCGGATTTAACTCGTTTTCAGTGGAAGTTGCCCATTCAGGGATTTCATCGTTGGTTCTGCATGGGTTCTGCATGGGGAGGAAAAAAGGGGGGGAAAAAAATTGCGGCGGTATCCTGCAGCCTCGTTCGTTCGCTGCGTGCATTATACACAGGGGGTGGGGGAGGGGGGGGGAGGATACAGTACGCCGATACATATGTACCCCTTCTCCCCCTTCATCGGTTCAACGAAATGAGAGAAAAAGAAAAATAGAAAAATAATCGCGCGTATGAGATCGCGTGGTATTGTAAAATCGGAAACAATAACGGAATCATGATAGTGCAACTCTTTTCAGACCGAGATCGGATCTCTCTTTATTCTCCTCTCTCTCTCTCTCTCTCTCTCTCGAACTGAACCTGCGCATTTCTATCAGATTCGATTTCGGTTTATTAAATTGATACTAAATATTATGCGTTACCTGCTGTTTAATTTGTAATGCATTTGTATCGTAATGAGATTTTCGTCCAGGAATTCAAAGCGATACGCGGTTTTAATCGAGAAAGGTCATCCTCGACTACTTTGTACAAAAAGCGGAACAGGCAGTAGGAGAAGACCGACTGGATACTTGAGTCCATGAGCGGAGCGCTTCCAGAGACGCGATATTGGATTTATTCAAGCCTACAGCAAAAGTTGCGCTCTAAATAAAAAGGGTTGTCACCTCTCGGCCGCAGCAGCATCAGCCAATGGCATCCCGGTGAGATTCCCGGACACCATCTCCGCCACTTTTCGCGCCAACTTCTCTCGCCTGAACTTTGACAGCGGGGCAAAAATACTCGGAGACATTATTAAATATGATTATCCTGGCAAGGAAGGAAGAAAGAAAAGCGGGGATGCATCGCAAAGAGGGCGGGAAAGGCACGGTACCGAGGAGAAAGAGAAGGAGGCCACCAGAGGTGGGAGGAAACGACGGGTGATAGGGTCAGGCTAAAAGTAAAAAGTTGCAGAGAGGGAAAACGAGAGGAGAGAGCGGTACGCGACTTCTGGAAGGTGGCCGTTGTTGGATATGGGATGGTGCAGCTTCAAAGGGTGACGCGGGGAGGGGGCGGGGGTTGGAGGAGCGTTTCGTGCTGAGCAGGGCTCGGCGGGCCGAGTCTGACTCGGCTCTCAAACTTTGATACGATTAAGACGGAACGAATTAATCTTCATCCCCCGCCAACGCCGTCTGCTGGCAGCCGCAGGGACCCCGGTGGCGAAGAAATGGTTTTAAAAAAAAGGGGTGAGCGATCGCCAGGTCGAGAGAGAAGCCCGAGCGAGCTTTCGCGTCGAGACTAAGGATCGACCCCTTTACGGAGACCCTCTTCACTTTGGAGGGAGAGGGAGCGAAGGTGACGTTAATTAGAAAGGCGCGACGAGATTTCTGATCCGTAACCGTCCTTACTTGGGACCCACGTCCTTGTTTGAGGTTTTCTTAGCTCGCACGGTCCACTTACACATGCGGCCATCAAGGTGCGGATATGATATTTTTATATTCCTTCAATAAAGATCAATGACATTTATATGCTCGTTCGATAAATGCGATTTTTGAAATTTAATATGTAGAATTCTATCTTTGAACATAATCCTGCAGCATTGATTATATCGAATTAGTACATATGCCAGCAAAATTGATTTAATTAATCAATTTATGATTAATCTTCCTGGATATGCGCAGTAATTTCAACGAGAAAGATCTACCAGATAAGATCAATGATTAACCGGATTCCTTCTTCTTCTTCTTCCTCTTCTTCTTCTTCGTCCTCTTACGTTGGGACTACATTCTGTGTTTCTCCTTTCAATGTTGCCCAGCTCTAATCAACATTGTCTATGTGAATACTTGAAGTTTTTTCTTTACCACAAGTCAGTCGCTAATTTTGCTTAACCGGATTTAATTATTTTAAAATCCGTAAATTTCTGGCAAGTCCCGGAACCTTACACAAACAATTACCGATTGACGCGAAACCCCTATTGAAACAAATGATAATTGATACAAACTGTCGGTTCGAAGAAAGCTTCACAGAGGACAAGTCAAACTTGCTAATTCGTTGCACGTTAAAACACCCGAATAGATCGGGCAAATGCTCGGCGCTTATAGGGAAGGGATAGTTCCAGCTACAAACGGCATGGTCAGCAGCGGTCTACCGGTCGTTTTTAATCCCATTGTGAACATGGCTTAATCGAGAAACCATTACCCTGGTTTGCTGCGCGAGCTAGAATGTCTGGAAGGGTAGGGCCTCTTACAATGGAAAGGGAAGGCATGTGGTTTCGTATGGATCAAGCTACCGATAGAGAGACTAAACCGTTATCTCACACCTTCTGTTTCAGGAAACGTGATTGCGGAATCACGTTCTCAAAAGTAAGTGCGCGATTCCCGTCTTTCCGATGGCGGCCTCATGAATTTCACACGCAGGGATGTGTCTTCAAGAACTGTAACGCGTATCGGATATCGTATCGTGGGAAGGGCTCGCACAGATTTAACAGATACTTATTTTTCATCATTAAGACAATCTCTGCGAACGAATTCAATCGCTTCGCGATTCCTTCCAATATCGACAAGAGAGAAGAAGAGAGAGAAAAAGTACATACATGTGACATTGATCGATGTATCAATCAATGCGATAAACTCTATACACGATTCGTATTTCTCAACTTTCTTATATTTGATCGCGCTTCATAGTCGCGAATGATAAACGAATAGAATCGTAGTTTCATATTAGCGCATACACAATCAGCTATGTGTGCATCCCCGAACCCTTTACACCTACGAAATCGGCGAGGAGCAAGTCGCGCGCGAGTGAACGGGAGGGTGCGGATTTGCTGATCGTATGGTATTTAGCAATAAAGTTCGATTCCCCGAACTGCCGAAAGAAGCAGTCCCTGATTTCGTCGGGGTTGCGAAAATTACAGCCCCCAGAGTAGCCGCATTTAAGCCTAGCGTCGTGTATCGGCAGTACGTAGCAGCAATGACTGCAAGGGCGGCTTCCAGCAGGTCGGTCGGAGGTTGGCGAGTCCCGGAGTGGTCACCGAAGTGATGGGGAACCTCGGAGGGGTGGCGAGATCTACGAGCAGGGATGACAAAAAGATCTCGGGATCGCACGCGGCGCGCGCGTGTATGTGTGTGTGTGTGTGTGTGTGTGTGTGTATGGGAGAGAGGGAGGGAGCAGGCAGGGTGTGTTGCTGAGATCGGTTCGAACGGATTCGACGAGGGGGGGAGTGAGAGAGGATCTCTCGCCCTGGTCATCGCTCTTGTCGCCGGCGGTAAGCTCGGCGAATGAGGTTCCGCGGGAAACGCGCCGGCATGACGGGGTCGTTCCTTTTTCGTGGACGTCGGAGTTCTTTCCCGGGGGCGGTTTCGAGCAGCTGGACAAACTGCCTCGTTACGCGGGCGTGCCCGTCGCTTTTCGGGACGTTAGGAATCCGTAATTGACATCGGTCGAGCCAGTTACGCCGACGTAGAAACTATCGCGATCGCCGCCGTAGCGATCATTGAAAAGCTTCAGTTTATTGATCGAATTTTCTACGGTTTCTCCTGCGATTCCGATCGACGGCCGCTCCGAATCTTCTTCAACTCTCTAATCATCCGGAATAGGATACAGCGATCTGAAATAGACACGGATACGTGCACGCTGTTGCGTATATCTAATGATATTATGTGCAATCGGTGTCAATGGTCTCAAAATATGCGTAATATGAAACATCGATGAAACCGTTCGTCGGAAATGGGAATCCGCGAGGATCGTTCGATAATATTCAAATCGCTCCGATTTACGCTCGCCGAGTATGTTCGCTTTCGGCTCGTCTTGAAACGAGTCACCCCCGAGCGGGCTCCTCGCGATTCTATTTACCCAATCGGTTCGCTGATGATCGGGAACGAGCGACGGAACCATGGAGCAGAAAGAAAAGTATAGAATATTTAGCGTTCAGTGAACTATAAAAGCAATTATATGGGAGCCATTGTTTGGCGGGAGTGCGCCTCCGCGATACGGGGGTGAACGCTCGGGGAGGTCGGGGCGAGCAGCATCAGTCCAATGAAAATCAGAAGTACGGAGCAATAAATACAGCCGAGTCAATCCGCCACTGCTTCTCCCGCCTGCCCCTTACCCCATCACCCCTCCGCGCTTCCCCAACTCTCCGCCGAGTTATGGGGAACCCCCGCGAAATCTCGATTTAGTTTAAATGCTCCCTTTGGTAGCACCGACCGACAAGACTTTGTCCTCGCGATAGAATTCACTATCAGCCTGATAAACTCCGATGTATCTCGCGCTAAAATTGTGCAAAGCTCATAACCATCTTTCGCTAATCTCTTTTTTTAATCGACGAAGATAAATCGCGATATGTCGAATGAGAATGTGCAGAGGACAAACGAGTGAACTGATATTTTATATTTAGAATAATAATCATTATTTGTATCGTGTAAAGAATCGTGCTCGTCTTTGAGCCTGATTTGCAGCTTTTCGATATTATTTACGTTAGGCTAACACGGCAAGGAATAACGATCGATCGTTAAACAATCGATCTCTGAAATAGCAGGGAGAAGATCCATTGCCGGGGAACTTGGAGAGATTTCACGCGTATTCACGAGTATTCTACGTATATCTTGATGGTAAATCTCAATTCGACGCGGCTCAACGGCACGCTGGCTTACGGATAATAATTATTTAATGCGTAATTACGAATAACAGATTAGCTCGTCCTGCTCAGCGGAAGGCAGTGCGTTTCAAATCTCAGGGAGAGTAAATGAGAAAATGCCAGCGTAAGAGCGGAACGAATGAAAGAAGGAAGAGAGAGAGAGAGAGAGAGAGAGAGAGAGAGAGAGAGAGAGAAAGCCGCCAACTCGGAAAGTAACCACCGGCTGTTGGAGGTAAGGGACAACGATCCGGCGTGAAGAGAGGAGAGAGACAGAAGAGAAGGCAGGAGAACGATACGGCAGTTCTAATATAAATGTCCCGGCCGAAAGGCGGAACGGAGACATTCGCTAATTAAAAAACTTGAAAAATTAATACACATTTCTCTCGTACCTCGGAGGGTTGTGTTACTTTTCCCCCTCCCCCTTAATCCCTGCTATCTGATCGGCCATCTGTTCCCAACCATCTCGAAACTGGTCTCACCTTCTCGGCTCGCGCGCGCCACTCTTTATCTTCGGTTATCCTTTCAGCGTATCGCGCGAGGATTACGTTTTACAAAGTAAAGCAACGACGATTAGTAATTCCGCCGAATACGAGTGTACGTTGACGGATGAAATAGGCTGTTATCATACGAGCAGAATGAACTGAAAAGCAAAAGCAAAAGAAGAAAGCCTCATGAGATTCCTTCCGAGGTTTCATCCTGAAACTGCATTGACTCGCTTCGCGTTTAAATCTTAGCGGCTATTAATTCAGCAGGAAATTCAGATCGTTATCCGTTCTCCGTGTTACATTGACGAAAGAATAGCCGCAGTTTCCGCAACTTGAATGATCCGCGACTTCCCTCGGATTGACGAGGAGGTGACGAGGAGGTGACGAGCGACAACGGGAGCGGCAAGGGAGACAGTCGGAGGATGAAAGGGAGCCGAAGGAGAGCGAGACATCGGGGTGCAGCCCACTTCGTTTCGCGGACCAGACAGGAGCACTTAACTGCCCGCTTCACAATGGAGTCTTTCGCATTATAGCGTTCAGTGTCTTGAGGCCTATTCAGCGCGACTCCTGGCCCATTCTTTGCCATTGTCTGTCTCTCCTGGTTATGGGAGCCACCGTTGATCCTGCCGCCCCCGTTACACCCACCCCCCGGAGATGCCGAGCCACTTGGGAAAGGACCCCCAAGACCGGGGGGTACGAGAAGATCTTTACGCCGCCATCTAATTAGCCCCGGCATTTAACGGGACGTAAATAAGTTAAACACCAGTGAATTGTTGATAACGATAGTCCGGGGCGCTGTCGCGATTTCTCATTCTCTCCTTCTTCCTTCCTGCGTTCTGATAGCCGGCATCGCTTCAACCCTTCCGTCAAGCCCTCCCAGGTTCATTTATCGGGGAACATATTTGACTTGTCTCCGAATGAGGCGTGAAGGAGACTCCTGATTCGCCACGGCTTACGCGAGGATTTCGCTGCTGATGTGGTAGATCTGGCATCAAGAGACCGCTGGACAGCGAAACGGTGTCCGAAGATATCGAGGCTTACGATAATACATTTGCTTGTGCGTGCGCCCGAATCCATAAGACCAACGTTTCATCGGACAAGCCATCGAGCCGTGTAATTTCTAAGTGAATTTAGTGCGAGAACCAAGATGATCCTGATACGTGATGATTCGATGCCCGCTTTAGTCCCGCTGGTTTGAGATTACTCGCAGGAGGATTCGCATTGTACGGATCGTATTTATAAGGTTTAAAAAGGCGACGAGAGAAGAACGGCAGGAGGAACGGCGAAATGAAGGAGCGGGACAAGATGAGGCGGGGAAAGTTTTGCTATTGCCGCGAAAGAATACGCCTGACCAAAGCACGACTCGCGCGGATGATAAATCGTTTAAACCTTTTCGCCGGAATCATTCGGCCGGAAATAAAATGAATTTAAGATCCGACCACGAAGACCCACGGAACCCGCGGCGCAGGGTTCTGGATGAGGCGCGCGCGGGGAGGGGGGAAGGGGGGGGGATGAGAGACTTCCTCTTGCAGTCGGGGAGGTTTCTTTAATTCGCCACACTGATGCTCAGGAATTTACATATTAATGAATAACGCGATGTTTAATTATTTGCCGTCTCCGCATGCGGCATTCCTAATTCATATCGTAATTTTAATTTAACGCTGCAACGTTAAAGAGCGAGATAACAGAGAAATCGCGCGAATGGACGGCAGAGATGCCGCGAATTAAAACTGCTGAGGGTACCGCTCGATTTATTTATTATTAACATACACTTTATGTTAAATGCTGATAAATATAACTCCTCGGTGCAACTAAGGCAACTTATTTATTAATTTAGAGATGCAAACTCCCTGGATTCACTGGATTCACTGGAAACACGGCAAGAGGAACGAACAAGATTTACGAATTGCATTAATAGTTTGATCAGACGAAGTTGTTGCATCCCTTTTCATGATTAAAGATTACATATTCCTCTCGTCTTTGTATTTATTTGCCACTAACTGCCTGCTGTCGAAGCAGAATTAGTCTGACTCGGCCAGAGTCAGCCCGATCCGTCACGACGCGAATCAAATGCAAAGCAGACAAGATCGATCTGCATGATTGATCAGATTAAGATCAGATTAAGATTGATCCGCAAATTATTTATCAAGACACTGTCAAGCCCAATGATCAATGATTTTAAGCATGCACTGCTTAATTTGTGTCGGCTTAAAAGAATAAACGGCACTAAACGGCGAATACGAAGCGGTCCGCGATCCTTCTCCTCAAGGGACTTTGTATGTTATTGGCCTCGAAAATACCTGATAACAAACAACGCATGTGTACGCTTCAGTGGAATTTTACGAAGGGGAAGGCGATGAGTAATCATAGCTATCGGTTGTTCCGCTGTTTTTATTTTTCGCCGTTAGCCGCACGTACGCTTAGCACGTAAGCAAATTAGCACTTATCTCTCTCTTACACATACACACACACAAATATATATATATATATATATATATATTTGTTCATCATGCGGAAACATCTTCTACACATTTGTTATCGCTTAACGTCACGTTCGTTCGATAGCTCAGCCGTGGCGGTTGTTCAATTGCCATAAACTTCAAGAGATTCGATTATAATAATAATCCTCTTACTTGCTTGGAGACTTTTCAAGATTCGCGCAAGAGGGGATGGGGAGGGGGGGGGGGAAGGTCACTTACAAGACAAGAGAGAATAAAGCGACCGGTGTATCGCGTTGATCGCGCGTTACGCGCGAAATTTGAACGATTTACTGGTCACGAATCCACGAGGAGATCACGACGAGTCGCGGTGTCCCGATGTTTAACGATGGTTTTAACAATTCGCGGTAAAACGGAGTAAAGTATATCACACGCTAACGAATCGGATCGTTATCGCGCGCGCGCGTAGCCTCGGCGGGAAGAAGAAGAGACGGAGAAGATAGGAGCGCGTAATCTCGAACAGCAAAAACAATTCCAAGTAGTAACCGCTGCCGTGGGAGTCTCGGCGTATCAGCAGCGGTGTTCGTTGTGCATGTCGCGTCCGCGAGATGTGCGATATCCAATTACCTTCCTGTACACACCGGCGGCGTGCACGAACAATTTCTTTTTCAGCGGCTCCGTAACGCCGCCGGCGACACGTCCGTCGTTGCGAGCAACAACGGCAGGCCGGCTCTTGTCAGCATTACGTGGTGGAATTAACGTTTCGGTTCTCCTCTTTGAAAACGAAAACGGCCACTCGGCTGGGATAAGAGACGGACGAAAGGAAAGGAAAGGGACGGAAGGGAAGCCTCAACTCGCTTAATCGCGAGCGTTGTTTCCGTTTCTGGTGCAAGTACATTCGGGATACTCGCCGTGTACGACGCCGCTTACGTTCCGTCTCCCAGCTCGGATCATCATCATCCTTCACCGCTATTATCTGTCATGCGCGCGCGCGCGCGCGCGCGTCATGCTGTTTCGATAAGGCGATTCTCATTCTCCTCTGTTCCTATCCAGAAATATGAAATATTCACGAAAAGAGCGCGATCGCGCCAAGGTGCGACAGGTAAGCCTGTCCTCGCTTCCTGTGAACTTGCGGAACGGCAGCGGGGGTGGATGGGGGGTGGGGTGGGGTGGGGGGGAGGGGCAAAGCTTCTATCCCTTTGGAGAGATCGCGTACGCGGCAGCGAGCCTCTCTCGCGTTAACGCCGATGTCCGTCGATCTGCACAGTCGCGAAGGAAACGTTTCGAGGGCAGTCTCGCCCCATCGCCCTTTCATCCCGGCAGATAGGACGAGGAAGAGAGGAAACCAGAGAGGGAGAGAGAGAGAGAGCCCGCAGTGCGGTGCACTCGCCTCAACTCGGAAATGGCGCACCATGCCGGTCGTTCGTTTCCCTTATATTCCTGATAGGCGCTCGTAAACCGAATTAACAGTACTCCCGCCGCGCCCCCGCGCATATACACGCCGCGCACACCGTCTATCGCCGGCGTGCGCGGCCTCCGATCCCGTAAGTACGAGCGAGTGTGAGCAATAAGAGGGACCCGGCAGCGGGGAGGCAGCGGCACGTGAGGAACGAGGCGCGCGGGGGGGAGGGGGGGAGCGAGTAGAAGGATAGGGGGTGACGATGGGGGCGGCCGGGAGCGGAAAATGCATATCCGCGGGATGAGGAGGAGCTCGGCCTCTCTAGGAGAGCTAGCACGGTACAGTGGCTAYCCCCCCCCCCCCCCCCGCCGCAACACCACCATCGCACCGAGTGGTGCCCTCCTCCCCTGCCCGCGTTTCGCCGCGCCCGCGAAACCGGCGAAACGTATATCTTCCCCCTGCACGGCCCCTGCCCACGCTCATCCTCCCCTTCAGTCGCTTACAGCGCTTCCAAATTCACGTAATAAAGCTTGCCGGCTCTGCAGCTTGCGCACACGCTAAGTACATTTACACGGATAGATGAAAATATCAGAAGGATCGACGGAGGAAGCGACCATCGAGGAAGGCAAAGAGAGAGAGAGGGAGAGAGAGGGAGAGAGAGAGAGAGAGAGAGAGAGAGAAGGCAAAGAGGAAACGCGCGCGCCGGACTACTTAACATTCTTTGCCCGGGACCGCCGGCGGAATATCGTCAGGAATATCGGTTCCTCCTGAACCATGGTGCACATGTGCAGCCATACATTTGTTTACAGATATAGCACAGCACTTTTCCGTTTCGGAGAAACCGCTCAAACGAGCGGCACATTCCTGCATTTACAATCGTTCGTGCTTATTTACAGCGGACGTTGAACAACGTTGTTCAACACTTGTTCTGCGATAATTGTTTTGTCCCAGTTTACATCTCCCTTTATAATTTGTTCCCTTGCTCTGTCCGCGTTTGTGTTTTTCTCTTTGCGGTTCAATCAAAGCGGAATAGATGAAATTGTATGCAGACCAGTAGCAGACGACATTGTGACTGCGCAATGAGATCTATTGCTTCTCTATCTTCCCATTGCAATCTCGAGTACGATCATTAATCATCGATATACCATACGCGCCGCACACGCACACGCGCAATATTTGCTCAGAGAATCTACTCGCGTCTCGTCACTTTTGCATCCACCGCCCGCCCTCTCGATTTCCTACTTCTTCGATGCTCTTTATCGCTTTGCGTATCTCTTGTTTCGTAATTCAGCGGAATTCATGCGGTAAATCGAATCCTTCCTTTTTCCGTATAGATCCCCTCTTCCTTCCGGCGGTTTCGGCCGGACGTGTAACTTTCTGTTCCTCAGCGGCGAACCGCGCGCGCACACACAACGCGTGTGTAGTTATTTATTCGTTTTTTGCGAAAGAAAAGAAGAGGGCAGGAGGGGTGGTTCATCCTACGATGTGAAGTGTGTACCGGCGCCAGGAAGCGGGTACTTTTGCCGTGCAGCTGAACGGGAGTATGTACGATGTTCATCGGATACTCGCTGCAGGCTACGTTGGAGCAGATTAACCGGAAGGGATTATTACAAGGGAGAATAGAGAATATACGCGTTTATATTCGGGGCAAGGGATGAGAAGGACCGGCGCACCGTTGCTTCCGCGACGGCCGCGCGGCCGTTCTGCGAGAGGATACTTTTTAATTTCACTTCCCTTTTTTCAGGGACTGCCGCGGCTCCCGTCGAGGCTGTCTTTCAACGGTTCGCGCAGCCACGATCCGGCATTCGATCTTCCCTAGATCCCCTAAACTCGCGTATTCCGCGGGCACCGAATGGCTCGGCGAGCCATTGCTTTCCGTAACTCATCAAGATGGAATTTAGCGATACGCGTTGAAGGAAAGTTAAAATCTCTCAGAGTTCCTCTTGATTCGCGCCTTCCTTCCGTCATCTCGCGCTCATTGATGCTGTTTTTAGTCCCGACATTTTAGTCCCGGGATCCCGTGATGTCCGACAGGATAAACGAAGAGATGAACTTGACGTCGATTTACGTCGTATCTTGCCTTTTGCTAATCTCGTCGTCTGAAGATTAATGATCGAATCGCAGTCTGAAATTTTCAGCGCGATCGTCATCCCCTGGCTAGCGTTAAGGTGGCCGATCTTTGAACACGAGAAGGAAATAAACATCGGCGGTGAGCGAAGCTGGAGGAAGGAACGAGAGAAACGATCATCCTCGTCTCGATCATCATCGAGAGCTCGTCAGGATTCGCCACGCGACTCGCCGCCGTGATTTTTTTCGGAATAAAATTTATTCGCCGACAACTTTATTGTGAACGCCGTCAAGTGGATACAACGGAATGAAATCGGCACGTCCCGATGTGAGACGAGTTTTTTCAGTTACACGCACAAGCATCACGGCCGGTCCGCACACACGCGCGGCCACCTGCACCCACACACAGCCGTCCCTCTATCCCCCCGACGAGGAAAGCAGGGATTAGCGCATGCACGTGCGAACTCCTCCCCGGCGTATTAAACGATTCGACGAGAGTTTTATTTATTCAGGAAATGAAAATCCTAATAGACTTTTGCTCCGTTGTTATAATTTTCTTGCCGTCCAACGTATTGACGTTACGTACGTACGTATCCCCTGTCGCACGTACATCGCCGCGTCGCCCGCGCCGCGCCTGATATCAGATACGTGATCGCGCTAGGTTACGGAACAAACGCCGGTATCGGCAGTTAAATATCGAAATGAATGGATTTCCGGGAGCACGCGGAAAGAGCAGCTATCTCGCTGCACGATACACGCGGCGGAAAAAGGAGAACGATTTTTTACCGATCAATCTTGATACAAGCGACTCCTCCATCTGCTCGCCTCCGCCTCCGTGTGCCTGTATATGTGCGTGTGCGCGCGTGTACATGTATACGTGCACACGCGCGCCACGGCGTCCAGTAATAAAAGAGAGCGGATGGCAAATATTTGTATAATCTTGTAATATTATTGATAAACTGTTTCGCTCGGAATTCCCCCGTCGACAATTGTTTGTTTCGAAAAGGAGAATCATATTTCATCGGTTACGCGCTTGCGTTTCGACGCTCCGATAAATTTCTATACTCGCTGCTTGTAATCGCGCAGCGGTTACAATCGCGGATCTCCTACCTCCTACCTCCCCCGGGTTCACGCTTCCCCTTAACAGACCGTTAAATGTCTCTCCGACAATCGCAAAGTACGAGCAAAGACCGTGCGCGCCAGCAACGCAGCCTCGAAATATCATCCGACACCGCGACCGCGATGTACGTGTCACGTGTTCGTAATTAAGACGACCAAAGGAAACGATCCTCTCTCCCTCCGCCAATCGGGCCGAACAATTAGAATAACGAAAGACCCCGATGTCCTGCTCGCTGCATTAGGTGCGTGCGTATTGTTTAAAAGGGCCGAGTACGCGCGTACGCGCGAGGTCGGTCATCCGACCGTATAAGAGAGGCGTGGTAAATATTACGTACCGTCCTGCAACGGCGTTAAGTGTATAAGGGCGAAATGGACGGAGGACGGGGGACGCCGAGGTGCAGGGCGAGGAGGGGGGGGGGAGGCAGGGATACCTTTCGTCCGTAGAACAGCTGAAGGTAGAGACGGAGGCGGCGGCGACCAAATTGAATTTGGGTTCTGGCCTCTGTTTAGATTCCTCGTTGGTTGTTTAGTTTAGAGGAACAAAGAAAACATCTATGTGTTTATTCTAGCCGACGCTTCGCCTCCTCCTCCTCCCCCCCCCTTCACCTCACCCTACCCTACGCTGTACCCCGTCGCGCGGCTTCGTCGCCGGTGCTCTTTCTCGCACGCGCGTCGAGTCCCATCCTCCTCGCGGGCACTCTTTCTCTCTGTCCCTTTTTCTTCATTTACCTTCGCCCCGTCGTTTCTTCCACCGAACGGGGACGTTCCCCCTTCTGTCATACGTGCGCGCCTCTTTCTCGCCCTCCATCTGCTCCCCCCCTCTCTCTCTCTCTCTCTCCCTCCCTCTCCCCTTCGCTCTTCTCCAGTGGAGAACGATAACCCCTTCATCTCTTAAGCGTCTAACACGAGTGCCGCGGTGTTTTCGATTGCACGTCGGCGGCTCCCCCCCTTCCCGTTATCTCGCCAATTTTGCTTACGAGGGCGCAAAATTATTTGGCATAACAGAGAAGCGGAAAGGAGGATATTAAGCGGGCGAACGAGATGATATCCGAGACAATAAGAAATATTAATTCTGCGTGTGTACAATAATTGACATATGCACGACGTGTCCCGCAGCATGGGGAATATAGTGGACAAATCTTGCTAGATTCTCCTCCAGGGATGTCAGCCAACGATAATTCTGATCGATAATTCGCCTCGCGTGTGAGGACGCAGAGTTGGAGCTACTCTCTCCGCAGTTATCATTAAAATCCCCCTTTGCGGACTTGTTTGCGCGGTATCGAGATTTCCAGCGAGCATCTTGGTCGTTGCGCGCAGTTATATCGAAAAGGATTCCCAACTTGCTCGCTGAGAAAGCGCCGCCCAACCGACGCAATTTCCAAAATAAACGATCAACAGTGGCTCCGCAAATAATCATCGCGCGTGCTTTTAATTAAGTTTCACTGTCTGAGGCCGGGTGTTCTCGGGGAAACTCTCAGTTTACGAAACTCCTTTCTTCTAATCCGCGCTATGCGCAGACGGATACGTCGGTAACACGCGGAGGGAGCCGTTGAAAAGAGCTAGCTGTCGATGAAGAAACGAGTTTCGATTGGCCCAACGAGAATTATCTGCACGTGCAATGTGATGTGATGCAATGTTTGTTGAACAATTGCTTGTTTTTCTCGTCACGGATATCCGTTTTGCTTTAAGTTTCGGGGAGCTACACGTAAAGTATATTTGTCGTCAATGCGAAAGAAGTTGTCGATTACGGAAAAGTTGAAGAAATAATTACGATGGTAAAACTGTGCAAATTGCGATCGAGATTATTTATTAAAAATTCCATTGATCCACTTAAACTCGCGTCGAGCTTAAAATCCCTCATCTTAGATGCACAAATAATCTCAATTCGATTGAAACGTAACGAAGCTTCGACCAGCAAAAGATGTTTCATCATCAGCGATGATCCGAAACAAGTATAATTCTGAATGAAAACGATCGAAGCAGCATCCCAGCGTGGAAATTTCTTCTCTTAGAAGAAATTCCCGTCTGCATCTACGCGTCTAAATCAGCTTTACGCAATCATCAAATAATCGTAATTTCACTTGGACGAGAATAGAGAAAGAGAGAGAGACGGGGGAGGGGGGGAGGGGAGGGAACGCACAGAATAGAACCTGTCAGCAGGATTTTAAGAATGAAATAAGCTTTTTCAAAAAGTAATCCCAGAGCCGAATCCGAAGAACGATATTACGTATGAATGAAAGCGCCGGAAGTGAAGTATCCGAGGTAGAGCTCGGACAGAGACGGACGCGTCGAGTCTCGCAGCACTGACAAGCAGAGCAGAGACAAGGCCGATAAGGGAAAAGGACAGAACGCGTGTGGTAATCGTGATAAAAATGAACAGATGCGGCGATATCGCGTACTCGGGCGACAACGGTACGAATTCTATCCGTCTATCTTCCTCGCTCTGTCACTTTTACAGCCGGCCAGTCGCGTCTGACGCTCTCCGACCGCACTCGATCCGCGATAATTCGAGGACGCGCGAGCGCTCGAATCGTCATTTACCCAACGCGCCATGTATTCCTTCATTTTTATCTAAACTTTAAGTAAAAGGCAAACTCTCTTCGAAATAAGTGCAAGTGAATCAGAGCTTCCACGCCGCGAGAAGATAGTTCGCGCGCTCTGCGCGAAATATGGAAAAGTCCCTATGTAAAGAAAAAGACAAGGGAGTTACTTCCCGAGTTACTTCCACGCGTTGCAATTGTTCTCGCGATTACGTCACGACGATCGTCAAGTTGATAATCATCGCGGCGTGAGCTCTACGAGATCAAGGCAGCGGTTGTTTCAGGTGCGCCGTATGCACGCGGCATGCTCGCGAAATGTTTGACGTCTCGGCGAAAAAGCGTCGTCGACGGTTGCCGTGATTCTGATAATGTTGTCGCAACGCGACGAGAGATGTTTGGCCGCGATGCTGTCGCGAGTTATTTCAGGTGGCATACGGAGGATCCCAGTTTTGTCAACTGACGTTAAGCTGGTCATCCCGACTGTGGGAATCGCGCCGATGGCGTCATCGTCATCGTACTCGACTAAAATAATAATATTCGCGCGCTACGCGGTTTTATATTCGATCATTCGAGCAGCTAGTGAGTCACTAACGAGATAATGCGTCCGACAAATGCGTCGATGGTGATCGCTTAGAGCGCAATAGGGAATTCAAGAAATCCATTGGCTCACTTTGCCGGTTATCGAGGACGCGGCTTGTATTGGCATACCGCAGCTCGTTGACTGTTTATCGAAAGGTCCACTGTGGATGTAAAACATCAACGGGCAAAACGAGGGGATAAATTCGTGGAAAAGCAAGCGTCTTAACGTCATGCGGGATTGCCGGCAAATTATTAATTAGCATGGGAGACGAGGCTCCAGCGGAAGCAATTCCGTGTTTTAAATCGAGAGCGAGATAATGCGAGATGGCAGCGTGAGTACATCTCGATGTATCGTCGAACATTAGACCGATGTTCGACGAGTTTCACTCAGGTATCACTCAACGGCAGGAACCGAGCGTGTGAATAATAGAGGGTAATCGCCCTTACCAGTCCCCGTCGACCTTCGCTTTCTCCGAGGTTAGCCAAGTGGGAGACTGGAAGGGTGGGATTTCTAGATTGGATTTAAGTACACAGCCGTGAGGTTTCGGCCGCTTAATAATGCAGATAAAACCGAAACTTGGAAGACTACACGTCGCGCTGCGCGCCACGCCACTCTCGAGTTTCTGCCTTCTGTCTTGCCTTCGACTTCCGGTCTCACTACCACCTCTCAAACGTCGAACGCAATCTTGAACCCGATTATCCAGCGATTATCAATCGAGATGTCGAGAAAAATTAGCGTCACTTCAAGATATCTTTAATATCTCAGCTTCGTCCGATATTACAAGTACAGAGAATTGTACTCGAGAATTGTACTCAGTTGTTGCTATTTTTACGATTTTTACGTCACATTTATTTTGCAATCACACTTCGATGGACACTTCGATTCTGCTCGAGACTCCCTTCGGCGGATTGATCTTAATTTTAATTATCGTCAACTACAGAAAACATATTTCTCAGATATTTCTCAAGGTTTTATCCGTAAAGCATTATTATATTTCACGATTCAAATCGAGAATGTAATTAGCATTCTTAATCAGTATTAGTAGTAGTAGTAGTAGTCAAAATTAAAAATGTCATTATATCGTCTGGTAATAAGGATTATCAGATTTCTGTCCGATAAGCGAGACGATAAGCGAGAATTTTCGTCTAAATCACAAATATATATCGCTCTGCTGTTCGTTTGGCCTTCTTTCCCCGTTTCTTACGACATTTCATTCGCGTTCGCGCACAAATACAATTTTCCTTACTCCGTAATTGATTATTATTCATAGCTTGTTCCCTCGAATTTCTCGGCCCGTCGCACCGATAATTTTCCTCTGATCGTTAGGCACGTTCGTGTGCATGCACAACTATATCGAGCAATTTAATAAAACGGTTCTTCCGTCACACGGCACTCGCAATAATATCATGCGCGCATTAATCAAGCATTAGTCTGCCATTTGGTCGTTGTTAGTCGTTATTAATCGTGTATGAAATCGGCGCAAATAATACATTAAACATTAACAAGCTCCGCCATCGATAACCATGCCGTTTACTCCACTCCGTGAAGAGACGTACGCCACGAAGAAATAATCATAATTCTTATGGACTCCCCTGAATGTTTCATGACCAAATGTCCCTACGGGACACCGAGAGAAAGAAACTGACGCGAGACTAAACGAGAAAGTCATTACATTCCGGCTATAACGCAACCTCTGTTAGGATGTTCCATCGTATAGAACGCGTTTTGAATGTCATCTCCTATATAATTTAATAAATTGTCAACATTTACATCGTACGTACATCTCGGATAGAAAGATGTGGCATTAAATTCAGATGAAAATTGCCACCGTTTATCACGACTGCGTGTCCTTGTACTTGCAGCAAAAACGTTAGAGGCATAGCAAAGACCCTGACGATCATCTCTCTTATTGATAAGCGAACGTTGCTGATCGCTTTCGTTGAATTGATTCGCGTTCGCGTTCGCGCATACCTCAGCAAAGTAGGCTAAGAGGGGCCGAAACAATTCCCACTTGGAGGGCTCCCGATAGCACCCGGCGCAAACGAGCCTAATCAGACCAGAAGCAAACCAGATCGCTACTCTCCGAAAGGAATTTTCATTCCCTGCGATGCAATGCCCCCCGCCCGGCCCACCCCGAAGGAAGAATAAAGGCCACCCAAATCCACCCGTTTCGGTAATTTATTAAAATCCTCGTCGCTCACGTAGCACCGCGGAGTTCTGCCATCGTGCCGTCGAGAGCTACCGAGTGCCCCGATCTGAGACCTTTTATGCCCCGGCCAGCTGGCTCAGCACGACAAAAATTCTTTCAATTACAGAAAAGCGAGCGCTCCTTAACCCCGCCGGCATCGATATTCATAGCGAAGCGTGTTACGTAAAAGTTACGGCCTCAGAGAGAGAGAGAGAGAGAGAGAGAGAGAGAGAGAGAGAGAGAGAAGATGCGAGCGGCTTACGGGCGGCGGTGTAGGCCAGACGTAAGGGAGGAGGCAGAGAAATGGCACGAGGGAGAGCTCGGGGAGAAGAATCGCCGGGCGAGGGGGCGGCAGGCTGCCTGATTGGGAAGGACAGCCTATCCGCAATTTGCGATCCATAAAGCTGAGACGGTAGGTGAGAACTCGCTTGTCTTTCATCGACGCTTTGCTCGCGCTTCTTCTTCCTCCTCCTCTCCCTCTTTCATTGCTCCCCCCCCCTATCCTTTTTTAATCCCTGCTCTGCCCCTTCCCTCTCGCTCCCTCCACCCTCCACCCCCCCTCCTCCTCCTCCTCCTCCTCCTCACCCTGGGTCGGGTCCGTTCATTCGTCCTTCGACCTTTGCTCGCCTCTGCAACCCCTTTTTGCATTTCAAGGAACGCCGATACTCCCACTCCCCCCCCCCYCCCCCYYCCCGATACCTCGGGGATCCTTTGGACTTCTGCCCTCCGGGGGCGTTTGGGCATATTAACCGGAGATAAACGGAGCGAGGAATCTAATGAAATATCGACGTCATTCACGGCTGAAAGTTTGTTTAATCTTGAAATACCACGTCCACGCGCGGCGCGACGCGCTGCAAGTCGCCGAATGCGCGGGCGGTAATTGGTGCCGCGTCGGGATAATATTCGGAGAATTTTTATTGCCCGGCGGGAAAGGTGAGAGGTGAGGCTCTGGTGCAACACGCGTCGTCGATTACGGATGCCACGCTAACCGCTGCCATTCGCGATTCGTTTTCCTGTCCGTGAGGACCAAAAGAGGCGAGACCAAAAGAGAGACATGATTACGCAACTGGTTGAAAAGTCGCAGCAATCCCCGCAATACTCTTAATACCGTATAGGTGTATATACGCTGGCTAAACAGCGTACGCGATAATAAAACTGTATCACCCACGTGAGTGACGACGCTCATCAGCGTGAATAAACGATAACGAATAAATAAAGTAACGAGCGGCGGGAAAGTGACATGTAGCCGTCACGAACGAGCTAGAAAATTCTCGACGCGCATACGCGTACATAAACGTACGCATTACGTACGCGTCGTGCAAGGGAGAGAGCATATCGCATTGGTGTGACCCGACGCGTACACGCACGCGTCACAGCCACACGCGCGCCAGAATTACACGTGCGACACCGTACATCTGCTCGTCCGTTGCTTATGTAAACAGAGATTCGCTTATCGCAGGCTAACGCACACACGTAGCGCGATATTTTGGGAGCATTCCGTGTTGCTTCTTTTATTACGTGAAAGAGCGACGTCCTAATTCGAACGCTGATAATTTCATGTCCGCCGATTGGGAGAGCACGATGCTCTGCCAATCGCACCAAATCCCCCACGGGATTTCACTTTACTCCCTCGAATTCATGCTGCTCTATTATCGGACTCTATCGGACGCGGACGACAATCCCGCGGACATAATGCCGCGCTCGATACTCGCCACTGCACGCACGTGTGGCGATTTTTGCCCCCGAGCCCCTCTATCGAGGCGATTTTGCCATTTTGCTCCTAAACGCGGCGCGAAGCGAGAAAGCGCCCATTGAATCGGACATCAAGGAACTTTGGCTCTCTCGCGACCAACTCGCGAGTTCGTTCGATCGTTTTGGGACCGAGTTTTCGACAACGATCGACTTTTGCTGACCTCTTCCGTCCAGCCCCACTCGATTCCGCCACTATTTTCATCTCACTTCCATTGCGCCGTACTTGAAGCGATCTTGATAGAGGGGGGGGGGTCGTCTCTCTCCCCCCCCCCCCCCCCTGATTTCCACTTCGGCAGATCTTCCGCCCTCCAAATCGCTCCCGTCGAACCTGTTCCCCGGGGGGGGGGGGGGCCCCCCCCCCCCCCCCCCCCCCCCCCGCCGCCGTAACTTGGTAGGATCTCGCTTGACTTTCCGAGTAGTGGATTAACGCGGACAATTGTCCCGTCGAGTCAATTATTTGCAATCTCTATGCGGAGCAATCTCCGAGGCGACGATTTCCTAGTTAGCTTATTAGCCTAGCGGAAAGTTGAGCAAAAGTTAAAATTCCACTCGCTGTCGCGAGCGTGACCGACCGCATCGATGTAATCCGAAGAAACTGACCGCGCGTATTCCCGTTTCCATTATTTTACCGTTTGACGTAAATTTTTATCAAGCTATACGCATAAGAGGACCGATTAACTGGAGACTTATCCGATTCGAAAGACGTATTAAATTTAAATTAAACGAACAGGCATCAATCGTGATACAGCAAGTTCGTTACAGCATGACTCAAGCTTGCTCACGCGATAATTACACAATTATCGAGTGTCATTGGGAAGTTCATGCAATTAAATTTCCTCGCTCGCCGATAATTCGTATTGCTACTCAGCGTAGCAGTTAAAAACAAGAGAAAGCAACAAGGAGGCAGATGAGACACAGATGAGGAAAAAAGAAGAGAAAATATTCCGTTGGAGCGACGCGCTCGTCGACGCGCGGCCGGAAAATGGACGTGGGGTACACGCAAGAGATCCTGATGTCACGATGTCTAATGGTACTCGGACGAAGCTGTTCCGGCACGAGTAGCAGCCGGGTGGCAAGTTTGCATGTGGTTCGCGCCGCCGTTGCCCGACACTGTTTATAATTTAAGGGGTTCTCGAGAGTCGAGAGTCGGAGGGGGTTCGGAGAGAGAGTGACGCGGCAGCTCAAGACGTCGTTCCGCTGCGGTTACGGTGTTAAGGATCGGCAAGGCAGGGAAAGACGAAGGCGACACGAAGTCCAAGTGTCGAAGGTGTCTTCTAGCTGAGCTGCGATAACCTGGCGACTTGGTCGCAAGACGCAATCGCGGCGACACGCGCGCCTTGAAGTTCGTAAAAGCGTTGCGCAAGGCGAAGCCTCGTCAGAAACGAAGATATTTTGTTGTTCGTCGCGTGCGATAATGTTAGATGTGGATACCAGGGCGCGGTACTTCGGTTACACTATCGAACCGGCCATCTTATCAGTTTCTGTTTTCATTTAAGAAAATTCAAGCTCAAACGACGACGTACGGCATACGAATCTAACCGAGTTTGTTTAAACAGATGCGTTGTAGATAAATTATTACCAGACAAATAAGGAGGCCTACATTGTGTATCTCAAGATTAGAGTCGCATGTCGAAATGAAATCCGCCGAAAACGAACAATAAAAAAACATCAACGTGAAGAAGCACGTCGAGAGTGGAACTTGGATCGACGCGATGATCCCTCGAAAATCCCAACAACGATGATACTCTCTTTCGATTTGACCTGGACGTAATAAAATGTCGCGACCTGTATTCATTTTAATATATCTCAGCTAAATTCGGCAGGGGATTAATACGGTATACATACATTTTAATATTAGCTCGATCCTTCGGATGGGGAAACGCGGTTTCACTCCTTGGGTCATCGGGAATAGGGAAACCGAAAATAAAACTCGATAAACGGTCTCCTGTTACGCGGATCTCTTGGTATTAAACCTGCTTATCCACATTTATCATTAATTATATCGGCTAATGTCGGACGCGCATAAGAGATTCGCCTCTTGCGCGCGCGAGTATGGTAGTACGGGAGCACACGGATATGGGTTTCCAAAAAGACAGTTTCAAGAAAGACACAGGAATATTAGAACAGCATTCGAAAACAATCATTGATCGAGGATGAGCTCGAGGAGATCAATCCCTCCTAGGGAGGGACAATTTATCGGGCATTCAATCGCTTGCCTCGTCTAATTATAAAGATGAAGCGCAGGAGGATCATTACCCTTCGGATTCACGCATGTAGACGCATGTGTACACGGATACACGCGAGCCGTGTTATATAGACCTCGCGGAAACGAGAGCGTGGAAAAAGGCCGCTTTAAGGGCCATAAAACATTTGTTTCCAACGCTCCAACGCCGGAGTGGTATATTGCGTTGAGCCGCGAGTGCGGGATTTTGAATTGAATTTGAAATCAGGGAGGCCCGCCCCGCGATTTTATGGCAGCCGGGTGTCAAATGTCCAAGTGTCGCGGCCGCTGGCCGGGATTATCGTCGGGAAAACGCCGGGATCCGGGGACGAGAGCTCCGCAGAGGGCGTTATCGGTTTGCTCCTTCGTCCTTGGGTCGCGATACAGGATGCGGAAAGGATCGTTCAATTCCGTTTTCGATTTGGACCCTGCGTACGCGGCGGAGCGTAGCGGGCTACGGAAGAGTCACCGTTCCGTTTTATTGCCCGGCGTCCCGCCTTCGTCATCACCCGGGACGATCGAGTTGTGCGAGTTGATGTAGACTCGCGGATTCGCGGCTGTCTCCCTTCAACTTCAACTGCCGATGCACGTCTCTCGCGGCGAATGCGTCATTGTTAACGCGATATCGTTAACGATTTGCCACGGGATCCCCCCCTCTAGCTTTCGCGTTCGCTGCAGTACGGCCGATTCTATTAATACCGTCCGATTGATGTCTCCGTATGAATCAGCAGCGTACACAGTATCAGCAATGTAGTTATGTATAAAGATGTTTGCAAATTTCATAATTTGCATCGATACCGATTCCACATGCGGCGTTAATACCATACGGAATCGTGGCGGGAATATGCAATGAGACGTGTGCGAAGGAATATTTCTCCATGATGATATTTAGCATCTTGCGTAAGAGCGGCTTGATTGTAAATACCGTGACAAACAATATCAGATTGCGAGAAACTATCACAATAGCGGATGTTTGCCCTGGCATTTTTCGCGATAACGCGCCTCCGCGCCGAGTAGACAGCGACGTTACTAAGAAAGAAAAAGAAAAAAAATGATACAATGCCACAATTGCGATGTGGATTAATGCCTCAAACTTTATCGCGTATAAACAGTTGCGTTGCAGTTATATTTAGCGATGTTATATAGATCAATGTTATCGTATCGCGTTACCGTTTGATAAAAGCATGTCTCATTGTTTGAATTAGCACAAATTCATTCTAATCGTCTTCCAAGCGATTATTATTCGCGTGGCCCCCGTCCTATTTATTTCCTTCTTTTTTCTTTCTTCTTCTTCTTCTTCTTCTTCTTCTTCTTGTTTCCTGTTCCTTTTCCCTTTCCTTTTTCTCTTCTCCCCTTTCTTCCCCCCCCCCGCCCTTTCTTCCGGAACCGCGAATCGCTACCGCGAATCTCCAGAGCGTATCCTCCTCAAGAACAACGTGACGCAGGATGACGTCTCGCGTAATCGCGTTCGCGTGTCGCCGATCGAGATCAAGTGACTCAACCGGACCAACTGTCGCCAGGTATCGTATAATTCCATCTCATCTATCGTGAACATCTACAACAATTGCCCGCACACGGTGTACAAGCCGCCTCTAGGCACTCCTATTTTATTACATACAAGATTGATAAAAGATGCAGGCAGACGCAAGCGAGCGTATAAATCTGTGATGCACGGTTTCACTGGCGCTGGAGGTCACGCTGGAGATCTCTCGTTAGATTGGAGGATTCGATCATCGCTGGCACCGAGGCGCGTCGTCGAGTGGCGATAAAAAATAAATATTGCATGCGGGAATAAATCGAGGCCGCTTCGAGAGATTAATTCCTTACCTGATCGTTGTCTTGTTGATCTTGGCCGTAAGTGGGAGTATCACCATTAGGGGTGGTGGCGGCGGAGGGTCGCTGTGACGTTGACAAGTTGATCGCGCCGTCTCCGTCTGTGTCATGATCCATTATGCCATCGTCCTGAAATCACGATCATCGTTACGTCAGTAGCTCCTCCTGTGCACTCGATTACAAATGGCGCGCGCACTTTTGGCGAGGGCATTGACATTGCTGTCTCCGTCGCGATTAAAAAATTGCTCTTTGATTTAAATTATAACGTTCATAACACGTTGTTGTACGGGCATGGGGGAGGGGGGAGGGGGATTATTGTATCTCTATGGGATGGAAATTCCTAAATTTATATCCCGCGTTTGCATAATTATATCCTCCTCCTGGCCGGTGTACGCTTAAACGAATCCCCCACGATGGGGGTTACGTTTTTAAATCGAACGCGCGCTATCGCGCTATCATTGCCGTCATAATAAAGAAAAAGAAAAAGAAAAAAAGAAAAAAAAAAGAGGGGGGGACTCTTTAATTGCAGGCAAGTGGCCGATTAAACGCGCAATACCGTATCGCGCAGCCGACGAGGCAGCGTAGCTGCTTGTTTACGATATAACGAACCTAATTTGTTTAGCAATACCTTTTCAGGCCCGGTTAGGGTCGCGTTAATCGCGAAACATGCGCTTCAGGAAACATTCCCCCCCCCCCCCGACACATTGCGCTCCCGCGCGCGAACCACGATTTTAGATCGAATTCTGACGCACGTGATTCCCACCCACCCACTCTCTCGACGCGCAAGAGAAACAATATTTCGCGCCTGCGGGAAGCTAATAATACATACTTTCCCGGAAATGCGTGCGACCGTGTAAATCCATGCTTAGATTCCACGTTTCCACGCCGTACAGCGATGTACAGCACGCGCGATGCGATTCTCGACAGCTCGCCGTCAATATTTCAGACCTTCGCGCAACGCTTCGCGTTGCACGTAAATAATTAACGAACGCCGATGTAAACGCACGAGCACGCACGAGCACGCGCGCGCGTGCCTTATTGAGAGCAATTATGTTGCAGAATGGAGAACTCGTCGAGAATGGAGACTTCGGAAAGTAGAAAGAAGCGGCAAGACAAACGTCTCGCGTACGTATTATTGCATCGCGCGTATGTAATTAGCGCGAGGGAAAATTAGGCAGGCAAATCGATGTCGGGCGACATTTCTCGATGTAGTCCGCCGTCGGATATTAAATCAGCGAGGCACCGATTCCCTCGCCGGAAAGGAATAATTACGCGAGCCGTTAATTAAACAGCAGAAATTATTAAACATGACTTCGCGGGGAGGGGGGCGGACGGGACGGCAGTGGGGGAGGGGGAGGGAGCGCGTGGGAACGGGCACCTCGGGAGAGACGCAGTGATCGAGCGTCGCGTCGTGAAATTAATGTCCATTCGCATCGTCGATTATTCGACGCGACATTGACGATTAGCGACTTACGTCGCGGCTGAAGTCGCGCGCTTAATTAATGCTTCATTAACATCAACGCGCGTCGTGAATATCCGATTAAAATTCCTTACGTCGCATGAAAGGCCCGCCTCGATCCACCGGCAAACGCGCCGCAGTCCATCAGAGTTCAACGATACACTTCCCGGCGAAGAGAGAAGAGAGAAGAGGTCCAGCCTTTCCGTCACTCGTCTCCGCGACGAGACGCTGTCTCCGCGAGACTTGAGGCGGCGGGCGGCACTTCCGGTTTCGAGGGGGGCGACGAGAGCGACGCGTGCACTCGCGCCTACGTACACCGTAAACATCCGGTATGCACCAGCACGCGGAAGTCCCGGCGCAACGGCGGGGGGGGAGTCGCTCCTCCCCGCGTCTCACTCAAGAGCACCGAATTCGCGCACTGCATCCAGAGATCAGCCCGCGCACTTTTCGAATCCCAGCTACTCGGCGGAAACCGATCTCGAGTCACTCGCGCGACAGCGGCGACAGGGTGATGCAAGGGTGGAGAAGAGGACGAGCGATCGCGAGGAGATTGCAAGCGGCACCCTCCGACAAACGGAACGCGGCGATATAGTGGAAAAAGGGGGGAAACGGGGGGAGCGCGGCCCGCGGGCTGGATGGGGGGTCGGCCGGCGGGGGCGGAGGGGGAGGGTGCGTTGGGGGAGGGGGGAGGCGGACGGCGAGGGGTTGGCGGAGGACGAGCGCGTGAATTCGGTTTCGCGGAGAAGACGAGAGGCCAACGTTAGCACGCGCGCCGACCGAGTAGAGCGAGGACTAAACACTAAAAGCGGCACCAGGCACATACCGAGCAGCCCGACCGGCGGGGCTGTTGCTTATTGTGTAAATATAAACAAATATAGTTGAAACCAACCAACAGGCCTGCTTTCAGCCTCCCCCACCCCGCACCCCTCCTCTCGCTCGCTCGCTCTCTCGCTCTCTCTCTCTCTCTCTCTCTTTCTCGCCGCAGTCCTCCGCTCAATGTGTGTACCCTGCCTGCCTTCTCCTCCGCGTCCCCCCGTCTCTCCCTCCCCCCACCCTCCTACCGTCCCGTCCTGGTCCCCCGGCCCCTCTACGCGGCAAGTCCAAAGACTTTCTCCCCTCGTCCCGCTTAGACACCCACCCCTCGCTGCGTCCCTGACCCCACTGCCGCCCGGCAGGCCGCTACATCATACGCGGCACATCGTTGCCCGACTCGCCTTGCCATATGTTCCGTCTCTCCTTGTCTCTCCTACTCTCTCTCCATCTCCCTCTCTCTCTTCCAGTCTGTCCGTATTTACTTCTCTCTTCCTCTCTCGCTGTCTCTCATTCTCTCTCTCTCTCTCTCTCTCTCTCTCTCTCTCTCTCTCTCTCTCTCTCTCTCTCTCTCTCTCTCTCTCTCTCTTTCTCCTTCTCTCTCTCTCTCTTTCTCCCTCTCTCCATGCCTGAGCGTCACACATCGCCGACTCGTCACACACTGTCGCCGAAGCCGGNTCTCTCTCTCTCTCTCTCTCTCTCTCTCTCTCTCTCTCTCTCTCTCTCTCTCTCTCTCTCTCTCTCTCTCTCTCTCTCTCTCTCTTTCTCCTTCTCTCCATGCCCGAGCATCACACATCGCCGACTCGTCACACACTGTCGCCGAAGCCGGTGGGTTTTGCGTGCCAGCGTGATCCGAGGAGTCTTCGGTGTTCCTCCTCTTTTTCTTTTCTCTTCCTTTTCTCTTTTTTTTTTTCTTCCTCACCGCGGGTCAACATCGCGGATCGCGGGGGAAGAAAGCGGTCGAGAGAGAGAGAGAGAAGTGCGGTTTCTCGAGTGCGTTTCTGGCGTGCGTGTCGCGGGAGTAGCCCACGCGATGATTCGGGACCAAGTCGATTCGTGGTCCGAGGTCCCGGATTCCGCCGAAATCGATCGGAAACGGTGCAAGGAGCAAGTAGGATCTTTGGCGCGCGATGGCTGCGAGCGATTCGCGTATCAGAGTCGGGATGATGCCTGACGAGAGATATTTAAAAAGGGGAGAGAAAAAAGTGGAGCCTCGGATCGGTCCGCGATTCCACGAGACCGGACAAGTGCGCGTTCGCCTTCGGTGCGCGGGTGACGATGACCGGTTTTGGAGAAACGTAAAAGTACGCGTGCCAGGAATGTATCTTATCTGTGCTCGTTGCTTCCTTGCGTTATTACGCATCTCGCAGGTAGACGCCGTCCGTTTACCAGCGAAGCTCGTGCCTGGAGACTCGCGGAACGCGCTCATGAGCGTTTATAAATACATCTTGAGAAAAATAGCTTGGAAACGTATAAATCTGCCATAACTCCCATCCATCGGACGAATCTCCGTCGAATCGCGCGGACACGCGCTAGGATCTCTTAAAAATTGCTCACGAGCATCAGTCGTCCCGATAAATACTCGTCCGGTCTCGCTCGTATTTGTGTATTTATCCGCGTTATTATTAACAGACACAAATCGCGAATCGCGAATCGCGCGAGCTCGTACGCTGATAGCGATATCGTACGCGGCGTAATAACGGCGGCGCATTATGCAGCATCGGCTCGGCAATCTCTCAATGCGCCTCGCGATAAGCACGCGAGGGGAGTGACTTCGTTGCCCGCTTCGCGAAAAGAAGCGCACTGTGGACGGCACTGTGTACGGCAGGTATGGAAATTCTGTTCTTCGCTTAGTTGAGCATACAGCAGGCGCGCGAGAGGCGCGCTGCACGAGCGATAAATACGCGTGTATACACGTGCGTTGCCTGGCGCAACCTAAACCCGAACCACCGGCCGGAGTTTGTACAGGCGAGCCGGAAACGGGCGGGGCAGGGGGGRGGGGGGRGGGGGGGGGGGCGACAAAATGTTCCTCGAAACGACGCGTTGCGAGGCGCACGCGTCCTTAAATATTCCTTTCATTCGCGTCCTCAGCTCCACGCGACAATTACACGACCTAGAGCGGCAGCCCGCGCTGCTCCCCCGCCCCGTGAGAGTCACGAAGCCCGGAAACACATGTTCCCGGATCGCGATCGAAGCATCGCGCCGCACAGGGCGGGCGACCTTTCCCTTCGGCTGACCTTATTTATAGCGCGCGCACGCTGACGCATTCTGCGCGTCGCGAGATGAATCTTCTCGATCTCTCGATCTCTCGACGATACGGATGTGGCGAAGGTTGGCTGCTGCGCGAGACGGAAGGAGGAGGAGGAGGAGCGGCCGAGCCGCTCGAGCCTCGTGAAAATTAAATCGAGACAATGAAATCCCAAGACACTGTTCATCAGGCTCATCGGAGAGTTTCAACGGGCATTCTCGCGCGCAACGCTTGAATAAATAAGCACGGCAAGTGCTCATTTACGCGACTAGTGGCCGCGAGAATTCTCGCGGAAATCCATTGCCCCCCGCGAGATTTCCACCGCACGTTTCCACCGGCACGCTCTGCGCCAATATAAAACTAAATTCCGCGACATGTGTCAGATGGGCGGCGATTAAACGAACGTTGCTGGGAATTGCTGCGCGCCTCGCCAAAGATCAAGCGGTCTTCGCAAGGCCGACAACGTGCCTGCTTTCCGCGATCGCGGATCCTCCGCGCGCAGCATCCGACGACTTTATTGAACCGAGCAGCGACACCGAGCGTTCCACGTGCATTCACAGTTCTGGGCGTCCATTGTCGAAGACCTAGGTGCCCGTGATGGGTACCGCGAGGGGCAACCGAGTCCCATCGTCGGTCCTATGACAACAAAACTGGAGGCAAAAATAGGCGCAGCCGGCTCGGCCGGCGTGTACGTTCGTCGTATGTACTAAATATGTATTTATTAAGTAAACAAAACGGTCGGGCCGACCGTTTGCCGGGGGTACGTCTCGTTTCCTATTTCAATGCGGGTAATGCGGCCGGGAATTTTAGGGGCCCGCTTGCGCCACTGTTCATAGGCGTGGCCGCGGATCGTCTTTCGAGCGCGCTCGGAGCGCGTGAATATGTGCTTCTTGAGCTGAAAAATTACACACGTCGTTGCTTCGTTAGAGCATGGGAGGGAAAGCCACGTCATCGAAAAGCTGACGAGGCGCTCTCCTGTCGCGACGACAGGTCTCCTCACGTTTATACTCGCGCATTACGCGAGTTTGCTTTAAACGATCGCGGATCGATTGAAAATAATCCAATATAACGCTCATCTTATTATTGCGCTTTAATGGGATTAACGGTCGGCTGGCACGGTGAGCTGCTTGTGGGCTGCAATTGTATCACGCCACTTGGATCACGTGGATCGTCAATTTGCGTTCTAGCCGGCACAACAAACGAAACGAGATTAAACGGAGATTAAACGATGTTACAACTCGTTATCCGGCATCGTAAAGCAGCGTGGAAGAAGAAAGGGGGGGGGGAGAGAGAGAGAGAGAGAGAGAGAGAGAGAGAGAGAGAGAGAGAGAGAGAGAGAGAGAGACGGGCGAAGAATGACAGCAGGTAGGGAGAGCCGATTCACCAATTCAGCCGTAAAGGAGGATAATCGTGGAGAGTCGAAGCAAGAAGAGATAACGAGAGCCCATATATCCCCATCAAACCGGAAGGGGCGACAAGGTAAACGCGCGTCTTCCCACGTGCGTACGGCCGTTTGAAGTTCTCCCGCATCGCGCAGAGCCGTGCGTACACACGCACGTACGCACAAACGCTCGCGCGGGAGGGTCCGGTTCGTCCCTACTAAATAATAACGAGAGGATTTACCCCCGTCAGGTTCGCGCGACGGTACATAAAAATACTTGAATCTGAGAAATTAGCGAGGTAACGGGCTGTCGTCCATCGTCGCTGGCGGGAGGGAGAGAGACAAGGGCGCGTAGAGTCGGAGATGAAGAGAGAAAGAGAGAGAGAGAGAGAGAGAGAGAGAGAGAGAGAGAGAGAGAGAGAGAGAGAGAGAGAGAGAGAGATGCCGAAAAAGAGGGAAACTGGAAGGGAGATCGGACGGCGGAGGCGTTTCGGTCTCTCCGTGCGGAGTGGCCAGGAAAAAAGGGTACCTAAAAGGGTTGAATTAATGTCGCGATAAATATATGATTTAAGGTGGAAACGTTTGCAACTCCGGCTAATTTTTTATCTCAGAACCGCGGCCGCGCGCTCACCGTGGCGGAGAGGGTCCTTTTTTTTCTCCCTTTTTTTCCTTTCCTTTTCTTTTTTTTTTTTTGTACCCTAGAGAAGCGAGAGCGCGACGATCTATCCCGACTGCGAGCGCGGGCGGGGCCGGGTGGGGAGCCTCGAATCCGCCGGTTATTTCTTTTTTCGGGTAATTTACTGCCGGCGAGAATTTGAGCGGACGCGCGCTTTTTAATAGTTCGCGCCACTCGAAGGATCGCCGCCCGTCTCTTTCCCCCTCGTCGCCACCCACCCTTCCACCCCTGCATGACCGCGTATCAGTCCTCCCCGTCCGCTCCTCGTCCCCGTATCGGCAGGACAACGAGGAGGCGTCATTCGCGGCGGTTACGGTGAAAATTACGAGACTATAAAGCGAGCATCTACGACGCGCTTTATGTCGGCCAACTCGGCGGTGCCGGCGAATTTTACTACAGATTACTCATCGCTTTTTCCTCCTTTTTCTTTTTTCTTTTTTTCTTCCTTTTTCTTTCTTTTTTTTTTCTTAGCGTCGTTTAACTCCGAGGGTAGCGGTGCACGAGCGCGCGGAGTCAATCAGCGCCGGAACGATCGTTTTACGTGCTCGTAATGCACTCGCCGCGATTCCGCGCCGAGCGCATACGCGACAGCTCGCTTGTAAAGCGAGCAGCCAAACGGACGCCAAGGAGCGCGTAACAATCGTTTGGTCGAACGATAAAAGTCACGCGTGTGACTTATTCTTTCATTCACGAGTGGAACTGCGCGTTCCTGTTCGTCCAAGTGGCGATGCCGATTCACCTGAACTGCTGGTGAATTTCTCTCGTTTCGCTTACACGTTTTCCGCTATTCTGGAATAATCAACGTTAATTTAAATAATTTTATAATAATATTATAATATTTAGCTCAGTAAGAATTATTAATTCAATTAACAGTAATTTTTTACTTTTAATAAATTTAGTGCCAGCAATTGCGGTTAAACTAGTGAAGCAATTAAATTGTATATTTTATAATAAAAAATTAATTGTAAATAATATATGTAAATAAATAACACGGTTAAATTAATGCCGTCGAAGGGCAGAAGGGCAAAGTTGCCGGCTCGCATCCTGGACGAAGGATATTTCTGGGTAAATTGTTCGCGCTAGCCTCCGCGACGCGAGCTCTACTAATAAATTCTTTAGAAATTGATTCCGCATTGACTTTCCGAGCGCGATTTTCAAGACTCTCCGCAAGAGTTTCCTCGCTCGGCCGGTATCCTAAAATAAGAAAGTTTCGTAAATAAATAGGAAACACCTGCGTGGGCTCGGCCGGCAACACATGCATGGTCACGTCCGTTACGTTCACGCGGAAATATATTTATCGCAATACTGCGGCGCGATAAACATGCTCGTATACATTCGTGTTTATCTTAATACCGTGTTACGGACAGCCAATGATAGCCGAGCGAACGTTCGCATCTGTCTCGTATAGGCGCGACGCGATAAACGCGTTTCCTCGAATTCCACGAAGAAAACGGCCATCGTCAGCGAGGTCGACGGGAGGAAGCGTTCCGTCACGAAAAGCGCAACATTCAACGGACGCGTAACCCGAGAGGTCATCCCGTATGTGGCCCCCCCTTAGGCCGGAATATCCCGGCGGGACCGCAAACACGGCGCTTCCCCAATTATCCACGTGTCTGACGCGGTGGATAGTCGGACGCTAAGCGTCGTTACCGACGCCGAAACTCGCGCGCGTATCAACGGCATACGTGATGCTGGCTCCGCGAGCGATCGTGGCGAGGGAGGAGTTGTCAGGAACCCTTCGGGACAAACGGCGGGGGATAAGAGGAGAGAAAGCAGCGGCAAGATGGAGAAACGCAAGGGAACGAGTCGAGAGACAGGGTGGAGGGAGAAGGGAAAAGTGCGAAAGGGATACGAGAGAGATAAGAGGGAAGCGGTGCGATGCGGAGCTCGCGATGTTTAACGGAGGAACAAGAGGAGGAAGAGATCGCGAGGGGCGGCAGGCAGAGGGTGGACGAAACAGCCACGCGGCACGGGTCAGTCAGAGATCACGCGGGAGTATGAAGCGGGATGAGGGGGATGGCCGAAGCGAGAAACACGGGGGAGAGCGGCTACCCTTCAGGAAGCGAGAGAAGCGGCGACCGCTTAGGTTTCCGCAGCGTCGACGCTTTTTGGATTAACCGCTCGGACATTAGAATACGGAATTGATATATTATGGTCGTGGAGCGCCGCCGGCGAACCGTTTCCTCGGTCGTCCTCCCGCTGCCACCCCCCGTCTTTGGTCACGGAACCGCGGCGGACAGGCGGATCCGTGAAAGAAGGACGGCGGATGGTCCGGTAACACATACTCTTCAGGCATGACCGCTCACCGCTCGCATCTTTCATCGCGTTATCTCGCCCTCGTAAAACATTCCTTTATAGGCTGCCGAGATGTCTACGCGAGAGTGCGAGCGAGCGAGCGAGCGAGCGAGCGAGAGAGTAGGCTGACCACTGTACCGCGACGTCGTCATTGTTCCGTCACGGCTAGCGACTTCAATTCATTGCGGGAATAAATTCGCTTCTTCGAAGAGAGGAGAACAAGTCTGCGCGAAAGAGTTGCAATCGCGCCGAAATATTGGTCGTGTTCAAAGTTCAAAGGTTCTTCCTGCCGCTTGTTCCCGCCTCAGAAGCGACAGGAGCGCAAATACGCGCAAATACTAGATCGCTAGTATCTTTTTCTTTTTTTTTTTTTTTTTTTTTTTCGATTTGATTTATCGCACTGCCGATTAAGGGGAAGGCAGCATTCAGTCGGAGCGAACGTGGCTGCTGATCGGCCCTGCCGAGTCGGGTTCGATCGGCTAATGGCCCCTGCTAGACATTAACATTGACGGGGAAGTCGACGGGCGTTTATGTGAGCGTGGCGTTAATTCGGCTTTAAGGCGTCCCCGGTCCCCCTCTATATCCGTGCCGGTGGTTCTCTTGTTAGCATACTTATCATCCGTTCGTGGAATTAAGAGAGCGAGCGAGGTGTTGCTCGGGGTGGCGCGCTGGCGCGAAGAAGCGACGCGCGAGGGTAGAGAAAGACGTTAGGGGAGGAGTGTCGCGCGGGAGGAAGAGGGTGGAACGGACTGTTGATAATATCAGCGGGGGCAGGATAGGATAGGGTATTGGCTGGCGGACTATTGTCGGAGTAATGTTGATTGGATTCAAGACCGAAGGCATTAATCTGCCTTCTTTTATTATGCTACCGAGGGAGAGGGACGTTCTCTGGTCGTCCCCCGACTGTCCTCCTCGCGCGGAGACCGTGTCGTCTTCTCCGCTGGATATCCACTTACACGAAATACGGAGACCTCTCCTCTGTTTCAAGTGCCCTCGCGTTTCCACGAGCTCCTCGCGGCGGCTCCTCCTCGTGCCCGTATCTACACTCGCCATCGATCCGGGCTACCCCGATTGGGGCTTAAAATATGAAGTGTATCTCGACGGCTTTAAAACCTCATTCGCGCTGGCGGCCGCCCAAAATTCCCCCCTCGATTTATCGGATATCGCCCTGCGAGCGAGCGCGACTGCATTTTTAATTTTTACAAATGTACAAGCATTCTCGGAACAAGAACTCTATTACCGTCACATCCTGTCTATCGAATGAGACTCGAGTCGCCGAGCTTGTAATCAACTCTCTCTCTCTCTCTCTCTTCCTCTCGAGTATAACGAATTCGCCTCCAATTAGATCCCGAGGGTAGCGGATCGTAGATCGAGAAGGATTGATCGGCTGTATCGCGAAAAAGTCCAACGAACAATAGCCGGCGTCGCTATCTCGCAGCTTCGGGCTTCTCGCTTCAGAAAAGGAGATCCAGATGGATGATCGTAAGCGGTGGACAGTGTCCGATAAGGGCGGCCGCCGGAACGGAACGGGACGGGAGGGAGCCGCGGCCCAGCGGCTGCCGGTCCTGAAGAATGGACCTCTTTGTTTAGCCGTTTATGGTGGAAGAGATTTAGCCGGATTGCCGTCAACCGATAGCCACACCGAGGGTGGAAACAGGCGACGGGGGTGAAGACTGGAATCCGTGGAAACTCGCACCAATACCCGCGCGTGCTTGACTCCTTCCTGTCTTCTCTGCTTTTTACCGGCCTTCCCCGTCCCCTCTGCCCCGGCTCCTTTTCCCCGCAGGCCACTGCCGACACACCTTCCGAGGAGATCCCGCGCGCTTACGAGCGACCCCTCACAATGGCCGGGCATTAGCTGACAACAGAGGTGTGGACACCGGATAGCCCTAACGCCCTTAACGCCCGCTCTCGCTTACCCCGCATGATTGGCCGGTCAGCCAGCCGGACGAAGCGTTTCGCGTTTATAGCTGGCCGGCGAATCGCCGGGATCTAAATAAAATCTTTGCCCGCGCAAGATAAGAACAGGAGCGAGGAGCAAATCCTCCTCCGGGAAGGAACGCCGGACGATGTACGCGTCCTCTGGCGTTGATCCGTTGATCGTGCGTGGATCAAAATAAAGCTATCGGCCGGCACGGGTGTTACCCGCAACAGAGAATCAACGGATCAGAGGAGAAACATCGAAACATCAGATAAGGCGCGAGTTTCGCCGTTCCGGCAGTTTCCGCGAGCGGAAACGCAGCTTCGACACGACCATCCGTAACCGTATCCGTTCATTTGCTCGTCTCGATTCGGTTGCGACAGTTAAATAAATATATCATCGATTAGATAGAGAGGAATCGCTCGGGAGGGAATCCCGAAAGGGGTGCGAATGGTATTTGTCGAAGGAATCTTCGACTCCGCTAAAAAATCGATTACGGAAATTCCATCCGCGGTTAAGCGGTTGATACGGCCGGATACAGTTACGCAATAATGAGCTAATGTAGGTAATAGGATTATGTCGAAATCTCCTGTAATTGGCCGCTGAAAAGGTGAGCTCGGTTTTGCTAATCACCCACTAAAAGGTAACTTTGGACGCTTTATAGTTAAGCTTAAGAGGTTTACTGGGCTTTACACGCATACGGGGAGACTTTACGATTGTTTCCTTTTTCGGGATCACAAGACGCGCAGGCCGTTGATTATCATTTTAACGCAACAGGATTACCTGCGCGATCCGCACGCGATCTCTTCCACGTATCTCCGATTAAAATTGTTGCAGGATCGATTAGGACGCAGTTGCCTCCGCGACAACTCGGATCGGGATGCCTGCTTATCGAGAACTCGAAACTCGAGTCGGGAAACTGCTCAAGGATCACATTTTTGGGGCAAAAGTTCCTCTTTTCCATACGCGTGCCCTCAATGTTACAGTGATCGTGATGGATGCACGTTCCAGAATGAATCCTCCATCTCCTCGTAGACGCGACTGCTCTTCTGCTCACTTCTCGCATCGAGCTACGATTTGTGTGTACATCTCGCGCAGGAATCGGTATCCGTGTTGTATCGATGTTGATTTGCGAAGAAGAAGCGAGTAACATCCTCCGGGCATCATGATACACGTTCGATGATACGCATATCGCGGAAATACCCTCATTCTGCTCAAGGATCGAGGGCAAGGATAAAGCTGCCAGTCGAGTGAAACTCCATAAATCACCGCCAAGGCAGAGGAAACCCGAAGGAAGCTGACACGCGCGACTGTGCGAACGTGCCTGTGCTACCGTCGAAAATATACACGTCCATGTATGTACGAGCCGGATCCTTATTTACTCTGAAAGGTAAAGGGAAAAACCGACCGGGCCCCCCCCCCTCCACCCTCGGCGGTCTGTCCATAGACCTAGATGGCCACTCGCGGAGCCTGACCGTTCTCACAGTAAATATATCGAAGTGAATTGCAACTTGGTCCCTAATCCAACGTACGATACCCCATGGCGGAGCCTTGATCCACGGCATCGCAGTAAATTGGCGCTGAATTTATAAGGACGGCGCTCCTCCCGCCTCCCCGTCCTCGCGGCGTTCTCAACCCGTATAAATAAATGTTCCTCCCCCGTTTTGTTTTGGAGGGGAGAATGTTCGTCATACACGGTCGAACGGAAGGAAGGAAGGAAGGAAGGAAGGAAGGAAGATTCTCGCGTAGGATCCTTCACGAGCATCCGGATGCGGAAGAATCTACAAGGATCTACAGCGTAGAATCGCCATCAGGACGTAGCGAGGACGTAGCGACGCGGATAATCCTGCGGCTCTCCTGGCACACCTGCCGATGCTGCCGAATGCCGCCGAGTCGTGATTCTGGAATATCTACGTGCCGAGACAGGACCATCAGCTCGGGAGATCCCGCGAGAAGCGAGTACCGCCTCGAGCAAGAATTATTCAGCGCTCCCGACGAGACGCGATGAGGACGGGCTGCTTTAACCTCCGCCTTTTAGCCCGCGAGTTTCGAGGGTGCTCAGCCGTGTAGTGTCAATGAATAAAAATTTGCGGCGAGGGTGGCGTTTGATGCCGATTTTAGAGCTTACCCCCTACCCGCTATCCTCCCCCCCCCCCCCCCCCGGCGGCGGGGAGGACATTACTTTATACCGCGGCGGCAGGAGCCCCGCGAAGAGTGTCATGGCCCACGCAATCAAGGGTGGGCCCCCCCCCCCCGGTGGGGAGGGTGGCACCGCGCACTTATTTTCGCCTGACTGCCCGCCGCCCGCTGAACCCCCCCCCCTCCCCCTCCTGCCCCCCAAGCCCCAACCCCCTTGCCGGTTCGGCGAGCCTGGAATAAGACGGTTTTGCCTGGAGATCATTACGCCACGCCTTAAGTCGAGCTAATATGTCCTCCCTCGGCGCGCCACCCCCGAATTCACCCTCCATCCAGCCGCTGCTCGTATATATCCCCCGAAGAAGCGGGCGTCGCGAACCAGAAGCCGCCGCCGTCGCCGTCGCCGTCGCCGTTGCGACATAGACAATTTAATGCCGTTTTATAAATTATACATCGCCTGCAAGCTCGCGAGACGAGCCGATTACCGGGGTAGATCCTTCGTCCTCTATTTAATCCAGTCTCGGGGTATATATATATGTGTGCGCACGTCGGGTTACCTATGTACGGCCGCGACAGGTCGGGCGGATACGTGTACGCGTGACGTCGAGGAAGAATTTCAGGCAAGAGTAGTAGAGGCATCCGGATGGGGATTCCTGATGCGGAACTTGCCAGACGTCGCGGACCTTTATCGGCGTCTACTAAATGTACCATGTGGATGGGGGGAGGAAGAGGAAATAAGGGTGGGGTTGCGATCGGCGTAGTGGTTTGTAGATGGCTCCTCAACTGGTGGAGGATGCTTCGATGGCGCGCTCCGGCTAGCGTCGTTGATTACTTCTTGCGATCGCTTCTTCGCACTCCTCCGGTTCTTCTTGGCTGGCTCTGAGAGTTGAGAGCGAGCGCGGTTGCGTCGTTCGACACGTCTCGTCGTATCGAGATATCTCATAAATAACAGTTTAGCCGCGAAGGAGGGAGACGAGGCTATCCGATTATCGAGATCGATAGCCAGGCGAATTGCGGGCAAGAGTCTTCTGCAATTGTCGCGGTTGTCGCGTTATGAAGATGACGCATCGATGGGTCGATAAGAAGGGAACGATTGGACACGTCGAGGCGTGTATATCCATCTGAAATTTTCATCCCCCATCCTCGTCCTTTCACGGCTAGTTCTCTCGCCGATTATTATTCATGTATCATGCGAGGTGTCCGCGGAACGTTTCTTCGGAACGACGCAAGGGCGGCTTTGAATGAAGCATCGCGGACACGACGAAAGAGGGAAGAATCGAATGTGGATAAGCCTCGCACGAGGATCGCGGATTCAGAAAATTTTTCGTTAACTCTTCCGCGATATACGCTCTATGTACATCGTTATTACTTGGCAAGAGGGTTTAAGGTCGAAGGGTTCTTTGAAGGGATTAATGCGGGAAAGCTGGTATAATTCTCGTTGTCGGAGCTTACGATTTAACATAAAGATCCTTCATTGTCCACGTTTCCCGGGAAGACACGCTACCCGGAAAAAGGGAATTGAGGCTTCTCATTAATAACGAATTTCTTAAGCCGATTTTGTTATGCTCCGTCTCCTATTTTACCAATTCTCAAATCGTCCTCTCCTATATCGTATATTTTATCGGTTTACACGACCAACGCCACGACCGCCAGCGATTATTGTACATGTACAATGGAAGTATTCTTCTCGGTTTAAATAAAACCGAGACAAACGGCTCGAATCAATCTCGTATTCACTGTATTCATTATGCAATCCATTATTCAATCAATAATTCCTCCAATAAAGCGCTTAGCGCCAAAGAATGGGAGAGAAGATATCGCATGCTCGTTACGCGCGCGATAATGCCACGCGATGCCTTCCTCTATCTTCCACCCTCGCTCATCGTGTCGAAAAAAAGGGAACGTCGCGAAGAAGGGTGCGACTATTCCTTACGCTCTCACGTGCTACGGCGGGACTATCGATTCCGGGATTAGGCAGCAATTTTTCAAGCCTACGGCGAATAATTACCGAATCCTTCCCTCGACAGGCGGCTTCGAGCGCCAAGCAACGGTTGGCGTTTGCCACTTTTGCCTCCTTGGCGCGCCACCGGCGCGCCCAGCCTCCGTTCTGCGGCACGTCAATGAAAAATGTGCTGCGAAGAATTCGCCGGCGTGATTAACGGTCCTGCATCCCCCTCCCTTCCAAAAAGGGAGCTTCCTTTTTGCGACTCGGGGGCCTCGGAGAGATACATGGATTGTTTGGGATTTTTCGCGCCGCCGTGACCGTTTCGAAAACTGCGATCGGTCGATCGCATATCCTGCCATTCGATTCGGCATTTTTTATGTCAAATGTCACTCGACGAGTGTTGTGTCTCGTCGCGCATTTCCCGATCACGGTCAATGATCGCTGCCGCTGCTCGTCGCCGGCTCCGAGACGGTCATTAAAATGACCGCCACGTGACCTGCGCGTACATCATGCTGCTTTCGAGGCAATGTCAGCGAATCGGGCAACGCGTCTGCCGGTAGGGACGGATTTTTAGAGAGCCACCGAGACGATATACCACGTCGACGTGCTAACCTCGCAAGGAAGGAAAGGAAGCGGAGGGAGCGGAGGCACGACTGGATGGAGGCCGGGATACCTTCATCTGCGGATTACTTATGCACGAGCAGCCGGGACTCATTTCATTGCAACGGAGCCGGGACTCTGGGAAGCGAGCGGAGCCAAGCCGACGGAAAAATGTTTCTATTTAGCTCGCTTAAGCTCTTTATTAAAGGTTCAGTTCTTCCGAGAGTTGTACGCGGCTACACTCTCCGGGCCGCAGCCTCCGGAGAGCGCCCGCGCTCTCTGACTCGAGAAAAAGGGATTGCGGTCTCTTAACGACGACATCCCCACCCCTACCCTCACCCTCACCCTCACCGCCCCCTCTTATATCTCTTATCTCTATTTTTCGCGCTCCCGAGGAGGCGCCAGCGTCCTCGTCGGCCTTCCGGTCTAACGGCTCGCGAGATTCTCGCGGGGGGGGGGGGGGGGAGGGGCGAGAATCGCAACGGCGTCGGGAAGGGAAGGGAAGGGAAGGGAAGGAAGGAAAGCGGGAGAAATTGCGTCAATTACCCGCTGATTTCGGCATCTGATCCGCCCGCGGATTACGCCCCCCACCCCACCCCCCTCCCCCGCCGCGAATGCTGATCCCTCTCGCCCGTTTATCGAGCGACGTTTCCGAAACGGCACAACCGAATACCGGGGGGAGGGGGAGCGCGCTACCGTCGCGGGAGATAAGAGCCGGCGATATAATATACGAAATTGGATGTTTTAATAAACCACGTTGCGCGGGCGCAACGAAGCGCAACTCGCGCGCGCGCGAGAAAGGCGAGCGGCTTTTCGTAATGGGACGGTAATATTTATAAGGGGAATATATTACCTGCAGTTTGAATTAAAGGAATTCTAGCCCTTTACGCGCGCGGATGTCGCGCCGAGTGCGCGCCGCGACGTAGAGGGGACAATTAAATGATAACGTGTACAATGAGGCGGGCCGAGGATGAAGTTTGGCTTGAATAAATTTCCGCTCGCGATGCGCGCGGTTTTACGCTTACGCAGTGAGTTTGTAATAAAGTGTTGCGAATAACGCTCGCATCCTCGCATCCTTCATAATTGAGGAAAGATCAAGTAACGATGCTACGGCATCGGTCGGTAATCCCGCGGATGAACGCGATGAACGCAGGAATTGCGTTTCACTCGAGTCGTGACTGAAAATATTTAAAAAGATCCGACCCGTCAACTAGCCCGACCCTCCGCGATCTTCCGCGACCCTCCTTCGAGGTCGATTGTCTCTCATCGCGAGAGGGGGCGGCCGAGGAAGGCTACAAATAATTCCGGGGCGTTATTCGATGGCATATTTTCGATTATCGGCCAACGAAGCGTAATCTGCGCCGTAAATGGAGGATTGTCTCTGTGTAGGGACAGCGAGACGAGGCGCTGCGGGCTCTCCCAACGGCAACGGTATCGTAGGGGGTCGGTGGCGCGAGGGAGGGATTTATGGGAGCTGACGGCAGGGGAGAGGGAGTATAGCCAGCAGCTCTTTAAAAGAAAGCGGGATAAACAGACAGTTCCAGAGCGGCAGGGAGGAAATGTAAATTTCCAGCGAGGCGGAAGGACGAGAAAAGAATAAGGGCTCGAACACCGCGGGTATATTGAGTGAGCCGCCGGCCTTTCCACCCGCACGGCGAGCAGCGGCCCCCCCTTCTTTAAATTTCATGTGCCAATTGTACGCGATTGTCTTTACTTTGCTTCCCGCGTGCCCCGTCGCGTCGCGGGACGACGAGCTTTCCGAGTTGCGCCCTCGTTTCTTCCGCTCGATGTGCTCCGCGTCGCGAAGCTGAAAACAGAAGGCGAGGATCGCGATCCTTGCAAGAGACACGGCTCGATCGACATCGCGTGGCGATCAAGCGCGTTCGCACGAGACGAATCACACGTTGATCCACGTTGGCATCCACAACGTGGATGTACAATGACGAGACAGCGTCAAGGTCGCGCGACGGACTCGCCCCTCGGACTGGAAGTGGCGACTGGAAGAAGAAGCGAATGAAGGAAGGAGCCGCGCGCGACGAAGAATCGCATCACTGACGAGAGCAAGGAGCGATGCAAGTAGACGGCCGCGAAATGATATTCAAAAGGGAAGAAGGGGAGAACACGGGGCGGATCGAAGGGAACGTGATCGCTGTCCACGGGGTATAAAGTGAAAGATTCTCTCGCGGAGGGTGGCTCGCGTGACAGGGGTTGAAGCGACGGAGTTGAGTCGGACGGTCACTCTACGTGCCGGGAATTCCACGCCGGCCGCGCAGAGTACACCAAGTCGGCCCCGATGTTGCGGAACTTGGAAGAGAGGCGGAGAGGCGGCGAGCGAGAGCAACAGTCGCTGAATAAACACAAAGTCCAGTTAAAGTCGTAATAAATGTCTCCCGCCTTCCGACTCGCCCGGCCCGTCCCTCTCGCCCTCCCGCCTCGCGCTCACTTTTCCTTCCTTGCCGGAGACAAACGGTATCGAGGGTGAAAATTGACGGCTTTATCGTGCCGCCTCCGTGAGCTCCGAACTTTCCGAGGACTTGCGCTTCGCTCGGCCGGCTTCATATCCTGAACGACTCGTCGGGCGTCGCTCCATGATTTCCGCTCCATCATCAGCGGAATGCAGCCCAGCCTGCTGGCTGATTCGTCGTTTCACGAAAGATCTGCGTTGTGTCATCTGCGTTTCTTCGTCAATCATCTCTCGCCACGGCACGAGGGAAGTGCGTCCATCGCGAAACGCAACGTTGTTTCCTCGACCATGTCGAAGGATCATCAGCGAAGACGGTGAAACGTAAACCTCGAAGCACGGCAAGTTGATGAAAAGTTGAGCGGCGAAATTAGAATCGGATTCTGCGAGGAGCGCGATCGTATGGCCTTCCGAGTGCTGATTGGCCGCGAGTGTGACGTCGACATATGTTGGAGCCGTGTATCTGAAGCTGAAGCTTAGATTATCAGCGGTCCGGCAGGAAAATAAATTCCCATCGGCCATGTTTGTCGAATGCGTCGCGATCGGATATCGCTGTACACATAGCAACTCTATCGTAGCGTTTCCAGACCTTTACGACGAGGCTTAATCCATCATGAAAAGGTATCCGCTTTTGACGCGTCGTCTCCGCTTACCATATACATTAACAATATCGATTACTCGCTCCGAGAATCGACAAGACCAAATCACGAGAATGCCAAGAGACGAATAATGAGTAACTCGCACGTTCGCGGGGAGAAAGTGTGCGATCCGTTCGTGAGAACTGTTCCTCTCGATATTATCAGTCTTTAACGATACACCGAAGAGATTTCTCGCTTTACGCATTTTACGCGCAAGTACCAGTGTTATTACGTAGATCGATCGCCGAGTCGATTCACCGAGCGAGCATTATAGACGTTATCAAATCCACATCGAGACGACGTCGACGACGTCTACGTAACCGCGTTTTATGTAGCGTTTGCATATGTAGCGCTGCATGCTTTCCTGAGGCTTTGCTGACGTCAATACATCCACTCGTGCTTTTATCACGCCTCGAGTCGTGCAACGTGAATTAAGCATTGTCATAACTGCTTCTACGTCCAAGGGCAACAGATTTAATTAATGTTTCTCTGCCGTTACTCGCCGAGTCGCCGTAAACGACTTCGTACTCGAGACATGCGTCGAAACCGCACGCTAATTTTATATATCGTGAACTGAAGAATCTTTTTGCATAAATTATCGCGCATTATCACCGTGAGATATTATACAGGGCAGGGGAACGACGCTTCTCGCCTCACGGCGGCGAATATTCGCTCCCGATGTCCCGGAATATGTCCCGGCGGGAAATTCCTGCCGGGAAATTTCGCCGCGAGTTTCGTTTCCGGTTTCGTTAAGTAATAAAAGAGAGAAAGAGAAACAGAGAAAAAAAACGAAAGCAAGAAAGGAAGAAAGAGAGAAGACGGGGCAAAACTTTTCGCCCGCGATCATACCGCGGCCAGGTCCGCGGTGCTTAACGAAATATCCGATTCGACACGCGCGCGCGCGCGCGCGCAGGGAATTCTTTCTGCTTGCAAAAGAGGAAATCACGATACCGTCTGAATTTCGGGCCAGGCGACAGCCTTGAGCGGATCCGCGAACTCTGTGAACGATCGGGCCGCTACTTTCGGGCGCACCGCGAGTTTTCGCGGCTGTAATCATTCACACCGTGGGACGCGGGAGGGGGAGGGGGGAGGGGTCAACGAAAACCGGGAAGGTCGATCGATCTCGCGCGTCATCTCGCTCGCCCCCAATGAAATCCGCATCACGAACCTCTCTCTCTCTCTCTCTCTCTCTCTCTCTCTCTCTCGATGAGCGTTGTTTCGACTCACTCACAAATATTTACCAAATATCGATCTCGCCGCCTCCCCCCCCCCCCTGCACAAACGCGGCACGAACGCCCTCCGTGTGTCGTGTCGCGGTCACAATGATAGGCAAATTGCATTTGCAGGTCATCCGCGACGTCGATATATTTGTACTCGCTTGTAGTACATCGAGTAGCAGATTGGCCGTTCGCCAATTAAAAGCCGCGTTCACTCCCTATCGTGCGCCCGATGCAAGAATACTCGTGTAATCATCGTGCAATAATGATAACCACGATATGCAATTACGGGGGCATTCGGTTACTTTGTTTCCACGGTTATATTCGCGCGATTCGCGCGGCGGATTCCTTCAAGTCGCGCTGTGACGTGTTCGACGAGGGCGCGATTATATGATTTTTGATTATGATATTTATATGATTCGGCAGGAGAACGATGAGCGCAATTAGGAAATTAATTTATCGCGCGGACAGGATGCGTGCCTCGGTGAGGAAATTTTCAACTTGACGCAGACGTTTGCGGCAGCTCCAACGTCTCAATTTCACGCATCCCGGTTAACGATGACACAATATACAATATATCACGCAACGTATCACGCAGAAACGCGTGTCGTATGTACGACAGACAGTAATAACGATGATGACGATGGGGGTAAAGGCATATAGTTTCGCGAAGAAGGAATTGATCACGCAGAGTTTTAGAAACAGAGTGATCGAAGGAGCGTTTATTTTTAGCTAAATTGCAGTATGACCATATGGTCAGGAAACGTTACTTTCTATCAGTGTGCTCGCCGAGGAGCGGCTCTTATTGATCTACGCGCATCGCGAACACCGTGGATACTTGCCACGTGCATTTATGCTTTATTACTATTGCATGATCATCACCGTTAAAATATCCCCCTGACCCGATCACACGGATCGTGCCCTATATTGTACGGCTTGCACGGCTCAATCGACGGCCACCACTAAATCTACGAAGCAAAACTCCGGCATTCGGATAGCATTTGGCCGAGGATTGCAGCTCGAGTCTCTCATTCGTGCATCGCGAAACGCATCCGCGCAATTCAGTGTCTACTTGAAGCTCTCTCGAGCTGAATTATGAAAAAGGACAGAAAGCCTGGCAGAAACGGGGGATCAGAGACTAATCAGCGTTAGCCGAAGGGCRGGGGAGGGGRGGGGGTKGGGGTGGTACTGGTGAGTCTCGAAAAAACGATCCGCGCGATGCGAGAAAGAAGCGCCGTTCTCTCCTTCCCACTGCTGGGCGGCGCTTAATTTCATCTTGCCCGCATTCGATAATATAACGGATGTGATATCGGCGCAGCCCACCTTCTTTCTCTCTCTCTCTCTCTCTCTCTCTCTCTCTCTCTCTCTCTCTGTCTCTGTCTCTGTCTCTGCGGCGGCTCAAAAAATTCAGGCGAGATTCGATTCAGAAAACACGGAAATGTAATCATCCCGCGGGGGAGACCGCTGACCGTCATCATCGATCGAAAGACACGCGCTCGCGAAGGCGGCCCTCCTCAGCCTCGCACGCAGCGAGGTCGCCGAACAAAGGTGGCGGCGATCGCGGACGTAGGTCGTTAAAATAATAAAGGTTGTTATTGAACGGCGTCGCTGCTGAACCGTCAGGCATCCGCGCAAAAATTTGAATTTCTCCCGCCCAGCATCCGTCGGTCTCGCGCTTTGCGTCTCATCTCTCAGCCCCGTCCCCTGCCCCGTTCCCCCCACCCGGTTCACCCCTCTTCCCTCTTATCCACCACCGCGAGCCTTGGCAATATCAGAGGGCGTTCCGATATTATGCCATTCTCAATACTGCACGCGGCTGCGGCCGTCGCGGCACCGTATTATTAAAGGCATCGAATAGACCGGGAGAACGAGAGAGAGAGAGAGAGAGAGTGAGAGAGAGAGAGAGAGAGAGAGAGAGAGAGAAAAAAGGAAAAAGAAGAGTCGAAGCGGAAGCGACGAAGAGGGGCTGATGATTTTGACGGTAGCGACGTTGTTTTTTCGCCCTCCATTCCCGTATGAATATTCCGCGGGGTTCTAATTGCATGGAGAAGGTTGAGGGGGCGGGGGGGGGAGGGGGCAAGAAAAACTATCGGGCTCGCTATCGCGGAACAAAGTGCAAAAAGACCCGCAAGAGACGCGTTACGTGTCACGCACATTTCGTTAATGATATCGCGCGGAGATGTTTCCGACGAAGAAGGAGAAACACGGGGACTCGCCCCGCGTTTAATCCCACGCCGTCCTATCCGGAAGAATTCTCTTTGACGGTCCTTCGGAGCTAGCGCTTTCGTCGCGCTGTTGTTCGTTAAAATGTCAAGGGAAACGCGAGGGTTTAATCCGTCCGTCCGATTCCTATTTTCCTTAATCGGCTTAATTAATTCCTCCCTGTTACATGCCGCGGAGTGAAGAGATAGGAAGGCAAGAGTTCTCGAACGAGTTTGAGAAAACTCGGCCCTCCCCTGACTCCACATTAGCCATCTTTCTTCTTTCCTTTCGCGTAAATACCTCGCGCAGCCGCGAACAAATCCAAGAGGAGCATCGAGGGCGAGAAGAAGACGAGGAAAAGAGAGAGGAGAGAGAGAGAGAGAGAGAGAGAGAGAGAGAGAGAGAGAGAGAGAGAGAGAGAGAGAGAGAGAGAGAGAATAGGCGCGAGTGAAGCGGGCAAGAAAAAAGAATGCAGAGGAGAGATATGCGCCTCCTTCCGCTTGGCGTCGAGGTAGGTCGGAGATTCGCCTTCTACGGTGACGTATTATGCAAGCGGGGAGAAGAACGGGACGGGAAGGGGACGGTGGAGGGTTGGCGCGGCGGGGGTAGTAGGAGAGGGCGTCGTTTGGCAATCTTAGGGGATTCCGTGGATACAATGGGATCTCAATACATCACTTCACCTAACCCCGACTCCTGCCTCTCTCCTCGCCTTCCTCTCTCCCTTCGCCTTCACCTCCGCGTCTCTCCTGCCCACCTCTCTGGTCCTCGTCTGCGGAGCGGCACCAACGAGGCTCCCAGATGCCGTAATAGCTTAGGAGCCGGCGTAATAGCTGCCACTGCCTTCCTAGAGAGAGTTATAGTTCAACAACGCAGAAATGGAATCGCCAGAGAAAGGAGGTGGTGGCTCGAAGGTAGGCAGCGAGATGGAAGAGCGTGGTTCTCGCCAGCCGCTGATGCCGGCGAAGAGGACGCCAAGAGACGCCGATGCTGAAGGATCCCCGGGCGAAACGACGGGCGGGAGCGCAATAACCGCGGCGATTACGAGGATGCGAGATATCGCACACGGCGCGATGCATCGTGGATCCCATCGAGATCGAGCTCGCCAACGGGAGCGCGCGATTGAAAACGCTCCCTCGGCTCCTTTCGCGACTCGATTCGCGTACGTTGCAACCCGCCGCTTTTAACGAGACTGCTTCGACTTCCTGCGCTCAAAGATCCGCCAATGGAACGAACTGATCGATGTATCGAAACCTTAAGAACCCTTAAGATGTCCCTTTTCGAATTTATTTCATACTCGAATGAGCTCGAAATCTCTACGTTATATCTCTCGTTTTAGCTCGAAGCTACTTTGAGTAAACGACTTTACCGCAATTCTTGTAAACGTAATTGATCTACGGCATCTGCCGTAGATCTGAATAATTAACGATCACAGGAAAATAGCCTACAGTTTGAGGAGAGTTCTGAAGAGATTTGATCCGTCTCCGCCTCTTCCCGGCCCTCCCCCCCCCTCTCTCTCTCTCTCTCTTGCATAACCATGCATACAAATAATAATTCTCATATTTTCTTAAATGAAATCTCTCGTGGATCCATTTGAATCTTATGCAATCCCGAATACGGCTTGGAAGCATAATATTCCCTATGCATTCCTATTAATACGAATTATAATGAAATATCCTGTCTGAGCACGTTCCATCTAATATTTGAGCCAAATACTTAAAAAAAATTTAATTATCCAATTTTATATTTTCATTTCCCGCCATGCTATTCGTGCCGTGCGGATTAATTAATATCACATATGTTCGCACAAATGCGCGAACTGTTCATAGCAATGTTGCTCGTTGCTCGTGCGAGAGGAGTTATCCCTCTTTCGGACGTGGGCCCTCTCCCCGTCACCCCCCCCCCACCCATCCTCCGCGCCATGGAAATTCAACGTTTATGTACTTTTGTCGAAAAATTTAGCGACTCAATCGAGCACGCGTGGGTCAATGTATTAATTACGTTTTTACGAGCGAGCTCCTTTTTTTTGCAAACTGTCCTTTCTCAAAGTACATTGAATATTTCTCGCGCGCGTGTATAATGCAAAAGATACCGATGTAGACGGCCAGCGCGCGCTACTTTTAAAGATCAACGCGACTTTGAATCCAGAGTCAGCGACAGAGGCAACGTTAAATTCCATTCGACATCCCGTCGCGGCTTGCGATCGATTCGTACAATTTGCTAACAATGATCAATGTCGCCTCGCCGTTTCCCTCAATGAGGGAAAAGTTTCCAAAGCTTCCAAAGCTCAAGGATCCGCTAGGAACAAGAACAAATTAAGCGCCGCGAGATGGCCGATCTGGCGCGAGCAACGCCAGAGAATTCGGAAGCTCCGGTCGGCCCGTGCGCGAAGCGAGGCGAAGCCTCCTCCTGGCGAGAAAAACAATTTATCGAGCCCCAGCCATCAAATAACCAGCGACCCGTCCTGCCGGCGCACTTTCCAGAAGAGAAAATCACGATCACGTCTGCGAGCTCCCTCATTTCTGTTTACCGTGCAGCGAGGCGGGTGCGCTACGTGATGGCGAATACTGTCATCCCGCATTCCAGTCGCGAGCATCGGGAAAGACAGAAAGAATCCCGCTGCGCCGTTCGTCCCGCCATCCATCCCCCGATTCGTTTCGCCCCCTCGCTCCTCGGCGCGGCTAGAAGGTGCATATTCAGGAGAGAAGCCTGCAGAAACTCCGGGACGTTGACACCAGAAGCTGGATTCTGGATGGGAAGGGACGGGGAGAGGGGAGAGGGGAGAGGGGGTCGGCGGCGGCGGCGGTAGGTCGGACGCGACCCGTCCGTTAACGCAGCATCCCCGCTACCCCCGCGGTGGGTGGCACGGAGTAAGACAGGAGCGGAGAGGAAGCGAGATCCCGGCGGTGCGGTGGCGCGAGAGGGAGAGAGGGAGGAAGGAAGAGAGAGAGAGAGAGAGAGAGAGAGAGAGAGAGAGAGAGAGAGAGAGAGAGAGAGAGAGAGA